>CM053745.1:59264794-59314251 GCA_028658305.1 Pachyuromys duprasi
AGGGAGAGACAGAGAGAGTCAGAGAGAGAGCATGAAACACAAAGCTTCATACTTAAAAATAAATACATAAATACACTCTTATTCTTTGTTTCTTCCCCTTTCCCAGAATTTTAAAACTGCACTGGGTGTTCGATGGTTATGCCAGCCCTATCCATGAGGTGACTTGTCCTTGACCCCAGCTGACAGAGACTAACACGCTGCCTAGCTCATGAAACAGAATGAAAGTTTAAAAAGTTCAAAGATACCGATTCTTGCTGACTGAGCAAATATTAAATTAAAATATAAAATTTCCTAAGAAAAATTACTTTTAATCCCTCAATTGCAAAACAACTTAAGGAAAAAGAAAAGAGTGAACCTGGTGTTAACAAATATGTAAAATTTTAGGGCACAGAATGAAGGTTGGATATTTTACATTTTGTGCTCCTGTGCTCACGGTGGCAAAGTCCACAGAACCTGCCCCAGGACCTGAGAGTTTCCTCTAAGGCTGTGGTATGGTAGCATGTAAGAATAAGCTCAGCCCTTGACAGGCGGAGACAGGAGATTCACTGTGGGTCTGAGGCCAGACTGGACTACAAAGGGATTTCCAGGCCAGTCTGAGTTATATGGACCCGGCCTCTAACAGCAAGTGAATAAAACTAGCACAGAACATATAAGAGTTTTCTTTGGAATATCATATTTTAATAATAGGGATTTTAAAAGCATTTCTTTTTCACAGGAACACTTTTAGCTGCAAGGACCTGTTCAGTTTTTTGGTAATTATCTCCCCAACTGCTTTCAGTTCTGGGGGCACTGGTAGACACCCACCTGCAATTTGCTTAAATTTAACTCTGTGGGGTTCCCTGGCTGATGTTCTATGGGATGCAGCGCCAAAGGGTATGTTTCCTATAAACAGTGGTAAAAATGTAGCCTGATTTTATGTGAGCCGTCACGCCACGGCTTACTCCATCCCAGACTGGAACTCTATCTCATACCTGTCTCAAGAACACAGTAAAAATACGTGCTTACCCATAAAGCCACTTGACTGGTATGCAGTGCTTTTTATTATCTGTTCACAGTATTAAAAATAAAACCGGGCTCAAATTGCTCACAACTCAGCGCAACCAGAAAGCTTTGGATTCTGCTGTCAGTGGGACTGCGGAATCTGTTTCATGTTGTCATGAGTATACCCTGCCTGGGTTGCCTTCCATGCTTGCTGGCTTTGGGAACAATCCGCCTCAAGTGCAGCAAGTAAGCAGGATTCACATCTTGGCAAGATTTCCTTCTGATTTAGCAAGGAAAAATGATGAGTAGGTTTTGATCAGTAAGCTTTCTACTGATGTATGTATAAAAGAGACTCTTTCATCTACTATTTTGGGAACATGTGAGATAAAAGAAACCAACCTCTGAGTAAAAAAACAAATTATGCTGCTGGGTAGTACAGGATTCTTAAGCATTAAAAGTTTGAACAGCATATAGTATTAAGAAATAAACATGTAATTCCTATCAGATTAGACTCATCCCCCTCCAATTACAGGATATGCTCAAGCAAAAGGGAAATAACTCAGAGCTTTACACATAAGCCTCAATCCTTACCCACTGCCAGTGTCTGCATCTACTCAGTAGGTACAACTTACACAACAGCACGGCCCCGTGTGCCTCAAAGTTCAGAGGTCGGCTCTGGTTCCCAGGACTAACGTCAGTCATTACAGAAGCCACTTAGGTGCCCCTTACACTTGTCTCCTGAACAGAGATGGCTAACTCAGCCATCTCTGTTAAGTCAGAGCTTTATGGCACACTGGGATGTTGGGTTTGCACGTGGCATAAACCTCTCTAGGGTGACGCTTTTAAATCTGCGGACAGTCATTGCTGCACCCGTTTGCCATCTGGCTGAGGACTGAGGCACCACAAGCAGCCCTGGGTCGCCATCTTTTAGCTCTGTTCGCTCAGTCAGAGTCAACAGCATTGAAGAGAAGGCCTGTGAGTTCTAACCTGTTTGTGGATGAAATGTTTCATTTTGACTTTTTCCAGTGTTAATGTGTACTACACTTTGGAAACGAGTTAAAAATAAAGATACATAAAGGTAAACATGCTGACAGAACAGCCAATCGTTACCACTGTGAGCACCAAAGCTTTTAACTCAAGAACTCACAAAGGACAACACTGCATCAGGGGCTACAGAGATGGCTTGGAGCTGAGTGCACCGTCTGCTCTCGAAGGGGACTGTGGTCTGGTCTCCAGCAACCTGCACAAGCTGCCAGGAACTCATGCCCCAAGGGATCTGATGCCCCCTTCTGGCCTCCGCAGGCACCTGCACTCACAGGTGGCCAGACACCCACAGAAAAACACACACATAAAAACAAAAACACTCTTAAAAACAACAACAACAAACTTGATCTAATTGTCCAGGAGAGAAACACAAATCAGCTTACAGGGATTAAAAGCAAATAGATTTAAAATGTTAAAGCAAAATCTGACACAACTCAGAAGAAACAGATAAATCCAGTCAAGTGGCACAGAGTATGACATATTTACTTTAACAATTGACAGGACAAACTAATAAAAAGTGGACAGAAATGTAAGAGTTTGTCACGAGCAAACAATCTATGATGGCTGATGGCTATGATACCATGGCCAGTTCTTTTCAAGTACAAATCTGCCATGTCATAAAGTACATAGCCACAAACCTCCATGACAAAAATGCAGAATATATTTCACTTTAAAAGACGATAACTCAAAAACAACATAATTAAAAAAGTGACTGTCACTTCCAAATAATACTAGGTTTACAAAAACACAACAAAATGAAAGTAGTTAAAAAAAAAAAAACAGATGAAAATCAGACACTATCAAAATCTGAACGTTACAACTAATGCTATGATTAGAGGTAAATGTATAGCTTTAGCTTATTTTTAAAGAAAATCCAAATGTCACAGGTGTAAAACTAGATCTTAAGATAGAAAAGCAGGAGGAGATCACTTTGTGGTTGAGAGCAGCGATTGTTTTCACAAGATGCTGGTCCAGTCCCCCACACCCACATGGTGGCTCGTGACCAGCTATAGCTCCAGTTCTGGGCCGTCTGACACCTACTTCTGACCACTTCATACATCAAGCACTTAATTGGTGCACATACACAGATGTGAACAAGGCACTCCTGCACATAAAAGAAAGAAAAATAATCTAAAGACTTTTTTTTAAAGGAGACATAAAAACAAATAAGGAGAAAACAACAAAAATTTAAAAAAAACTTGAGTTTTTGATCTTAGCCATTCTGATGGGTGTAAGGTGAAATCTCAGGGTTGTTTTGATTCTCAAGTGACAACACATGCTGGAGAGGATGTGGAGAAAGTGGGAATGTAAACTTGTAAATCAATCTGGCGTTTTCTCAGACAATTAGGAATAGTGTTAACTCAAGATCCAGCTATACCACTCCTAGGCAAACATCCAAAATATGTTCAAGTACACAACAAGGACATTTGCTCAATCATGTTCGTAGCTGCTTTATTCATAATAGCTAGAATCTGGAAATAACCCAGATGTCCTTCAATAGAGGAATGGATACAGAAATTGTGGTACATTTACACAATAGAATACTATTCAGCAATTAAAAACAAGGAACTCATGAAATTTGCAGGCAAACGGGAGGAACAAGAAAAGATCATCCTGAGTGAGGTATCCCAGAAGCAGAAAGACACACATGATACATACTCACTTACAAGTGGATATTAGACATATAATATAGGATAAACATAGTAAAATCTGTACACCTAAAGAAGCTAAGCAAGAAGGAGAACCCTGGGTAAGATCTCAGTCCTCATTCAGAAAGGCAAATGAGATGGACATCGGAAGAGGGAGAAAACAAGGAACAGGACAGGAACTTACCACAGAGGGCCTCTGAAGGACTCTACCCAGCAGGGTAATGAAGCAGAGGCTGAGACTCATTGCCAAACTTTGGGCAAAGTGCAGGGAATCTTATGAAAGAAGAAGGAGATAGAAAGATCTGGAGTGGACAGGAGCTCTACAAGGAGAGCAACAGCACCAAGAAATCTGGGCCTAGGGGTCTTTTCTGAGACTGATACTCCAACCAAGGACCATTCCTAGAGATAAGCCAGAACCCCTGCATTGAGGATGTTGCACATGGCAGCTCAGTCTCCAAGTGGGTTTCCTAGTAAGGGGAGCAGGGACTGTCTCTGACATGAACTCAGTGGCTGGCTCTTTTATAACCTCCCCCTGAGTGGGGAGCAGCCTTACCAGGCCACAGAGGAAAACAATGCAGCCAGTGCTGATGAGACCTGATAGGCTAGGGTCAGGTGGAAGGGGAGGAGGACCTTCCCTATCAGTGGACTACAGCTGGGATGCAAAGTGAATAAGGTAATACATAAAAATTAATATTAAAAATGTTTTAAAATATGGAGAAAACAAAACAAACCATACACAGTGGCAGAGGCCTGTCGAAACATAGCCTGGGAGCCAAAGACAGGAGAATGGCTGCGAGTTTGAGGCAGCTTGATCTACATAGGGAGCTCCAGGCCAGTCTTTCGCCTTTCAAAACACTAATAAAATTAGCAAGTTTCAAGGCTGATCAAGGAAGAAGGGAAATTGCCATTATGTATTGCAGGAGGCATCACAGGCATTAGAAAGCAGATGATTAAACACTTACATGTTTGATGTAAAGAACTAATGTCTTGAGAAATGGTGGCTAAAGGTTATATTTAAAAAAAAACAGCAATCTGAGTAACTATTTCAGTTTGAGAATCTAAATTCGTAGTTGGGAAGGAATTAAGTGGTTAATCAAAGTTTTCGGCTTATCTGCTTAATGGGTGAATGCTATGAAACTCATAGGAAAGCAGTGAACAAATTCTTGGTTTTCCTTTAGGAACAAAGGTATGGGCAGTTGGGTATGCTGCACATACCTTTAATCCCAGCACTTGAAAGACTGAGGCAGGTGGATACGTGTGAGTTGGAGGTCTACAGAGTGAGTTCAGAACAGCCCGAGATACATAGTGAGATATATAGTCTTAACCCTCTGCCCCAGAAAAAGAAAAAGAAGAAAAAGAGAAGAGGAAGGAGGAGAAATACAGCTAGTTCAAGACAAACATTCTGAGAAGATTCGCTGCTGGCACTTGGCCTGTGTGGTTGGGGGCAGGTGAACCGAATTCAGAATCTACCTGGAAGGCTGTTGGCAAGGCAGGCGAGCCTGTTAGCCACAGCAAGGATCTTCTGCCTCTGCTCTTACAGCCTCATAATCCACCAGCCCAAGTTGGCCAAGATCTGATACGATCTCCCTTACTTGAAACCAGCCAATTACAAGCAGTAATCACATCTTC
This sequence comes from Pachyuromys duprasi, assembly GCA_028658305.1. Lineage (NCBI taxonomy): Eukaryota > Metazoa > Chordata > Mammalia > Rodentia > Muridae > Pachyuromys > Pachyuromys duprasi. The sequence goes on from CM053745.1 coordinate 59,270,098, forward strand.
AAAATACCTTTCAACCAACACCGTGGTTACTGTTCAAGCAAATAATCAGAACTGGAAACCTTAATCTGGCCAACTGACACGTAACCCCGACCACCACACACGGAAATCCCTTTCTTTTCATGAGGTCAGTATAAGTCAATACCAAATGTTTACAAAATATCACAGGAGATGCAAAGTATAGACCCAAGTCTCTGCTGGACAGTAGATACAAGGTCAAGTCAAGCCACAGAGGCACAGTGTGACCTTCACAGAGAGAGGAGAATGGTCATTTGAAGAAACGCAAAAATCCTGTCAAACTTCAACACCTATTCTCATTAAAAATATTTTATACTTTTGGCAACTTAAGAATTAAATGAGCCCTTTCCAGTATGACAACAGACACCTACCTCAACACAAAACAAGCCCTGCCCACAATACACGGCTACAATTAACACCCCTGTCAATGAGAAAACACAGAAAAAAAATCCCCTGAAAGTGTAAGAAGGTCTAAGCGATTCTCCTGAGCACTACACTAGAAGCTACAGTCACAGCAATAAGTCAAGAAAAGTCATTAAGTATCAAAAAGGGTTAAGTGAAACTCAGTACACGTACACACAGAGACACACACATTTTGGAGACATAGTCCTGGCAAGACTATAATTCACTATATAGACCAGGCTGGCCTCAAACTCAGAGATCTACCTGCCTCTGCTTCCTGAGTGCTGGGATTAAGGCTGAGCATCACCTATCACCACATTCAGCAAAATATTATTTTTTAATCACAGAAAACACGAAGTGAATTAAGGATCACTTAATTCACTATCAATATACAGAAATCTGTTACTTCTATATACTAGCAACAAACAACTAGAAAATAAAAGTCTCATAAATAGAAACTGAAAACATCAAACTCAGGAATAAGTGTGACCAAAGGGATGCAATTATTAGACCTCAACGTATAAGGTGATCAGCAATCAAAGAAGACACATGAAAAAAAACCTCTGGTCTCCATACATATACACACACATGTACACTCATGTGCTCACATTCGAATACATACACACTACACACGAATACATATGCCAAGGACAGGAGCAGTAGTAACTACAAAAGATATTCAATATCTACTCTGGCCTCCATATTCATGCACACACATAAACAAACACATAAAAATAAAATATATTCATACTGCTTAGGACACGCAAAAACAGATGTGAAATACAAAAGGTTATTATTAGGCTTCATCAAAATTAAAGCCTACTAGTCAAAAGATACTGTTAAAAACACAAAAAAGAAAATCACAAACTGGGGGGAAATTTTGAGAAATTATTAGAATTAAAACATGCACACACATACCAATAAATTAGCCATAATGAGATTTTAAGAATAAATTCACAAAAATAAGCAAGAGATCTGCACCAAAAATTTTATAAACAAAAGTTCCACGTGGCTGGTAAATGTGCACAGAAAAGCTCAGTATCACTATCAGAGAAACACATAAGATATAAAATACATAAAGTTTACAAAAGGTGTAAAATCTGAGAAAGAAAATACACTCAACATACCCTGGCCTCCACGGTCACAACACACGGGCATGCGCGTCCCCCCTTCCCCAAGGGACACTAAACACTGTGAGCAGCAAACACAGAACAACTGAAGTCCCCAAGTATTCCTGATGGGCGAGTAAAATGGCACAACCATTTTTAAACTCTTTAGTAGTTATTCTTTTTTCGTAGTAAACACATAGTTATCCTAAAACACAGAAATTTTATCTCAAAGGAATGAGAATATATGTGTACTTAAATACTGGTACAAGAAGGGATGTTCTTAAGACTTGACAATCCATGGACTCAGCAGCTGGCTCTCTCATCACCTCCACCTGAGCTGGGAGCAGCCTTACCAGACTGCAGCCAGTCCTGAGGAGACTTGATAGGCTAGGGTCAGATGGAAGGGGAGGAGGACCTCCCCTATCAGTGGACTTGGAAAGGGGCATGGGAAGAGATGAGGGAGAGAGGGTGGGATTGTGAGGGGAAGAGGGAGGAGCTACAGCTGGAATACAAAGTGAACAAACTGTAATTCATAATAAATAAATATATTTAAAAACAAAACAAAACAAAAAGACCTGACAATCAAAATGGCCATCAATCAACAGGTGAGTAAAATATGCCATCCTCCACACAGGGGTATTACTCAGGGAGGAGAGAGTGGGAGGAAAACAGAAGGGACAGAGAATGGACAAAATCAATCACGGAAACACTCATGGAACTAAGAACTTGACAAGCAAAAGAAATCAGACACAGGCAACTACCTACTGCGCTGATCATGTGTGGATAGCAAGGACAAGGAACTGATTTGTGTCTTCAGAAATCTGAGGGTGGAGTTAGATACAGGCTGAGGTAGGGGAGCCGGGAATGCTCTGCTCTCATGCAGGTGGGAGTTACGTGACTATTAAAGCCCGTGAGCTACAGGGATACTTATGTCACTGTAGGGGAATCTAGACGAGAACACTTAGCATAGAAAAGAACTGAGGTCAGCAAGAGGCCATTCCCCTGTGCTGGAAAATCTGAAAACAGAGTCACAGTGCCAAGATTTATTTCAGGTGAATCTGGAGTGGCGAGGGGTATCCTGAGGAAAGACTAAAAATGAATCTACACCTCAGAGAAAACACAGCTCCCAAACCCTGCTTGATCCCTCTCACGGGGTCTGGATCCTGCACTGTGAGGCAGAGTCTACACCATCTACTTCAAGACTGAGTCCAGATACGCAGCACATACCCCACCAGGAGCCAGGGAAAGGAACTGGGAAAAAAACAAGTAAGTTACAAAATTCAGAAGCTCCAAGACAGTACTCATCATGCCAAACCTCGTTCCAGATCACGCTTAAAAGACACATCATACATAAAATGGAACGTATGGGCCACTCGAGACGCCTCATGGGGTGAGGTGCATGCCAAGCCGGAACACCTGTGCCTGACTGCTGGGGCCTATAGGGTGGAAGAGAGAACCAACCCCCACAAGTCCTCTGACCAACACTCTTGAGCACGTGTAAACCAAACCATAAAATAGAAAGTATGTGATTTTAATAAAACTAAAGCGACTTCACCAGCCCAACCCTTCCTTACTAACCTCATTGTGAGAAACACTGACAAAATGAATACAATCAAGAACAGCAGGGTATGGAAACGCTAGAGCTCTCTGTGTAGGTGAATAGGCGGCCAGTCCCCTCTCCACACTTAACAACCGTCTAGGAGGACTGAGGGTGGGGGATCCCATGGGGAGAGGACACAGAAATGACCTCTACTGTCTGACCACACACACCGTCCGGCAATGCCAGGGTGCAAAGTCCCGCATTCTTGCAGAATACCTCCAGGCTTGATAAAAACAAGACCCTTCAGTTTTCCTGTTCTTTAGGTCTTATTTGCCTTCTTGCTAAACTACAACCATTATCACTACACCACACATGCTGGGACAAATTGGAACATCGGCTGCCAGCCTGCAAGCCTGAGAGGGTCCCCAGTGGCTGCCGCCACACTACCAAGTGTGCTAACTACCTCACTGGCAAAACCCCAACCACCTCGTCTATCATTGTGGAAAGAAAGGTGCACGAATGGTCGGCATGGGGCTACTCCAATGCTGTCACCCAATCACACGAGGCCCCCAGCCCCTGGTCACGTGCTGGTCGATGTTTCCAGGACCAGGCGTCAGTCTACAACCAGGGGCGCCACTTGAGCCAGGCAGCTGGCACACACTGAAGCACCATCTCTGAGGCTGGCACTTTCACAGAGGGTTCCCTCCTTCACAAGCGAACCGAGGAAAACGCTTTTGTTGATTTCTGAAAGCACGAAGAACAGTGTGGTTCGGTTAAAATGGACGAGTTTACTTTTAAACACAGAGATCTTTGAAAATCAGGGCAGGGCAACCCAACTGACGCTGCCCTTTGTCTGGGAGGGATCTGAGGTGGGAGTGGGGGACAGGGGCGAGCAAACCGTAGAAATCTCCAAATGACAAAGTCATTGTTCGCTGTGCTTTCTACACACTTTCCCTGACATCCCCACACAAAGCGATGCAAGGGTCAGCGGGACGGAGACAAGTCCTGGCGGTTCCACCCTTAAGCGTCTATAAAGGCCGGTGACCCGGCCTATTATCCCAGCCAAAGGCTGCCTTTGTTCCCCACATCCAGATGCAGCAGCTTCTCCCCACCCCCGGCCCCCAACCCCAGGAAGATGTACCGAGGACACCTCCTTCCCATTTCCTTCGGCTTGGCATTTTCACTTCATAAAGCAGCAGTCAATGTGTTTTGTTTGCAGGGAGGAGGGAAGGGTGCCTTTGGCGGTGGTCCCCACCGCGGCCGGCATTGGTGGCGCAAGTAGCCTCAGGATTAGCCCTTTGTGTCCCATGAAAGGGTAGGAAAAGTCAGTTATTTAAGCCCAGTCAGGCTGTTGGCTTTCTTTCTTTCTTTTTGGATGAGTGGAATGAGGTGGGGAAGAATGGTTTTGCTACGCAGTTCTCAATCACTGGCAGCATTTTGCAGAGGGCAGCTGCTTGCAAGTTTGCAAACTCTGTCAGAAATGCAACCCACCCAGCCCCAACCCGCCTCAAAACTTCATTTTCAGTGATTTCCTTTGGAAGGGAGGATGTTAGCTGCCAGAGTGGCAGAGAGGTGAGAGGCTCTACGTGCCGAGCCTGGGGACCCCAGAGGCTTCAGAAACAGTACAGAAATCACATTAATACGAAACAGTTACTGCTCAGGGGTCTACTCCGAAAACAACAGAGCCCGAGAGTGTGGCACTAAACGGAAAATATCCATTAAAATCACGATCGTTAAGGAGCCCCAAATCTGGAACACAGCTCTCGTAGCGCTGCTTATGGGGCTGGAGGGTGTCAGGCCGCTGCCCTAACGGACCACAGCAGAACATACAGTGATCACCATTACCAAACTATAAACTGTTTCTCTCACTTGGAAATAATATTCTATTTGAAAAGGCAGTCCTTTATTACTTGAACAAATTTTGTAGGAATGTGACTGGGACATGGCTCAGTGTGCCTCAATGGTGAAGCAGCTGTCCAGCTCTGGGTTAGCGCCTTGGACCTGGGGGGGGGGGCAGGGATGCAGTGGGCGGTGCAGGGTGGTGGGGAAATGGAGACCATTGGGGGTTGTTCAGCGAAAGACCTGTCACTCTATCTCCTTGAGAATCAGCCAGAAAGGTTTTCGAGCTGCAGAGTTCGGAGCGAGCCTGTACAATACATTGAAATCTCACCTCTAAAACACAACTAAAGGAAAGGAAGACACAATTCTATTGACATGACAGCAACTTATCTTAATGCAGTAGGTACCTTCCTTTCATCCTTACAGTTGCACAGCATGGAGCTTTGTGAGGGTGTATGAGATGCTAGATGGTAGAGCTTAGCATGTGAGTTAGCAAGGGTAGTTTCCAGGCTCCCCAACTCTACCACACACGATACCTGAACCTTACGCTTTCAGTGCCATCACCTGCAGTCACATAGTAGCACACTCAACCCTCACAGCACTTAGCCCTGAAGCTTCTCCTGAAGAACCAAGAACCCCTGCCTGAGGTGAAGTTTGGGGGCTCTGTGACCTTAGGGAGGAAGGTGCAAAAGAGAATCTGTGCACTAGCTTCTATGCACAGTCTATTTTCATCATCTAGAACTGAAAACAGCTCGGTATACCCAGCAACTAGTTGTGACTAAACATAACCGTACCTGGTGGCCTTTGGCGTTATCTGTGAGGCGAGGGCAGAGCTCGGTTAGCAGAGCTGGTCATGTACTGAGCCCTGGGCACCACTCCCAACACCACATAAGCTGGGCATGGTGGTACAGGCTTCCTAATCCCACAACTCGGGACCTGAAGGCAAGAGGATTAGAATGGCAGCCATCTTTGGCTGTACAGGGAGTTCAAGGCTATCCTGGGAGACCTGGGCATGTCTTGTGATTGACAAACGGCTGCGGGATGAACTGCCCTGCAGTCAGTCAGGGCTTGCTTTAACCATGGCAATATGGACACCCCATGCAGGAGCGTGTCTATATCAGTGACCCCTCCGCCTCTGTGCTCGCACAATCCTCCGCTCTGAGTGCCCCATTCTTTGTATCCTGCTGACCACTGCAAGGTTAAGGGCTGGCTCTTGAGACTCGAGTCTCTCCGAGATCTGGCTCCTCTGTGCCCACAGCCTTTGGGTCATCTAAAGCCTTAGCACAACACTATGTGCTATTATTCCATACCATTGTCTCACGGCACACATCTCATGCCCTGGCCTTCTACCACATGGGCCTTCTCCACTACCTGGGGTTCAGAGATGACCATAGAGCTTGGTCCAATTCCTCAGGCAGACTACAAAAGAATCCTAGAAGCTATGACCAAAATTATAGGTCAGCTCAGAAATAAGAAAACCTTGAAGCTTTGCTTTAATTTTAAAACACATACAGGCCTGGCCTAGATCTTCCTACCCAGACCACAGTGGCCTTGAACTCAGAGTTTTGCCTGCTTCTGCCTCCTGAGAAGTCTTATATATAATGGGTCATGTACTGGGAAGCACTTTGTACAGGGTCTTCATGTATTCCTCTAATATCTCTCATTTACTTTCCTCTTCCTGTCTGTGTTTGAATGAGGACGGCCCCCACAGGCTCGTGTCTCTGAATGTCTGGTTCCTGTTGGAGAACTGCTTAGGACAGACTACAAAGCATGACCTTGCTGGAGGAGGTATGTCACTGAGGGGTCCAGGCCCAGCCTCTGTCTGTCTGTCTCCATCTTTCGGATCAGCTGTGAGCTCTCAGCTACTGCTCTAGCACCACGCCCTGCCCTGCTGGCCATGTACTAACTCTGAAACTGTAAGCACGCCCTCAGTTAAGTGTTTTCTTCTGTAAGCTGCCTTGGACATATGTTTCTTCTCTGCAATAACACAGCAACTTAAGACAGCAGCCAAACCTAATTTACAAGCAGAAAAAAAAACAATGTTTACCTGAGTATTTGGGGGGTTTGTGGCCCATGTCTAGGTGGCCAAGTCAGCGTCCTTAGCCTTGCGAGGGCTGCGGCTACAGGTGTGTGCCTCACCGAGTCTTAGTGAACTCGTTGTTGTTTCCCAAGCTTTCAACCTGCCAGCCTACTCCTTCTTACACTTTATCAGTTTTGTTGGCAAGTATGTCACAAAGTTACAATGACAAGCATCCTGAACAAATGTAGTAAGACTTATGGGATGGCTGGGGGGCGAAGCATCAGCCAGAGAAGGCAGATACTTACTAGCTTTGCAAAGGAGAACTGAGTGCCCTATGAGACAGAGGAAGATCACCATGAGTGAAGCAAACAGGAACGAACCCAGCTAGACCCTTATTGGCAGAGGAACATGAACATCAGGGGGTAAAGGCTAACTAACATTCAGCCCTCGCTGCATCTCAAACAGGCAGAAGGCTCTGCTGCCGAGGTTCAGGCTCTTCCTCACTTTATCCACAACTCAGAAAGTAGAGTATCTAGAAAAAAACCCAGTGCTCAGACAGCATTGGCTTTCCTCTGTGCACAGGGACAGCACAGGAACCCAGAGGCCCCAACACTGCTGGGCACCGAAGGAAACGGGCGAAGAGAAGAAGAAATGCTGGGATCCCTCACTACAGCACAGTGTCCCAGCCTGCTGGCCATCCTGGAGGTGCTGACATGGTCCTGACGAGAGCATGAGTGAAGCAGAAGGCGACTTTGACCTGCTCTTCAGGTAAGCAGAAGTACGAGAGGGAAACCTAAAGGCAAGACCCTTTTGAGAAAGCAAGCTTGGAGATAGCCCAGAAGCAAGCACACTGTATGTGCAAAGCAGATTAGTGGCTCTGCTTGTGAGGGGCAGAGAAGCCCACCAACTGGGAATGGTAGCATCTTCAGAGGAAAGAAATGTATATGTGACACATCCTCACTTTCTCTTAAATTATACAGCAGGCTTCACTTAATGAGCTGTGATGAGCTAACTTTGTATAGGCTCACCTACACATTCCTTAGGAGAAATTTGCAAACACGGTGCAAATCCTATTCAACGGGAGACCCAATATAGTCTAAGCACCCTTTGAGCAGAGGAAAACAAACATCAGGAGGTAAAGGCTAACATTCGGCCCTCAGGGTATCTCAAACAGGCAGAAGGCTCTGCTCTGATGTCATGGCTCTTCCCACTCTATCCACAACTCTGAGAGTTGAGTCTCCTAAGAAAAAATCCAACATAGTCTAAGCATTTGTGTATGGAGTGTGTGTGAACATGTGTACAGGTGTGCACATATGTATGTGTGCCTGTGTGTGAAGATCAGAGGTTAATGCTGGGTATTTTCCTCAATCGCTTTTCTGCCTTATTTCGGGGTTTCTCACTGAACCTAAAGCTCACTATCTGGCTAGGCCGGCTGGCCACTAAGTCTCAAGAAGCCTCCTGGGCTCACCTCCCCACTCCTGGGACTACAAGCCTGGCCTTTGCACAGAGGTTCTAGGGGCTGAATTCAGGCCCTCAGCTTGTGTGGCAGGCAAGCTCTTCACTGACTGCCCATTTCCACAGCCCTGAGACAGACCTCATCTTCCTAGTACAGTTCCCCAAGCAAGAGTTTTGCAGAAGTCACACATAGATGATGTAATTGTATGTATGTACGATGTGTTTGTGGGCACACAATGCACTCATACAGAAACTGCAAAGCAGTAGAATGCTGATATCTGAAACTAGACACACCAAACCTTTCTTCACAGAGAGGAATGCTGTCACTATAAAATAAAACCAAGGTTGGCGATATGATACAGGGCAGGAGGAAGAAGCTCAGTACATTGCCGGGCCGGGTGACACACTCTTTTCTCTTTACTGATGCACAGTGTGACTTTGTTGCCAAGTGGAGTGGTGAAGAAGTCGATCAAGGGGCTGGAGAGAAGCTCTGTGCTTAGGAGTACTTCTTGATGTGCAGAGAACCCACGTTTGGATCCCAGAACTGATACCGTGGTTTACAGTCACCTGTAAGTCAAGTTCCAGGGGTCCAACACACTGTATCGGCACCAGGCATACACACGGTGCACGTACATACGTGTGTGTGATGTTTAAAATAAAAAAGAAAACAGTTTAAACAAGAATGGGTCAGTGTGATGGCTAAGAGCATCTTTATTCCTAAGCCTGCTATCTGCTACATCACTTCTTGTCAAGTGTCTTGTCACAGTGACACAGAAAGAAACTAACATAGTCACTACCAGGAGAGAGACATTGACTCGTCTCTGAAAGGATGATGAGGGTACCAGGAAGGCGATAATTGTGTAAAACACAGAATACACACCTAGACACAGACACACCATCTACAAGGTGGGTAACTAGAAAGGTCCCCCCCTTTATAAGACAAACCACAGGCAAGCAAAGTAAAATAAATCTGTTTGGATACAGAGCTGAAGGGGGTGCTATCCTGAGTAAAGGGCTCAAGCCACTGGCCTAGCGCTGGGCGTTCCCGCGCTGGCCTCAGAGGAGGCCACCATTTGACTACCCACTAGGCAGATTCATCTACAGCAACAGGTTAAATTCTTGGGTTCAGAGGAGAAATCTTAGTTAAGTGCTGGAATCAGCTGAGATACTGACATTTCAAGCAACGAACAAAGGTGTATTCAGAAGCTCAGGAAAGATTTGCTCTGCACACCATGTGGCCCAGACAGCAAAGCAGACAGAACAAAGGGCTAGCGATAAGCGGGTCTTCCTTATAATTACGAAATGCTAAATGTAGTACCTGAGAATTGATTTAGGAGCACGGGAAAGTAGTAGATGAGAAACAGCCCTTGGAATAAATTAGTGAGCAGTGATAAACATTAAAATGACTGAGGTTTATCACACATGTCAAGGCCAGCAGAATCATCAAAACTTCAGTTACAACACAGTCTGCACTCAGTATAAAGCACCCTGCCACGCTCTTCATCTTCCTCAGTTGAAAGAGGGAAGTGTTCCATTGTGTAAAAGTAACACAATTTCTGTATCCATTCCTCAACTGAGGGCCATCTGGGTTGTTTCCAGGTTATGGCTATTACAAATAAAGCAGCTATGAACATAGTTGAGCAAATGTCCTTGTGGAATGGTGGAGCATATTTTGGATATCTGCCTAGGAGTGCTATAACTGGATCTTGCAATTAAAAACAGGGAAATCATGACATTTGCTGGCAAATGGTGGGAACTAGAAAAGATCATCCTGAGTGAGATATCCCAGAAGCAGAAAAACACATATGGTAATACTCACTTATAAGTGGATATTTGACATAAAATATAGGCTACTCTAAAATCTGTACACCCAAAGAAGCTAAGCAAGAAGGACCCTGGGTAGGAGGCTCAATCCTCATTCTGAAAGGCAAACAGGATAGATATTGGAAGAGGGAGAAAACAGGGAACAAGATGAGGAGCCTACCACAGAGGGCCTCTGCAACGTTCTACTCAACAGGGTATCGAAGCAGAGGCTGAGACTCAGAGCCAAACTTTGGGTAGAGTGCAGGGAATCTTATAAAAGAATAGGGAGACAGAAAGACTGGAGGGGACTGCAGAGAGCAACAGAACCAAGAAATCTGGGCCCAGGGGTCTTTTCTGAGACTGATACTCCAACCAAGGACCATTCATGGAGATAACCTAGAACCCCTGCACAGATGTAGCCCATGGCAGCTCAGTCTCCAAGTGAGTTCCCTAGTAAGGGGAACAGGACATGTCTCTGACATCAACTCAGTGGCTGGCTCTTTGATCAGCTCCCCTAAGGGGGAGCAGCCTTACCAGGCCAAAGAAGACAATGCAGCCAGTCCTGATGAGACCTGATAGACTAGGATCAGAGGAAAGGGGAGGAGGACCTCCTCTATTGGTGGACTGGGGAAGGGGCATGGGAGTCTGAGAAGAGGGACGGAGGATGGGATTGGGAAGAGATGAGGGAGGGAGCTACAACTGGGATACAAAGTGAATGAATTGCAATAAATAAAAAAATTAAAAATTAAAAAAAAACAAAAGAGGAAAGCAGCTAATGGAAGCTTTGGGTGGAACACCCTCTCTCTATTCACAGGTCTCTCCTCAGGCCAGCCCTGTCTACCTCCTTTGCTGGAATCACCACCTGCCTCATTTCCAGGCCTTGCAGGTAAATGAGTCCTCAAACAGTGCGCGGTAATCAGCTTTCATGTGCTTTGGGGTCAAGAGGAGAGAGGGCTCCAGGTAAGCCATGGGAGGAGCCTTCTAGCTCTGCCCCTGCTCAGCTCAGGCCGTGCTGTCATGACCCCATTTCTAGGAGGAAGGAGGCAGCCCTCGTCCTACCTGCTTCTCACCAAGCCCTAGCTTTCTACACTCAGTCTCCCAGGCCAGAGGAGCGTCCTTGAGCTCAAGGGCCTGGCCATAGCCCTTTCCCCTGAATTCTAAACAGGACTCTCCCAGCTAGCCTCAACTGCTTTCATGCTGTGCTCAGTTTCTCCAGGGAGCCCTGCCAGATGGGCCCTGCGCCTTCCCTCTTAACATCCTGGCATTTAACATGCCTGCCTTCCTGTGCCCCCACCCCGACATCAATTTCCCTGTTCTCCCTGTCTCCTTTGTCTTCTCTTCATACATGGAGCTCCCGTCATACCTAAAATGCTTCCCCATGTGTGGGTGAAACTGGCCATCTCAACTCACCTTTGGAGAGATAGCCACTGCCTGCCAAGAGAAGAGAATGCAAGCTCTAACACCCCCAGCCTCTCTCTGAAACCCACTCCCACCTGTCCACAGGACAGCCATTCTACACTGACGCCTTCAACATCTTCCTGTGCACACTGTCCTTGCAATTACTGCTTCTGACACCAGGCAAGCAAGGAGTGGTATATGACATAACCATGGAAAACTCAGCTCCATCTTTGTGGAACTGCAGCCAGAAGTCAATCTCAGGCTTGTTGCTTGTTTGGGTTGAGATTATATATATGTATATATATACACATATATGTATGTATATATATATATATATACACATACATATATATATATATTTTTTTTTATTTTTTTGAGACAGGGTTTCTCTGTGCAGCCCTGGCTGTCCTGGAACTCACTATGTAGAGCAGCCTGGACTCAAACTCACAGAGATCCACCTGCCTCCCCTGGGAGTTCAGGTGTTCGCCAACACACCCAGCTCCACCTTGTGTTCTGAGACAGGGCCTTCCACTCTTGGGGCTCAGCCCACACAGGCCTTACCACAGTTTTAACATGGGTCCCGGGGAGCAAGCTCAGGTCCTCACACTTGAAGGCAGGAACCCTGTGGACTAAGCCGTCTCCTCAGAACTCTGCAGTTGTTGCCGTGTCACATGGTCAGGATGTCCCTTGTGTTAACTGACTGTCAGGCATGACAGCATCTTCCCCGGGTCCATACATGGGCACTAAGGAAGCAGCGGCATCTCCAAAAGATTGTGATTTCATTTCTATCACACTGTGGTTTTGACTGCCCTTTGTGGGATTTTACAAAGGAGCACGGGAAGAACAGAGACGTCTAGTCCACTATAATCAGAGAAGAAAAATTGGGTGCCTTATCTAGTGAGTATGCCCCACACCTCACGAATATTCATAGAACATCTGTAACATCCACAATGCAGAACCTACTGGGTTACCTGCCAGATCAGGGACAACCCAGTCCAGTTTCCCTTCGCAGTGTGCACTTTATGCTGCCACACAGACTTCTACTCAGACCGTCTGAGGCTTTTCCTCAGAAGACAAGGAGCACCCTCACCCCACAGTTCTAACTGCTGGTCCTAGCTGCCTCTCCCGAGAACACATGGGATTCCCTTCCATTTGGAACCCATATCCCCAAGCACAGTGTGGGGCAGTGACTCAATACATGCTCATCTGTGAACGAAGACTGTGTCTCCCTATGTCCAACATATGCTATGAGCTCCCTAAGCCATCAGTGGTAGGGGCTGGGAGAGGAGAAGCCCTACAGGAATGGGAAACAATTCACTCCCAAGTCACTGATTCATATAAAAACAGCGTTTCCCCTTTTGGGGAAAAATATCAAGATATTTCATGAAATATCTAGTTACAAATACAGTAACGCAACATCCTCCCATTAAATATCATAAGCATATTTTATTAAACTTATTACTGAAAACAATGAATTCTGCTTTAATTAAAATGCTACCAAAATTTAAAACATGACATCTCCTAATAATTTAGTAACTACTTTAAGAAAGGGCAGGTATATGGGCTGGTGGTGGAGAAGACTCAGAAGGTAAAGCCTTCTTAATTGTGACATCAATTAAGATAACTGAGCCAGATTCCCAAAGAGAAGGAGAGAATGGTTCCCTCAGGTTGTCCTGCTTGGGAGGGCACACAAGAAGACAGAGGTGTAGTTAAAAAACTAAGTCATTTCTACTGAAATCAGTGCTAATAATAAGACATCAGAGCATTCAAATGGTGAGTTAATGACCACACATCTATCATCTATCTATGCATGCATATGTAGCTTACCAATTCTTTGTCTCATCTTGATCTGTCATGTCTGAGGGCAGATGAACGCCTCTATGGTACTGATATTTTAATACCTATTTGGGTAACACCATCTAGTTCTAACCTGCAAAAAACTATCCTGTCTTGATGAAGGAGTTGCTTTTCAAAATCCTGTTTCTACTCAAAGTGGTTTCAATTTCTTGAAAAAATAAAGAAATGAAACACATTTGAACAACACTTTCTAAGCCAGAACTATGCTGCCAGCCACTGGCAACTGCCAACATAACTTTGTACTTTGTTATTATTTCCAATCAAGGATTGACAATTTCTTCCAAACACCCTTTAGTTGTGTTCTAGCCCTTGCAACAGCCTGCCATTTACTGTCTTTAGTCACTAACACACACCCTCACCCCCACACCCCACACCCCGGCAGAGCCTGGTCTCCCAGATACCTCTTCTCACACCTGTTCCCTTCATGCTTCTCACAGTGACCAGGACAGCAATCAGACACAGGCTCTGTCACTGCCTGTGCCCCTTTCACTACAAACACCAGTACTTAATACTCTGAAACAAAATCCCAGCCGTGTCCACACGAACATCAATCTTTGGTTGAAGCTTAGTGGACAATATTAGAATTCTAAGTGACCAGGAAATCTGCTCACATTTTAAACAGAATTTCCTTCACGGGGTAACTGTGATTACATTATTTACTTCTACAGCTATCCAATCTTAATCATGCAAATATCTTTTATAAGGAAGAAGCACGAGCCCAGCAGTCTTTATCTGGATCTTCTGCTTCCTATCACTTCAACTGTGAACTCTGGTTTCCTCTGTCCCTGCTAGTATATGTGCTGTTGCACTCACTCTAGCTAAGGAATGCTGGGTGAATGCTCACTTCCTTGAAGATCAGATCCACAGGCACCATTCCATCTTCACCTCCATCTGAACTCAACTTTTCAGCAAAGCATCCTGGGAAATTCCCTGGACATAGTAGGAGCTGCCTGGTAATTCAGGATTTGATGGGAGACATCAAGACCCATGGACCCCTGATGCCAGCAGCAGGTTTGCCAATGACATGAAGAACAAAGGCAGACAGGACATTTGCTACTAAGATGGATTCTGAAAAGAGCTAAGAAAACGCTTCGGGGGGCCCGGAGGACCAATAACAAGACTGAGAAAACTGCCCCCCTCCTGAGTGGTCACACAAGGAAGGGGGTGCTACTGTAGACAGGGTCACTAGTGTCCTGACCTATCTGACAGCTAATGCTCAAACTGCTGTTGTTGTTACTGTCCTTTTCTTGTGTTTCAGAGGTACTCAGGACAGAAAGCTCAGGGGAGCTACATTCTCAGTCTAAATGTTTAAAAATGTGTTAAAACATGGAGTCAGAGTAAACAAAACTGTTTGCAAAGCAAACCACCCTCTGCCAAACTCCCACACACAAGATCAAGGACTGAGCCTGCCATCAGGTGAGCCAAGCAGACTGTGTTTGTAACCTCGCTGCACTTTAATCCCAGAGACTATTTAGAAATGTAAGGAGCAAGCCATGTTGCCCGCCTCAGTTAGCAGAGCTAATAGGCTTCTAATTAATTTCCAGGAGATTGCTGTTATAACTAACAGGTTTTAAACATTTGGTTGATTGGGGAAAATGAATTGAATATAATGTATTTGATTTGGAAAATTAGTTTTCATTCTATGTGCTTACCATAATAGTGTTTATTTTAAGTTTACATGATTCCATTAAGAGTCCCAAAACACCACTGGGTTGTTTTTGTCCTGACAGAGTCCTATTCGACTTAAAAAGAAAAAGAAAAAAATCAATTTACATTTAGATTTTTGTTGGCCTTTCTTTGAGGGCAGGTTAAATTCATTTTTGGTGGCTTTTATAAAAAGAAAAAAAAATCTTTTCTGGATCCTAAAGCATCAGGCACCAAATACTTGCAAAGGATCACAGCGGTTCTTCAGTGAGAAGCTCACTCAGCCGTCAGATGCAAATCCTCCAGCAAAGGCTGGGTGCAGGATGAGGAGGCAGCCGCACTGTTTACTGAGTTGCAGCTGATTCTTCCTGACAACCATTTAAACAATGAATGTTGGGAAATGTCCCTCAAAGAATCAGCAACAATGGCAGGAGATCAGTGCTTTTATATTTAGCTAATACTATTTTTAAAGGGAGAAAAATATTTCTTCCTGACAGGATTACGGGAAGGTTATTAGAGACACCTGCAAACAAAGCGAGTGACGGCAGACCTGTAGCACAGTTGATAAGTGAGTTGTCCTTACATAAAACTCCTTTTGTGGAGGACAACAGCATCGAGATCCACCTTCTTGGTAGATTCCTGAAATTGGCTGATTGGGACCAGAAGTGCCAACAGTGAATAGAGGTACCAAGACTGAGTGGTGATGAGCACAGACCCTGATGTACTTGCCTAGACAAAGTACATCGAGGCTAGGATTTTCTCTCCTCACAATGCTGAGAATGTTTTATACTGAAATCTAGAAGTACACGCCGAGTAGCATCCCTTTGCATGTGATACAAAGCACGGGAGGGAGTCTAGTTAGCAAGGCCCACTCTGCTAACCATAGCATGCCCCCAGCTTTGGAAGCTCTACCTTGGCCTAGCTCATGGCTGTGGACAAACAGCCCTTTGCAAATTCTTCTAGAAGTAATTAATAATCACTGTCAAAATCTGTTTTCTATGGGGTGGGCGAGAAGGATTGTGTAGAGAAAGGTTGCTTCCAGAGTATAAAGAGCATAGCTAAATCCAGTAGGAAATGTTTTAAAAATAAGTTCATAGAAGAAAGAGAGTCCGGCATGCTTATCCGTGATGCAAAGACTCAGCCTGTGAGCCGCAGATGGGTGTGAAGAGGAGATGTTTACACCTCTGAGCCATGTTGTTTGCAGTCAGATAGCCTGGACTCCCTTTCTGTGTGACTAACAGGGATTCCAGCAATCATTGTAGGCCTGTTGTTGATTTTTTTTTTTTTAACACAGCTAACTTTCCAAATCAAGCAATCATTCAGTTCTTCAGAACAGTGATCCTGGGCATGAACCTGAGCTTGGACCTGAAGAGAGATGAGCATCGAAGAAAAGGGGCAGGGTCCAGCAGGACTCTGGCATAGCTGGCCACTCCTCGGGACACTGCCACTTCCTGCCTGCAACTTGGCTTCGTGTGAGAACAGCTGTAAACTGGCAGTTAGGGAGAGTGAGAAAGGTTCAGCCACACGCAGCTGGGATTTTAAAATCTGCACAGCTTTTGATAGTGCATTTATTCTCCAAAATAAACGCTTGGGGGAAAACAAAAGGAAGCAGACAGAGTTAGATGGCAGAAGAAAGCAAAACAAGTCAGGCAAGACCACAGGAACAACCACACCGAGTGAGGAGATGAAAGACAGGGTGACCCAACACGATTCTTTTGGACCCAAGTTCACAGACAAAACAACATGCTAAAAGAAGGCATTTCTGTGGGATTCTTTTATTTTTTTTAAGACACCTTAAGACAGAGCAATCAATGTGTGAAAAGAAAAGTTGCCTAGAAAAACAAAAGCAGACAATTTCTGAGAAGACTTTGATCCTGTACTCTATTATTGGCTTAAGCATGCCTGTCTTCAGAGCTCTGGACCTGCAATAACTGCTCTCTATTGTCCTTGCTAACAAAGTATTATTTTCACCTTATTATTGCTAATCTTTTCTTTGTGAGTAACCACACCTGGTTTTACCCCACCCCCCTCAAAAAGGAAAAAACAACAAAACGGTGCAGTAAATATTTGCCCTTTGTGGCAACACAATGCATAATTTACTTAATCTGGGCTATCTTTCCGTGAGAGGTGATTGTTTCTATATTATGAAATGTGTTCACAGTAACTCGAGTCCACGCCAGATACCTGGGAGGCAGATGGAAAGCCACTTTGCAGCTGCCGTGAGCCAACCCTGATGCGAATGCACAGCCACTCCTACGCACGACGCTACTCACACCAAGGCGGCCTCCAAAGCACAGCCACACCTTTCTTCTACAAACACAGCCTTTCGGTAAGGTAAAGGTCACACTCCAGACCTGCTGCCTCCCCTCCCCTCGAGGAAAGGGCTTGAGAAAGAAAAAGGGAAAAAAAAGGTCACTGTTGTGCATTTGAGAACTCGACATTACTTTACATACCTGGATGAAGTCTAAAAACGTCAGGGGAAGCAAGTCATCCATATGCCCGATGTCTTTGGAGAAACGATTTAAAATTCTCCCTGCAAGTACAGGATATGAGAAATTACACATCTCCCCAGATAGACCCTGAAGAGAAACAACTTGCAACCAAATCAAAACAATATTTTAAATGCATATGTATTCAATATATTATGCATTCATATGAAATAAGCTGATGTCCGTGACAAAGAGAAAGAATAGAGGGTGATATCTAAACAGAAATAAATGCCACCAAATGCTGCTGGACAGAGAGTTATCCCGATTTTAGAAAATTCATATATGTGTACACACACACACATTCACCCAAACCTCACAGTCACTCACACACATGTATGCACACAGACTCACATGCATGTGTGCACGCACATGCACACACACACACACACTTGTGCAGCAAACTCATTCACACACATTCACCCAAACCTCACAGTCACTCACACACATGTATGCACACAGACTCACATGCATGCGTACACACACATGCACACACACACACAGGGAAATGGGAAAAATTTTGACAGTGTTGGGTAGGCTCCTTCATTTTCAGGTCTCTCCTAGGTCAATTCAAGTGCAAAGAAGGCAGATAAAAACTGCCATAACACAAGAATTAATTAATCGTGAGAATTAATTTCATTGTAAGATCAGTGTCTTGCCCGCAGGATGGTTCATTAGACTTCACATCCCAGGAAAGCTCAAATGTTTCCCAGTGAGAGGATGTGCTGGGAGGATGAGTCAAGTCTTTCCTCTCAGTCAGGTGTGAAGCATGACAACTGTGGGCCTGAGCATCCAAGGAGCCAAGAGGAAAGTACGCAGGGAACCAGAAACAACACTCCACAATCAAAGATCAGTTCCTACCATCTGCTGCACTTCCCATGGAGAACCCAAGAAAATGAGTATGGCAAAGGCTTTACAGAGGACCAATCAAAACTGGTTTCTAGCAAGCATCTATTATTTTAATGAATGATATTGTATTAAAAATAAAAATACACAGAAACAGATGATAGATAGAGACAGAAATACATAGCTAGACAGATACATAGATCATAGACAGATACATAGATACATAGAAACATAGATACATACATACATACACAGATGATAGATTCATAGATACATAGATGATAGATCATAAATAGATACATAGATACATAGAAACATAGATAGATAGATACATAGATATATGTATAGATCGATACATAGATTGATAAATACATAGGCTGGCCATCCTCCCTGAGCTATTCTCTGATTGACACTTTGGAAGGCCATGGTACAGATGTGACACAGGCTCCTGGGCACTCTTGCCAGCACTAGGATGGAGCATCCGTTGCCCCTGAAATCCTTCCAGAGCACCTGGGCTCTCCCCGGAAGCAGAGGTTATGCACATCAGAGACAAGCAGGCCTCAACTTTCCTGTCTCCTGCTTAAGACACACAGACTCCAGAAAGCATCATTTCATGACATCTTTGGCAGGCCCAGTGACAACTCTTCTTAGCTTTAGTGACACCTCCTTAGAGTCTTGTCCTGCGGATTAAATGGGCCATAAGCATGAAAGACTCCTGTCAGGACACCAGGCACTTTGAAACAAGTACTCAAACACAAACAAACAGAAAGCTTGGTGATGACTGTTGGCCAGATACTGAAGCCATTAGGAGAGGAAGTTCAGCTATTAAACTGTGGATTCTGCTGCAACAGCTGAGGTAGAGTCTAAGTGCCCAAGACCAGGCACTGTCTACTGTTCCCCAGATCAGGCGTGGAGGGAGAAGAGAATGAGTAGTTCAAATCAGCTACATCTGAGAAAACACTACAATTAGAGGGGCAATTTCCCCTAAATATTCTATGGGTTTTGTGAACTAATTTTTAACTTCAGAAGGAAACAATACCCAAAGAACAAAAAGACAGCTCTATAGGTAAAAGCAAATGCAAATGCTTTTACCTATAAGGACCTGAATTGGTGTCCCTGGTGCCTAATAGAAAGCCAGCCATGGCTGCATGTGTCCTGAAAGAGGAGACAGGTGGACTGCGTTTGCCTGCTGGCCAGCTAGTCAAGGGTAAAGTGTGATGCTCCGGTTCAGTGAGAGACCCTGGGTCAAGGCAATCATGCAGACTGTGATACAGGAAGACACCAGAGGTCTTGTTCCAGGCTCTGCTGTGCAGCCCCACACGCATAAGAGGCACCACACACAAAGACACAAACCAACTAAACAGAAATCATTAAACACATGACTAAAATTAGGTAAAAATTACAGTTTTAAACGCAGGCAGAATTCAGCTGTACCACATGCGTTGATTCAGCCTTTAAAGGAATGTCAAAAGCAGTACTGAGAAAATGGTTCACTAGAGGGGCCTACTACATGAAAACCATTTCTTTACGTTCTATCAGGTTCAAGAATCTTCAGGTAGGAGATACCAAAGGTTAGCCAACAACAGAAAACACAGAGGAATGCAAAACACTGTGAAAAGCCAGCCTCATACAGCCAACCCAACAACTACCTGCCAAAGATCCCCCATAGCCTTCACCCTTATTCCCCAGTGAGTAGCAGAGACAAGAGGGTGTCATGGGAACTTCCTTGCAAGAAACACGTAAGAATGAACAGTGTTTGCAGAGGATGTTTCTGCCTTTGCGGCAGACTTTGAAATCAGGGCTGTGATGTCAAGCTCAAGGCCTCACAGCCATTCATTGTTCAGAGCTCTCCAAATCAAATCCCTACGAAGAGTTCCCTCCTCACTTCTGCCATCTTCTTCATCCCAATGACCTGTGGTCCCCACTGGGACGTGTCAGGGGAGGTGTGGGGAGGGGAGAACCCCTGGAGAATCCAGTCTGTTCTGTTACAACACCTTGCTTGCTTTACACGGCGTCATGCCTTCCAGAACACTCAAATGCTACAGCTGTTTATTCTGCCCCCAGAACCACTAATTTCTCTTGACATGACGGGCCTTCATACACTTAATCACAGCCTTTCCAGACTTCTCACAAGCAGCCTGTGGGTTCCACAGGCAACCCTCATCTGACTGGGTCCTCCCTCTGCCACTGTGTCTGTGCATACTCGGATGGCTCATCTCGCTTAGCACCACTGTGCAGGATTCAAACCCAGCCCCCAGGCATTACTTGCACGCCAGTGTGTGAGGTGGAAACCCCGGCCCTGGTTCCCCAGAATTTGAGGCCAGATAGCATGCTTGGTACACATTTTAAAAAGCCCACACCAACAATTCTCTTCATTCCAGTGACTGTTTTTGCTGTGCAAAACCTTTCAGTTTCACCCAATCCTATCTGTCAATTCTTGGTTATTTCCCGAGCCACTGCAGCTGTTTCCAGCGAGTCTGCAGCTGTGCCTGCACGCTGAAGTTTCTCCCCTTTGCCAGTTTTGGGTGTCAGATGAAGGACGTTAGCATGTTTTGCTGTTGTAGGTGTTTTGTTTTGTGCAGGTTTCCACGGCCTTCACTCTTTCACACGTGGATACCCACATTTCCAGCAACACCTTTCTCGAGAGCTGCAGTTCTCAACCTGTGGATCTTGACCCTTGAGGGTTGCATATCAGGTATTTGCCTTGTGATGCATAACAGTAGTAAAATTACAGTTATGATGTACTAATAAAATATTTTATGGTTGGGGGGTCACCACAACATGAGGAGCTGTATTAAAGGGTCACAGCATTAGTGAATTTGGAACGACAGCTCTAAAGAGTGTTTGGACAAAGGATTAATATCTAGAATATATAAATAACTCAAAAAAAAAAACCAACTAAAGACCAAGGGAGGAAACAAGCCAATCAACAGCTGAGCTAGGAAGAGAGGAGATGGCTCTTCCAACAAATCACCTTCCATGCAATCGTGAAGATCTGAGTTCAGACCCTGGGTCCCCAGCACTCATGAAATAACCAGCTCAACAGCGTGTGTTTCTCAGCACTGGGGAGCAGAGACAAGAGAACCGATCAGGTTCAGTGACCAGCCACGCTAGCTGAACTGATTAGCTTCAAGTTCAGCAAAATAATTAATTATAATGATGATGAAGACAAGAAACAGTGGCTTCTGGTCTCCACATACCTGTGTGCAATCCTCACACATACACCTCCGCACGGGGGTGCACACACGTGAACATGTACACCTGAACAAAGAGTAGTAATAAAGGACCAATATGACAACATAATAGACGGTTCTCAAATGATAAAGTAAAAAGGCCAGAAAACATTTCTTAAGAGTTCAAGCACTTTAGCTGCAAAGGGAATGAAAATTAGAACACACTGAGATTCCACTCAGATGGTTATCGTCAGGAAAAAATACTGGCCACGGAACCAGGATGCTGGGAGGGTAGGAACCTTGACACATTGCTGGCAAGGAACAGAGACTAACTTAGCTACTACGAAAATCAGTATGGAGGTGTCTCACAAAATCAAAGGCAGAATTACCGTTTGAGCTAATGGACTAGTCCTTGGTAATACAGCCACAGGATCATACTGAACACACCAGATACTTGCATATCTGTGGTCATGGCCACTATTCACAAAAGCCAGAAGGTGAAATACAAAACCAGCCCAGCTGTTCATCAACACGAGTGATTGAAGAAGATGAGGGGTACTGCATTAACACAGCTTTAGTCAGGCACATAGAAGGATGAAATTATAGTTTGCTGGAAAATGGACACAACTGGAAATTAGCACATTATGCAAACTAAGCCAGACTCAGACAAATGGAGCATATTGTTTCTCATTCCCAGATTGTAATACATATTTTTAACAGCCATACATATGAGAAATGAAGGCAGAGGAGAGAAGGGGGGAAAAAAAGGAGACTCAGGGATCAAAAAAGGAGAGGCCAGGAAAACTCAGGTACCAACAAGTAACCTTCTACCAATCCATGCCATACTTGGCCTTGAGGGCAAGAGCAGACATGTTTGGTGAACTCTTTGGTATTAAACCCCTCATGACATGTGTGAGGCCCTGTGTCCCATTGCTAGAACATCAAAATGGGGGTGGGTGGACTGTTGGAGTTGGAGAGTTTACCTTTGACTGAAAACCTACAGTGAGCAGGAAGAGTTGGGAGGCAGAAGTGCCCGGCTCAGGCTGGGCCCTGGGTGAGCTGGTCTCTCATGGACCTGTAGCCAACCATAGGGAAAGTAGAGAAAAGAAACAAGGGAGTGAACCACCTCCTGGGTGAGATGTGTGTGGCCTCCCTAAAGCCCACACTGTCCAACAGCACAAACAGAATGGATGGCACTGTGCTCTGGGTACGGTGGCACACGCTGGGCAAAGGGCAGTCCACGGCAGAGCGTGCTATGCAGGGACCACTGAGTCATTAGGCTAATCAGAGAAGCCATGGTGACAGCACGGGAGAAAGCCTTCTGAGAGTGGCTTGGCCTAGACTTTCTTCAGCACTCCACACAAAATATTCAGCCTACCCAGAGTGAGAACACACCTGACCTGTGGCGGTTCTCCAATCTGATTCATTCTGTCAGAACAGGCTATCAAAAGAAGCAACAGGATTTCAAACTCGCTCAAACTCGGTTAACACTCAAATTCTTGTCTGTAAATGGAAATGGTAAGTTGGAGAGTCAAAGACCAGGAGGATGAACAAGAACCAGGCTAGACACCTCCTACTAAGTTCAGGAGCAGGCTTGTGCATATTTGTGGGGTGTTGCTCATTGTTGTGGGAGTTCAAAGCTGAAAGGAGGCATGAAAGACCCGCATGGCTAGCAACCTCCAAACCACAGTCTAAACTTCAGAGACGCTATGTAGAATCTTCATGACATGGAGGAGGAAATGGAGGGCAGGCGCACTCAACTTCAGACATTTGTCCTTCTCCCAAAACTTCCTGTGTTCTACCACACGGGTACTCTCCTACCCATCGGACTTGCACACACAAAAGGCTCCATGGACACTATTCCATAGTCCACACTCATGGACCACACTACTAATGCTAAAAAAGACCAATCATCCCTGCTCAAGGAGACGCAATGTTTCATAAAAGGGTCGGTGCCTTCTGCCCCACCTTCTCCAGACTTCCATGCCACAGTACAGGGCAGCATGGCAAACCTCTTTCTTCAGGGCAATGCCCTTCAACAGCTTTTGCCGGTCTTTTATCAAGACTCTTATGGTCACTTTATCAAGGATAAAGCTATTTAACCAGTGTGCTTATTTTTCTTTCTGTCTGTCTGTCTGACGCTCTCTGAATTTCCTTTGCTTTTTCTATTTTCCATTTCTGTCTCTTGTTTTCTTTTTCATTTTTGTTTCTATTTGTCATTTCCTGTTTCTTGAGTATCCCAAGTCTTAACTGCTCAGTTCTTCCTGGGCTTACTCAAAACACATGGTTATTTACAGAGCATTTTAAAGTCAACATGGCAAGACCAAACATAAGCCTTTGGAACTGATCCATGACTACCCCCACCCAGCTTCTAGAACCCTATCCTAGAGCAGTGTCTAAACACCAGTATGAAAATACGAAAGGCACTGTTGTCTTATCTTGATCTCTCATAATTACCAACATGTTTTCCTTTTTTCATTTAAAATAATCTAATGTGCATCCTAATTATATTATCAATCCTATCAAGCTTTTAGGAACACTGGGGAAGGAGACAGAGAGAGGCCAGGTATTCCTCTTGGCCGGGTATCCTCACTCAGACCCTCACCTCTGTCCTTTATCCACCTTTTCAGGAAAGGACTCAATCCCGCCCCAGGTCTACCTACCAAGGTCTTAGCCCTTTTCTCCCTTGCCAACAAACACAGCTCTGGGAAACTTGCTACCAACTTCTTTATCTACAGGGCAGGCTTTGAGTAACCACAGTTAACTTGCCAAAAAATGATCTAGGACAGACTCTACAAGCAACTCCAATCCTAAAAGGAGGCAGGCATCGGAGGCACACAGAAGAGACGCAAAGGTACATATGTACCTGGAATAGTGTCTTCCAGCTTGAGGACCCGCCTCCAGGGCGGACGGCTGCTCCAGCCACCAGCAGCCACCGGCTCTACCACAGCTTCCACAGACACTCCCCTACCTTCTCCCCACAGCAGCATCACAGGCCCACAGGGACAGGCTTACTAAATGGGTAAGTGGTAAACTCTGTAAATCCTCAATCTCCAACTAACACTTTTAAGTAACAACACTCTACAAATAATCACGATTATGGCAGAAACTATTGAAGTGGACTATGAGATTCTGGCTTTGGAAAAGCCAGACAGCACATGCATCTTCTCTTGACCCACAACTAGTACTTTGAGGACCAACCAATTCAAATTTGTTTTTAACTGCTGCTACATCTCGCTTTCTTGAGTGTAGGCTATATCCCAGGGACTCGGGCTTTGTAGAGGTGAGTGGGACCTGCCATCTTCTCTGACAGCTGTTTTTGTTTGGGGATGTTGCCACATACAGTGTCGTGCTGGCCATCCCTGTCATTTTCTTTGCATTGCTACTAGAGTGATCTGTTTTCCTGCAAAGTCTATTTCATCTTATTGACCGCAGGCTGAGTTTGGGTACAACAGCCTGCGGATTTGTGCATGATGTCATTCAAGCCCTCTAGAGAGTCCAGATAGCACAGCATCTCCAAGATGCTGGCAATGGAGGCAAGAGGCTCCGGTGCTGCTGCCACACAAAGGAGGCCGTGACAGCCGCGCTGCACTGGACACAGACCACGTGAGGATCCACGAGCAGGCACAGGGACTGAAGGACAGACCAGAAGGGAGACATTAGGCAGCTTGGTAGCAGGGTATCAACAGGGACAGGTGCATTTCAAGGTCCTGGACAAATGCCTGAAGCCACAGACAACACCAAACCCTCTTTATGTTGTTTTGCACACACGGTAATCTATGGCACCACTTAGCTTATAAATCAGGCACAGTAAGAGACTACCAATAAGCAATAAAAACAGAAAATTATCACAAGATCCTATAGTAGATGCTATATGAATGCATTCTCTCTCACACTTGCAAAAGCCAACACAAAAAAGCATTTTGAGACTGTAGTTGACCACTTGTAACTGAACACTTTGGAAAATAAAACTGAAGACAAGAAGAGAGCACTGTTACATGAATGAAGACACGATTGACAGCAGTACACACACACACACACATACATGCACATATACCAGGCATGTGACAACACAGAGACTGTAATACAGAGGGGCTATGACTAGAGAGGGTGAGATACAAAAGTCAAGCTGGGTTAGCCTAATACAGTTTCCCAAAGGAAAGAAGACTTGAGAATTTGAAAGGAAGCAGAGAACAGGTTGGTAGTAAGTGCAGAATCTGAGTTGGGGAAAAGATATCCTTCAGGACTAAGATATAGGAAAGGTCAAAGGCAGACTAAATTTTGCCTGGATGAGAGAAAAATGCATCCTGTGGGATATCAAAACAGACACAGTCCTGAGTGTAGAGCAGAAATGGGGGGGGGGGGAAGAAGTACTGAGAGGTCTCCACTAAAAATCCCCTGTGGGAGAGGAGAGGTTATCATCTGAGTCTTTCCATGCCACATCTGTGAGGAGAAAGTATGGCAAGGGCCAGGAGAGGAGCAGCGGGGATAAGAGGACATCCTGTACCTCCACGCCAGCTCGAGACACATCTGGTAGGTTCTACAGAAAGTGGACCAAGAGATGAAGCCTACCTCTGAGTCTGTGACGGAGCCTATGCCACGGCACCCTGCACCCTCGCGTGCAGAACTGACTCAAGACTCTATGGTCACTTGAGTTCACTCATACTTAATGTCTGAAACACCATCATATTCCAGACAAATGTCAGAGCCTGTCAAACAGGACACACATACCATCTCTGAACTATGCCAGAGATACTGTCCCCATTTAAAGACGAGACTGAAGAATTTAATTCAAGGAAATTAACTTCAAGTTGCTAAGTCACCAAGCTAGACTCACACCCAGCATTATGGGGATTCAAAAGGTGTGTTCTTGTCAACACGTCTATGACATGATGCTGCTTTACAGAACACTTCTGCAAGCTCTATTAAATACCTACTAGGAAGAACGAGCCAGCCAAGTGTCAGGCTGGGCAGGCACTACGCTGGCATGAATGGCTATGAACAAACCTGCTGTGGACGCCTCTGCCCCCCTCTGATTGACTAATGGTGGCTGTGCTGGATGCTAAATACCTTAACTATCACTTCTGGTCAGCAGAGTTTCGGGAAGCCTCTCTTGGCTAACAGCAATTGAAGTAAATCATTTAAACTAACTCCACCTCAAAATTAAATGACCTAAGTCATTGTGAGTAAACAGACTCTACTAACAAGTGGCAAACAAATGCCTGCAGCAGAGGGTCTAATAAAATGCACAATTGACTAGTTACATACAGGCACTTGCAGCCCACCTGATCTCAACCCTTGCCATGCTGCATGGTCCACGGCAAATCCCCCTGCTTGTGGCCTGACTTTGGGGAGAGTTACTTACCCTGGAGGGATGCCTCACAAGTCACAAGTTACCTAGGGAGATCTTTGTGTCCAAGTAACCATCAAAGGCTATTCTAAGCATTAAGAAGAAGAAGCAGGAAGATAAAGCAGGCTACTTCTTTATCAATGGAATTCTAGGATAAATCTCCAGGAGCATCTGTCACAAGCCCCACATGTGATGTAGGAAGAGCAGACTCTTCCCAGATTGGAATTCTGGAGCAAGGCAGGCCTGATGGAAAGCTACTGAGCCTAGGCCCTGGGAAATGCCCAAACATGATTTGCTATGATGTCAGGAGATTTTCTTAAACTGTGTACCACACGAGGAACTAAGTTCTGTTGCTAAGAGAACAGGAAGCTGGCAACCCTTTGGCCTCTCCTGCTATAGGAATGGACTATTTGCGTGTCCAAGTGGATTTTTTTTCTTATCCAGCCTTCCTTAAGTGTCATTCATGGCCAAGTGCTCATGAATTAGTTCAGAAAAATGAGTACTAAGGGGACAGAAACAAAGGCCTGAACACCCGCAGCAGCTTCAAGAGCGTGACAGCGCACAGATGGCAGAGGCTACAGAAAGCACTTGTGGAAACGAAGAATATTCCACTTCCACGAAGGCCAGCATCCAGCTCGATGACGAGATCGCTCTCAATGGCGACTGTCATCTGACATGCACTATCAGCTCTTTCCATCTCCGGCACTTACACGAGCATTGTACGCAATGCTCAAAAATAGGACAGCAAAGCATTTGGGGTGAGGACATGATGGAGCTTGAAGACAATGGGCCCTCCCACTACCCACCCTATGTAAAACAACTGAAGGTGTGCTGGAAACAGATCAAGCAACACCCAGATCTGATCTTCACTTCTATCTCCAGCTCATCATTTTAATACCTGGGAATTGCCAACAGATGTTACACCAGGCCAGCTAGACCATGTTACCTGCAAGTGTGTACAGCTTTGTTAGGATTTCCAAAAGATGTTTACAAAGAACATCCTTTTCGGCTACTGTATTGCTTTGTAACAATAGGACACAGCACTGTAACTGCTTTAATATACTAATCTTGTCAGTTAGGGAAAGCTCTGACTACATGTTAGTCAAACCACCACCTTGTTCTAACAGAGAATTCCGAACTATTAAATATCAGCCCCCAGGCCTTTTCCAATCCCACCCCTATCCTTCTCCCGCCTCAGCATTCCTAGCTGAGTTCAAGAATTCCTGGTTTTTTTAAGGCCACTAGGTCCCATGCTTCTTAACTTCTCCAACAGTACTGGATATTGCTCAGTCCCCTCCTTTGAAAATGCCACCCATGTTTCAGGATGCCATTATTTTTCCTTTCCATCTCCGCCTCTTTCCATTCCTCCACTTCGTCTATTCAGTGGGTTCAAGCATCTCTCTCATGTGATATCGGCCTCACTGCTCCAAACTCTCCCTGGTCAGGGGGATCTTCACCCCTCTCACTAGGTCAGCCATTCCGAAACCGGAACTACACGTGAGCCCTCTCTGTCTCTCTCTCCCCTTTCTCTTATTTGTTCAATCATGGCCAGCGGGTAGATTTTGCCTCTTGCTGTTGCCCTGGGGTAACTGTGTGAAGTGTTTGGACTGTGGGGGAGGACAGACTCTCAATGGCTTCTTGCTTCAAGTGTTTAACACGGGCCAATGCAAAACTTCACACAAATTTCAATGTAAGCTTTACAGACTTACAATATAAGTTCACACTGTCAAACATTTATTTATTTTAAGTAAAAGCTACATTTGTGATTCTGAGTTTTCAATACACTGGGAACCTTTTGTGAGTTTCCGGCAACAGAAGGTGGCCTTCTTGGTGGCAAGATGTCCTAAAGACTGAGCTGACCTTCCCAGCTCTGAGGCTCGTTATTACATCAAATAACTTAATCAGAACACAAACTGTTCTTAGATTTCTGCAGAGGTAATTAAATAACAATTCGATGCCAATTAATCACAGTCAAATAAGAGACTGTCAGAGAAGAACTCTATATACAGCAGAGACTATTTAATGGTCAAATACTTGGCAAGCTCTTAGTTAAACAATGATTCATTAAACCTCCTTTGCCACACAATGGCTGAGCTAAACTCAACGTGAAAGAATCGAAACTCCTTTGTTCCCCCATAAAAAGACATCAAACCTCTGTGCGTGATATTCTTTTCTCCCTCACTTAGCAGGCTGCTCAACTGCATGATTCATGATGTGTTCAGCTGCTCCTATGCCCAGGGGCGTCTGCAAGTTCTCCCGGGTCGGGAACACTGACTGGCATGGGGCAACTTTTCTCCTCTTCCCGTCTGTATGCGTGCAGAGCTGGACAGCTGACTACACCTACCCAGATGCTCTGCTCACACTCAGCAGAGCCCAGACTCAGAACCACCTCCTACCCCCTCCGCCCCTCCTTCCCAAAGGAGCTGCAGCCATCTTCCTCAAAGGAAGTGATTACCCACTCTACAACCCACACAACTTGCCAACCCAGCAAAAAACCCATAGCACAATTTTGGCTCCCAGTGCCTCCCTTATCAACCAGGCTCCTTTAAATTAAATGTCCCATTACAACACAGTTCCCTGTGAAAACCCATGGACCCACTTCAAGTTCAGCTGATAATTCCTAAAGGCCTCTAAGCGCTGCTCAGGACTCTCTAAGCTCATTTCTTCCTGTGGAGAAAGTGCCAAGCAGAGGGCCACTACCTGGCATTGGCAGGGCCTTCCTGTGCCTTAAGCACTGTGTGACCCCACAGACGCTGCTGCTGGGTTAAAACAGGACCTTTGCTCTTCACAGAATGCTTGACTCCGAGCGAGAGAGCTCCTTCACGGATAGCTGAAGATGGGTTCAGGCTGTACTGCTGCAGCGGAATCCACCAGGTAGCAGATTTCTCTCTGCACTGTGCTCAGGTGCCGTAGAGAGCAGGAGTCTAACCCTAGCAGACTTAATCACTGGGTGATTACTGGTTTTTAATCATGCAGGTAAAAATAAAATTTTACTTGGAAGTGGAGTTCAGTGGTAGAGTGTTTGGACATGCAGGTGGCTCTGGGTTCCACCCCTAACGTGGGAATAAATACATTCATTAAATTAAAATTTCAAAAATGAAATAAATAAAAATTGTACTTTTCCTTGAAGAAGAAAGTATACACTAAGAAATTTTGTGGAAGTGAAAGAAATATTTTTGAAATACCTCAAAATTGCATTCATTAAAATACATCAAAGCTAACCATACATGACATTATTTAGATGAAAAAGTTAACAGTCTCAGAAAATTTACTTTAACTCACTCACCCGCTGAACAATGAGAAATAAAACCCCCTTTTACTGCTTCTTGAATGCAAAATATTGAAATCACATGTAGATTATAACAGTAACTGCAGGACATACTAGGTCTGCAGTTTATCATATACACACACATAGACAGACAAACATACACTGTGAGTTTATCATATACACACACATAGACAGACAAACATACACTGTGAGGCAGGCACTGCAGCATCTCCATACGCAGGAAAAAGTGAAGCATTAGAGGAGCGACTATATGAACCTGAAAACGCTTTGTGGTCTCTCAGCTGTGAGCCCTTCATTTCGTTTCATGTTGCCTCAACAGCACCTGATTTCGTGGCCCTGAGTGTGTGTGCCTACTTCTCAGCTAAGCTATGACATAAAATGATTTCAAGGAGGGAAAAAAGTCACACCGCATCTAACATAAACATACCGTGGCAAAACAAATTTTCCTGCAAATATAAGCAGTTTTACAGTCTATCAAAGTGGTGCCAAAAGTAGATTTATGCGTATTAAAGTGCTGACGGGAAGAGAACATTTCAGCAATAAATACAGTTCGTTGTAACCCAATCGTCAAATCAATAAAGTCATTAAAAATAGACCACATTCTTTAGGGAAATGGGGGGCTGGAGGGGGAGGGAATCCTTGCTGGCGATGGAGGGCGTATCGTCAGGCACAGCTGTCGATTAGCCGACCTGCCCTGCGTCCCCTCCATGGGCCTGCCAGGCAGCGTCCTCCGGGCCTTATCTCCCTCCTTGTGCTTTTAGCCATGTAAACTGCCACTCGGCACATCCTGCTTCCCCACAGGCATCTTATAAATACAAATAAGAAAATGTGCCCTGGGTTTTCTTCTCGCCTTCTCCTGCTCTGCCCCAGACAGAATATTATCACTATTGTAGCGTCTCCCACGTCGGCCCCGGACTGTTGGGCCAGAATGCTCAGCGATTATAATATCCATTTATCTAAACTGCCAACGTGTAACAAAATTCAGGTGGGGCACGTGCCACCTAAATTAATTTACTACTTGAAAAAGACTTCTTATGCCAATCCTGTCAAAAGAAAGGCAGGAAACGTGTTGAGAAAATGTGAATAAATCTAAATACAGTTTGCATTTGATCTAAATTTCAAGGGCAGGGCAATAAAAGAGAAGGTGCTGGGAGGAAAGGCGACATGAGGAGGCTGGCAAGGAAACACCCACACTCGCAGCACAGGACCCCGGGATCCGCAGTGCTTGTTCTGGGGGCTGCAGCTTCACTGCCTCAGAGGTCCCAGCTGTCCCCACCACTGAGGACACCAAGACGGTTCACATCATCTACTGACTAAAGAAAGGATTTTGTACCCACAGCCAGGAGGAGGGCTATCATCAGAAGCCAGAAAACCCTAAGGGCTGGTGGCGGTGTGGAGACTAGAACCTTGTAAGCTGTTGGGGGTTAAACGCTGTAGTGACTACAGAACACAGTAGGACAGGCACGCCAAAAGGAAATATGCCATGATTATGTGATCTGGCGATTCTGTTTCTGGGTAGATACCCAAGAGAAATAAAGTGGAGGATATGTGGATTGGTAGATCCATGGCCACAGCAGCATCTACAAAAGATCAGGTCACCCGACTCTCCGGCAAGAGATGAACGGATAGAACAAAGCATACTGTACAGACACAACAGAGTATTACTCAGCCTTGGAAAGAAAGGGAACTTGACCGTTGCTGGCATGCCTGACGCCAGAAGACATTAACCACAAAGAGGAAACCAGTTTAGATTCCATTTACAGGAAGCACCTAGACTGTCAAAGGGACAAGAAACGACAGGGTAAGTGCTAGAGGCTGGGCGAGAGGACGAACAGGAGTCATGGAGCAGAGTCAGTTCTGAAGACGCCTATGGATGAAGGCTGCAGAGCATCGCTCGTGTACTTCATACCGCTCACTGCGGTTAAAACTGGGAGACACAGTAAATCCTGTTCTGTCTTTTGGTGCAATAACGAAAGAAGAATTCAAACCTGTCTCTGCTTCCCTAGAACCCCATTCTGCTGGTCTCACTCATCCATTCTAAGCCAGACCATTAGTTTTGCCATTAGTACACTTGTTTCTGTGTTTTTGTTTTTAATTATCAAAATTACCTTGTCACAGCACAGAGTCACGTAGGAAGACAGTGCCTCAATCAGGTGGACCCGTGGCTGTGTCTGTGAGAGACTGTCCTGGCTGAAGATTGATGTGAGAAGACCCAGCCCACTGTGGACGGCGCCATCCCCAGGCAGGGGTGTGTGCGCTGTGTAAGAAAGCTCTGAGCGTGGGGAAGTGAGGACGACACTAAGCAGCAGCATTCATCCATGGCTTCCGTGTCAGTTCCTGCTTGAGTTCTGGGCCGGACGTCTTCCCATGACGGATTGTGACCCCTATGTGTAAGCTAAATAAACCACTTTCTTCCTTCCCAAGTTGCTTTTGGCCACAGTGATTACCATAACAGAAAATAAGCCATAATAGTTAGTACGTTCAACACAACACATACACTTAACCCCAACATACCAGCACTAAAGGCAATTTCCAGTCACAGCTGCACAGGCTACCATCTGAGAGGGGCATGAGACTGTGAAAGTCCCAGCCAGCAGCCTGGCAAAGCAAAGCTCACTCGCTGAAGGGGACTGGAGACCACCACCAAGACCAAAGGCCAAGCACAGCACTTAGGCCTCTGCTTGCCCACTGAGGGCAGAGGAACCAGAAGGACACCAGAGGCACCCAACCAACAGATGAAAAGGGAGGAATGCATGAGAGGGTGCTTTCTATCTTAGTCTGCAAAGCACCAGCAATTTTCCCGTCTCAAAAATACATTACACAATCCATATTCCGGGGCCTGCTTCGTGCCCACTTTTCAGTGCCTTGTAAACACTTCCAAGTTTAGATGCAAAATATCAACATAAACAGAATCCCACCCCACGGGTGATGTGGCTAAGTCAACAGTCATAGCGTCATTAAAGCCTATTTTCCAACACACTCTCAAGTCAGAAAGGCCCATCAGAACCCAGTAATTAGTGGGTCTCCATAACCCAAAGTGCGATTAACAGCCTTTAGGAGGCGCCAACAGTCCTGTACCTCTGTGACTTGTGTGACCTAAAAACACAAAGCCAAACAGCCAGTGGGGACATAGCAGGATTTTAAGAAGGGGGAGGAGCATGTGCTGGAGAAAGAGGCTGAACTCTGCACATCTGTCTAGGGAGTGGGCATCCCATGAGGGGCCACAGGGCAGAGGTGGGGGACAGCTCTAAAATTTAGAGCAGATTGTGCTAGAAAATGGTACCTAAGAACACGCACCAAGAACAGTGTGATGTCAAGGTGTGGACTAAATGAGGATCATGATGCTGCCTGAGCAGGAAAGGATGCCCCAGGTAAGCGTGGGGCCCAGGGAGCAAGATGGGGAGGAGAGAAGAGACAGAGGAATGCAGAGGAATGTCAAGCATTCTTCGAGGGCAGGGCCGCCCTTAGTGTATCAGCAACCATCTATTGTGTCTGAGCTTGAGGCCAAAACCAGGTTCCAAACCATCAGTACGCATTTGAGGTTCCTCAGGAACCTGCTGTCAGCACAGTACGGTGGATAAAGTAACTGGGTAAATGTTTTCTCCTCAAGGCAGAGCTGTTTGCAAATCTCGGTGGGTCGGGGACAGGAGGACTCAAGGTTCAGGACCCACTTACTTATCCTGCTGTAAGGACAGCATGAGGTAGGCCAGATTGCCCTGGTAAAATGTTTTCACTCCCACCTAACTTAGACACTTTCTCAAATACCCACAACAAAAGGGAGCAGTGGCACCAAAAGTTAAAGGTCAGGGAGGGTAGCAGGGGATGCGGCTCAGCTGGTGGTGTCCTGCCTGGCAAGCACAGGCCCCAGGACGGAGCCCCAGCCCTGCATGGCATCTGTGCTGTGTGCCCATAAGCGCAGTACCTGTAGGGGCAGAAGGATCAGGAATTTTCCTCGTTGCATTGTAAGCCTGAAGCTCAGGCCCCAGGAGGTCCTGATAATGGGGACTATAAACAAAAAAATGTAACTTTCAGATCTAAGTGTCTTTCCATGCACCCGGTATTTCAGGATCTAATTAAAACCGAGCAATTCTCATATAAAAATTAAGACACCATCCATATTCTAATGAATGTTCTAACCAAAGTACAGGCTGGGAATGTAGTTTAGTGGTAGACTACCTGCCTGGCATGCACACTATCCTTGCTCCCTCCTTGGCACCCACAAAAAAATTAAAGAAAGAAAAAGAAAGAAAGAAAGAAAGGAAGGAAGGAAGGAAGGAAGGAAGGAAGGAAGGAAGGAAGAAAGAAAATAAAGAAAAACCCCTATCGATGTTAGAAAAAGAAAATATTTTGACAAATAAATGCAGTCTGGCTTTACACCTTATGTAATAATTTTCAATTATTGTTCATAAACACAAACGATAAGTGATTAAAGGAAAATATGCTATAACAAGAAGCCCAAAAATAATTATAGACACAAAATACAGAAATCTTATTTTTAAATGTCAGCTAGTCCTGGGGCCTGAGACAATTCCAAACGTTCAGGCAGGGAAGCAACATCTATTTCTACTAAATTCCAGGCTGTGTTCCGACAGAACAAAACCAGAACATGATAATGGACCTGTTAAAAACGTCAGCCGTGTGTGATTTCCGTTACAACTTCACACAAAATCTTATATGTGAAAAATGACTTTTATTAATATTTAAAGGACGTCTGAAATTTTAAAGGGAATATAAGATAACCATGGTTTATGCTACCAGCAGCCTTCATAAAGGGTATTCTCCGCACTACTGGTGGAGACATGAATCTGGGTAAAGTTCGTTTGTCAGGTAACTGCCTAGCAAGACAGGATCATCAGGGATGAGTGTGTCTCATGATGGCCCTACACATGTCTGTCCAAGCATGCAAAGCTTAAGAAGACAGTATCTCACAGTCCCACAGGCTGCACTCAATAGCCTGGGGCAGTTACTCTCTGTACTTTCACCCAAGGGCACACCCCTCTCACACTGGGCAGAAGAAAGAAAACTGATAAGTCAAACACCCAAGAAGCCACAATCCCCCGGGAGAACTCAGGAACACGTGGGCCACGTGCCCACCTTGGAGCCATTAACAGTGATGTGTTGACTGCTCAAAGGCCTTGTATTCACACGGAACTCCATCCTGGAGGCTCTCCTCCTCAGGACTGGGTTACGGCAACGCTGGCTGAGCCTGCCAGGATCAGCAGATGCTTCTCTCTGGAGGGTCTTTCTCCTTGACAGAGACTAGTCCACACCATTAACTGTCCCCAGTAAGAAGTCTTACTGTTTCCCATACTGATGTATGATGTATTACATACTCTTAAAATAACGGAGAAAATAAAATCCTTACTTGCAGGGAGCAGCTTAAGGTCCTATACAGCAGAATCAATATTCGAGAAGATAAAGAAATAGTTAATTCCTATATTTTAAAGGAAGAAATAGCAAGGACATAAATAACAACATATAGAAAATCAGGTAGAAATGTAGGATGGTGCATGCTTTAATCTAGTTCCTGAGAATCTAAGACAGAAAACTCACAAGTTATAGACCAGCACAGGCTACACAGAGTTCCAGGCACTCTGGACTCCATCGTGAGGCTCTGTCTCAAAGTAACAACAACATATCTGTAGAGAGAAATAATCTACCTCACTGTAAGGCTCTCCACGCAGTGACCTCTCTCCGCAGAGGGAGACACTGCAGGAAGAACATCCCACAAAAGACAGCGCGGGACAGGGAGAGCTTTCACTCTGTCCTCTCAGCACAAATCGTTTTAGGGGCTGTCCCAATGCGACGTGCTGCAAGGAGTTCACAAGACACAGGTCTTTGATCTTTGTGGCTCTACCATGAATGTTTTTAAAATTTCTGGAATGCACCCAGGGAGGCAAACTGCTTGACAAAGACACTATAAATATCCGAATAAATAAATACATACAAACATCTGGAACCCTGATTAAGCACCAAAGTTTTATTATTTGTGAAAGGAGGAGCAGGGCCAGAAAGCACCAGGCAGCATTTTTATTTTTAAGGGTAAACGTCCCATGTTCTCCCTGTGATAAAGTCCTTGAGAGAGAAAATGCCTCCAGGGATGGAGTCCCACAGAAAGTGGAGAGCCAGGGCTCTGCAGCTGCTTTCCAGAGTCGCACACTCTGAGACTTCACTCAGATTCACTTTAAACAACTAGAGGTAGAAGAATATTTATGAAGCATCGGCCATTATTTATAATAAAAGTAAATGCAGATAACATATTCCTTTATGTCCGTTTCAAATTAAGTGTGCATGTGTACAGATGTTATTTCACTCACAGAGAAGTCATTTCTGGATCTAGTATGCTGGCTTAGGCCTCTCTCTGCGAGGCATGCACAACAGTGAGAGGAGAATGGTAGAATTTGCCATAAGCGTTAGCCAGTTCACAGGCAATGTGGTTGAATGTGAACTAGTTGTCACATAGTTGCAAAATCGTGATGTGTTAAGATGCCTTCTTGTTTGGGATAAATAAAAATAAAATTGTGAATGAGGAGCTTCTAGTCCATTATGGAATTCCCCAATAAAATGGAGACTGGACAAGTACAGAAAGGTCAGGTCCACAGGCATCTTACCACACAGAAGGACATTCTATTTCTCCAGGAATAGAGCAAGAGAATGACACCTCAACTGCCTGACCCTCCACCAGGCCTGGGTGTGCTTTCCTCCATCCATGCTTGCCAACATGGCAACATCCTTCCCCTGCTCCAAGCTCATCCCCCTGTGGCTTTTCCACAGACCCACCCGCGTCAAACGCCAGTGCTTTTCAAATCTGCACAGCCTTCTGGATTCCTGGCCCTCCACACATGCAATTCTTTGATCTTTACATCATACGGTTTTATGCCTACTTTCCCCAGTAGGCATCAAGGTACATGAGACCCAGGGGCTTCCTGGCCTAGCTGGAGACACAGTGCCAGACTCTAAAAGCATCTCTTCACAGATGGATGGAGTGCGTGAACATACACAGAAACCAGCACTTCCAGTGTGCACCCATTTAGAGAAGAGAGACTGTTGGAATGTCGACTGGGGAGCCCAGAAGAAGGATGAAAAGAGGTCACCAAATTAGGATGTCAGTAAAGGTGGGAAAACAAATAAATCGCCAATGGTCAGGTTCAAAACAAGAGGAATGTTCCAGCCTGTTCCTATGGCAGCTGCAACCCAGAAACTTGGCCTGGATACAA
This sequence comes from Pachyuromys duprasi, assembly GCA_028658305.1. Lineage (NCBI taxonomy): Eukaryota > Metazoa > Chordata > Mammalia > Rodentia > Muridae > Pachyuromys > Pachyuromys duprasi. The sequence continues at coordinate 59,307,541 of CM053745.1, forward strand.
AAGCATGAGGGTAAGCCAGTGGGGGGTGCTGAAAATAAATACCCTGAGCCCCAGGAGCCCCCTGCCTCGGCACCTCCGCAGCCCTGCCCAATGGGGCCGCAAGTGCTCAAAAAGGCACGCGCATTTACATGGTTCTGGTTTGCCTCTACCTCAAGGAAGGCAGGATGAAATGCGACAAATGGAAGAATTCGTCGTGCTCTTCCTTCTGCGTTCCTTTTTTGCTGCTTCAAGATATTTAACCATCCAGTGTCACAGTCAATTGCTCTGCCTCGCTCACCCCCCACCCCAGTACAATGCCCAAATCAGTAGGTACTCTACAAGGAGAAAAAGAACTTAGAGCTGAATATTTGGTGGCTAAGAACACGTATTCCAGCAACTGCTCCATAGCTGCCTGGACATCTCTCAGCACAAAGCTGGCAGCTGCACAAGTGGAAACCCCTGGATTCCACGCCGACCTCCCCACCTCTTGCTCTACAGTGCACACTGCAGTAGGATCCTTGACTGTTTCCATGCCTAAGTCCACTTACTCAGGTCTGCCTTCGCTTCTGCACCGTCTAACAGTCCCCCCTCATCGCTGATGTCAGCCACAGAACACCAGTCTCTGCATCACACTCTACCAATTGGCACATTCCATTCACTCATGGAGCTCTGTAATTAGGAAAGGACTCCCCATGCTAAAATCCAAGGATAGCCTTCGGCCCCAGCAGCTGAGGCAGTCAACAGAGAGTCCAATAGCAAGCTACAGACTGGCAGGGAATTTGCAAACGCATGAATTGTCAAGTAATCATGTTTTCTCTTGCGGGCTAGAGATGGCCTAGGAATGAGCTTGCAATGTAAGTATGATGACCAGAGTTGAACACCCCTCCCCCCCTCCAGCACCAACACACACACACACACACACACACACACACACACCTCCTGTAAACAGGCTAGGTATGGCAGCATGCCTGGCAAGGAAGAAAGAGGGTCCTTGGGATTTTCTGGTCAGCCAGCCTGGCTGGATGGGTGAGATCCAGGTTCATGAGGCACTGTCTCAAAAAATAAGGTAGAGAGCATCTGAGGAGTCAGCCAGTGTTGACCTATGGCTTCCATATGCCCACATGTATACATGCACACACACCCTCCTGACTACCTGGCAGCCACACAGTTTCCTCTTTTACAAACAAACAAAACAACTTCCAAACTATTTCACTGATTCAGGTTACCAAAAACTTCCAGGGAAGCGGCCTTAAGACTCAGTCGTCTTTGGGGCATTGTCTCTGTACAGAATCTGTGAGCTACAGGAAGGAGTACAAATTCCTATATGAGGGGGGAAAAGGCTTGACTGCGAAGTTGTTTGGTTGAAAAAAAATTTTTTTAATCAGAAATTCTCCATTTGCAGAATGTGGGACCATGGCTACCTTTCTGGTAAAACCCCGCCAAGAAGTCTACAAGAATATTCTCAGCCTCATATTTGTAGATTTCCATGGCTAATTTTTTTTCATACTCGTTCTTACCCCCTTTCCTCTGAATCCATATTCTGCCCGACATTTCCCATCACTCACTGGTTATGTCTGCTATTGTAACCCACAGGAACAAATATTCATCCCCTAAGAGCCATACTGCACAAGCTTTTCATGCATATTAGGGGAAAATCAGGCTTCTGCAGGACATCAAAGTCCTTTCAGACCATGACCTTAGCTGTGTTCTCTTCTGGCATTCAAAACTTGGTTGCATTAAATAATACCAGTGTAGGCTCAGAATGAAATAAAATCATGACAGGATCCAATCTCTCGGGCTGTCATAGACTCTACTCCCTCAGATGAAAGGCCTGTGGCTCATCTCTGAAAGGTTCCCTTAAAGCTGAATGGACCTACTAGTCATAATTGGAAACTTAATATTTTCATCAGAAAGGAGTAAGAGAGTTTTGATTCACTAAGACATGACAACCAGGAGGCAAAGGTGACAGGCCAGCTAGTTGAGGCTGTATAGGTTAATATACCCAATGCTCTGAGGCCAGGCTGGCAGTGCAGCTCAGTTAGCAGAATGTTTGCCTAGGATGCACAAAACATTTGAGCCCAGTGCCACATAATCAGCTGAGTGGCACATGGTTGTCAGGCCAGCACATGGGAAGTGGGGGCGAGGATCAGGACTTCAAAGCCATCCTTGACTACAAAGTTTGAGGCCCACAAACAAACAAAAATTAGCAAGCCAAACAAAAAATGTTAAGAGACAGAATCAAAGCTGCAGTGAGAAGAGCAGTCCTGCCCAGTGATTTCCTGTTCCGATCGGAACACAATTCTGTTCTTCTTGGGCTTTTCAGGGCAATGCACTCTCCTGCTAAGCCTCAGCTCTCCACTGTCTTTCCTTTGTATACACGGCCGTTTCTACTTGCCTTCTGCTGTTGAAAAAATACCCTGACCAAAAACAGCCTGAGTAGGGAAGGATTTATCTGTTCCACCTTAAACTTCCGGGCCACAATCACCATGGACAGGTGTCAGCCAGAAACTCAGGCAGGAGCCACGGAGGACAGCTGCTTACTGACTTCCTGATGTCTTCCTTGCTCCCTGCTGGCTTGTTCATACAGCCTGGATCCACCTGCCTAGGGCTGGTGCCACCCACAATGGGCTGGGCCGGCCCACATCTATCATCTGCCAAGGCGATTCCCCACAGACATGACCACAGGCCAACCTGACTGAGGCGACTCTTCAATGGAGGCTCTGCCTTCCCAAGTAGCTTTAGGTTGTATCAAGCTGACAGCAAAAACTAAGAGAACTGTCACCTTGCTGTTGTCTGGGTCCAGCGTGTGTCCATCAAGGAAAGCAAAAATTTTCAAAGGAGCAAAGACTTGAAGAGTTCTGAGGGGTTTATTAACAGAAAGGCACAAATTCGGATGAATGATACTCTTCATGCAATCTCTCGGGCATCACTGCAGGTTACACAAGGTAGAACAGTGATGTCTGTGACAGCCCTTGGATTAATGTATTTTAGTCAACGTGTGAAGACACCCTTAGGAGTGAGGTTGAAAGGGAGCAGCCAAAATATTGCAGAGGAATGCTACCTCAGACTAACAAATGAGAAACTGGCTGGTCAACTGGCAGGCTTAGAACTTAGGAACCTGTAACTTTGAAAAAAAAAAACAAAACTGTTTCATAACTTTCTTTTTCTGACCTGTAGTAACACAGCCTGGCAAAGGCAACTTTCTTGATGAAGACTTCATTTGCTGTGCTCACAGTTCAAGGGTTTAGTCCATCAGTGTGAGGAAGCCAAAGGGCAGAAGCTCAAAGCCCTGCATCACACCACGCCCACCATCAGGAACCTTCACAGTTCAGGATGGAGCAAGTGTGTCACCTGAGGCAAGCTTTAGAGTTGTAGCCTGCCATTCCTTCTGCTTCCTGCTCCCACCATCAGGCCATGCTCTCCCCCATGACGATGACGGTATTTTATCATAGCAACAGCGAGTAACGCACCACCAATACATGAAAGAACCTGAGAACAAGTTCTACAAAAGCACAAAAACTGAAGATGTAATTAAGCCCTATACCTAAGTGTCTAAAATCAGGCTTATATCCCCCAACTTTATACCACTTATGCAAACCTGCAGGGCAAAAAGAGATCAAATTATCTCACTATGAACGCTAGGCTTCCTGAGGACCAAGGCTTCTCAGGCCCTGCTCTCCTGTAGCTATCCACCACAGAGGCCTCCGGAGCACGAAACCGTGAGCCTGTCACCCTCACCTGAGGCTCCAGTTAGCCTACGACCTGAAAACTTTAAATGGAGCACTCCAGAAGCAGATCATTTAAAATTGTAAATGCTTTCAACTGTAGCATAGTAACACTAGTCTATTCCATGATTAATTATTGTTGCTCATCTCTCTCTCTGCGCATGATCCATGAATTAAACTTTACTGCTCTAGAGAAACAAATAGTTGTGCTTAACTTATCTTTAGAGGAATACTGACAGATGCTTTGGAATAATCAATAATAGTTTAATGAAATTTGAGAGTTCTTTTTGTTTCCTTCCCTCTGATCTGTCTACACACACACACACACACACACACACACACAAAGGTTGGACAATATACTGAAGAATGACCCCAGACATTGGAGAGGCATAAGACATGAGTGTAGCCCTTTCTCCAGAACACAGTTTTCTTTCTCCCATTGTTTTAAGAATAATTCATTTGCAAATGTAAATCTCTTTGAAAACTGATATAACATTAGAAAGCAAAGAGCTGACTAAATAGAATGAGGAAAACTAGAGAGGTTAAAATATTTTTTTACTCACTTTCAGGTACACTCTCCAGGTACCGTCTACCTCACCCCCAGAACAGACACCCTGAGAGGGTAGTAAATGCTGAGGTGAAAATCTCACTCTCATCAACACTTGGTGGGAATCCTGTTCCTTACGTTTTTACTTCAGGCTTTGCATAAACAGACAGGGGCGGTCAGGAGGGCTGAACACGAGAAGAAAGGGCGCTGCAGACCCACAGGGCAGATGGGGACCAGAGTGAGCATTTTGTTTTCTTTGTTAAGACTGTAGGTGAAGGGAGATAACGAAAGTGACAAAATTTGGATAAGTTTAAGTTGCCAAAATAAATGAACGATGCTGTTATTAAGTGACAGGACACAGGGAAGGAGGCCAAGTCTGTGCCACTCGTGGCTGATCCGGTTTGATAAGACACTAGAGTTTTAATTGCCAACAGACACAACCTGTCATTTGACCAATCTCTGAGACATCAAAGGGGTAGGAAAAGAAATGCTGGAAAACTCTCTGGTATCTTTTCACAAACTGCCTGCTTGGGGGCTTCTTAGCCTTTTTTTTTTTTAAAGTTAGGAAAGTTTTATCCAATTATTTCTAAACAAATTCTGTAGTGTGACAGGGTCACTGAATGTCGGCACACAGTGGGCACGGAGGAGACTCCACTAGTTGAGGGACTGGCTGAGGACCCCCACCTGCAGACACAGCTCCCACTAGCGTGGGAGAGCAGCAAGCACTCTTCTGAGGTGTCTCGCCCAAAGCTAAGTATCTCAGCATCTCGCAAGGCTATTACAATCAACCAGTAATTTATGGCATTTAAATTGTTGGTTTATTAATGCTAATGGGGCAGTCATGTAGTAGAAAGTTCTTTTTGCCCGGTTTGATTTATTACACCCTTCAATGTTCTAAAAAGATAACCCGTGGCTTCACAGAACCAACCAGAAATCTCATTTTCTTCTCAGGCCGCTGTAGCTGTATTCTGCGCAAGAGGAAGTTCTGAAGTATCAGAATGTCCACCTGACAGACAGGGAGAAGGACTGCCCAGAATTAACTGGAGTGAACAAACCACAGACTGTCTCTGAAAACATCCCATGAATAAAATTTGAAGGCTCAACAATCTAAAACTGCCTCGGGACAACTTTAAATTTCACTTGTGAAATTTGTCATTTTTCATGCTTTTTGCAAAAGGTGAATGCAGGGAAGTTCTACATTTTGACCTGAAATAGCATTAAAAAAAAATAAGTTTCTTCCACTTTGATGAAGTACAAGCATCCTCTTACCTGGAATAACTCCAAAGTGCCATTTAAATAAAACTTAATTTATAAAATTTCAAACTGTCTTTCCTTAACTGCCAATAGACTTCCATACTAAACTTCAGTTATATCATTTTCAAACGAGAAGTAAACCATTGCTTGGCATTTACAAGCAAAGTTGAGCTCTCATTGTAAAGCCGAATTAAGATTAAAATGAACTCTGGAATAAAGCTAAACCCCACTGGAAACAAAAACAACAACAAAACAAGCACAGAAACAAAAGCACACAATATTGGTTTTGTGGGAGGCTTGTTAGTCTTAGGTGATTTATCTGCGTTTCCACAAAGCCAGGAAAACATGCTCACCACAAACTCATTACTTATATCAGAATGGGATGAATGAGACATGTCTCCGGCAGAGCTTTGGGTTTGAACACTTGGTCCCCAGTTGATGGGGGTCTTTGGGGAGGGTTAGGAGGCGCAGCCTTGCTGGAGGAAGTGCGTCACTGGACACAGCCACTTCCAGTTCACATTCTCTGTTTGAGTCTTATGTTTGCAGATGTGAGCGCTCAGCTTCCTGCTCCGGCGGCCAGTGTCTGCTTGGCTGCTGCTTGCCATGCTTCTCCTCACTCCCGACTCCGTGACAAACTCTCTTATACCTCTGGACTCTGAATTGTTGGGAGCACACCTATCAAAATGCTAACATGAATAATTCACTCTTCCCTAAGTTGCTGGTGGCTTTTGGTGTTTCATCACAAAACAGTATTGGAAAAATAAGCTACTTAGCATATTTATTTAGAGTTTGTAAATTAGGTGAAAAAAATCCCTAAAATTTCAGCTTGTCATTAAAATAGTCACACGCACTCAGTCAGTTCTATCACTCTCAAGCCATATATAATGCAGGAAGCAGTTTGGCAAAGCCACATAGGCTGGCATGGGTGAGGCTGTGACAGGCGGGCAGGCGGGCAGGCTGCTCCAAAGTTATGTTCTTTATCACAGGCTACCTCTGTTCAAAACCACCACAAGGAAATAAAGGAATGGCTCATTGTAGTTCCTGCTGGGTAAACGCTACATATCAGTTCATTTCTAAAGGGAGAGTGACTTTCCGGTACCCCAGTATTCACCACCACAAGGAAGGGGTCCTCCCACCATCATGGCCACATCACGAACAGCTCTGGAAAGTCCACACCATGTGGTCACTTCGGCAGCACATGTAGGA
>CM053745.1:59314351-59405244 GCA_028658305.1 Pachyuromys duprasi
GGAAGGAAGGAAGGAGAGGGGGATGGAGGGAGGGAGAAAGGAAGGGAAAGAAAGAAAGAGAGAGAGAAAAAAAGAAAAGAAAAAAAGGAAAGAAAAATAAATAAATAAGAAGGAAAAGGAAAGGAAAAAAAGAGAAAGAGAGAAAAATTGGTACCAGTGAGAATTTCTATCTATGGTATGATACATGGGTGAGACACACCAAACTGTACTTGACTTTCATTTTATGACAAACAATAAGGAGATTTGAGAGAGAAGATGTATATTAGTGTGAGATACAAATGTCAATACTAAGCGGGGCATGCTGGTGTACACTTGTAATCCCAGCCCGCAGGGAGGCAGAAACAGGCAGATCTCTGTGAGTTCCCGGCCAGCCTACTCCACAAAGCAAGTCAAGGACAGCCAGGGCTACACAGAGAAAACCTGTCTTGAAAACAAATGACAAATAAAAATACAGTGCACACACTGCCTCTCCCCCAAATTAATCTCATGATTCTAGAATCTCATGATTCTGATGTAAAAGAAGCATTTTTCTTTTAATTATTTAAAAATACTGACTGTTTTGCCTGCATATACGTAAGTCCGCCACACAAGTGCAGCGTCTACGAAGGTCAGAAGCAAGCACTGAGAACTGAGAACCAGAGTTACAGATGTTTGGGAGTCACCTCGTGGCCACTGGGAACCAAGCCCAGGTCCTCTGCAGGAACCACCAATGTATTAACTGCAGGCCCACCACTCCAACCCCTGTTTTAAATTTTTTAGCGATGACTTACAAGAAAGCAATGTTTCCTTGCTCTTCTACTCTTCTGTTTTGTTTTGAGACAGGGTGGTTCTTCTACGTTTACGCACTTAAAAGTAATGAAAAAGCTAAGCCATGGCTCTGATTATGCTGTAAAGCTCAGCTGAGCCAACTGTGTGGAACTATACTTGTGAGAAAATATATGTCAGAACAAACATCCCCAAACAAAAGGTACTGGTGAGCTGCTGTTCCTAACTGGCCTTCAAATCTTGAGATCTTATTATAAGCTCTGCTGAGTGCAAAAAGAAGCCAGCCACTGAATCAAAAATTCCTAAACTTCTGATTCAGGACCTCTGGCTAATGCCAAAGCCAGGGAGAGGGGTCTGTGCCCCACCAGGGCAGGGCCACTGTTTCTGAGGATGTTTTCACAGCAAGCTGCCCTGCGCACCGTTTTCCAGCACAAGCAGACCTGCAGGCAGGATTTTCCCAACATGATGAAAGTGATTGCATATGGAATAATGTCTGGCTAAAGATTTCCAAACAAGTCTAAAATAGACTTTCCAGGTGTTCAGGAGGTTGAAACATTTGCCCATGTGATACAATCTATTAAAATGCAAATGTAAAAAAAGAAAAAGCAAATGAAAGCAAAGACTTTCCAGAACAGAGAATCTGATTTTGAGATAGCTTTCTACATAACCACAGCATTTTAATAAACTTCCACTCAAAATGCACTCTGAAGCTTGTCAAGCCTTTCTTCTAGATATTAAAGGACTTCTACTTAAAGAGGGGGATTTTTTTCCTCCAAGATTAACCCCAGTTTCCAAGAATGAGAATACTCAATGGATTATGGCTGATTGCAAGATAGCATTACTAAAAGAGAAAATACCATTGCTTACGTTCTATTTCTTTTCAAGACTTCTAGAAAGCACATAGGCCTTCACAGAGGGTAACTCTGGATGCCTCTGCCTGTGTCCTGGAAGCAATGTCTCTGATGGGCCAGAGAAGTGTTTGGGAACAGAGGAGGCTGCTATAGCCCAGTGATTGTGATCTTAAGTACAGAATTGTGTGCTGAAGTTTCCCAAACTCCTTCATCCTCCCACTAGTGTGGTTTCAGTAAACAATTTACCTTGCAGAGACCAGGAGAAGAGCTTTCGGAAGCTTTCTAAACTCAGAGCCAGCGTCTGATTATCACTGATGGGGAGGAGATACACTCTCAGGCCAGGCTTGGGAGCAACTTAGGTGTCTGTGTGAATCTAGACCTCCACCACTCTGAAATATCCAGCCCTCTCAGTTCCAGACAGAATCCGAGAATCGCGGCGCAGGGCGCTGTTTGGTTTATATTTGTGTTTTCTTTAAAATAATCTGTTGTGTGGGGCTATTTAGGCTTAAAAATGCCTGTGAAGATGAGGTTTTAATAAAGACACTTAGAAGATGAACAATTAACCTCTGAGGAGAAAAGAAATTCCTTTTCTTCACTTGTTAGAAGCTTAGCAATCACAGGCCATGTCCCACCAGACAGGAGCAAGTAAACTGCTCAATCTGCCCAAACCTCCTGCTCACTACAGTTCGGACATGTCTGCTGGATGTCTTAAAATGGATGCACTTTCTCCTCTCTATTTCTCAGGGCCACACAGTTTATAAAACACGACTATGAAAGTATCTAAATCCCAAGGTATGGAAAGGCTGAAAGTCCTTGCAATGAACATTGACGCCGCAAAGTAATTTATTAGGTATTTAAGTTCCATTTCATCATCTGGTAAACAACTACAGAACCTAGAACCATAGGCCAGATTTCTGAGTCACAGCTTCCAAAGAACCAGGTCTGGCTCCACTGTCTATGCCCTGTCACTCTGTAGACTAGGTCCACGATGTCAGCTGCTCCTATGAGGGCAGAGCTCAAGTCCATATACATGCTAAATAATAAACAAAAGGCTGTAATTTTACTCTGACTATCTCTGAGCACCACTGTTCCTTCTGGGCGTAACTCGAGCTAGAGAGGCCCCATGAAGCTTTTCCTTGTCCTATCAAACCAACATGCATCTACTTATCAAGTACAAAGTTGCCTGCTCCTGAGTCTGAGAAATGTGTAATAGAATAACAGATAAGTCTGAAGAGCACAAAGCCAGCACAAGACACAGGTAGTGCATACATAATTAACTACAAGAACAAAAAGCAAGCAAACAGAATTCTAACTTACTCCTCCTTGAGAAACCCTCAACTATGCATTATCCCAGCTGGACTCCCCCAACACCAGTATTTATTCTTAACGAACTTGGTACAGAATTCCAACTCCACTTTCTCTTGAAATGCTGCACAAAAGCAGAGACTTGGGTCATGAAGACCCTCGATGCACCTGTGGCTTGAAGCATTTCTAGCTGTAGAACTGACATCGGAGAGAAAGGTTTTTCAAACGACAGTACTGGACACCCTTGGACCTCGAATCCCAGACAGCAGTGCCAAGGACTGCACACATGCCTATCTCCCAATCAGCTGGAAACTTAACAGAACGGATCCCGAAGCACGGCAGCCTCCCGGTGCGGGGCGTTAAGGTCACAGTCCTAGAACTTACCTCCCTCACAGAAGGCAGACTCACAAGGCCAGCAGTGTGCTCGGATTCTAAATACAAACTTGCCATAAGGGGTAGCTATCATTCCAACAAGTACTATCGTAACTGGATAAAAGCAGACAAAAAAGTGTAATACTTTATGTGAGACCAAATGTCAGACTCAGTGATGCAAATGTTTAGAATTTTTTCCCCACTTTGTTGATTGAAAAATGAAGAATAACATTTATAATAGAAAGAACAAAGAGGAAATACAAACATGTATGCGACATTTATTATAGCCATTGAGAAAAATAATTTCAAATAGTTAAGCAAAATGTCATCCTTTTAATCTTCTGTAAAACAACATGATCATCATTTTAAACAAGTTAACCCCACCAGGTGTGTGTGTGTGTGTGTGTGTGTGTTACTAACCTAACAGTATTTACATGTACAATTTATTATAAGAAAAAATGTGAATAAATAGCAATCCGAACATTCTAATAGATTTTGGATGTACAACAAATTTTTACCAGCTGTGGAAAAGTACTCTAATAATCTCATTTGGAGAGATTACTGAAGAAATAACAACAGCAATCAAATATATGTAACTATGTAACTATTTAAACTCATAACAAAGGCTTTTATTATGCTATTAGCAGTAAATGGGTAACTCCCATAAAATATCACTTAATATCACCCCCGATAAGAGTTTAAGTACATATAAGCATTGTTATGTGAAAAAACATTATTTTTAATATGTGACAACTTGACACGATTTAACTGCCACACCTACTTCAAACCATTAGCTATTTCATTCAAACAGAAAACATAATATTTATGTGGCTGTTGAGGATCACGGTGATTAATGCACTCTTTTGTGTAATTCCTTTTGTACTCACTCACGTTTGTTATTATTAACAAGGGGAAAAAATGAAAGGGAGAATGTGTGTTTTTATTTTGCAACAAAGCTTTTCTGGTGATGACTAACTTGTTCCTTTGAACAGAAGAAGCCTCTTAAAGTAACTAATGTACATATAAATATATTCTTTACAATGCGCATAAAGTAAGGAAAAGGTTTAAAAAAAAAAAGCCCGTAGGCCTTACGCCATGATTAGAGCCAATCCGGGCAGGATGAGCGCTTGAAAGCTGTGAGGAGGCTGTTATTCTTGTTCTCAATTCCATACAGCTCATCTGTACTCAAGGAAGAGAAATCATCATTTCTTTTAGCCATATCCACAACAGATCTCACTTGAAAGGAAATACAGAGAACAATTTGGCACAAACGGGCACCTCACCAATTTCCAACACCATTGCTGAATATTTATGTCGGTGACGAATGATGACACCAGTGAGATATTTTAACACGAAGCCTTGCCTTGTAAATCGTCTGAATGATGCTATGTCAAAACACCTACATTAAATCAGAGGCTTTGAGACCAGTATTTCTTGTTTAAACATGCTACCTGCTCGGCAGAAGCACTTGTGTGAGCAGGCACAGATTAATGTGTGCTAAGCAGAGCCATTTTACCTCCAAACTTATAGAGCTATAATTTAACAGGCCTATTATTGTCAAGGTAATTTTGACAGTGCTGTATTATACGTGTTAAAATATGCATTCAGCACCAACTCCAGTGGTCACTGGAACTGAATAAACAGATCGGTGCACTGCAATTAGATTTCTTCTCTATTGAGGACTTTCTTCTTTGGCTTTCCTGGCAAAGGCAGGTACGCTGACAATTGGTTTTATATATGCTCTAGCAAAACAGCCTTTTCTGCCAGCACAAATGCTCGCTATGCGCCTTGCAACTTTCTTTTCACTTCTCCACGAGTTCTTTTAGCAACCTACCCTGGATTCTGAGGACTCCCTTTCTGAGCTGGAGAAAGAGAACAATAGTGCAAACCACTGACAGCCTTCTACCCAGCCCCTCTGAGATACACAGCCTAATTCAGAATAGTTCATATTTGTCAAGCCATCTATGAGCCCAATTTCGCACTCAATCGAGCTGTGAATCTTAATCATTCTACAATCTCTAGATTTCTTAGGATGGATATGAAAGCATCTATCTTAAAATCTAGGACCATTCATTGATGATGTTCTCAGTGGCTACTTCTACCAAAAGAAAATATTTAATTTAATTATTATATTACTTAATATATATTTTAAATCAACAGAAGTCAGTGTGCTTCTTTTCCCTGTTTTCCAGTATTTTGTTTCTCACATACCTAATAAAAAGTGATGACATAAGTTGGTACTTTTCTTTACACTGTATAATGCACATACCAGCACACACAAAACATTGCAGAAAAATCTATCATGTGAATGAACATACCGGCTTCACCCGAGATTAAGTCTGTACCTCCCAGAGAAAATAAATAAGCACTAACTGGCACCTGAGGCTCCATTCTTCCAGACAGACCGACAAATTAACGGCAAATAAATATTTCTATGAATCTAAAATTAATGCAGTCAGCTACGCGCAATGCAACCAAAACTGGGCAACGTAAGCTGGGGTCGCTAGCCAGCCACCCTTCCGCGTCCAAAAGTGAAGAGCTAAGTTAGGTGACTGGATAGAATAAAAGGCGGTCTGGGAATAAAACTCAAGGCCCAAGGACCGTCTTTCTCCCTGAACTCACGGTTTGCAAGGAAAACAGCGTTAAGTCAGAACCTATCCTTTAGGAAATAAAATACATCCAGCCAAAAGGACAGTCCCTGCCTATTCCAGAGTCTCGTCCACAAAGTGCTGAGTGGGGACAAAATATCGCCTTTGAAACGGTAGGTGTGAAGACTTCTTTAATGCAGTTTAGTGTTTCAGTCATAATAAATGGCAAAAATAAATGCCTTTTAAGATTTTTTGTGGGGTCTGACAAGGTACAAAGGCACAAACTAGAAAGGGAGAATTTTCCGAGAAAGCTGTACCAGCAAACTCGGGATTTGCCACACAAGCGCCCTGGAGCTCTGTCCCCGCAATTCAGTGGCTCATGCTGCCCTCTTGTGCCCGATGTCAAAAGTAGCCTGGCTCCCTGCATCACAGGAGAAATCCCACGCTTGCTTCCGTTAACACCCTTGACCCAGGATTTGTGTGGACCTGTTAAGATCTTGACCTCAAGTGCTCAGATAGGCGGTAAGTTCTGATGAAGGAGAGGGGGTGAAAGGGGAATCAGAAGGTGACTATGAGCGCTGTTCAGAGTTCCAGTTCAAAGGCAGAAGAGCAGGGCGCTGCTGACAGTATCTGCACACGTGCGCACCATCACCAGGTCAATGCAGGGAAGACAGAGCCGAGAGAAGGGAGTGAGGAAACGAAGAGGAAAAGGGGAAAGCTGGCTCTTGGAATCCGAAGTCACACACTGTTTTGGTTCAAAATCGATCCTGATTATGAGGTTAATATCCATCAGATTATGAAACAGGAGGAAACTTAGTCAGCGGCCATATTATGTAAACATGCTGCGACTAACGTTACACACTCACACGTGGATTCCACAGAGAGTGTAATTTCACCTCTTACGACTTAGAGAGGTTATCAGCCATACGGGGTGGTGAAGTTAGTCTTGACAATATCGTCGTGGAGAGGAGACCTGGACCTCCAGGTCTGCCCGTCCTCTCCTCCATCTTCTCAGTCAGTGAACTTGGGATGAATGCTCCACGGCCAGTGCTCCAGGCAGCCTCCACGGGGGCCTGCGTCTCGACACAAGTCAAAAATCACCCACTGCTCAGCACTAGAGGGGACAACACTCCAGGGTGGCAAATCGCATGACTGAGGAACAGGACACATTTAAATTCCAGAATATGATCTCCGAGAATATTCGGATACAAGCGGAAACCAGAAGGGATGGAAGGACCAGATCTGGGGTCCAAGCTGGGCTTAGGATGCGTGAGGTGGTGGTGACGGAGCTCTGAGGCTCCACCTCAGGCTCTGGCATCAGCGTCCTCCCATGTCTAACTTACTGGACGCTGGACACTGGCAAACATCCTTCTAGTCCCGGTAAGCAACGTAAGGACTCTGGCAAGCGAGATGGCAGGACACTTCAGTCTCCCTTGGGGCCTCCCCAGAACTGTCACTTAAGAAACACTTTTTAAAGACGTGTTTCTTGTGTCTTTACACTGCTCGGCAAACGTGTCATGTAACTGAGGAGGCATGACATACCAGAGATGCTTCTGCACACGTTATATGTCATATCACCACTACAGTATGTAAATAATTAATGGTATAGGCTATATTTATAGCATAGTTCATAGCCTGGTTGTATCTCTTCACTACTGTAATGTGAAAAATTTTGTTCACATGAGAACTTAAAAATTAAAAAGTTTTCTAACTTGCTTTTTTGTGTTAAGTATTCCACTAAAAAGGTAAATAATACACGCTTATGTTTATGTCAGGCGAGGGCTCTCTTTGGTGCTTATTTGGTCTCCATTTTCACTGAAGGAAGAACATCCTGCTACAGATACACAGGGAGAAGCAAATTGAATGAAAGCTTCCGACTTGCTGTAAGATTAGCTACCTGAGATTTAGACTGGGCCCCAAATCCCTCAATAAATCAGAAAGTCAGCACCAGGAAAGCAGATGGGTCTGGAACATGAGGAGCCTGGTTAGTAAGATCGGGAGCAGAGCCTCGGGGCAGAGCACAGCCTGCTCAATGTCACAGTTCTCCAGTTAACCAGCACACACAAGCAACTCGCGTGCTCTTAGCACCGAGTCCTCCGCTGCCTTCTGACCAAAGCTCCAGCCAGACTGCAGCCAGACTGCCTGCGGCTGCGGCTGCTGTTCACTATTCTCTGGGCTCTACCTCATGCCCAGAGTAGACAGTACCTGTGGGATTAATGCGTATGCAGGACTTTCCAGAATAGTCTTATTATATCCTCACAACAACCATGTAAAACAGGAAACGTCAGCATTTCAGCACAGGCAAGAAAGCTGAACCTCAGAGCCTCCTGTCCCTGTTGCTCATGTTCATTCGCTGGGAAATGACAGTCGGGCTAGATGCTACTTCGAGCACTGGAAATCATTCACCGGCTTAAATCTCAGCTTTTAATAAGATGGGTACAGACGGTGTCCCTATCTCACACACATGAATGCCAAGGCACGGAGAGATTGAGCAACTGGCCTATGCGCAGCACCACAGCCACAGCCAGTGATCCTCACGAGGAGCTGGTGCCAAGATGGCTGCCCACACCAGGGTCCACACTTTCAACCAACATATCCTGTTTTGGGAGATGCTCGTCTGATACTATCCAAATGCTTTGTTCTTGGTCCGGCAGCCACATTTAGCCGCAGCCACGGTCCTCTGTGCTCCCTCCAGGCCACATTCCTCCCCAGCAGGCCCTAAGAATTATCACCTGCATAAACAAAGCTGCCCCAAGCCTCACCACTGACTGCCCCCCAAACCAGGGTCACTAACCTGCCCTAGAAATCTAGCCCACAGATATTCCTGCAGAAGGGAGTGTGTCAGAGGTCTACCATGGGCCTCCAGCCATGCAGACACCGAGTCCAGGTGACCTCTTCAGCACAAAGTCCACTCTCACGCCACAGAGGCAAGGGGGATGGTAAAACAACAAACGGCAAAGAAGGAAAGTGGGGTTTGGGTTGTTCATTTTAGAAACAGAGTTAAACTGGATATGGTGGTGCGCTGCAGAGTCTCAGCACTTGTGAGGAAAAGGCAAGAGGGCTGTCACCAGTTCAGGGCAGCCTGGTCCACACAGTGACTTCCAGTCCAGCCAGGGCTACAGTGGCACGATACTATCTCAAAATACTAAATAACTAATACATGCATACTATGTAACAATAAACAAGATACAATAAAGAGTCAAAGGACATTTACTAAGGGGTGATCACACTTGGGGGTTTTAGGCGTTTCTTCAACACCAGTCAGGTCAACCTCATAGTCAACTTCATGGTTCAGGAAATAAATGGCTCACAGCCCCTCATTGCCTGCTCAGAGAGCGTTCCTCTGTGAGACCCTTCCAGAAGGTGGTACAGGCCAGGATGTAAGGTTGCTAAGACGCAGCAGGTGTCACAAATGTGTGGCTACACTCTGCCTGCCTGAAAGGTATGCAAGGAGCTCTGCAAGCCACAGGACACCTGGATTCACAACTCGCTCTACAAAGGGAACGCACATGTGTTGTTCCACACCATACCCAGCCACACCGAGATCATTCCATGCAACTGATATTTAGATTTTGTATCACAAGAGGCAAGTATCAGGGAAGCCTACAGCAGAAAACAAATAAACATGCAGAGTGATTATCTCTGAACACCACCTCCCCTTTCAAAGACTGAAACGCCATGAGGTCCTCATTGTCTTAACAAGACATTTACAACAGAGCTCGGCGTCTGGCTTACCTATCGGATTTCTGTCGAAGAACAGGACTGGAGCTTTCAGGATTGACACAAACATCCTGTTGTGCAAAGTCTGGGAAGCATTCACAAGAACATAGAATACCAACAGGGATCTTGCTATCCCAAAAAGGACCGTAACCGCAGTTAAGCCTGGAATAAAGAAAAATCGTCTGGAGAAACAGGCAGTTTATAAAGATATTACTTATCTTATTCAACAAACATCTAGGTTCTACCTAAGTATGATGCACTTATAAGAACACTGACAAAAATTAATGCTATTTTCTCACTGAATGGAAAATATGCATACGGGTGGATAAAGTGTAAACTGAGGCCTTCATAAACGAACTGCATGTTCTAGTAAAATTTCCGAAGAAAGACAGCCATAGCAAAGTTGTCCTTTCTGTCTCCATATCCCAAATATTACTTACAAGTCCCCAAATCCAACATTGTGGTGGGTTTTGATACTAATAGGGAAATGATTAACCTTTTCCTTGTAGTCAATGCCCACGTAGCTTTTAAGAATTTGAAAACACCACATCGAGCTATACATGGAAAAACTTTTAAATGGTTGACTTATGAGAAAATATAAATCATATTTTAACATGAGATAATTAAATAAATAGGCAGCCAATCCCTCACCACAGGCCTCATGTAAACGTAATACATTTTAAGCGAGCATCATTTAGACTGTGTTTTATTAAGACATGCTTGAGGAACTACACTGCACAGATGTGTGTGTGTTGAGGAGTGTGCTGTGTGTTGCTTGGAGAAACAACATCTTTATGCACGGCAGGCAAGCATTCTAGCCTTGGGCTATATCCCTAACCTCTGCTTTCCCGGCTTCATCGGATTTCAGCTCACACTGCATCACAGAACAGGAAGCAGTGGTATGGCACCTTGATGCCTCCTAACCACACAGCGCGCCCTCGGAAAGCAGCTGCATTCTAAAACTCCATACACAGGCGTTTCCCCTAGCCTCCCATCCTACCAGAATAGACAATGGACCTATTTCCTTTCAGGTCTTGCACAGTACACCAGCCAGAATGGTAACCAGTCAATTGATTTAGGTTTCTTAGCCTGAGATCAAGAAAATAAGTACCAAACATTGGTGAGTGGGTTCTAATGGAGATAATCCTTTCTATCCCAAGGAAAGCTTGAATGAGTGTTTCCTGTGGGAACACTTGAAATTTGAGATGAGGATTTTCTTTTTAAAGTATGTAGCTCTACACGTATTCCAGGCACTCTTGTGAAAACAGAGTGTGGTGTTAATATTAGTCTGGCAAACCAAATGTTAAATTAATCACACAGTTGGAAGCGTGATAACATTGTTGATCAAGGTAGGAAAGAGAAGGAGTCCTAATTCCTACACACTGGGTTTCTCCCTGCTCAGCGTCCCTCTTGAGTAATTAGTGAAGCCCGAGATGAGCGAGATGAGCGGTGTGCTGCAGGGAGCTTTGCATACCTGTGAGGGGATAATGCTTTTATTTGGGGGGAGGGGGGCTTGCTGCCAGAGGATTCCATCCAAGTTCAATAAAGGCCTGGGCTTATTCAGACAGAGTTGGAACAATCCAAACCACAGGGTGAGGATCCATCTCTAATCCCCCTGCCCATCCACATAATTATAGAAGATTCAGCTAAAGCAACCTATTAGAACAGACAATAGCCTCATATTTCCAGCGGCTGGCTTTCTGAACGCTCAATCCTAGTTTAACTTTCAAAATCCAGTACAGAGCAAATTAAGAGTCTTCATTCACCCTCTTTCTTCTGGTAGATTTAAAAAAAATAATTATTCTAATTAATTCACAGAGTAAATGCGACTCAGCCTCCTAATCTGCTAAGATGTTACTGAATTACTCCTGGGAGCTCTGGTTACTCACTCGGGCTCACTGCAACCACCTCAGGCCCTTATATAATAGAGCACACGACTAAACTTTACCTGCATAAATTCCCAAGTACCAGTTAAGATCTAGGGTCTCAGTTTCACTCCCATTCACACTGTTGGTGTTATTCAGTGCACCTTGCTTGTTAGCCCTATGGAAGGAACATGGGAGAAGAAAATTAAGATACAGATTTAGGTAAATACAAAAGGAGCCCCAGTTTGAGAGAAATGTGTTAGACAGCAATTCTCAGCTCACACAACCCTTTGTGCATCTACCCTTTAAAATTTGAGTCATGCCGTTCAGTTCCCAACATGCAGCTGATGACCAGATGTGGGTAAAGAGCACTGAAGGTCACACTGCACTCAAAAGACATCGCTCTTTCTCATCAGTGACTAAAGTTAGGCTAGAACGCCCAACAAGCCCCACCTCTCCCTAAAACCTATAGAAAAATGAAGCTACCCACAGGTCTTATAAGCCTTTAATTCGGCCCTGAACCACTCACCAGTACGAAAGCCACCAGTCCTGAAGAACATAGAAAACCTGCCGGGGGAAGTGAAATACCGCGTTGGCATGACATCCAAACATGAAACTCAACATTTCTAAGACATGGAATACAGCAGAAGCTTCCAGAGCAGCGGGATGGTCCCAACGGGCTCAGGTGTATGTCAGACCCAACTTCCCAGAGAAGCCGTCCCAGTTAACATCTGATAAGGTAACCCCATTTTTTAAATTCTATGCAATGTTCAACTCCAGTCAGCATCACTCACGCCGCTCCCAGCCAGCCAGCACACCGCAGTGTAAATCCTGATGAATGGCGCAATGCCTCAATCATACTTAAATGTACATGTGCAAATATCACACTGGGGGCACAGACGTCACTTTGTACCTGAGCTGCCATGTTCAGAAGAATAAGGAAAACAACGAAAAACCAGGATGCACCAGCTGCGAAGTAGTTCTTGTAGGCCTTGAAGCCCACCTTCCCTTCCGACCGGCTCTCCTCTGGCTGTGCGGCCTGTGTGTGCTCTGTCTGTGAAGGGAAAGGGGGCAGTAAGCCTAACAGTGACACAAAAAGTCTCCAGAAGCTGACTACTGACACAGTGCCTGGGTAACAGGCAAATGCGGGAGCGCAGGTCCAAGGTAGGGTGCAGGCTCAGCACAAGCAAGGCTCTGAATTCCACTGCAGCACTAAATAACCAAATGGCTCAAACAGCTAGCCAAATGCTGCAACTGTGTTGAAACCTATACAAGTTAGGAGGAAGCATATCCGCCCATATCAGAGGGATCCAGGTTCCCAGACGTAGGATGAACATAGGATGAACTCACATCTTGGCCCTCGGTAGCTCCATCCTTCAAAGAGGGTCTAGATGATTGTTGAGACCAAATGGAGGCCTCAGAGAAGGTTCGGTTCCTGAGAGTTGGGGTTCCTGGGGCTGGGGAGTGCTCTGCCTCCTCATTCTCCTTCTTCAAAAGGGAACCAAAATCTACACCAGATTTCAGAAACTCGGTGTAAGTCCCCTTCTGCACCATTTCACCCTAAAACGAAAGGAATTTCAGAGGCAGACATATCCACTTGGTGACACCACTCAATTGGCCTCAGTCAACTGGCCTTGAGTTGTGAGTGCTCTTGGGTCTGGAATCCTGGCTTGCAAGGGTACAGTAACTCACCTTACCATCTGAGTGAGAATTCCACTCTCTGCCAACTTCTAGGTGCTCACCAGAATAAAACCAATGTGTCACTGTGCCTTACAACACAAATACCACGGACATTAAAGGAGGCAAGAAGTATAGATGGTGGGAGAATCCATAGGGTCAGGGAAGTGTCGTGTGTATCTCTGTCTACATAGGATGAACTTACCTAGCCTTAACTGGCCACCTGCCCCATCTGAGGCAAGACATGTGCAAACTTCATGGTCTTAGACTAAAACCTGCCCCAAATTTAAGATCCTCACTGAAGACTCAACATTCCACATGATCAAAATCTACCTAATAGGTGGTTTCTTCCTGACCAAAGTTATAGGAAATAATGCACAAATATCTAAACAATGTTTACCCCATGAAGAGAGACCTGAATGATTTATCTAAAGTGACAAAGTGAATACTGGGAAAAACCCTGGGGAATTGAATCAAAGCAGAGTAGTGAGGATAGGGCAGGTTAGACAAATCAGCCCTAAGCACTACATACTCCCTGTCTTCCCTCATCCCACCCCAACCAAGGCAGTCCACTGGGGAAAATCCTAGTGCCTTTAGGCTTTTACTAGTCTGATAACTGAAGAATTAGAAAGTTACTCCTGATGCGCCGTGCCTTGTTGCACTCAGAAGATAAGATTCAATTCACACACTTGCTAAATGCAATTATGCCCTTCCTCTCAGGATCAGTAAAACACATGAGGGAACTACTCCTGATTAGACAGGACATTTCCTGAGAATACAACTTTAAAAGCTCAGAGAGATGGGGCGGCCATCCTCTCTGCTGTTAGACAGGGGTCATACCATTAATAAAGGTTCCTCCAAGTCCCTGCGAAGGGGTGAATAAATTGTTAAGCACTAAAAATAAAACTCACAATATGCAGGAGGCAGGATTTCAAAGGCAGCTGCCATGTGCAGACAGGTGACAAACTACTCTATACCTACTGACTCTGCAGGCGGAATATTCAGCTCCCTGCCCATGAAATTAATTGTTTTCCAGCTTGAGGAATCTGAGCTCCTCTTCCCCGGGGAATGGGAAACGGCTGGCACACTCAGTTGTTGCTAAGGGGGTAGTCACCCTGCCTTTCATAATCTTCTTTGTGGTGAGCATTTATTCGATGGAACTTTGACTGACAGCTCCCTCACCTCTCTTTGGTGGTGGCAGTAAGTATCAAGGAAGCACAAGCGGACTTCTGCAGGCACCCTACTACCATTACACAGCCTGTGTGCCAGAATGATGCGTTATCTAGCTCTCTGAGGATAACTGCACGCAAATATTGTGAAACTCTGGCTAACATTCGTTTGCCATTTCCATCTTTGTCCAAGAGATTACAGAAGGATCCTATGGCTTAGATATAGTTTATTTGTTTGGGTCCCTCGCTGTGTGAGGAAAGGCCTGGTCCTGAGGTGGCTCTGCTGGGAGGTTCTGGGACCTGGTAGGAAGCCCTAAGTCCAGAAAGGACTGTGGGGCCTCATCTCTCTGGTGTTGTGTTTCTCCTCATTGAGCTCTTCCTCATGCCCTTCTTCCACAGCTGCAGCTGGAAGGGCATTTCAGAAGGGCATCCACCCAGGTGCTGTATCCTTGACCCTTTCTCCTTATAAAGTGACTTGGGTTCTCCATCAAATCTCTTCCTCGGGGCTCAGGGAACACAGAGGCAGAGGCAGAAGAGTATAAGAGCAAGCAGGGCTCTCTGAACCAGCTAAGCTCATATGAGCTCACAGAGACTGAAGCAGCAAGCACAGGACATGGGTGGGTCTGCACTAGGTCTGATGCATGTATATCATAGCTTCCAGTTGCGTGCTTTTATGTGACTCCTTTGTGTGTATATGAGTAGGTCTCTGATTCTTGTGCCTGCTCTTGGGTCTCTTTTCCTTCTGCTGGTTTGCCTTGTCCAACCTCGAATGAGATGCCATTTGTTGTTATTTTGCTTTATCTCACATTTTATTTTGTCATGTTTTGTTGGAAGCACCATTCTCTTTATGGCTAACTCGATGCTGAATGAAGCAGAAGGAAATAACGAGTGTGTGAGTGTGTTGAGGGGGCCATTTCCTACCTATGATGAAGATCTGATACTCCCCACCCCCAGTGCAAAAGAAAGCACAGGGCCACCAAAACAGCATGCCAAGGAGGCACTCAGCAAGTCACCAGGAACTCTGAAAATTTCTTGCTAATTTTGATCTCAGTAAGGTAGGTGGTTTGTCAGGGGTTAAATGATGGCCGTTCTGAATCTTGGTATCACACTAAGGAATGTGACTTTATTGAGAAACAGGATCTTTGAAGACACTCAAGTTAAAGGGAGGTCACACTGGAGAGAGAGTAATAAGAAGTCCAGACAAACACAGGCCATGCCTATGATGGCAGACAGAATCTGGATCCTCCAGCAGCTGACCATGGAAGGCCAAGCGATGCCGTGGGAAGACCAGAGGGCAGAAGAAGCAAGAAAGGGGATTCTCCAGAGAGCGGCGGGTGGCCCAGTGAGACAGCTGCTTCCTAGCTATTCAGACACTGGCTGTTCTAGCAGTCCTGGGACAATGACGTGCTGACCTAAGCACATCCTTCTGCCTTCTGAACTATAAGACAGACTGACTTCTAATTGTGTCTTACAGCCCCAGACGATCCAGGTGTTTGGAGAAGGGGTGGGTATCACAGCTGAGACCACATTCCTCCCTTCGATGGATAAAACAACAGGGGCCAGGCCAAGGCCAATGTCCTGTGCTCTGATTCCACGTCCCTCCAGGCCCAGCATCCTCGGCACAAACATGCGGACTCCATGCTGTTCCTCAAAACACGCCAGGTGATTTCTTTCTCTAGCACCGGCCCCAGATGGCTTCTTCCAGATAAAAGCATGGCCATCATTTTCCTGTCTGTCTGACGAGCGCTGTCACGCCTACTCTGAGAAGAATGGAGGCCCTACAGTGAATGGCAAGAATTCACCCGGCTTGGCACCTGTGCAGGGGCACCAGCACATGGTCACAGTGGCCAGGCAGCTCTGAACACAGCCCGCTTACACAATCCCCTGCTTTTCTTAGTGAAAGATACTCTTCAGGCAGATTGGAGAAGACAATCCAAGAAGACATGGAAGGAGTCTTACTGCCTACAACTTCCAAATTATCTACTGTATCTTAGGTCATGAAAAAAAAATCTCTAAGAAAACAGCATCTTTATCATCTCTAATTTCACTGGGGCAGCTTGTAAATTTGAGAGGGCAATGTTGTATTCTGTACAAGGAGCAGGGTGTTGAATGTAAGTGACAGCTCTGCTTTCTAGTGGGGTTTCTGCTGTCATTATTTGCCTGTTTGTTTACTTGGGCAGGGCCTCATGTGTCCCAGTCCGGCCTTGAACTCTCCAAGTAAGAAAACCTTGAGCTTCTGATGCTCCTGGCCCTACAGTGTGCGGCATCCGTCTATGGATGCTGAGGATGGAGGCCAGGTCTTTGTGCATGCCAGGCACACACTCTACCGATGGGGCTGCATGACCTCGTGATGATATTTCCAAAAGTCCTCTGGGTATCCCCAATGACATGAATCTCATCTCTAGGAAATGGATGTAAATCGGAGGGAGAGCAAGGAGCTTCCCAGCTTCCCACGAAGCACACTCGATGGGAAACCCACACTGAACACATCTGAGGCCCTAGCTGGTCCAGTGGACATCTAACTTACTCACAACCACAATGTGCATTTGGGAAGCCTGTAACCTTGGGAAGCCTGTAACCTTGCTCTTGGGTCTGCTTTACTTTCTTCTCAAGTACTTTTCTTTCTCTCCACCCAACTGCTTAAAATTTCCTAACCAACTCCAACTCTGCTTTTTTAAAAAAAGAAATTACTTACATCTTTCAATATCAGGATATGGCTTGCAGCTTTTAGGTACTGCAGCTGGTGAGTCACTAAGATGGTGATCTTCTCATGCAAAGCCTGACAGATACACCTACAAATATAAAAGCCACCGGAGGAGGAAACACATTAGCAGAGGACTGCAAAGCAAGAGTTCAGGCCACAATGAGAGAACACAGCAACAATGTCTGCTTTAAAAGAGGTTTAAATACAAATTAAATACTATCTGGAAAGAAGGTATAGCGGTTAACAGTATACACTGTCCTTGCAGAGGAACCAAGTTCATTTCTCTACACTCACACTGGGTAGTTCACAATAGCCTGTGACTTCATCTCCAGGGATGCAAGGCCCTCTTCCGGACTCTGAGGGCACCTACGCTTATGTGCACAGACTCACACACAGAGACACATGCTTAATAGAAAAGTAGTGAAAATGAATCTTAATAATTAAATAGAAAAGTAAATTAATAATCTGCAGACTATGTCTTTAAATCTACTATCAGCGCCTGAGCCTTGCTCTAACAGTGAAAAGTAGCCAGTAGAAAAGGCCTCCTGGGTTACTAAAACTATGTAGATGCATGCCACCATACTTGTCACACCAATGTTGGCAGCATTTAGTTCTGATCCTAACCAAGAGCCCACCACTCAACCCTACAACAACACAGTGGGGACAGCTTGGACAAAAGTAAGACAGAGAGAGCCAGTAAGTTCCTGGATTTGTGTAGTTGATATGCATGGTGAAAGGCACTACCCACTGGCCAAGTAAACCAATGCCACCCTGGCTTGCCTAAAGGAAACACAAGAAATACAGAAAAGGCACTGTGGTGTCATGTGGGAATAGCTTTTTAGGAAGTGCGGGAGGAAAGGGCATCTCTGCAAGGAAGCAACAGAGTGATACAGCGGGTACTCTGGCTCCGACGGGGTGCCGTGGCTCTGACGTGGTGCTTTGCCCTAGTGGGGTGTCATGGCTATGATGGGGTGCTTGGCTCTGATGGGGTGCCGTGGCTTCAGCTGGGTGCTATGGCTCTGGTGTGCTTCCATGTACTCAGTCCAGTGTGGGCATAAAGGGCAAGGTGATACAGAAACACACACTGAGTGCTATGGGTGATGGGCTATACGCATCTACCAGACACAATTACAAAAACCCATCATGCTTCTTGGAGGTACAGGAGGAAAAGGCAGGCATGCAGACAGGTCTCCTTCCTTCCTCCTGATGCACAGTCAAATAAGCATGTGTAGAAAGGGCATATGTCTCCAACATGCCAACAATTGTGGACTATGCTGGCATGTTGGAGTTCAGGAGTGCTGGTTTACGTGGAGGATGGCAGTGCAGCAGGCTGCTAAGAACATGGTCTCCCATTCTAGAACCCCGAACTGCATCCTCATGGGAAGAGTGTGTAAAAGACTAAAGCAAGAAGGTGCTGGATACCGAAAGCTTCTGTCTAGCCACATGCTGATACACTGAAACATAATGACCAGTTGACATATGAAGAGGTGGGTGGGGCTTTTCCATGGCAGCCTGTCATCATGGCAGGCTTGGTCTTGGTCCTTATAAAAAGAGAACCAATGGATGAACCACTTCTGCCATTAGGGCAAAGTAAGAAGAATCTATCTACGCATCACCAAGTCCTCACGGGACATCAAGCCTGCTAGCGCTTCATCCCAGGCTGTGAGAAATACATCTCTGCTGTTTATAAGCCACTCAGTTGTGGTCTTTTCTCATAGTAGCCCATATAAACTAAGATATCCAGAAGCTAAGACAGGAGGCAGCAGTGTAGGAGATCTAGTTAGGACAGGCCTCAAGAGATCAGGAGAGGCAGCCATCTGTAATTCTGAGACTTTCTAAAATGCAGAAGAATCCACAGCTAGATGAGATTGGCATCAGGCTGGAGTCCCTAGCCTTCCACTTCCTATGTTTGCAACATATAGTTGTAAAACTCACAAACCTTAATAACCTTGGATGCATATTTGTGATCGCAGTAAAACTGTTAATGGCAAACAGAAGAGTAACTCATTCACGTTTAATACAAAACACTTCACATTTCTAAGCTTCAACACGACCGCCATCTTTCATAGCATATTGTTCAATCCAATTTTCTAACTCGTTGAGAACATTCTCCAGCTGCTGCTGAGTGATTTCCTAAATTGCATTTGGGCTCCCTGCTCCAAGTTTCCCCCAAAGAATGTGGTTTTGATTAGCAAGCAGCAATTTTAACAAGCTTGCTTCTATCGAGTGTCTATCCAAAGCCAGTAGACATTAGAGATTCAAGAAGACCTCATAAAATCCCATTTGTGTTCAAAGGGGAACTTGGGGTACCCTTCTGACGTGCATACTTATAACAGCAATCAGAACGCCTTCCTCTCACCTCCCAAGAGGCTCTGCTACAGCATCCCACCCCAAATTCATCTCCGAGTGATGAGAACTTGTGTGGATCCACTCAAGAATCACCCAAGTGACAAAAGGCTGATTCTGCCCAGAGCAAAATCCATCAAGTCGCAATCAAGAGCAGGCAGGAAAGGAGGGTCAGAGGAGAGAGCTGGGTCAAAGCCAATCGCCGGCTGCTCTCGCTTTCTGCACCCTGAAAGATCCAACACTGCTATGCTCGCGTTTTCTTTTCATTGCGGTGGAATGCACATGCCATAAAGGTTACTATTTAACCATTTCAAGTGCCGTTCACCGCCTGAAGCACAGCAGCATTGCTGCCCAGCCACCACTGCCATCCGCTTCCGGGCGCTTTCATCACTACAACCCCAGGAGCATCTGTACCCTGCGCTCCCCATCGCCCACCAGGCACCAGAAGGGCATGCTCAGTAGACAACCTTGTGCTCCAGCCCTGGAATCCAGAGCCTGGGCTCATATCATTTTCACCCTGCTTGAAATCTGTTATAAACTCAGCCACATGCCCTGAATCGATGTTTAAAGCTCATCACCTAACGATTTAGAGACAGAGCAGCTATGAGGTTGGATCCTCAGTCTACCTGACTGCTGCCCTCTGAAGAAGAGGAAATCTGGGGAAAGATGCATAAGAAGGAAAAGGTGAGAAGGTGACCACTGAGCCAGTGTGTACCCCAACATCAGATTTCCACCCTCCTCAGCTCAGAAAGATGGAAGTCACACACACTGATGCAATTTATTTTGGCACCCAGAGGGAATGAGCCCAGGACCTACGCGGTAGAGTTTCGGGGGCTCTTAGATACTGAATAACATGCACCTCACCCTGCTGCTCTTTCTTGGCGCCTGCTTATGCCCACTTTTACGGCTCTGTGTCTCCTGCTCCTTTTACTAGTAGGGACGAAATGCCATTCACAGTGTCCCCAAATTGCCCGGCCCACAAGTTAACACAAACCAATGAGGCCTTTCCATGGAGGCCTCTGCTACGCTGCCACTGAAGCCTCATTCTCACACAAAGTAAAGCATTCCGTGGGAGGGGTTGGAGAGATGGCCAGTCTGGAGCACTTGCAAGGGGCCGGAGGTCAGCTCCCAGCACCCGTGCTGGCCAGCTCCTCTCTGGCCTCCTCTGGCGCCTGCACACACGTGGCATTCACTCACCAGACACACGTACATACACACACATTGAAATAAAATAAAACTTATTTTTAAATTATGGAGAAAATGAGCCAACTCCCCACTACCAAGCCTCCACGCCCCTTCCTTCAACATAAACCTGCACATCTTTCTTCCTCCTAGGGGCCAGGGCTTCCGGTCCCTTGACTGAGGACGTCAAGGAGCCAGAGGAAGGATCTGCAGAGTCCCTTCTGTCTTTGACTCTAACACACAGACTCCACACACTACACTGCACCAAAGGCGCCTTCCCTAACTTTCTACCCCGACCCTGCGTTTGCAAAATGGGTCATCTGGAGGGGAACAGAGGGGAAGAGGGACCTAAGAGTGAGCCTAGGTGAAGTAGTAGAAATTACGAATCCTTCATGGGACCCACTTGGAAGGCTTCCTGAGTACAGAGCTGATGGAAGACAGAACAAACTCACATCTGGAACAGGTGCTTGCCCACTTCCGAGTCAACAGCGCTGAGCGGATCATCAAGGAGGTAGATGTCGGCGTCCTGGTACACTGCCCTGAAAGGCCAAGAGAGCAATCTGCCACAGAGATCATGGCACTCGACAGCTGGATGTTCGTTCAGCATCAGAGCAGGCGTAGTGCGCGGACGCTCTGCGCCCCTCCGCCCGAAGCCCCATCAAGGCGCATGCAGAATGGCTGTGGAAGGGCAACTTACCGTGCCAGGTTGACCCGTGCTTTCTGCCCTCCGCTCAGCGTGGCTCCCCGGTCTCCGATCACAGTCAGATCTCCGTCCTCCAGAAGCTGTAAGTCCTGCGTGGCGAGACAGAGGAGTGAAGCCTTCCAGTTGCCTTCCAGTCACCTTACACCTAGCAGCAGCATTTCAGAGGGGGTGGGGCGGGGCGAACGCATTCACTCAACAACAAAGCACTCAGGGCATTTCCATGTTACACTTTTTTTCTGAGGATTTAGGCACTCCACTATTTTAAAAGATATGTGCCAAGCAATGACCAGAGACTCGCCATTGTTTTGGGCACAGTAACTTTGGCAGTAAAGGGAACAAGGTCCCAGAAGCAGTCATAATGGAGACTGACAGTACAAAAAGTAAAGGAAACTTATTGGGGGGAGGGGGGGAGGATCATTTCCCATTGGATGGTTAGCCAGGGCTCAGATCAAGGAAGTGTAGAGTGGAGTGGGCCAGCAAAACCTGAGCAAAAAGATTGCATCATATACAGGAAGAAATAATGGCAATTGCTGCGTTCATAGGACAGCAATCTTGAGGCCACGGTGCTGGGGCGTCTTGCTGGTAATCATCACTGGCAAGGTCTGACATACAGAGACCCAGCTGTGGAAGCTGTTGCTCCCATAATGCTTTATGACAAGAGCCCTGATTTAATGAGGAGCTACTGAGCCATTTTAAGGCACAGCCAGCCAACACCCAGCCCAGTAAAGAGGACAAAGTCAGAGCTGCATGTCCCCAGGCCTCAGATTTTACGCACTGCCCTAACATCCTTCATCCTGGGATGTCTGCTGAGACTGTAGCTCACTGACGTCACCGTGGTCACATCACCACACTGGAGGGACATTGTTAAATGTGCCTATTATTTAACTTCCCAGTATTTAATCTCAGACATGACTTTAAATTATAAATTTATTTCAATTACTTCTAATGTAGTAAATCTAGTTATGCATCTGATCAGAGAAATCTGTGTTTTCTGACTTTGATTAGTGCTTTTAGGGGTACGTGTGATAGAAGTCTCTAAATAAAAGCCTTTACTTGTCCTACCTACAGGTGTATTCACTGATTCAGAGAAAAGCATTTTAATAGTGATAAAGCTACCATTTATCAAAACCCTGCCATGTCTTCCCAGTCAATCTAATCGCCCTGTTTAATGCTAAGGGAAGCAGAGGCGGACACCTGGAGCTGCCAGAGCAGTGTTGCCTCAGGGGGGACTCTTGAACCTCACCTGCCTACGCAGTGCCACCAACCCCAGAGGACCCAGGGCCCCATACATCCCGAAACAAGTTAAGCGGTCTGCTGGATGCTCAAAGGGCTTGATGTGCTTGCTGTTTGGCAACTTCGTAAGTGGCGTCTCAGAACCACAGCAAAGCCTGCTGGAAGTCCATGAGCCTGTGTTTTCCTACTGCAGCAGATATCAATAATGTGAGGCCACATCCCGAATAACGACCAGGTGACATAGCCAGGCCGGCACTTGGGCTTAGCCACCCTCATGCCAAGGGTAGGAATGAGAACAGCACAGCACAGCAGTCCATACAGTCACACAACAGCAAAGTCACTACCCGCAAGGCCACCAGACAGCCCAGTCCCGAGGGGAAGCTCATTCTCTATGACGTGTTCTTGACATGCAAAAGCACCAAGAAGGCTGAAGCCCAGGTTCCTGTCCTGATCTTGCTCTAGCCCTCCCAGGTGGCTTTGGGACAAGCAGTCCTTGTCCTCAGGCCTGCTTCCCTGCACAGACGTCCAAACACAGGGAAGGGAAAGGGCAGGGCTGGGCTGCCTGGGAACAGAGAGGCTGGGGGTTGAATGATTACATCCAGGTCTCCCACATTCACCTCCATCTATCACCCAGAGCCTCAACTGCATTCTCCTTAAAATCAGCCTCAACCAAAAAGTAGCTGGGTACGGGGGGGGGGGGGATCAGGAGTCACCGATAGGACTCAACCTGATCAAGGTGTGTTTAGCTGGCTAAGAGGGAACACTGACATTGGAAACACTAGGGAATTAATGGTAAAAGATTCCAGAGTCATGTACCCGTGTGTGTGCACATGTGTGAGAGAGAGTGTGTGTAACAGACAGAGCAAGAGTAAGGAAGAGAACCAGATAAAGACAGCGACAGGTACGTAGAACCAATGATTGACTCAAGAGACTTTGAATGAAGGAGATCTCTTATTCTGCAATTAGTCCTCTTATCAGTATGCATATTCACTGCTTAATACAAATCTAATTTGTATTATATTATAAATAACTTAATGTCATTATAAAGACATGTACTCTCTCATTATTTTCTTTCTTCGTCTTCATAAAAAGCCACTGACCAATACAATCTACGACATTCCAGCTATTGCTGGAATTATGCGACCCTCAGGGGGCTGACCATGAAGCCTTCCACAGCATACCTCCGAGAGGCCTGTTACAGCTGAGAGCCCAGAATGCTGTAAGTGGGTCTGTGACAAGCCACCACGAGTGACTGCTGACTAATGTTTACAGCCAAGTGTCAGCAGGCATTTGCATGTTGTCTTCCAGCTAACCTATGTTCTCCTATCAGGTATGGTCAGGTTTTTGTCAAATGTCAAAATCACCGTGTGTAATAAAATATTTCATCTTCTTCTTTTCTGGGAAGCTCATAGTCATTTCCGAAACCCCTTCCCTCTCCTGGTGAAGACTCACGGAGTTAAGCTGCTGAAACTTTATTTTTTTCTTTCTTTAAAAAAGTGAATGCACAAGTTGGGCCGAGACTGTAGACCCTCTTCCCTGTGTACTCTCAACTGGAACAAAGCAGCGACAGACTGACTAGGGCGTGGATTCTTCAAGCAGTTTTGCCATTTCCTCATACAGGATAGGGTTGTGGCAGTCCCCTGACCCCAAGGGACTTCTTTTAAACATAAATAATGAAAAACTTTGAAGATGAAATACAAAAGGCCCAGATATCCTTAGAAATGAAGTGGCTTGGGGGTGGGCCATCAGAGCTCCGAGGGAACTGAGTAAAGACTAGGCACCAGCTGACTTCAGTGCTGGGCACATGAGGCTCAGTACACTCACCTCCCACTGTTAAATGTTTGCAACTGCTCCGTGTTTTATAAAAGTTAAAGACTGGGAGCTGGAAAGATGGCTCACTGTTTAAGAGCACTGGCTGCTCTTCCAGAAGCCAGGTTCGGTTCCCAGTGCCCACAAAGTGGCTCACAACCATCTGTACATTCAGTTCCAAGGATTCTGACGCCCTCTCCTGGCCTCTGCAAGCACCTGGTGTACGTGAGGTACATCTGCGCACATGCAGGCGAAACACCATACACATAAGATTAAATAAATACATCCTCCCGACATTCCTGGGCCTGAAGCACCAACGACGGACGATGCATGGACGGGACCTAGGCCCCTTAAACAAATATAGCAGCCCAGGCTTCATGTGTGTCCCCGGAAAGGGAAGCAGCACTCTGTTGCCTGCTTTTCAATCACTTCCCTCTGGTGGAGTTGCCTTGCCAGGCCACCATGGAAGAGGATGTGCTCAGTCTTGATGAGACTTGATGTGTTGGGGGAGTAGAGCAAAAGGAGGGGGGATGGGAGAAGAGGGAGACGGGGTGAGACTGGGAGGAGAAGGGGGAGGGGGCTGCAACTAGGATGTAAAGTGAATTAATTAATTTAAAAGAGAGAGCATGCGAACTTCATGCTTCAACAACAGAATAGAAGAGATGGAAGAAATAATATCAGGTACTGAAAACATGACAGAAGAAATAAATACCCCAGTCAGTAAAAATATTAAATCTAAAATATATGTATATATATATTTTTTTTTTCAGTTGAGGGTTATAGATTCAGGTTGTATGTATATTTTGGGAGAGGGGATTACTCCCCTAGTGTGAGCAAGGCCATGGGTCTGATGATCAGCATATAAAGATGCAAAAATAGTTAAAAATAAAGAGAACTTAATACAACCAAACCAAACAGTGATGGGTGCAGACAGACAGGCTTCCAAAAGCTTAGCTTACATAGTATAATAACTTAAAAAAACTTCCCAAAGCCAGATGTTTAAACTAACAATCTCATCACTAGAAAACAGAGCACAGGAAACCCAGAAATCATCACCTTTTTCAAAGCGCAGGCCTTGATCACTTTCTCATACCGTTCCTTCTCGTACTTCTTCCCAAATAAAATATTGCTCCTCACGGTTCCCGAGAACACCCAGGGCTGCTGCGAAACGTAGGCAATTCTCCCATGCACGCTGACCAGCCCGCTGGCAGGAGGCAGCTCGCCCAGCACCGCACTCAACAGTGACGACTGAAAGAGAGTTTGCAACACACGTACAATGTCAGCACAGAACGCATCAAGCTCCAGGCACTGCCCAGCCTCAGCAGTCTGACAAGCACCGACTTCTCATTCAAAACAACACTAAAAACAGCTGCAGCTAAAAATAGAATGAAATGAAACAGAAAGAGCATCCCCCAAGTGCAATGTTGTATAGAATGATCAGCTGCATGCCAATAAGAACACTGTATAAAATACTACTAATACTACTGTAACTGATGACCTTTGCTGGGCATTGCGGCGCATGCCCATAATCTCAGCTCTAGGGAGGCAGGCAGGAGGATCAGAGCCATCCTTGGCTGCATACCAAGTCTGAGGCCACTGTGGGCATTATGAGACCCAGTCTCCATCAACCAATCATCAACCAATAAACAAAAAGGAT
Source organism: Pachyuromys duprasi (assembly GCA_028658305.1). Taxonomy (NCBI): domain Eukaryota; kingdom Metazoa; phylum Chordata; class Mammalia; order Rodentia; family Muridae; genus Pachyuromys; species Pachyuromys duprasi. Next base: position 59,340,298 of record CM053745.1, read on the forward strand.
GGTAACAGAAGCACAGAGGCCCAACACAGGAGGAGCCTCAGGCATCCAATGCATGAATCTACTGCACACTGACAGTGCAGGTCTCATCCATGTAAGTGCTTGTCCCAGAGAGGCCGCGCACCAACAATGCATGGATGCACTGGGAACATCTTCATTCGAGCAATTCTGAGGAGAAAACCTTCATCAGAGACAGAAGGAATCCTCTACCAGTTTAACATGCGTGGGCCTACTAGGATCAGAGAGCTTGCGATTGTCTGCCTTGCCCAGGACCCACAGCTGCCTGGGCCTGCGCTTCTCTGCACAGCTTTTGGTTCAGGCACAGCAGGAGCCTTGGGTAAGTCCTAAGAAAAACCGTAGCAGGAAGAAGTCTCAGTCCTTCCGTCCTAACTGGTGGCTATAGAAGTAATTCCCAATGAGCCGACTTGGAAACAAAGCAAAACAAGAAACTTACCTTGCCCGCTCCCACCGGGCCAACCACAGCCAGCAGTTCACCAGGTCTGGCAGTAAAGGAGAGGCCTTGTAAGGTCGGAGTGTCTAAAGCCTGTGAGGTAGTTTACAAAAATGTCTCATTTTAAAGAAATAACGTAATCACTTTTGAGAAATAACAACAATAAGCCTACAGCCTCTATCGTGAGCACGGCTCATATTCCCTCCCCGGTTAAGATGTTATGTCTTGACAGCCTTCCCATGCCTTTTACTTAAATAAACTCCAGTCCAGATTTCCATATGAATACAGAATTTTAGCAGTAGGAAGGTCCACGCCATGCTGAGAGATTCTTGGATCATGCTAATGCACTGAAACAATATTTTTAGTAGTACAGTCCATGTAGGAGGATTTTAATCATTCCTAAATTTCCCTTGGGCCCTTAGGTTTTAATCGTCTATGTCATTAGCACCCGCCAGGTGGCAGCAGAAGAATACGGCATGCCCAGCCTCGATGAGCGCTTTGAGACCATCACTTAATTGTGGCTTGACAACCCCGTCAATATACTCGGGACTCCGGATGACATCTGATACCATGAAATCAACCACAGAAGCTAAGTTCTACAGATATGGCAGTATTACAACAAGAGCTTGAGTTTAACAAACAAATTGAAGATGTTAAGCCCTGCGTAGGCTAGTGGCCTGCCATGCCCCGTGGAGGTCTAAGTGACAACACAGAGGGCGGGGAGGAGGACAGGACATACACTATACTATCAGAAATCCATACATTTTAATATAAAGAAGTGTAAGGTGCCATGTGTGTTTTATATAAGTGTTCCGGATTCAAAACCTTAGCACTGTAAGTTCTTCGAAGTGCAATTTATTGAAACTCCACATGTAAATTCACTGGATAGAGTTACATTAAGGCTCTGTGTATAAGGCAGACATGAAGCACAGATGATTTTCATGTCTATGCTGGGGTCTCTTCTCCAAGCTTCCTTACTATACAGATGGAAATATGAAAAATCTGAAAATATCCAAAAATCTGCAACATTTGCTTCAGGCATTTCAGTAAAGTACTCAACCTGCACAGAATTTCATGAAAGCCAGTCATTGGTAATTTTTAAGTTGTTTTCAAGTTTCTCAGTTAAATTTCTTCGAGAAGCTGAATCAAATTCACATCTATATAGAACTTCCAGATGTTGCAAAATCAATTGAGAGACGTATGCACTACGGGAGTCTTAACGGGGTGGCATGGGCAAGAAGCAGAAAGAGGCTCCTTTCCAGTCAGCACCTGGGAGTGCAGACCTCCGCGGCACCGGTCCCCAGCTGTAAGAGCTTTTGTCTAAATCCAGCATGGACACAGACATCCAACGGCCGTGACCCAAGAGTGATGGTGAAAAGCTGCTGTCTGTGATGTAAAGGAGTCTGTCCCCAGACGTACTTCCGTCTGCACTGCCCACGGGGTACATCTGGGGGTGCCACGCAGCTAAGGCTGTAGTCATCTGAACCCCAGCATTTCTGTGGGTCACTCTCTTACAGGGCTGGTGTTCTGTGCAACTCATGAGGAAAATAGTTGCACACATCACAGAAAAACAGTAAGGATAAACCAAAGGCAACACAGCCACCTGGACTCTACAAAATGAGTTTCTAAAGGACAGACCCACCTTGCACAGGGGAGGAGAGGACGCTACCCAACTCCCACACTCCCAGCTCCACTGCCCACCCCCACCACGGGGCTCAGCAGCCAGGCACCTCCCACAGTGATGCCAGCATTGATGGGCCCTGACTGCTGAGCCACACCTGAGGATGCAGCAGTGAACAAAGCAGAGAGCAGTTGTGCCCTGCCCCTGTGAAGATGGACCAGTCCCCTGGGACCATAAACTGTGAATTTAAAGACTGAGCCTATCAATGGAGCTGGGTTAGTGAGAGGCGCTTTCCCTAGCAGCCATCACCTGATCTCCAGTGGGCTCCTGTGAGAGTCTAGTAACTCCCAGCCCACGCGTCTGCTAGGGCCTCCTGTTTGCTTGCCTCACCTTACAAATGCACACTCCCATTCAGAGCACTATGTTTTCCAGACAGAGAGGAAGCTCTGCATGGCAAAGCCAGTGTTGAGCGTCAGGAGGCCTCGAAGCAGTGGGCAGAGGGGCACACTATGTCTACAAGACTGAGCACTTCCTAGCCGCCCGTGCTAGTCTTCCTATTTGCATGTAAGGCCCATGTGACCCGGTGTGGGGGATCCTCCCGGCTTGGCCAGCTGTACTTGTCTGCTTGGCACACGTGAAGCCCTCCACCTGGAAACCCAGCAAGCTTGCCATGTTGGCCCGCCACCTCCTCCAAAGGCACAAAGTACGGGGTCCCATCTGACCCCCAGAAAAAAAAAACAAATCAGAGTCTATTCACCATGCTATAAGACAATGTGAAAACAAGGTAAAAATCTAGGACAATTTAGAATGTGCGTTAATGGGCCTTTGATCCCAGCACTCAGTGAAGCAGGGGCGGGACAATCTCTGTGAGTTCAAAGCCAGTCCACGACAGGCAAGGCTACACAGAGAAACCCTGTTTCAATTAAAAAAATATGAATATGCAGTTAACGTATGCCACGCTGACCCTGTGCACTCTAATATTACCAATGTCAGAACTTAGAGGACATTCTGTTCAAACTGAAAATGAGATTAATCACAGCTTTCAGGAGCTGGAGGGATGGCTCAGCAGCTAAGGGCACTGGCTGCTCTTCCAGAGAACTCAGGCTTGGTTCCCAGCACCCATGTGTGTCTTGTAACCACCTGAAACTCCAGTTCCAGAGGATCTCATAGCCTCCTCTGACCTCTGTGGGGAACTGCACAGAAACATGTACATGGCACACATATACACATAAAACAATATTTTCATTAAAAAATAACTTTCAGATTCTTTAGGATCACGAATTTTTTTTTTTGATTTGGAGAGTTTTTATGAAATTTTCAGTAGATGTGCCATTTGCCTTTTACAGAAATTGTAAATCCGTCAAAAATTCTGCTTTATCAGTGTCACCCGCTGCCTCTTGGAAATGGGTTGTTACCTTGTCCCAGAAAGCAGTAAAATCTTGCACGTGCACTATGGCTTTCCCGTCAGATGGCTCCTGAGCTCTGCGCTGTGGCAGCTCATCCAGAGACAGAAAATTCTAGAGAAAAGAGACACATCGAGGACTTAACTACAGAAACAAAGCACAATGGAAGCGAAGTTTCCATGGAACGCACAAGGTGAAAATTCTCTTTTTACCGACTATAGTTAAAGTGTCTCCTCGTGGGCCCAGGAGCGGCCTCAGCAGGTGAGAACACCGGCCACAAAGCCTGCCAATCTTATTCCACCCTGGGACCCACAGGGTGAAATCGGGAGGAAACCCACAGGTGTCTTCTGACCTCCAGACCCATGCCTTGACATCGCACGCATCCCCTCACATGAAATAAAGATGTAATTAGACTTTAAAAGAGTCCATTCACTTCAGAATTCGCTATGCATAAGCAGATTACAAGTTATACACACACATATATATTTTTTCATGCCCACAAGTTTCAGAGGCATGGGTAAAGTCTACGCAATGTTCTCAACACACATACACACACACCAGTTCCTTCTTAAGATGAAAATATTGGTAACAAACTGAACACATACAGAACTGGACCATGGTATGGTTTGGATTTTGGTTTTGAACAGTTAAAACATGTGAGACAGTAGCATGTGATTTAATGAATATTTACAAGATGTGTCAAACATCATGCTAAAGCTGAAAGAAGGAAGGCAAAGGCTGTTCCTGGGAAGAGTCTAGTCAGGCTGGAAGTGCAGGCAGAACACGGGGCAGCAGCAGAGACTGCAGAAAGGTGGCCGACCCTGCCATGCCTCCTGCCATGTCATGCCACGACTCGGTCCTCTTCGTGAAAGCCAAATGAACTTCCACTGGGAAGCCTCAAGGCACCATCTGCAGCCACCATCCTTAGTCATTTCTGCATCCTAACATACATCTTGAAAGCACCTTCTCACAGCCAGCCCAGACAGCAGGAATGGCTGAGTCTTCATTACCCGCTGTGTTCCACCCCGCTAGCAGCTGGTCAGTGCACGCCGCAGTAACACAGAGCATTGCTGGTATAACCTAATGGCAACAGGAAGAGGGCCCCAGGCTCCTCAAGCTCTACGCATAATTCACTCCAAAACACTACAGTGAAAATATATCCAAAATGGAACAAAGACCTCAAGGTCAGACCCATAACCTCAAACTGCTAGAGGAAACAGAAAACACTTCATTTTGCAAACACAGGAAAGAACTTTCTGAAAAGGACTTTGGGGAAACTAATGAGAACTGTCAAACAGGGTTCAAAAGTTTCTACATGGCAAAGGAAACAAGCGTCAAAAGATAACCAAAGAATGGGGGGAATGTTTTCTGCAAGCCAGTCATCTGACAGGGGATTAATAGCTAGAATATATAAAGGATGCAAAGAATTAAATACCAAAACTCTCAAATAATCCCACCAATAAGGGAGCCACAGGCAGGTCTCAAAAGATGGCACCCAGAGAGCTGGAGAAATGGCTCAGTGGTTGTCCTTGTCTGCCTCCTGTTGCTGGCCAAAGCAACTTGGTGAGGAAGGGTTGACTTCACCTTACGACTCTCAGCCAAACTCCGTCAGCAGAGACCCCCACGCGCACACCTAATTATCACGGCAGGAGTCACCAAAGCTGAGTGACATAGTTAGTGCGGGATCCATCGACAGGCAGAGGATGAAAGAAGAGGTGGCATATATAAATAATGAAGCTTTATTTGTCCATAAAAAAGAACACTGTGCCATTTGCAGGAAAGTAGATGGAACTAGACATGATCCTACCATGTAAAACATGCTCAGAAAGACAAATATCATGCTTTACGATATATCTTTGTCATATACAGAAACTAAATTATACAGAGACGCATGCATGCACACACAGAAACACACACACACACACACACACACACCATAATATGGAATACACGAATCTCATTCCAAGGGAACAAATAAAAGATTAACAAAAAGAAAAAAAACAAACAATATCAACAAACCAATAGGCTCATACCACAACATACCATAAAATAAACTAAATTTAAACATAAAAATTAAGAATCAAGGTGGCACAGAAACAGCCTAGACCAAGCCTACCCTGCAACAGTGTGTGTGACAAAAAAAAAAAAAAAAACATTGTTGTCTGCAAAATCTGATAGCTACCATCTGTAAAAACAAAACTCCCAATATCTAGCTGGTGCATAGAGTCCAGCCTCCCAGGTATGGCCCAAGCTGAGGCCTGTGGATGACTACCTTTCATGTCTGACAGATGTATTCTACTTCATGGGTGAGAGTCACCTCCCCAAGCCCACCTACAGTCCCAGCAGCTGATAACTGATGAAGATGAGGTCAACCTCAATTCTATGCATTTCCCATAAGGCCGTACATGCTACAACGCTGTACAAGGCAGATCCAGGTTCCTCCAGAGCAGCCCACTACCCTGGAGCTCATAATAAAATGACTGTGTTCTCCTCAGGACACTTCCTCAGTGCTGAAACTTAACAGACAACACGATATCATCCAACTGAAGGCCACTGAAAGACAGCGTGTCAGTCTTGCCCAAGGATGAGGACACTCATTGATTATCAATGCCAAGTGATCAACCTTAACACACACATGAGCAACAACAAACGGACTAGCCGGTCTTACTTGTACATTTATACCTCTGTTGTCTTGGTTACTGCTCTACTGCTGTGAAGAGATACCATGACCAAGGCAACTCTTATAAAAGAAATCATTTAATTGGCGGCTTGCTTACAGCTTCAGAGGCTGTCATTGTCATCATGGTGGGAGCATGGTGGCGGGCAGGAAGGCGTGGGGCTGGAGGTACACCCTGATCCCAGGCAGCAGGCAGAGAGAGAAACACTGAGCCTGGTGTGGACTTAAAACCTCCAGCCCCAGCCCCGTGCCGCAGGTCCTCCAGCAAGGCCACGCCCACTCCAGCAAGGCCGCGCCTTCTATGGCAAGGCCACTGGGAATTTTTATTTTTTTGTAATTTATTACAATTTATTCACTTTGTATCTCAGCTGTAGGCCCCTCTCTCCTCCCCTTCCAATCCTGCCCTTCCTCCCTCTCCTTCCATGCCCCTTTCCCAGTCCACTGATAGGGAAGGTCCTCCTCCCCTTCCATCTGACCCTAGGCTATCAGGTCTCATCAGGAATGGCTGCATTGTTTTCCTCTGCGGCCTGGTAAGGCTGCTTCCCCCTCAGAGGGAGGTGGTCAAGGAGCCAGCCACTGAGTTCCAGTCAGAGACAGCCCCTATTCCCCTTTCTAGGGCACCCACTTGGAGACTGAGCTGGACAAGGCCACACTTAATAACCATTCCAAACAGCTCGTCAGCAAAGGACTAAGCATGCATGTGGATCTAAGAGGGCTGTCTTCACTCAAGCTACCACATACACATTCTTGTAACAATAATAGTCAAAGAAAACATGAAAGGAGAAGAGGGCTTGGAGGTGGAGAAAGAAGGCAACAGGATATGGTAAGAGGAAAAGGAAGATGATCAAAGTGTAACACGTACATTACATATTTCATATACAAGTGAAATGTCATAGTGAAACCCATTATTTGGTAAAATTAAATGCTAATAGTGACGTAAAAATTATGTGGGTCTTTGCCTGAGCCTGTAACTGAGTACTTACATAGCCTAAGTGATGACCTGGGCTTGATCCCTAGTATGAAAAAAACAAAATTTTAAGGGGCATTTTTTTTTCAGATGTGATTACGCTACAATATAGGTTCTGCCATCGTGAATGGGGTCAAAGCACTTCTGAAGGAGGCTTCACACCACACCCAGCTCTCTTGGTCCTCTGCTAGATGAGGACATAATGCCCCAACAACCTCCAGAGCAAAGGGCGGCAAGGCACCATCCTGCAGGCAGAACATAGACAAGCAAATATGGCTGACTCTGCATCTCCCGGCACCCGGCATTGTAGAAAACAAATTTCTATTTATAAATCCTGGAGGTTGGTTACAGGAGTGCAAACAGATTATGCCATCCCTTCAGAACCTCATTCAGGTCCTTATGACCCCCAGAACCTTGAAGTGTATCTTTATTTGGAAATAGGATCCTTTCAGATGTGACAGGACAAGGCCGTGTGAGGGCCCTGAATCCAAAATACAGCTGGCTTCTCTATATGAGATGAGAAAGACAGACACATGGGTACAAAACAGCTATGTGGCCTTGGGGACACATACTGGAATGGTACCCAGCAGTCTTGGATGCTAGGTCAGGAGAAAACACCTGTCTCCCACTGGCTTCTGAAGAAGGCAGTCTCTGTCACCTACAGCCCCCACAAGTGTGACCGAGCAGGGATTTTTTTTTCCTTCAGACGCCAGTTTGTATGTGAAACCTCGCAAGCAGTTTGCCTGAGAGCAACAATCACAGTGTTCTGAACCCACAGGCAAATCACTACACGAGCAGGCAGCTAAACCACATCTGAGCACAGCTGTGAGGAAAAAACACCGCACAATCTCCACTCTGAAATTTCAAAGTCCTCAAGTGTTCAGAATTCTAACCTAACGGTCCAAAAGCTGCAAATTTGGGTATAACACTCTACGGCCAGCAACTTCTCGTGGCTGACCCACAGTTTCAGAGAGTACTGTGCAAAGTTAGCTGGATCCACTGCTTCAGGCCCAGCATGGGCAAAAACATCCTGGTGTCAGGAACAGGCGATGGAGGAGCTGCTGGCCCGAGGGCATCCAAAGGCAGGAAGAAGCAGATGCAGCCTCTCATAAAAGTTCCCCTTGGCACCCCACTTCCTCCAGCTGGGCTCACTCCAGAAAATGCCCAGCACCTCCCATGTGACATCAAAGCATGAGTCCACCAATGGACTAATCCATCAAACAGTTGAGCCCTCCGGATCCTGTCACTTTCCCACAATGGCTTCCACCAGTTGGGAGCCAAGCTTAAACATGTGTCTTTTGAGATGGAACAGTTTGGACTCCAACTATAACACCTTTTTTTTTTTTAATCCTTGCTAAAAACTGAATGTTTTTTTCTTCCTATGCATCCCACTCAAAGACCCTAGGAGCATAAGATGTAATCTGTTGTCTTTGTCCCCACAGGCTAGCCATACAAGAGTCTGTATAAGATTAATTAGGATGGCGTTTTCAGCCTGCACAAGGCCAGTCCGGCAAGGAGGTGGGTGGACAGACATGACTCTAAGGCTTACTCCAGCGGCCCTCGCTGGCCCACAATCTCTCATGGTCTACCCAAAGTCACATCTTCCCCATGCTACCACAATTTACCTCTCTCCAAGTTTCTCCTCTTGAAGGAATCCAATTTCAAAGGCCCAGTAAACACTATTCATTTCTGTGGCAATGACTTTTGAGCTGGTCACCGTGTCTGCTGACCAGTGACTTTCATGCTGGCCCACTCCCTCCTCCAGTACTCCCCAACACAACTGAACGAAGTGACACAGCACCCTGAACACCTCCTTCAAGCACCTCTCCCAACAAACACCACGCTGAACACCTCTTCATGCCCCTCCAGCTCCTATACCCCAACTCCTCCCTTCCTCCCCGTAAGAACCCAGGAACGTTGTCACAGAAGCTCTCCACACCTCCTGTAGCTGCCATTTCTACAGTAGCAGCGGGGAGGGATCCCCAGGCCAAATTCACGGAGCACAGACCCAACAGTGCAGATGGATCTGGGATACAACCGAGAGCAGGGACACGTATTGGGAACAAAGTGTGGCCGGAAGAACCACAAACCCGGCGTTCAAATGTCCCCCTGCACAGGAAGCCATCTTACAAGGCTGGATGCTTAAATAGAGAACAACAGTGTTTAAAAGGCTCTCAGCAGGACCCCAGCTCTGTCACACAGAAGCACAGCTCGGCACTGTCGCCCTGTGAGACGCACTACCTCTGCACAGCACGGACTGTGGGTGCCAATCCTCAGGGACCGCTTCATGTGCAAAGGGTTAGGAGACAACCCGTGGAAGCCATCAGTAGCTCTCAAGTCCAGGGGAAGCAATGGCAGCAACAGCAGAATTACAGCAGAGTAACACAGAGTGAAAACATGGTAGAAAAATCACATAGAATGACACTGGGCTCAGTATGTACAAGAAAGGAAAGAGACCTAATTAAACAGCATGGACCACACCTCAACAATGCTGTTTACCGGTGTCAGAAGGAATGATAAACTCTGGTCTGGTCCAGAACTGAGCCTACATGACTGATCTATTCTGCTGGTAGTAATCATGTATAACGTTTGACAGCTTCTTATATCATTCATTTTAGTCACTTTACCCCCTTTTCTACTCCCTCACCCCCTCCTGCTACTTTCACATCTTTTAGTGTGACCCACAATGTGGGTGAGGTCATTGCCTGGAGCAAGGGCAAAATTCCACTGCTGAGGAAAATGACACAGCTTCCACAAGCAAGTGTTACCTGCTAGCAGTTCTTCAGGGGGGCTGGGCTTCATGGGTCCATCCCCCTTCCACCCACAGCGACACGCTGACTGGCTCAGCCTGGCCCAGGTCTTGTGCACATACACACAGCTGCAGTGAGTTTGAGAGAAACAGCTGCGCCGTCCAAAAGACAACTTCTCCTTACACATATCCACACCCCCTGGGCCTTACAGTCTTTCTACCCCTCTTCTCCCAGCGTCAGCTTTGGGGAACAATACAGCTGCACAATTTAGGCCAAGAACGCCAAGTAATACTTTGAGTGAAAAAAAATTTTTTTTTCAGAAACTTCAAGGTAAAAAAAAAAACAAAAAACTCCTGGCTTTTATGGCAAGCCTCCCCCCTGTCCTTTGAACCCTCCCCAAGGTCACTGGAAATCTGGCACTAGACAACCAACACCACTGAGAACCAGAAACAAAGCAGAGTTTATATCCAGGCCTCTCTCAGCACCAGGCACTCATCTCAGACACATTCACCAACACTCAGCACCGTCTGGTTGCAGAACAGTGGCATGGTTATAGCAACACTCTGCTGCTAGCAGCCAGGGTCACAGGAGCGGCTACACAAAAAAAGCAACGGTGAGTGTGGAAGGAATCAACAGAGTGGCCAAGGGAAACACGCCTGCTGGAAAGGGGCTCTTAGAAGAAGAAGAAGAAGAAGCGAAAGCAGACTGGAGGGGAAGGCAGAGCCAGGCAGGAGCAAGCAAACAGCCGAGAAGGAAAGAACCATTTTAAACAAGAGTTTGTTTGGTTCAGGCCCCTGCCTCTCTGAGGGGAGAGTCCTTTCTGCCTAGCTGCCCAGGAAGTATACAGCAGCTCTCAATCTGTGCCGAGACCCCTGCATGCCGGATATTTACATTACGATTCATAACAATAGCAAAATTACAGTTATGAAATAGCAACGAAATAATTTTATGGTTGGGGATCACCACAACATGAGGAACTATATTAAAGGGTTGAGGCATTAGAAGGTGAGAACTGATGCACTAAAGGTGAGATTTGCTTACTTCTCCTGCTGGGCACAATTCCCTTGCCCCTGCATTCATCTATCAGGAGCCCTGTGCTGCTGGTATTCATATTGCGCCCACAAATAATCAGGAACTCTTCCAGACTTTTAGCACACCATACCTAAGACCAGGACATATACACACCATTTTGGATTGACTAACAGCTTGTCGTTCACAGGACGACTCACTGACACTAAGTAAAAGACCCTGCCGACATTACAGCTGTACTTTACACAAACCTTGATCCTCCGAATGCTGACGACTGTCTCTGACACTCTCTCGATGGCCGAGGGGAAGAAGAGCGTGACTGTCAAGCGAACAGCACCGTAGAGAGTCATCGCCACAAACACGCGGCTGGCCGTGATCTCATTGCCAAGCAGCACATAGGTAGTGAAGGTCACAAACAGAATTACTTTGTTTGCAATGAAGAATGACGCCATGTTCATCCCTCTGAGGTAGGAGCTGCCCAGAATCTTGGAAATTTCCTTCCTAAAAAAGAGAAAATATATACACATAGATAGGTTTTCACATAGAAATGTCAACATCGATATCACACACATGAGGACCCTTGTTGAGCAGTACACACACATCAAGGTAAACTGCCTGTGGGGACAGGAGAGATGGCTCAGTCTGTAAAGGCTTCTGGATGAGCGTGAAGGCCTGAGTCTGATCACAGCAGACCCACAAGGGGCCAGGTGTGTTGGGCTTGCATGAGTCTACACTTCCTGATGCCCTATAAAGAGCTAGGAGTCTTGGGCTTGCGTGAGTTTAGTCTACACTTCCCCAGGAAGCTCGGTGGCAGACACTTCTGCCTAAGGTCTTGGGAGAATTAAGTTCTGGGGTGCTGTTCTCTCCTCCAGCAAGCTGCTGGGCTCACAGGGATGACAGCTGTGCCTCACTCACTCTTCTGCCATCTGTGAGGGCCTGGCCCAGGACTTACATTTAGGTGTGCTAGCAGAATGCATTAGTTGGAGTTCGTTACCTCTGGCCTCCATACACATGTATACATACATGCAAGAAATAATTTTTAAATGAGCTGTGACGTTACAGCAACAGTTGCTAGCAAATACCCTGGGGACAGCTTTGGTAAACCACAAAGAACACTGAAAAACCACTTTCCCCATGCAGCCAAACCCTGCTAGAGATGCAGGGTAACAGATGCATTCAGCCAGCATGCACCACTGCTGAAGTGCAGGGTAGCAATGCATTCAACCAGCATGCACCAGTGCTGAGGTACAGGGTAACAGATGCGTTCAGCCGGCGTGCACCACTGCTCATGCAGGGTAACTGTGGGTGGATCCTACCCAGGACTCAGGCAAATGCATTCAGCCAGTGTTCAGAAAGCTTAAGTCCTGGGCCAGGAACCCTACAGGCGACCAAAGGGTGAGTGAGATGCAGCCTCGCTCCTCCATGAGCTCAGGAGAGGATTGCACCCCTAAAATTTCCCCAAAATTCTAGACAGAAACAGCTGGCACCGAGCTTCATGGGTATGGAGAAGAGCAGAGGGTGGCGAGTGGCATGCCTGGTGGAAGCCGGAGAAAGGACAGGAAAAGCCTCTACATGTGAAGGGCATTTCAGATACAGAAGTCATGTGCGTCTATCTGGAGTGAGTAACGCCCACCATCAGGTCAGGCTCACCTGGGGAGGGCCAGGCCATGTCTCCTCCCCGACACACACTGACTCGTGTAGTGCTTTCCTTTAAATGTAGACTCTCAGATTCTTCTATCTTGGAATCATTACTTATAGGGAATTTGAGGCACTTAGAAAAGTGTGAACTCCATTTTATTATAGTGCAAAGTACATCTGAAGGCTATGCAGCTCAGTGGTGTAAGATGTGATGCTTGCCTAGAGCATGCCAATCCCTGGGCTCAATCCCCAGCACTGTAAAACCAAAGTGAACATGAGAAAGACAGAGACAGATGACAGATACACAGAGAGAATGAGAGATGCAGTTTTTGCCTAGGAATAATGGTACACAGGAGCCCAGGTTAAAACGATGCCCTGGGTCATCATACTTAACCTACTGCCACACGCAGGGTGACACACCACATCTGAGGTGAGTTACCAGGAAGACAAAATGGGAATCCTGAATTCCTTCGGTAAAGTTAGAAAGTAGGTGAGCGCACCGTCCCGGTACGGCCCACATGCCTTACTTTCTCAGCTTGGCAATGAGGTCAGCAAATGACTTCTCCCAGGCGTACATCTTTATTATCCTCATGCCCGCTATGACTTCATTCATGGTCCTGATCCTGGCATCAGTGAAGGCCGCAGTTTTACTCCTGGGGGAACAGATGTGACAGATGAGCCACAGTGAGGGCAGCCTCTTCTGCCCCAGAGCACAGGTGGGTCCCACACACAGCACACATACAGAAGGCCGCACAAAAAATCAGCCAGCTCTGACAGCTCTGACATTCTCAGTGTTCGCTGAGGAAAACCCAAAAGTCATTCTGACACACCCATTTTGTCACCCAGGTGGGAGAGGAGAGCGAGGAAACGCCCAAGTCTGACCAGCTGACAGAGGAGGCAGGAGACAGGAACGGAAAGGCTCTGGAGCAGACGCGCTCCCGTTGGGAGAGGAGTGAGCAAACGAGCCTCAGAGTGGCAGGAGCAGCAGAACTGGGTCTCCATCGCAACTGGGAGAGGACATGTAATGTGGAGGACACTACACAGAGCACAGACCCGGAGGAGAGGAGCCTGGTGCCATCACAACATGGCATCGGCCGCGCCCCCTTCCAGAGGCATCCATGGAGGAGAGCTCTGACTCTTGGTACCTGCTTCCGGTCACAGTCACATTATCATCAACTTGAGCGTTTGTTAGCAGCCATTTTTCTGATACGCACACTGCTAGGAAGGTGAGACTTCCGGAACGCTCTGCTAAGAGGGACCCCACACACACTGCAAATACTGGAGCAAACACAGGGCACACATATGCACATGTGAGAACAGCTCCATAACACACAGTGTGGACAGAATCTATAAAACATTTGGATCAGGACCATGAGATGGCTCAGCACGGATGATGATCTGAGTTCCAACCCTGGAGCCCACACAGTACGAGAAGAGAAGCGCTTCTTCAACCTGTCCTCTGACCTTGATATATGCACAGTGGCACACGTGTACACTCCCCATAGACAAAATGGAGCGCCAGGTGGACGGGTGGGTGGATGTAATAAAATACAGAGATAAAATGACTGCGTTTACTGTCTCTTAATGTTTAACTCCTGCACATGGAACGTTCATGTGGCTACACTGAAAAGCCAGTTAGGGGAGCCTATGCCCTCACCTTTCCCCTTTGAAGACCATCCCTCTGCTCGCGGCTGGGGTCCTCCCCCACCCCACCCCAGCCACGCCTGAAGAGCAGGCAGCACGTGTAGACAGAGAGTGTAAGGCGCCTTTATTTTGCTTCTGGGTAGCAGCCTCAGGCAGGTGGCTGCTGGTCCCCAACAGGACACGGTTCTGGTCCAGCATCTCTCTTACCGCAGTGACGAGAACAGCTTCCCGATACAGCTCTGCAGAGGCAGAAGAATGACCAGAACGGCCATGCCCGCCAGACAGGAGATTCCTATTTCCACCCAGAGAAGGATGGTCACCGCAATGGCCTGCAGCGGCCCCGCCCACAGGAAGTGCAAGAAGATTGTCACCTGTGGATATAAAGCCAACGAATACTTAAATAATGCATACTCTAAACAAAACAGGACCAGTATAAACGCATGCTGGAAACATCACTCTCCAAACAGAGTCAGGTTACCGCAGGCTTCAATCTGCTGAGGCAGCATCACAGGCACTGGCTGCAGACACTCCGCTTGTGCAGTGGACAGTTGACTTCGGGCCGTTAAAGGACCATTCCTGAGATGACCCGGCCTCTTTTTTCCTCATGTGTTACAGCAGCACTCCCCAAAATGCTCTCTGCCCCATCACTGAGCCCCATCTCCCCTTTTGGATCCCCCAACACCTCAGAAAAGCCTGTGCTATGGAGCCTACCGCATTCTGCAGCCACGGCTTAGGGGTTAGACCTCTTAACAGAAAGAGCAACTTCTTCAGGATAAAGGATCTTGTTTATTTCCAAGTCTAAGTAGGGTGTGAAGTTTATGCTGGATGAATGAAAATCTGAAAAGGGGATGGCTGCTGTGTAATAGAGAGCCGACCAGAAGCCAGAATGATCAATCTATAAGGTAAGTATTTAAATACGGGTGCAGGCGAGAGAGCTGTAAACCCTGGCTAGGTATCACGAAGTGACATGACTTGTGAGTGTGTTCCTATGTCCCAGACCCCACAGGGGGCTGTCCTAGACACTCCTGCCCTCCGACACTTTGCCCTTTAGGAATGGAGAAAGAATGAACTGGCTGCTCCATGGCCGTGCGCTGAAGGCTGAGGGGGGCAACCCCTCCAGACTAGTACGGCATTAATAAAGTTGGGGAGGAAGAGTGCTCTGCCTACTTGTTGTAGAGGGGCACTGCAGGCAACATCAGAAAAACAACCTGACTCTGCAGGACCAACAATCCTACCACATCTGTGCTCTACACAGACATGGCATTTGGCTTGAAAGTACCCATGGTACCATTTCAAAACACCCCAGTCTACACCAAAATCCTCTCATTCTAACAGGTTAAAGAGAAAAAAAAGAGGTTTAGGCATGCACTGACAGAGAGGGAACGTACCTGGTCAAACTTGTTCACATCGTTGGACAGCAGGTTGACTATCTGACCTGTGGTTGTCTTTCCCATGGCCGAGTTACTTAAGCGCATTGCCTGGGGAAAAAAAAAAGAGCAGAGTGGAGAATCGGATCCTGTAATGATATTCTGCCAAGCACAGAAAATAGAAAAACATATTTTCACAGGGTCTGCCGGGACAGAGGCCAAGATGAAGTCCTCACGGCTGGCGCTGACAGCGGCACCCTCCAGGGACAGCAACAGGCTGACGGAAGCAGGAGAAAATCCCCAGCTCGTTTCTTTTAATGACTGACCACACACTCAATGTATGTCAGCTTATACTTCACAGCCTACCAAAGTAGTTTTGAACCAGTTCAGTAGGGGGATTGTCAAAGGAGGAAAATAATAAAAATAGATATGATTTGGATTATAAATATTGAATCCACTACTAACTCTCTGTGAGAATTAGTACACAAGGTCTTGGCCTCCTTCTTCCGTGCATGAAAATGGGCCCTCACTGGTCTCAGAGAGTCACAAATGAAAGAGGAACAGCACCCCTTTACTGCATATCTGCCTGGGAGAGGACCCAGAGGCCCAGGAAGACCCATGGTGGGTGAGACACAGATTTCATGTGCAGAGACAACAGTGGGCCTGTGATTCAGTGGTCCTGAGGGGCAGGCAGCCGCGCAGCAGGCAGACATGGAGGAAAGGGTTCCTTCTCCAGCATGGTGGGCGGGAGACCACACAGGGAAGGAGCAGCTTCCGGGGACAAAGAACGGGCATATGAGAAGTACAAAGGGGGGCAACATGGGGGCAGCTAAGTGAACAAGACCGGACACTGGGCTTGGAGGGTAGATGGGAAGTAGCTGAAGTCTGAAAGAAAGCGTTTTGTTTTGTTTTTATGTTAGAGTGTGCCACATTCCCATAAGAAGAGACTGAAGAGACTGGGGTAGGGGTCCAGGCAACAGGCAGCTGCAAAGGAGAGAGCCAGACACAGGCAAAACCACTAACACACAGTAAATCCCCGGGAACACACGTTACCAGTCGCAAGATAGCCCAGCAAAGGGGCCCCCGCCTGTAATTCCCCACACGTGGAAGCTCAGGGTCAGCCTAGGCACAGACAGCAAGGCAAGAAAGAGAGAAGGAACACCTGGTGGATGGCACCCGTGAGGGCTCGGAAAGCACAACCTGGCACTGGAGAGTCACAAAAGACAAAGAGGACCGGAGGTTGGGAAAGAGTCGGGGAGAACATGGTGGAGATACGTCGTATACACGTATGAAATTCTCAAAAAAAAAAAAAAAAGTAATGAAATGTTAAAGCATATGGGAGCCCAGGTCCACAAGGTCTGCAGCCGGTGGGATCTCCGAGCTGAGAGACGTGGACACATGCCCCGAGCCCTAACCCGGAAGCTGCGTTCTCTAAGGGGGTCTCACTGGGAAAACAAGCTGCTGAATGGGAGTCTGCGTGTGCAACAGGATAGGGTGGCCAACAGCAAACCAACTAGCAGCATCTTTGCAGGCTCCTTGTCTGAAGGTGTCATGCTGGGGCTTTTACTGCCTTTCTTTTTCAATCCTTTTATTATTTATGTGTTTGTTTTCTTGTCTTTTAATCCCACAGGTATTTAGGCTTCTGGTATTGTGTTTTTATGGAATTTCTAAGTGTGTAAACCAATGGGTCTCTGTGTCTCTATCTATTTCTTGTGCCTTTTCTTGGCTCTTTTGCTTCTGTTTGTTCTGTCCTACTCTGAAGCGTTTGTTTTGTCTTGTGCTGTTTTATTTTTATCCCTTAGAAGCCTGGTTATTTTCTAATGAGAGATGGAATGGGGGTAAATATGAATGGTGGGAGAGGTGGACGGGGCTGGGAGGAAAGAGGGGAGGAAAGCCAGAATTAGAGCACTCTACACGAGGAAAAACAAATCTGCTTTCAAGAAAAGAAAATCTAATAAAACTTGGAATATATTGCACCATTTTCTGTTGAATGCTCCTTCCTACCTTGATGCTAAAACACAGCTTCAAGCCCCTTTCTTCCAGTTTCTGGAAAAATACACACACGTGCGTGAATATGAACCTATATAAGCAAAGCCTGTCTCAAGAAAGAAGACAACAGCCCCCTGTGCATTATCAAGAGCCCACACACGCTACAGAAAAAAGCAGAACAGGGTGAGTTTGACCACGGACGCTATCTGAAATATTTTTAGCACCTGTGTTTATCTTCAAGCATGTGTCAATCCTGCATGCAGAAAATACACTGCTTGTTAACAATGGGTATTTGCTACCTAATTTTATTTTATTTTGTTTTTCATTATTTTGAGACAGGGTTTCCTTACGTAGCCTTAGCTGTTCTGGAACTCACTATGTAGGCCAGGCTGGCCTTGAACTCACAAAGATCCACCTGCTTCTGCCTCCCAAATGCTGAGATGAAAGGCATGTGGCTTCACAGCCAGCCTTGATACCCTAATTCTAGTAGTTAAAGTAAGATGACAACCAGGCATGACCCAGAACCGTGACATACAACTCAACTGACCATGTGCATCAGCAGTGAGCGCTGACAGTAAGGAGTCACCAGCAACACTGGTGATAATTTGTGTGAAAGACAAGACCTTGTGCGCAGGGCAATTTGTCATCAAGCATGTCTGTAACACAAGGAAGGAAAGCCCGGGTGTGGAAGTTCAGATACTCCGGCTGTAGCAGAAATTACCAGAAGTTAGCCAGAACTGTGAATCAGTCCAAAAAATTAGTATTTTTTGCTTTGTTCTTTAAAAAAAAAATCTGTCATACTCCAGCCAGAGCAGGAAAAAAACAGTGGTATGCCTTTAAGTTGATCAGTTGATCAGGAAGACAGGTCACAGACACAAGTGACAGGCTCTGGCCTTCATCAAAGAGTGACTGACTTTTGCGGGTCTGCTGACCTTGCCATCAGCCTGGACAGCACAGGACCCAGCTGGCCCCAGGCTCTGCCCACAGGCACTGCAGGGCCGTGAGCCCTGAGGGGAGGAAGCAGGCAGAAGTGACTCCTGACTCACCAGCTCTCTGCCCATGCAGAAGCACATTCCCCAGTCTAAGGAAAAGAGCTGTCCACTCTGAAGGAAGAAGCGCCTGGAATTTGTGGGTCACAGACACAGAGGACAAGGCCCAGGATTTTCAATGGGGATTTACTAAGGGCTCTTTGCCAAGGCCTTCTTCCCTCGGCAGGCTGAGTGCCAGAGCGGGGGTCTGAGGTCAGCATGGCTAGGAGACGCCAGGGTTCCTCCTGACTGCCCAGGTCATTCAATAAGGGTGCCAGGAAGGCTGCATTAGAGATAAAGATCTGTCTACAGACTTGGCCAGGCCCTTGGACTGAGCCCAGAGTGGAAATAGCTGCCCTACAGCTGAGATACCCAAGAGACAGACAAAACCATTCTGGTAGGAAACCAACACCCTGCAATCCAGAGTCCGGACAGAATATCACTACCAACTCAACATGGCAGAGAGATTATTTCACAGGCAAAGGAAAAAAGAAACACCAGTGACCCATAATCCCAGAAGGGCTGTCAATACAGAGACGCAAATATAGCCAGCTCATAGGGGCAGAGAAATACAAAACAGCTGCTGTCATCATGTTTACAAAGTAGAAACACAACTATGATGGGTGATTTTACTTGAGAAATGGACACCATCAGAAAGAACAAAACAGTCTTCTAGACTTGAAAATATACATCTGAATTTTTTTAAATTACGAATTAACATTAGTTTCAATTGGCCTATTTCTAGGATAACTAATATATGTAACAGATGTGTGTGTGTGCAAGCACACATGCCCACGGGTATGGGGGTAGTAACTGGGGTTCAAACCTAGAACTTCACACATGGTAGGCAATCTCCTCATTATTGATCTGTAATCCTAAAATCACATTTTACTTTTTATTTTGAGACAATATCTCACTGAATTGCCCAGTCTGGCCTTGAACTTGGAACCACCCTACTTTGGCCTCCCAAGTATCTGGTATTACAAAACTACACTATTATTTCTGTAATTTACGATCTGAAGAACAAAGATGGAGCTGGGAGGGAGGACAAGATTGAAAGATAAGAACAAACTGTTCTATGAGAGACTACCACGAAGTCTAGTGAGAGTCCCAAAGAACAGCTAAGAAACTGTCTTCAGAGTCACAAGGGCTGAGGCCAGGCATGTGACACCGAGTTTGCCTGCCATGTCCAAGGCTTTGATTTGATTCCAGGGCTGTAAAGGGAATGGAGGGATGGGGAGAGGAAAGGAAAGGAAGACCAGAATTCCCAAACTTGGGAGGAAATGTTACTGTGCATACCCAAAAATCTTAGTGGTCATCAAGAATGAAAATGGAAGGCTATGCTCAGGCACCTTATGGTCAGGCCTGGTAAAAAGCAGTGAGTGGGCCAGGAGATGATGAGCAGGGATGGGCTCTCACCACCAATCACCAGAACTGAAGCCTGCTACTCTGAGATCCTGTGAGTGGGCGCATGCACACACACACACACATACACACACACATATGCACACACATACAACATGCACATGCATGCACACGCACACATAGGAGGACCTAGGTTCAGTTCCTGGGGTGGCTCATAACCCCCTATAATGCCAGCCCCAGAGGATGTGATGCCTTCTCCTGGCCTCTGAGGGCAATGGCATGCATGAGGAACCGCACACACAAGTGGGCAGAGTCACACATATAAATAAAAATAAATGTAAAAAATACTAAGCAGCAAACAGTAGCTCCCATTCATTTGACAAACTATTTCTTTCTATCTGGATTACTTTCAGCAGTTAGTAGGAAACGCTGAACCTCAGCTTGCATGTGTAACACCATGTATCCACGGGACAGTAAGAGGTCAGCTGTGCTCCAGTTCCCTGGAAGTGACTTTGTAGATGGGTGGAGTGTGCTTTCCCTGTAGGAATCTGTGAGGACTGACCTTGACTGATAAAACTTAGAAGTATTCGTGGAAACAGACATCTGGCTCGTCTGTGATAGATTTTCTAGAGCAGGGTAACTGATGTGGGCCACCCTCTGCATGGGCGGCAGGCATCCCACAGCCTGTTCTGCTGGACGGCAGAGCAAGGAGAGCTGACTGACCCTCCGTCCTCGTCTCCCTGTTCCCTGACTGCCAGCGCCATGCGCTGCCCATCACTCCTGTCACCCGTCACTCCCGTCACCCTGCCTTCCCTTCGCAATGGACTCTACTCTCTAACTGTGCGCAGACATCCACCTTCCTTTCCTCTTTAAGTTGCTCTAGCCTGGCACTCCACTGCGGCACAGACCATCCAGCCACCATCCCAAGACGCCCCCAGAAAACCCTTGTCTAATAGTCCTGCCCAAACAGAGAGCACTTCATGGTCGTCACGCTGCAGACGCCTCAGCAACCCACCCTGGCCAGCGTTGGCCACCCTCAGTGTGGGGCTCCTCCCACAGCACCCTGTGGGTCCAGATTCGCACGTTCTCCTGTTGTTCACCTCTTGCTGCCAGGCTGACATCTGCCCTTAGACTGTCATCTGCTGTCCCCCATTACTCACTTTGGAGACCAACAGGTCAGGTGGAGTGTAAACAACTCAGGGACTTTCAGCATTTACAGTTCATGACCCCATCCTGTTTGTCACCTAATGTGGCTTCCAGGTAAATGAAGCATTAGTGCAATAAGCAACTATGATGGGTATGCCTGGCTCACTGAAGTGCAATACCACCTGTATTTTTCCAGTATCCTTGGCTAGAGATGCTTACCAACACCGTCACACCCACTTCGTGATTGCACAATCTAAAGAAGCTCGCGCTGGTTTTCAAAGGGAGGGCCCAGGAACTGGCCAGTGTCCTCCTGCAGTGTGAACACAGTGGAGGAATTGCCTCACAGGTCAGTCTTGCTCCCTCATTCGGTAGAGGGAAACTGACTCAAGGAAATGCAAAAGTATAGACAAAACCAACAACCTGCCATCTCCATAATCCAACAGTCGGGCACCTAGAAGGGTTCTCGGGTTCTCTTGGGTTTGTTCTGTTTTATTTTTATCTGACTGTCTATGGCTAGCAAATCTGTCTGTCTCTGAAGGATGCAATATTCCCCTGTCCATGGTACCAATGGCTTTCCTTCACCCCACTTCCGTCATAGGTCACAGACAAGACATCAGACATGCACAGACCTGACTGGCCCTGTGAATAAGTGTGTATCCAAGCACAGCATTACCACGTGAACTCCTCTGGCTGCACTTGGGGGCAGACCCAGAGATTGGTGGTCTGAGGTCATGCTGAGAGTCAGGCACACATGAAAATCCAAGAGAGTGAAATTCACCAGAAGCCTCCACATTCCCTCCCCTCAGCCCCTTTTCAGGACAGAGATCAGATTCCCTCAAAGCCTCTCTAAAGCCATGGAAGGCACAGTGTTTCTCTAGCCCAGGTCAAAGCATGGCCAACCATGTCCAACAAGCACGAAAAGATGATAGATGCAAATTCTATGCATCTCAGTAGTCCTCGGATGTCCCTGGTACTTGAAGGCATTTTTGAAAACCTAGTTATGGGGTAGGAAGAGGTGCTCCAGCGAGCAAATGTCACCAGCATGGCTCTGTAGAAAACACATACAACTTAGCCAGCTCCACGGATGCCATGGAAAGGAATACAATGTGCAACTCAAAGTGGAGCCACGTGCCCACAGGAAAGGCCTCCACCACACAGATCCTTCTGCACCAATTCCTTCATTTGAAGAAAAGCCACACTGTGTGCGGAGAAGGCAGGAACACAGCGGTGAGGCTGAGCTGGCAGAAAACAGTGTGAAAATCCCAAAAAAGAGAATGTTAGTGAGAACAGAAATGAAGCATGCCTCTCAGGGGAGGCGCAGAAAGACAAACTTCCAGAATCTTCTTAAATTCCTTTTATATTTTTCTGATTTGTCTTTAAATATATAAAACTACAAAAATGTGTTTAAACTTTATATCTGCTGGAAAATTTGCATGTTTAATAACAAAAATTTACATGTGAACCCAAAGCCAACTCCTTTTTCCATCATGTGCTTTTTTCAGGCCAAAAGTGCAAATGGAGAGAGCAATATGGCACCACCAGACTTAGCATGGCATATAATTTTACTTAAACAGTCAAAAGGAAAATACTGAGCCTGAGAGGTAGCCTGTGGGTAAAATCGGCTGTTTCCAAGCCTGACAACCTGAGTTCAATCCCTGGAACAGATTCTCGAAAATTGTCCTCTGACCTTCATGCATGCACTGTGACAGAAACAGAGAGACAGAGACAGAGAGTCAGTGTGTGTTTCTGAGTGTGTGTTTGTGTGTATGTCTGTGTGTATGTGTTTATCTGTGTATGTGTGTGCGTGTTTGTGTATGCAATTTTACTTTTTGCCCTAAGGTTGTATCACCCTTACGCAGGTGGCTGTCCAACCAATCAAAAATCCATGAACAACAATGCAGACTAATATTGTGGAATTGTCTCCCTCACTCATTCCTTTCCCACAAAGCCACTTTTGAAGTTTTGAAGAGACCCGAGAGTGATAAATCCTTAGGTAGCGTTCCCTCTGACATGAGGAGAAACAATAATGGACTGAAGATCATGAGTCTACGTAATGTACATTGTGCCATGTACCAAACTTCTCAGAAGTGCCAATTCTTAACTCTTTCCATGAAGAAGAGCAAGGGTGTGAAGAGAAAAGCCCTGCACAGGTTTCCCTCTGCAGGGAACACGGTCATCATCAAGCCTACATTTCCCTTCTTGTTTGGGTGGAAAGATGGGTGTGTCCAGAAGCAACTGGGACCAACATCTGTAACCTGCCGGAGATGGGGACAGAGAAAACGACTCTATTCCCCACTAATGGGTCCCTGAGGGAGTACAGAAGACGAGACTGGGACACAGAAACAGCGAGATGGTGCTTTCTCGGAGCTGGGAGCAGACAGGGACCATTCTTTGAAACCCTTTTCCCTATGCTCTAAAAAGAGCTGAAGATACGTCATCACAATCGATGATCTGGCTGCACTGGCATGTTTTCCCACTGGGACTGAGGCCTGTTGACTTGCGACTTTGTTCACTATTCAAAGCAACGTAAACCACATGTAAAAGGCCAAATGCTGTGAGAGTCCACATAAGTGAGGCGTTCAGGGTGTGCCACGTCACAGAGCTAGAAAACAGGTGGTGGGGACTGGAAGTGTGAGGGAACG
This sequence comes from Pachyuromys duprasi, assembly GCA_028658305.1. Taxonomy (NCBI): domain Eukaryota; kingdom Metazoa; phylum Chordata; class Mammalia; order Rodentia; family Muridae; genus Pachyuromys; species Pachyuromys duprasi. The sequence continues at coordinate 59,364,012 of CM053745.1, forward strand.
GAGAACAGGAGTCAGCGTTTAACGGCTACAAAGATTTGGTTTTGCAAGATGAAAGGGATTCGAGAGACAATGGTAGAGATGGCTACAGGATACGATGAGTGTAATTGATATAGTAATGATCCGTGTCACACCTTCTATATTGTACCATGACTTTTGAAGTTTAAATGTTCTGAAAACAAACCAATTCCTTTGAAGACCAGAAAGGAAATTACCACCAACTACAAACCCTAAACCCAGAAAGATAGCTTAAAACACTGAAAGAGCGCGGAGACTCACTTCAGGTCAGTGCAGCATTTTTGTATCAAAAGCCTTTAACATCACTCACTGAGCCTTCAGTGTGCACACTGGTGGAGGAACGCAGACTTCATGTTGCATCACCCCTTTCAAGGAGGCCACATCTGTCCCCACACAACCCTCAACTGCTGTGGCTGCCACCATCCTCCAAGACCGCATGTTCCAAATGTTCCCTGGGACTCAAGTTTAATATACAGATTTATGAAGCCTTTCCTTGGGCTAACAGAAAAGGACAGAGATGACAACCCCTGGCCAGGGGTGGGGAGTGAGGGGTGGAGAGGGGCATGTTTTATAAAGCATTCATGTGACTCAAGACAAAACCCATGGACCCTCTTCTGACACACAGAATCACTGTGTCTGCCACGCACGGAGGTAAGAACATACCCTGCATGGTACACACAGAGCTTCCAGCTCTGCAGCTCATAAACATCCCGGCTGGCCCGCACCATGCTGGCCCACACCTCCTGCAGTGGAGCAGGACAGTGATGAGGCCAGTGTTTGCAGATAGCAGGAAGGATGGACGCCTGAGGCAAAGGACTCTGGTGTTCAGCATCCCACAACGCACAGGGCAGCACTGCCTCAGCAAAGGACATCAGTCATGGTGTGTCCTTGGAGGCTCACATGTTGGGAACTTGGCATGCTGTCGGTGTTTTGTGAACAGTAGATGTGGCCTCTTTGCTTCCAACCTATCACTCAGTGCATAGCTCTGCTTCACCACACAGCTCCTCACTATGCTGTTCACAGCAGATGCAGAAACCCAGAGCCTCTGGACCAAACCTCTGAAACTCATAAGCCAAAATAAATCCCTCCTGTTTGAACCTATTCCTGCCAGGCATTCATCAAAACAACGCAATGCTCATTCAGACAGCATTGCAGTAAGGAACTCCCACCTAAAACAACCTAACAAAAACTAAAACAAGCCTGCCAAGACCCTCAAACTCAGGGTTGGAAAGCTGAGTCCTAGCCAGTTACTGGTGGTGAAGACTCACCACCAAAGTCCTGTCTCATAGAAGGACAGAATGAAGCCTACTGAATTCAAAATGAGTACAAAAGTCACGTGCTCTTCAGAAGGAAGGGGTGAGGAGCATGAAGACACACTGAGCATGTACAATGCAGTTTACAGTTTCAAACCTCGAATACACAGGAAATAGGAAGATGAAATTAACAGCAAGAAGGTGGTCTTTATAACAAAAAATCAATACCCACCCCCAAGTAAAGCAAATCCAAATTGGTCAGATAAAGAATCTTAAAATATTTAAAGAATGTACTATAAATGTGTTGCAAGTAATAAGGAAAACATGTTGGAAGAGTTAAGGGGAAGTATGACCAAAGACAGACATTTTCAAGAAAGGACACACACACACACACACACACACACAAAGCAACACGATGATGGATACTCTGGAGCCAGAAAGAATGCTAAAGTGGTTTCTTAAAAATTACCGAGCATTCTCAGTAAGAATTTTAAAGTAACAGAGATAATAAAATGGAACAGTACAGAGACAATGTCACAGGGTCTAGATGAACTAGCGGTCTGAGAAAGAAGAGTGGTAAGAATGAGTCAAAACAGAAGAATTTAAAAGATACAGTGGTCAGGGACAAGGGAGGATAGTGGGTAGCATGTGTACACCACAATGACACACATGAAAATGTTATAATGCAATCCACTATTTCATACGCTAAGTAAAAGTTTCAAGTACCCAGAATATCAAAACAAAGAGTGTAATGGGAGTTTTGGTTTCTTTAAAAACTCAGTTATGTTATGTAAATGTTTTGGTTTTTAGTTTGGGCTTTAGTCTGTCCACAGCTGATGTATGTCTCCTGTGGGGCGTGGTCTTTGCCAGCTGGTAATGGATTGCCTAGTTCTACACAGAGGGCCGTGGTCTAGCACTCTGAGGGACAAAAATAGGACAGCCCAGAAAAAGAAGGGGTGGTAGCCGTTTGGAGAGACCTGAGATGGACCACAGTGGCTTGGAGAGACCTGAGATGGACTGCAGTGACTTGGAGAGACCTGAGATGGACCGCAGTGGCTTGGAGACACGGGAGAGACGTTTTGTGGCACAGCAGCTTGGAGGAGACAGACAGAGACTACCTGCTGCATTTGCTGTTGATGGAGACCAGTGCAGCCCCAAAAGAACCCATCAACCCTAAACAGCCAGGAGAAGTGCAGGGGTCTGCGGCCCCTCTCCCCACCAACCTTCTCTCTCCCACCTAGGGTTAAAAGGTTGGTGCAAGAGAGGAAGAGGCTTAAAGACCCCAAATAAAATAGTTAAAAAGCAAGCACAATAAAAGAGCCACCAGGCAAATATTTTCTGAAAGTAAATTGAAAGATCCAAGGTTATCAGACACCCCAAATCACATGCAGGATCAGGACCAACCTCTGAAAGAAAATCAGTCAGAAAAAGAAGTGTCAAAAGCTCAGCCAGAGCAACTAGAAACCCTGACTACAGAGACACATGCAACGATCGGGCAGAACTGACATCAGAAGCAAGGGGTCCAGGTGGCTAACAGAGGTGGGGCCAGCAGCCGGCCCACCCCTCACCCAAAGACCAAGAAGTGATGGCTAGCTGCCTGCCTGCTGTGTGGCAGGCCTGTTGAAGGATGCCTTCCAGTTGGGATGCAGTGCACTAACAAAGGTGTGGAGCTACAAGGAGGAGTGAGGTCCACTGAACACTGCTTCTAGGTGGGCAGGTGAGACACCACAGGCTTTTTATTGTTCCTTCACCCAGTGGAGGCATGAACAGCAAAGAAGCCCAAAGAAATCTGCAATACTGTCAGTCATCGATAAAACAAAAATCAACACCTGAGGTCTAAATGAGTTTTAGCACTGAACATAGAACAAACAAAACATCATTCAGCAATTTCTTCGAAAGGGACACACACTCACAATAGGGCCCTGCCATCCCACTGTGGGGTATCAGTCTAAAGGAAATGATGTCTGCTCACAGACACATAAAAGACCATTAACAGCACCTTTACTCCTAACAGCCAAAGCCTGGAAGCAAGCCGGAGGTCCAGTGGCATATGAGTGAATCCTACAAAAAGCAGGAAGAAACGTCCACTGACGGGGTCTGGTGTCTCGGGCCAGAACCTTAGCACTTAGTGCTTGGCAGTCTGAGACGGGAGTGTTCCCCTTGGTTGGAGGCTAACATAGGCTACCTCTCACAAAATAAATCAACAACTCAGTAACGGTCTCCATACAGGACTGTTGGGGGGAGGGTTCAACCTCAAAAGCATTCTGCAGAGGTGAGAAAGAATTTAGAAGTCAACATCGCGACTCCAACTACTCCACCATAGCAGGACAAAAATCAGTCTACGATGAGAGATTAAACCAGTGGTGATCTGGAGCTGGGGCGAGGAGGTGATCTGGAGCTGGGGCGAGGAGGTGATCTGGAGCTGGGGCGAGGGGGTGATCTGGAGCTGGGGCGAGGGGGTGATCTGGAGCTGGGGCGAGGGGGTGATCTGGAGCTGGGGCGAGGGGGTGATCTGGAGCTGGGGCGAGGAGGCGCGACCGACAGGGAAGAGACAGAAGGGGCATTCCAAGCAAGAGAAGAGACGTTATCACTACCTCGAAGACAACAAGTCCTGGTTCTGTGTATGTCAAAACTCAGACAACTAGGATGATTTCTACATAAGTAATCCTTGCTCCTGAGTTGACTCTAACGTAGTCAAGAGCAAATGAACATCGTTCATTTGAAAACAGCAGACTCTCAACATTAAGCGGTATTCCTTATAGCCAAAGCATAGGAAGATTTCTTGGGGGAGGGGGGGATACTAAGTTTTGGTGGAAATGTACAATAACTTTTTGGCAAAAAAAAAAAAAAAAACCTGCTAGCATTTCCTTTGAGGCTACCTTCAGGGGTTCCACAACCCATTGCCCATATGGGATCAGCACCCAAGAAGTGGCACAGTGCAATGCTTCAGTCAAACGTCTACATGATGAACCCCAGACCCATCTGAAGGTTTTGGCGTGTACACCTCAAGGCATGGACCAAGGAGGCCATGTGCTGTCAGGGAAAACCCATGATGACTACAGAGTGTGTAGAGTAACTGTATAAGGTGTATGTGGATGGACAAGGATGGGAAGAGAACATGTACAAATAATTAATTTTAGGATGACAGAGTCTGGGGCATTTCTACACAAATGCCTGGGAGAACAGTTAATATGAAAACAGCAGCGGTAAAGGAACAACTATTGGCGTACATACGTGCTCCTGTGTGCACATACGTGTACAAGCACATAGAGGGCAGAGGGCAGGCTGACTTGAATGTCTTCCTCTGTCACTCTCCACCTCATTTTGTGAGACAGGGCCTCACGGTGAAGCTGGAGCTCACAGATTCAGCAAGCTCCAGGGACACTCATGCCTGCAATCCTCTCAGCATTTGGAGTAGGCAACCCTAGTGCCACTACGGCTGGATTTTTACATGGGTCAAAGGGATCCAAACTCAGGTACCCAGCACTGGGAAGCAAACACTGACCTGGTGGAGACACCCCCCTAGCTCTCCGTTCGTTAACTTATACCTTTATTCCGCATGGTACTGCATCAGTCACCCCTACGAGATGAAACGAGCCATTTTCTCACTGTAACCCACAATGCTCCTCCTGGAAGGACGTTAAGAGCTGAGACGTGCATGCCTCATCAAATGAGAAACACGGTGAATGTGGCTGACACACTACACAGCACGCAGGAGACTGCGAGGCAACTCCTATTTGGAGTCTTTTCATTCCCAAGGTTATCAGAGACCCTTTGTAGCTTCAGGCAGAGAGCCGCCAGTAGATGAGGCTGCCAGTGGATAAAGCCGCCAGTAGATGATGAAGCTGCCAGTAGATGAAGCCACACCCTGATCAGTTATTCCTTACTCAAAAAGCCAATGGCTGCCATTGTCAACTAAATGCAACCCTCCCCTCCCCCTTACCTTACACTGTTCCAGCCCTACCCATCCACCATTGCATTAAGCCTATGATCAGGGTCCTCCATCAATTGGACCTGATGTGATAATGTCCTTAAATTTCTTCTTCACCCTTCCATTTCAGTGTTCAAAACATGCTCTACCTAGATCCTGACACCCATTCCCACCAACCATCACGATCATTCTATAAGCCATAAGCCTACTACAATAATATTATTCCATCCCAAGTGCTATTTTATCCTGGGGACAGGACACCTATGAAGCAGGTCTCTTTTATGCCACTTTAAAAGACCAGGAAACTGAGGCTGTGAGAAATCAATGTACTTCTCTACGTAAAACTTTAAAACCTGAAAAAGGGAAAAATTGAGAATGAAATCCAGGTGTGACAGCTCTTGAAATCCCAGGCTGAGTGTCCATCCCACCTGACCTGCCACAGCCCTTCCTCTCTGTACCCGGGCCCTGAGTTAACTCCCAGGCACTCCTCCCCAGGAGAGGCAGCCCACCTCAGACACTCCCTCCAGGCTGACAGGACTGAGGAATGTGCCTCCAATCCCAACAGTGCCGTTTAACAAGGAGAGACCTATAGCCACAGGCTGCCACCCGGTACCATGAAGACAAGACGAATGCGCAAGCAAGGCTCCCTCGTGCTGTATGGGAGACTTAAAACTCGCTCTGTAACAATTAAATTAGAATATCTGCCAGCAGAAGCCGGCATCAGGTGGGGTTAAAGTTCTCCTGCACACGCACACACACGCACACACGAATGCAATAAAACAGCACAACTCGGGAGCCGCTGACCTACACAGCATTCTCTCACAGGCCACCCTGCACCTCACAGGGCCACTGAGCTACCAGCCGGCAGGGTGCTGCTCCCATTCCTGTCACCCGGAGATGCAGCAGCAATAACCTCCCTGAGAGAAAAGGACTCCTCGCCCTGCTAGCTTAGGTTTCTAACCAAGAAACTAGAACAGGCCCTCTTGGCTCTTAGTAAGTTACAAGAATGGCAGTTTGTTCTCTGACAGGATTAACGTCCCACAAAATGCCCAGGCGGGATACAAGTTCAAATTAGAAATAAAATAATAAATGGTCTGATAGAAAAGTGTTCAACTATTGCAACAGTGCACAAGGTTCTATTAGTTCATTCTAATTGTCAAATGTTAAGACAGCAGCGTGAGGACAGAAAGTCCTGCCAGAGTATCACTTACCATAAACACCACATGGTTTCGCTTGGACAATACCCTCAGGGTCCTCCCTGCACAGCTTCAGAAAGCCTAACCACAGACCAACAGTCAAATACCAGATCAAGCCACATGACGGTCCTTGCTTTCGGAAGGCCGAAGTATCAAGGCTGGCCTGTCTAAATATAAGGCAGAATAGTCCACACTGAACTACAATTAGTTTAAAATAAAAACAAAATCAACTCCAATCTGAGATTCATGAATTTCACATCATGGACACTGCCAAACTTCCAACCAACTGCCTTTCCTCAAGCCCCAGAGCAGGTCTGTGTTTTCAATTCACTGAGCGATAGCCTTGTTAAATACAGTCTCAGAAGACAGAGCTGTGAGAACTACAAGGAGAAGCTGACTTGCCTGCAGAGCCAGCTCCCCTCAGAAGATGGAACAGAGAACCAGCTTTTTCCTCACACCAGCTTTCCTTCCTTCGAACTCTAAAGTTAGTGAAGACCAGCAATTCCATCCAGAACAGACTGTCGGGAAGTCCATACCGCAGAGCAAGGAGAAACTAACACACTCAATATCAGCCTTCAAAGCAAGCCAGCCACCCTCACAATCTATTCCTCAGAAATCAGACCTGCCTTGGTTCTTCAAGCTGCACACAGTCAGGAAACCCACAGCAGACTAGGCCAGCGATCTCAGGGGAGACACTCTGTGCCTCACGTATTTTATAAGAAAAAGCAGAATAGTAAGAGCCTCCTTGGTGCTGAGCCCGTCATCTTGTGTGTCCACCTGCAGACTTGAGCTAAGTTCAGTTCTGTAGAGACCCCAAGCCAAGGTCTGAGATAAGGAGAGACCCAGTCCAGGAAGCCCTGGGGATGGAGGGCCCAGCTGCCTTCAGCTCATTCTCCCCTTGACTAGAGCTGCCAACTTCATCCGTCTGGCCCTCTCTCACACTGAAGATAGGAAGCAAACCTCATGAGACCTGAAGCTGCCCAAGACCCAGTCAACTGGTAAAGAAAGGACACTGGTCTCCCGATAGAGGGAACATGACCCTTCAGGGAATGGGGTTAGCAAGTCACAGTAACTTCCAAAGCCAGGGAAGATGAGAGTGCAACGCCTGTGTAACTTTATTAAAGCTGTGACGGCAAATACATGACAAGTGATGTCATTACATGTATGCATGTGTGGTTCATATGCACATACATGTGTATTACATGTATATGTGTGTGTGGCGCACATGCACATACATGTGGAGACCAGAGAGCCCGGTGACAGGCTCTTCAAGAACTGTTCTCCACTTTATCCACTAAGGCATGGCCTCTCAGGAAACCCAAAGGGTGCCAGTTCAACTAGTCTAACTAGGCAATGTGCCCAGTGGAGCCCCTGTCTCCACCTAAGTGTTAAGACTACAGACAGGCCACGCCGCCATGCCACCTGGTTTGGATTTGGGGTCTGGGCATCTAAATTCAGGCCCTCCTGCTTGCATGTCAAGCACTTTAATCCACCAAGCCATCTCTCCAGATTGACAGGACACTTTTATGTAAGATCCATTTCCTGAGGTCATTCAGTTCCACACACTATTACCATGAGCCTAATGGCTGCTTGTTGATCCCACCCACTGATCTCCAAGAACCATGGAGTGGGCAGTGAGGCCTGGGCATGCCTGAGCTGCAACTTCTGCAAAGGGCCTTCCAGACGCACCGCAGACCAGCTTCAGGCATGCAGAAGCAGTCCTCTAGATGAATCGTCTTATTGCTTCACCTTGGCATACTTCCTGCACAAGGCAGGCAAGAAGAAATGCATCTTTCCCACGTTTCTAGAGTTTCAGCCTAGGTCTCTGTTTGACCCCAGGTACTCTGCACTTTCATAAACAGAGATTGTTCCGGGAGAACCATACCAACAAATTAACGCCTCTGGAAGACGCTTACTTACAGTCAGGTGAACAAATCCACCAAGCTAGATCAGATTTCCCAAAGGCCAGTTCCAAAGCGTCGACAGAGAAAAACAGGAAGAAAAACAGGTGCACTCACCTGAGAAGGAGCTCTGATTACCTGACCTGGCAGCTTACACCTGATGGGTGTGCATGTGATGTGCACAGCCCAGTGGTAGTGAAAATCCCTGTGCACTGAGGGAACTAAGCAGGATCCAAGAGCTTAAAGTCTAGACAATTTATAGAGACACTTCAGTGTTCTCCTACATGGGACAAGAGGTGATGGACCATAGGTATGGCGATCACGACAATGGTGAAGATGCCTGATTGAACTCTACAGATGCCATCGCCAGTGCCTCGTCACAAACAAAGAGGGCACTGTCTTTGCTAGAGCCTAAAACAGATTCTAAGATGCCAAGCCTCCACACACCACGCAACTCGGAGATTAATAGAGCTGCTACTGCTCAAAGGAAGACGTGCTAGGGAGACTTGGCATTTGCTGAGAAAATCCACAGAAGTTCTGGATGAACCAGGGGAAGTTCAATGGTGTGCTGATTTCACCCATTTGATGGTATCTTCAAATGGCAACTCATCTCAAAAAAAAAAAAAAAAAAATTAGGCAAGTGGCTGTCCAGACAGCTTAGCAACTAAGAACGCGTGTTGCTCTTGCAGAGGACCTGGTCGTTAGGCACCAGGTACGTGTGTGTGTGTGTGTGTGTGTGTGTGTGTGTGTGTGTGTGTGTGTGTGTGTGTGTGTGTGTGTATGTGTGTGTGTGTGTGTACATACAGAGAAAACACATAAGTAAAATAAAGAAATCTTTTTTGAAGAACAGGGAAGGAAGAGACCATGCGGACTGATGCATGATGGGTAGATAAGAGTATTCAGCCCCTGACACCTGGCCTTCTGGCGGGGGTGGCTTCCTGATGATGTTCTGTGTAACTATTCCAATCAGGACAAGCAAGAGTGATCCCCTGCACAACCAAGCCGGGTGCATCACACCAGGTCTCATCCTTAAAACTTCAGGAGGAGAGAGATGAAACACATTTCAAAACTCAGAACAACAGGCAACATGGAAGCTAAGGTTTTCTCCAAAACTACTTTTTGTAAGTTTAAAATAAATATGTTTATACCAAGACATATAACTGCAATATGTCCTGCAAGGTATTGAGATAAATTTCCTTGACAAAATTAAACTGGACGTAATTAGACAGCTGGTGTAAGACATAATTCCTTTCTCAGAGACACTTTTCCTCCTAGGTTTAGTTCTGAAGACCCTGTTTCCCTGAAGATCACTGTTTGGTACAACTTTGGAGTCGGTGAAGATTTTAGTGACTAACAAAAGACGTTTCATCAATACAGCTGTGAGATTTAGCTATGAAAACACTGAAAAAATCATTTCTGCGTTTATTTTTTAACCTAGACTTTATGACAGGGCTAACAGCCTGCCTGGTACTATAAACAACCATATCTGACAGCAAGAGGAGACAGCTAGGTTACCCAGGGCAAGTGCGCAGAATAAGTAAGAAGAGCAACAATAAATTTTATAGCCCAAGCCAAACAGCCAGCTCCTCCAGCGTGGCTCAGCTTGTTTCCACGGTTGGGTCACAACGGGCAGTCTGAGAGGGCCTTGAACTTCTGACTTCCTGCTCCCCCTTCCGCGCTGAGAGAGCAGGAGTGTGCCAATGTATCTCTGTAGTTCTAACTTTCGGGAGAGTTTCAGCCAACACACATGTGGAAGGTCACTGTCTCTTACCTTCCGGTAAATCATGTGGCACATGGCGACTCGCAGCCTCATGCCGACACACTGCACGTGGTAAAAGTACAAGTGATGCAGTATGGCCAGAATGAGCGTGCACACGGACAGCACTGCCGCGTAGCCGTAAGCTGTGTGCAAAGCCACAGTGTCGTTGGGATCATACTTCTCAAAATAATCAATAATTTTCCCTAAAAAGATGGGCTGAACCACTCTGGTGCTTTCCTGAAAGAAAGAAAAAAAGCACTCATTAGGAATGTGAACGGCACCAACTTTTCTCAACACAAGCTTTCCTTCCATAGGCCACTTAACCCCGACCTAAGGGAAACAAAACCGCTCTCATCGTTACCACAGCAAACAAGCATTCTACCTAAACTCGAACTCACAGGCTCAGAGACAGCAGCTCACTGTGACTGGCCCAGGCTGAGGGTGCAGGATGCATGTCAGAATCAACTTTAAGCACAACCGGCAGGCTGCCAAATAAATCCTGGCGGAAAGTGAATATGGAAAAAAAAAAAATGTGGCCAAAGAGGAAAGGGGCTGGTGATTTCCTTAAATTCAGACGTGCCACCTCTCGATCCACCCCGTTTCCTACGGCTGCTCGGCATCCCACCCAGCCTACCAGGAAGTGAAGGTATGAGCCATTCACAAGAGGCACAAACACTCAGGACACCTCCCCCTCCTGGTCCAGCTGCTATCAGCTAAGGGATTCGCACAAACACAAGACAAAAAGGAGACCCTCCCAACCTTCAGCAGCCCAAGCTCTGGATGTCAGTGCACCCACGACCTCCGGCTGGCTGTGCTGAGAAGGTGCAGTACCTGCAAGGTCTCCAGGGAGACGGGTGTAATAAGTCTCTATTCACTAGACACTGGGGTGTGCCCAGGAGACTACCACCTTCACTCAGGCAGCAAATGACAGGCTAAAAGCTGTCAGCATAAGTAGTTTTCTGCCAGCCTTAGATTATAAATCGATATTAACAACCATCTATTCGCTAAAACAAAATCAAAGTCCTAGAGCAATGAGGTGAGAGGCTCTGGGCTTACATACTGAAGCCAAGGGGAAGCCATTTTCTGCCCACCATGGAAGAATTTGAGCCCTCAGTACACCACAGGCAGTTTCCTGACTCACAGGCCACTCACCTCCTCAACCCACTTCCTCCCTGCAAATGTCTACACACCTCTCCCTCACGGAGAAAAAAAGTCACCAAAAGTAAACACACAGGCTCACAGCATTTCCTCCTCACGGACAAAAAACTAGGCTTGGAAATCTTTCAAACATTAAACTTGAACAGCTTTTCCTTTTAAGCAAGATAGACCTGCAAACAGCCAACAAGCATGCTTTTGATGGCTATTTTCTATCCATATGGCAGGAGCAGCCTAACCCATAGAGGCAGGGAAAGAGAAGGAGAATAACAGAAACAAAAAGTTAATTAAGTTTTCCAGTCAGCACATTTACAGGAGATGGCTCAGCCCCTCACATGAGCCACAACACCAAAGCTCACACTCTGCACACACGCACAACTAACGTCATCAGACTCCAGGGACTCACAGGCTCCTTGCCACTTCCACCCCCAAGCACAGCTTTCCAGAAGTGCAGAGACTCAGCACAAGAAGGCCAGGCCATGCTGTTCACAAGGAGACCTAGGCCTGGGAGAAGCCAGGACAGCCAGGTCAGCAGTACACTAACCTGGGCCCTCTGCCAGGAGTCGGGGCTAACTCCTACCACTCCAAATTTGCCTGACGCTGCTGACATAATGATGGAGTTGTTGCTGCCTGCTGCACACTGTCCTGACTGCCTGGGACTCCCAGAAAGTGAGAGTGACACAGGGAACAACAGAAGACTTGGTGAATACAAGGAAAAGAGGCAACAACAACAACAACAAAAAAAACAACAAAAAAAAAGGCAGGACGCCACTAAGGAACTGTGTGTTCCAGCTAGAACGTGGCATCTAGCAACCCCCTTAAGTGAGTGGGCTCTAAATGAGTAAGCCTAGTTTTTGGCTAGTTCTTACCCTCCTCCCACGGACCTGTTCTCTCTAACCCCAGCCCGCTGCTCCCCAGGAAGACACAGTGAGACAACTACAAAAGTACTTACCAACCTTCTAACTGAATAGAATCAAGCTTTCTGGGAACTGGAAAGAGAAGGTGAAAATTGGAGCTAGGTGTGTATGGACACGTGCCTGTAATCCCAGAATCTGGAGGTAGAGGCAGGAAGACAGGGCTTGGAGGAGCGTGACCTACACGGAAGAGGCTGTCTCAAAGAAAGCCCTGCCTTCATCTTGGATACCACTCAGCGCCCTACTGAAAAACCTTCCTGCCCTTTGTAAAATTCTCAACTGAAGCTTCGTGGTGACCCCTCGAAACCGAAACCTTTGAGCTCCTTTGGTCCACACCATTATCTATAAAGTTCAGTTAGAACCACACGGTCGGGTTTCCTAACACTCCTAGCCCTATCTAAAAAGAAGAAAAAATAAATAAAGTTTTAAGTAAGTTTGTGGTTTTGTGTTGGGACTTACTCATCTGAACCACATGTCCGAGTCTGGATCCCTGTGCCCACCTCTGGGCCCTTGAAGTAGCAAGTTTTCAGTGGAGCATTTGGTACTTGGCCTCCGTGCATTACTCAGCACTTGGGCACATCACTTCGCTTTACAGAGTAACTTAGTACAGGATTGATGGGACACTGTCCCCACTGGGCCTGGTGGCTTTCATGTTCCCTTAAGATGGAGACACTTCCTGTCCAATTTCACAGTTCCCTATCTGTGTGATGAGAGGAAGGCACAGGAAACCAAACAAGCTGTCAAGGAAAGTCATGCATGCTGTAGTAAAACCCAGGAGCAGGAAGTGTGAGCCTGGAGGAGAAAGGAGTGGGCAGTCCAGAGAGGAGGAAGCCAGGAACGAAGGTGGTTAAAGACCAGAGACTGAGGAACCCAGTGAATGCATTTGAGGATTACACTACAGCCAGTGTCGAGATGCATGAATTGGGACCTCAAAGGATGCGTAAGTGTTGCAGAGTGGAGAACCAACTGATCACGGATTCAGACTCACTGACAATGTGTGGGGGGCTGGAGCTCCCTACACAGGAGGGTCCTGAAGGCAGACACCTGTGCCAGAACATCATCACCACCGCTTGCCATGCCCCACCTCCGCAGGGGATGTCGGAGCAGCCGTGTGGAAGCTGCAAGACCACAGTTGGTTTGGGGAGGAATGCATCCGTAGAGTGTGCATCCAGCGGGAACCCAGAACCAAACCACAAGTTTCCAGGCCACATTACAAAGCACTCCAGCTCAGCACAACAGCAGGAAAGTGTCAACATTCAGGAAGCACTGCTCACTAAAGGAAAAGATGATTCAGAGCTGGCTTTTCAGTGACCTTAAGTCATCACTGGGCTCACTGGGTAGAAGCGTGGCCAGGCAAGCCTGATGACCTGAGTCTGATCCCTGAAGTCATGGTGGAAGGAGAGGACTGACTCCCAAAAAGCATTCTTTGACCTTCACACACGTGTGCGCACGCACACACACAAATAAATAAATAATATTTACACTAAATACAATCACCTCCAAAGGAGCGTGGGAACGCAGCAGGACAGGAGCAGAAGCCTTCTTTGAAGGTAATCTCTTTTCTGGGCCAACACACACAGCTCACCTCACCAGCCCCAGCACAGAAGGTTAAAGAGCCACTGGCTGTTTGAAAACTAGTTTTAGAAGAAAAGAAGTAAGAAATTCTCTTGATTTTTAAAAAAATATATACTGTACCCCTGGATAAACAGAAGGCTGTCCAGAGCAGACTTACCCGTCATGAGAATGTTTCGGCTAACAAACCAAGTGAGAACACACTGCCACGCCACCACTTTGCAGCAGCCCGTTAAGGTCACACATATGAAAACAGCAAGCACATGCGTGCTAGGCCCTTGGAGTGATGGTACGTAGCACTGCAGATGAGGTCATACTGCAGAGTGGGGAGGCGTCATCTCATTTCTTATCTACAACTCCCGGTGCCAGGAGAACAAGTTCAGCAAAGCAGGGGGGAATGTCATCAGGCCAACCCAGGCCTTGGGAACCTCTGCTGAACAAGCTTGCTGAGGGCCTGAGTTCAAGTTACAGCAGCCAGGTCGGGAGGTCACAACCATCTGTAACTCTCTATGCCTTCTTCTGACTTCCATCGGCGCTGTACTCGCGTGGACAAACCCACACTCATACACCTATAGACTTAGTCACAAGAACACATATGTTGAATGACTAAATGAATGCCAGATACACTGATGCCTGCACCAATAATCCCAAATATCTAAGGCACTGAGGCTGGAAGAACACTGGCGCCCCGGAGCCCTAGCTGGCAATATAATGCTACTCAAACAAATCAATAAAATGTAGGTTAACAAAGCCAGGGAGGGAAATGGGCCCTGGCTGGACACTTCAGTGATATTAAAGCTTTAAAGTACCTGTGGCATGACTGTGCTATAAGTTTACAGAGGGCAGCTCACCTATTAAAGGTACAGACTGAAATGTTCTCAGAGAAATGATGTGATGTGTGGGAAGGGCTCCAGAACGGAGTGAGCGGGGCTATAGTTGATCCAGTCTCCACACCGGCTGCTAAATTACAGAGGCATGGCTTGGAGGCACACGGGGGCTTCTCGTTCTGGTCTATTTTTGTGGTTTTAGGATGTTCTTACAAGCCTAAGAAAGAAAATGTCCCGTGGCACTTGATCCTGGTGGCAAGCGGTTGAGCAAGAGCTGCCACAGGTTGAGGACAGGCACATTTTCCTCCCCGTTTTGTCCCTCCAAGGGGCTGTGCAGGAGTGTTGGGGAGGGGAATGTAGTTCCTGGAAATAACACATTTTGCTTTAAAAGCCAGGTCTGCCACCTACAAGGCACATGAGTGCCCCCATCCACGACTGAGGTAAACTACTCTGTCTCCCTCAGAAGGTCCTGCAGATGTGAGGGGGGCCTGCCTGTACCGTGTGACAGGAAGGAGACCCTGGCATACTCAAAGCTCTGGGCCCTGTCCTCCGCACAGAATGTAAAGGAGTTAAGTTAAACAAAGAGGCCTGAGCAAACACCATAATCAGTGGCTAAGACATCAGCCTCCACAAATGACTTCGGAAATCATACCGCTGGCCAACAATCATGGCAGAGTGAGAGTCTGACCAGAGTTGAAAGCCGAGTTTCCCTGGGTGTTGCATCAAGAACCCCACTTGAGGTCAGTGTTTTAGTTGGTAGTTTCCTACCTTTATGAACACAATCTTCCTCCAGAGAAGCAACTGATCCTCTCTGAGGATTTAAAGGAAATACTTAAAAGCATTTTGCCTTCTTTCTCAGCCAAGGTCATCATGCCTAAGAACCCACAGGCACACACAACCAACCACACCTGCTTTATCCCTGGCTCGGTCCACTCCTCCCTGTCTGGGTTATCTTCCTGCCATCTCGGACCTCCTCCGGAGCTGAACGGGAGGGGCACTCAGAAGAAAGAGTTGGGAAATGCAGAACTGGACACACCTCAGTAATCAGCCCTGGGGAAAGGCACAGAAGTCACCAAGGAACTGACCAGCTAACCTCTGACCTTGGGTCTCAGTTCCACAGGTAGGATTACCTCAGATGGAGCCTCCACTAGCCCCTACAGCCTCCACCTGGACCACAGACAATGCTCACAACAGTCTCTAACACCATTTCCAGAAGATCTGGTGCCCTCTTCTGGCCTCTGTGGGGACTACATGCATGTGGTGCACATAAACGGAAACACACATACATACATACATACACACACACGTACACGCACACATACAGGCATGCACACATATACACATACACACAGACAGATAGACAGACAAACAAACCAGCAAACTTTAAAAATAAAGTCCTGGGCAGTGCTGGCACATGCCTTTAAGCCCAGCGCTTAGGCAGAGGCAGGAGGCTCTCTGTGAGTTTGACGCCAGCCTGGTCTACAGTGAGTCCAAGACAGTCAGGGATATACAGAGACACCCTGTAGTGAAAAAGAAAAAGTCTTGGCCAAAGGCCAAGTCAACAGAGGAGGCTGGCAGACTATAATGGCCCTTCTTGCCAAAGGGCAAGAGAATGAGGCTTCACCAACTGTTGCCACGCCTTGCCTGTGACAGGCAATACACTGACGCACCAACCTCACTCTCCCACAGGCAAGACAGCTTCAACCTCAAAACCCAGGCCTGGCACAATGTGAGTCCGGAGCCATGCTCTTCGCAGTGGACGCTCTGGACGGAGAGTCACGTCTGCCCCCATGGCGTTTCCCTGGACGTGCACACAGGGGACAGGCATGCTGGGAACTCCCCATGTGTGCTCTGAGCTGGCTTCCACTGGCTCACAGAGTCAGCGTCGTTTCTCCAAACATGCCAGTCAGTCCTCGGTTTCCCCAAGATGAGGAAGCACACTACCCAGAGATCCCAATGCAAGGCTCCTACTGCAGCAGCAGCATGTGGCCTACTGCCTGCCAGCACCCCATCTGTACCCAGGGAAGGCCCTGCTGGTGTGGAGGGGTTGCATGGCTGTGTGGTGTTCCTGGAGGAGATCCACATGCTTTCGAGGCACCGAAGAAACATGTCTGTTCTGTATAAAATGCCACACTGAGTTCATCCTTCTACTGCCTAAAACCAAAGGCCAGAGAACAACAGTCAAGATCACAATACGAGAAATCACTTCATAACAACAGCCACTAAGCTAACGCTCATCCCAACTGGCTCCTGAGCTAGCTGCAGCAAGGACAGGACCCTGTGACTGCCAGGCCAACAGGATGCAGAATTAGCCAGGGCTTGCCTGAGAGGATTTCTAGACTTGGTCACCTGAGGTGAGGAGCACTGAGAGCATCGCTCTGCCTCCTGACAGCGGAAGAGTGCACGCCCACGTGCTGACAGTGGGTACAGTGTCAGCACACTCTCTCGCCATGATGAGCTACGCGGCCCTCAAACCGGCACCCAGATTAAGGGCTGCCTTTGTCAGGTACTGGATCTTAGCCAGGAGTAAGGAACACATAGAAAATCTTAAATGTCACCTGACGGTGGCTCTTGCTTTCTGAGACAGGGTTTCAGTCTGTAGCCCAGGCTGACCTGAACTCTCTCCTCTTGCTCAACCTCCCACCTATTCGAGTACTAGGCACTCATGTGCCATCACCTCTCTCGGGACATCTTGGATGGATCCTTACTAGCTGTCCTGTAAGAAACTAATTTTGACTTCTCCAAATCAGCAACACCAATATGCCAGGCTCTGGAAAGAGAAGCATTTGTATTGGAACACATGCTTCGTTTTGCTGACAGGGTAAAAACAAACAAAAAGACAAAAGAAGCCAGAGGTTTTCCCAGCTGAACACAGACTCTTCATTCCCCAGATTTCACTGCATTGCAGTCAGCTAGTTATTGCAGCAGAGACAGTGTGATCCTCCAACGCTGGTCATTATTAAGGGAATTTGGCCACCTTGTCCAGTGTTAGTCCACAGCCAGCAGGAACGTTATCTAAAGTACAATGGAAGAGATCTAACAGGCAAAGCCTGGCCATCTGCGCCAACGCTGCCAGTCCCACTACCCTCATCCCTGACACCTGGGCTGACCCAGCAAGCAGCTCCGTGTGCCAGCCTCCAGAGAAAAAGAGCTGCCCTCACTAGCCCCGTTGATCCGGGTCCCAGCAAATGGCACACACTCCATGACCCTGGTTCAATAGAGTACAGACTTCTCAGCCTTGGCCCAGACCAGCAAGGTCCTCCTAATGCCGTTGGCATCGAAAAACCACCAGCTGCTGCAACAGAGGATGCTAAACTTGGTGTGTGAGGCAGCCCAATCTCAGGGTGGGTGGAAGACAGCTTTCCACAGGACTCCAGGCCCATCTGAGCACACTGGGGCACACTGTGACAGCCAGTTTCCAGTACTGCTTGACCTTCTGGCCCCAGGAGACACTGTACCTCAGACCGTGTCCGAACGGACAAACTCATGTGCCAGTGCTGCTATCTTGGCACCATTATCCCTAAGCAACAGCCGCTAGAGATGCCAAAGGCAAAGTTCACGAGCCTAGACCAGCCCCAGTCTAGAAGGTTTAGCCTCATCTCAGAGTGCCTGAAACAGAAATCAGCTCTGCCATTTATGTTCGGAGTGGCCCTGGGCACGTGATATTGACAACTCAGTACTCAGGGGCTTGCTGCTAAGAATACACACACACACACACCCCTCACCAAGTTCCTAAACGAAATAAAAGTAGCATCATGCATAAAGCATTCACACATGGTTCCTGGAGGCAGCATTTTTCAAGAACCTTCAGCTGTTACTAAACTACCAGCACTGGCAGTGAATGTGGGTCCTACTGACACTGTCCCTGCTGCCACTGCTGGGAAGTGCCGCACTGCCGCTGCTGGCCACTGCCTGCCCTCAGCAAGGTGACCACCGCTGTGATAAAAGACCAGAAGCAGCTCGGGGAGGAATGAGTCTCCACACTGCAGTCCATCGCTCAAAGACATGGCTGCTGAGCCACCCGGAGCCGGGGAACCGCACACGTACAGAATACGGAAGCTACGGCTTGCTCTGTCACTAACCTCGACAACGCAAGTAAAACCAACTCCAGGCTGGAGGCACCTGAGGGTGACTGCCTCACCCCTACTGGCTGGCAGCGTGAGGTGCCCTTTCTCCAAGCTACACGCAGCCCCCAGGCAGTGGGCACTACCTCTCAAAGCAAGCACTCTTGTTTGCTGGCACCCTGTGTCTGGCACGAGGGCCTCTGTAGACACGAGGACAATCTCTGCGACAAAGTGCTCCATTACCTAGCCTCCCCCTCCTTCCTCCAACAGCACAGAGCATGCCCAGCGGCAGCCTGCTGTCTCTCACCCTACCAAGTGTACCTGTGACAAGCTCCCTGCCAGCGGCCACCCCTCTGCAGAGCTGCAGCAATGCACGGTGACGGACTGTATTTCCTGCTCTTCCAGAAGACCAAGCTCAGATCCCAG
The DNA here is from genome assembly GCA_028658305.1 of Pachyuromys duprasi. Classification (NCBI taxonomy): domain Eukaryota; kingdom Metazoa; phylum Chordata; class Mammalia; order Rodentia; family Muridae; genus Pachyuromys; species Pachyuromys duprasi. Next base: position 59,383,025 of record CM053745.1, read on the forward strand.
AACCCATGTCAGGAGCCTCACACCTGCCTTGTAACTCCAGCTCTGCGGGATCAGACCTCCTCGTATGGCCTCCTCAGACATCCCAATGTATGTGGCATAAACACACAGACATAAAGATGCAAATAATATTCTTCTCTTAAAGACACCACCAAGGGGACAAGCCACACAGCCAGATTTTAGGATCCCCTCCAGCAGGCCACTGGCCAGCACAGGCACCGTCTTCTAGGCAGAAGACCGTCTTAATGGGCGGCTCTGAAGGCTCTCGTGGCTTTCAATTTTTGGTTGTATCTCTCTGTAATCCAGGCTACCAAAACTCAATTTTAGGCCAGCAATCTATCCCACAACAAGAACAAAAGCCCAGGATGAATGGCATGGAGGTCACGAAAGCTTAAGGTGGACCACGGCCCATTGCAGGGCCAGCTGTTGGGGCCCAGCCATTGGCAAGAGGGTGAGTAGCTTCTGGGCCACGGTGAGTTCTGGCCTCTGGGGCACCACAGCTAGCTCAGGCACATGGCCCCAAGTCTTGTTTACCTGCGAGGGGAAAGTTGACAATACCATCCCAGGAAAGCATTTATCAGATCTGGCATGGTGAAGTGAACAATTACTTGTTGGGCACTAGTTATTCTGGGCTCAGATCCAAATGTACTTCCTCCGAAGCACAGCATATGTCTCCTCAAGAGTGATCAAAGATCATTCTGCACTTACAGAAGTGATCGAATGCCAGCATTCACACTGTGCTGTGAAACGTACGAGCTTCCTGCAACACTGGGCTCTAAATGTCCACCAAGACCTATCTATTTTCTGTGTACGTGTGTACCTGAGGGTAATGTGCGTGCACTATGTATATGCTGGAGAAGCCCAGGGAAGTCAGAAGATAACATAGTATCCCATTGAGCTGGACTCAGGACCAGCTGTGAGCCACTATGGGGTGCTGGGAACTGAACCCCAGACCTCTGCAAGAGCAGTAAGTGCTCTTAATTGCCGAGCTCTAACACTGCATTTTAACCAGTCAGAGGAAATGAGAATGTCCTTCTGCTTCTGTCACCCAGCATCTCCCATTCCAAAGACATACAACAACGAGCTTCAACATCTGCTTCCCCAAGCTCAACACGCGTTCAAACCCCACCTGGCCTCTTCCGAGTACTGGTCCCGCCCACCTGACATGATTGACAGCTAGCACACCTTCTCCTGGTACAACTCAGAGACAGCTGCCAGGGCACAGCAGACACTTACCTCAATTAACGTAAAGATTCCCAAAATCAGGTAGGATTTCCAGTAACACTTGACGATGGCCTTTGTTAAGGAAGGCTTCCGGGCATCCTTCTTGGCTCGAAGAACTTCTTTATCCCAGTACCTACAGTAGGACGAGAGCTGAGTCGGGAAATCTACGCACTGCCACTGAGTAAGGCAGGGAGGTGACAGGAGGGCAGCGAGTGTTTATGACTGGGTTATTCCGAGGATGCTGCAAAAACACTGGCTAATTGTCCGGGGGGACCCAGAGAGAAGTGTGAGGCAGAGTCTGTTGCCTCCAGGGGGAACACCTCAGGGAGCAAGGTATTGCCGAGCTTTGCTGGATTGCAGCAACCTTGGTGCCAGAGAAGGCAGGCACCCGCCTGAGTGGAAACAACGCCGGGGACAGGTTTCAGGCAGAGGGCGGGCGTGTAGAGCAGGCTCTCCCCACATCTATCAGCACGGGCTTTCTTTCCCAGGGCCATTCAGTCAGACCAAGCCAAGGCAGCCTGAGGGGAGCGAGCAATGCTGGGAGAATGAAGCTCCAGGCCGGGGCAAAGCAAGGGACCCAGGAGGAGGCTGGACCTGCTCACGCCAGAAGGCACACCCTTGGCTTCGCCCTGCACTGCTTCCCGCTTCCTTACCCCTGCAGCTCCTCGCCAAGGTGCTTGGAGCGATCTTCCGGGAGCACTGAAAACATGTCATCTTCCTCCAGTCTCCGCTTATGACCAGTTTTAAACAAGGGGTTGAGCCACCTGTTAAAAAATTTGAAGGGAGGAAACATTCAGAACTGCACGTTTGTGCAAGCAGACTCCCACGTGTGTGCATTTTGTCAACCTCCATATTTTAATATACAAAGACAGAGAAACATTAAACCTGTGCTATTCACAACACACACGGGCACACACCGCACACACACGGGCACACACATACTCTCTAATTCTTCACACCAGGAGATCCTGGAGGCAGTCAATGAGAGCACTCTGACATCAAGATACCAGCTCTTAACTCCTTAATACCATTCTCCCTTAGAAGAAACAAGAGCTCCTTAAAGAAAGGGCAAATTACAGGGCAGAGAAGTACTAGAGGGACTGTATCTTCTTATACCACAAAATAAGGAAACCACTAAATAAGTCAAGAAATCATGAAGATAGATCCAGACAGAAAAGCCAGACAGAGGGGTCCCACTGGACAAATCTGGGGGACTTGGGAATCCAAATGCGTAGGGTTGGCAATGAACTATAACCACCGAATAGCAGAGGAATCCAGGAGACCTTGCTCAGAAGCTCTTGCCCAGGTGACACACAGCAGAAAATCACCAGCAGACACTGTGGGTGTTGCTCACTGGCAGAGTCCTTGCTTAGTATGCACTGGGCCCTCAGTTCAATCCTCAGTATACCATCTTCCCCCCAAAAAAGAGAAAACGAAATCACCAAGAGAAGCTAAAACCTCAGACATGAAAATGTGATGGGAAGGAGGTGCCCAGTTAGCTTTAACTGTCTCCCTGATGCAGCCTAGAGTTGAGAAGAGGTCTGTTGAAGAATGGCCCAGATCAGAACGGCCCATGTCTGTGCCAGGCTTGTCCTGGTTGGTAACTAGTGTAGGAGGGTCTAGCCCACTGTGAGAGGCTCCATCCTCGGATGAGAGGTCCAGGGCTGTGTGAGGAAGCTAGCTGAGCGTGAGCCAGGAGTGAGCCAGAAAACAGCACCCTCTGCGGCTCCGCTGCCCATCCCAGCCTGAGCTCCTGCCCCGACCTCCCTCCGTTATGGGCTGTGAGCTGGGTGTGTGAGCCACATAAACCTTTCCTTTTACTGTCTTCCTCCCACACGCTGCTTTGTTATAGCACCAGAGAGAAAACTACAATCTGAGGATATTAATACAAGTTCTAATCATCTATCTACAAATTACTTTCAGTTTTTGTAAAGAAAAAATAGTAAGCAGAGGACTCCCCCAAAAATCTAATATAAATACTTTTCATTCTTTTTACTAATAAAATCAAAGTCGTAGCCATTCTGTAAGAAACATTTAAATAAAAATGTGCAGAGACAACTAAAGGGTAAATGTGATTTTATTGGTGTTTCCAAGGCCAGACAACTAATCTCCTAAAGCAGAGATCAGGTTCCTCTTATTGACTAATGTATTGTTCTAGAATATCATGGGCAAAAGCAGGGGATCAGGGGTGCTCCAAGAATGTCTGCTGAATCTATAAGTCATTAGGAATACCATCGCAGAAACTGAGCCCTAAGCTTGACCAACCCCACGAGCTTGGCTCCTCCAAGGAATTTCAGTGTAGAAGCTAGGAGTTACGATTCTTATCCCGGGCCCAGGACTGAGGACTCGGCCTCCTCCCCTGGCCTCTGCCATCCCCTCCCCACTCCTGTATGAGCTCAGTACCCTGTGACCTATCACTATATACCTCTAGGTCTCAATTATCTTCTCCTGGTGTGTGTGTGTATGTATATGTATACACATTGATATATATGTGTGTGTGTGTATATACACACACACATATATATCAGTGTATTTACATATCGGTGAAATTTATCACTAACCAGATATGGAAACCTGCTTGGTCCTTTATTCTACAGTTCTTCTAAACTCGGGTCCTTAGCACTGGAGCTGGCTGATGACAGAGCCCTGAAAGCACTCTCTAATGAGAAGTCTGAATGTGCTCTGGCTGGAAACGCTCCAGTTTAGAGTCTAGACAGGGCTGCTTTCTGGCTGTGTGGCTGCTGAGCAGCACATGCTCTCTGTCTGTCTCTCTCTATCAGCCTTGGGCAAATGGAAGAACATCTGCAGAAGCCACAAGGAAACACACAGCTCCAGAAGACAACTGTCAGCCACTGTCCTGATGTAACCGTGCATGTGAGGGAGCTCAGCCACTGTAACGTCTACACTCATTGGTCCAGCCCTCTCTCAACCTGCCCACAGGAACAACCCGCCAGCCTTTGTGAGAAAGCTTCAGAGAGCCAAGGAACACACATCTCTGTCTCTCTTGGGCAATTAAATGTGGGTCCTTCTAGAAAGCTTTGATAGAGGAGATTACTGAATCAAGCACACATCTGTCATCACGGTGTGTTTCACAGGGGACTTTGCTCTCCCCTTGGAGAGGCTGCTGCCCAGGGGTTTCTGCCTAGTGAGTACTCAGCAGCTCCGGGGAACAAGGTCACTTCCACACAGCTCGCTCAGTCACTGCAAAGGCACAGACCTTTGGGGGCTATGAGAGCCCCCCAAGGCTGTGGCATGCATTACAAGGGCTTCGAATGGAAAGTTGGGGTTGCAAGAAGCTCCAATGTCCCGCCTCATCCACCCAAGGGATCCTGAGAGATCACAGAGAAGGGCCAATCAGCTCAGCTCTTTCTCACCACCCTCCCCAAGAAGTTTTCCGGAGACTGTCACCCCCCCTGCCCTGGCTCACTGTAGGTGGGCTCCCAGACGTGTCTGAGACACCGCCCACACGCCTGAGCCCTTTCTTCCAGAACATCTGGTATTTTCCAGTCAGTACTGCTAAGTGGAATTCATTAGCATTTTTAGGCTTAAACTGGCTTGATATGGTTTGTGGTAGGTTTTGTTTTCAATCAGCAGGCAAAGCCCGCGTGGAGAGGAAACATAATAGTTATGAAAGAGTCCAGGGGGTACAGATAAGCAGCCAGATGACTGACCATCGCGCACAGACCCCGAGTTCAGACCCAAGAACAGCCCCCTTGAGAACGAAGAAGGAAGCAGAAAAGCAACATTCATAGTTGTGTCCAATGACACCAAGCAGGTAACTGCATTTGTATCACAGGGTGAGATACTAAATTTAAAAATATGAACAGATTCAACATTTTCTTTAGAAGATGTCACAAATTCTTTCCCCCGGGCTCACTCACTACCCAAATCTCAAAAATCCAGGCTGAGACATACAGTTAATTTTGGTGTCAAGCAAGCACACTGTGGTAAGAAACTATCCCTGACCATCTGTGTAATAAATTAAATGTGGTCACATGTTACACAGTGACATTCTGAAAGACAAGAACTGGTTATGCTACGGTAATCCCTAAGACATTACAAGTGCCAAGTGATACTGGTAACATCTTAATTTGTGTACACACAAGGTTATCAGAGCTCCTGGGGACAACTTCTCGGAATGCGTCTCTGTAGTTAAGCAAGAATGATCTTCATGACAACCCAGGTCAACTGGTGCCTTCACTCTAACTTATCCCTGCGGGAATTTAGTCAGCGCTCCCAGGCCACTGTCAAATCAGCCATTCTTGACCCCAATGCTCCGAACCTTCCTGTCTCTTGCCACAGCCTCATTTCCTCGTTGCCTGACACTGACTAAAGTCTCCAGAGCGGTGACTACCCCACTACTCAGGACCTCTGCTGCCAAGCACTGTGCTTGTGGGATAGGCCCACAGTCAACAGCTACTGAACCGATGACATTTTCTGTAAGCTGACGGCCACATCGTCCTGAGCAGTGGCCTAGAGTGTGCTTTCCCAGGAGGGCAACCTAACACGGCATGCTGCAGCAGAACATGGGAAGCCGTCAGCTCAGAGACAGACGGGAGCTGCCTGTGACAGCTTCCTCTCCATCATCACCGCCCTCAGCATCACTTCCAGATGGCATGAGGGTCTCTGCCACAAGGCACTTCTGGAAGGGGATGGATGTTTTATTTAGTGTTGCCGCTGTTTTGTTTTCTAAACATTTGAGAGACTCTGAAAACTGTTCTCTCAATGTGCTAGAGAAGGAAAGAATGCCAAGTCAGAAGTTCATTGTCCTAGAAAACAGTTTATTATCCTCTCTCCACCATCTGAATTCACACACTCAGGCCATGAACTTCACATTCACGGAGCACATGCGGCAGAAGAAACAGACATCTGCCTCCTGTGTGCTGGGAAACCCTCCTCTCTCCTCTCCCTCTTTTCCTTCTTAGTACCCGAAGGCCATTTCCACTTCTCTTTCCCTCTCCTCCCTGTTTTACATTTAACTATGATAAAACTAAAATATTATTTCATTACTTGCTAACTATTGATACATGGGTCGGCGTGTTAGGGTTGGAATGGCTTTGGACACTAGATGGTTGTCGAATCGATACTGTTTTCTCTCTAGTAAACCAGTTCGATGTCTCACACTTCCATTAGAAGCCAAGCCCAATAAACCCAACAGTCACAATCTAGTGAAAAGCAAAAAGCTCACCCTCCCTGGAAATGAGCACACACACACACACACACACACAGCTGGGGGGCGGGGCTGTGTCTTTTCCTGATGCTATATGTACCAAATGAGTGGGTAACATGCCTGTGCTCACACGTGTAAAGGCAATGAGTGACCAGAGCCACGAGCTAGAAAAGGGGAAAGGGCAGTGAAGACAGCTAGGGTGTTAAACTTTCCCTGCAACCCACGTGGAGGAGTGCACCAAGTCTCCTAAAGTTAGTTTCACACGTAAGAGATAGACACAGAGCCAGAGGCCATTGTGGCAGCACATGCCTGTACTCCTAGATCTTGGGAGGACAGGCAAGATGTCTGGAATTCAAGGACATCCTTTGATACGTAATAAATATGATGCCAGTCTGGGCTTCATGGAACCCTGCTCAAAATTAAACACATAAAGAGGTTTCTAGGCCAAGGAGATGGCTCCAATGGTAAAGGCACACCCCCACAACTGAGTTTGATCCCCAGAATCCACAGAAAGGTTGGAAGTGAGAACTAATTGCACAAAGGTGTCCTTTACATACATGCTGCAGCATAAAAACATGCAAACACACACACACATGTGTGCACACACACACACATACACACATACACATGCACTGAGAGACTGCTGATACATCCATCTGGAACCTTATCCATCTAGAAACAAGGAAGCAGACAAGAAACAAAGAAAACCATCAGTCACATCTCTGACAACGATCTGTAGCTATCGTTCGGATCTTAAATACCTTTAACAGCAGAGTCCTCAGTTTCATACCACTGGGAGGAAGGTGGGTTATCAGGAGTGTGCCCTGGCAGGAATTGTCAGGAACTTAACTCTTTTCTATCCCCCTCGCAGCCATGAATCAAGGGCCTCTCTCCTCTTCTCTGCTACGGATGTGTACTGAGGCACCACACACCCAAAACATCAAGCACCAAACAGTCAGGAAATGAACCTGTGATCTGAACCAAGGCCTTTTCTCTTTGTGTGTTGCTTATCTCCAGTCATTCCTAACGGAAACTCACACTGTCCTAAATCCTGACTACTTCGGCATCCTTAAATCCTAATGCAACTGCGTGGCCTTTGCGCCTCATTTGATTCCTCAGCTCCTGTGTTTCTTGGGAAATGTCTGAGGACGCTTCTTTTGTTCTCCACGCCCCAACAAGTAGAATAATTTAGCACTCAGCCTACTGTTCCCTTTCAGGTTCTCTCTGAAATGGCTTAACTGAAGAAACGGCAATACTGAAAGTCTCGGGTGCAGGTCTTCACACGAACACAGCAAAGGAAGAGCTAAGTCCTCTTCCAGTGTGGGTAAACCACGAGTCTTGTTTGGACAGAGACAAGGCACTGCAAACAGAACTTCTCAGAATACTGTTTTACTCCAAATCAGTCTCACTGAGTTTCAACACTGCTACATGTGTAATTTCCTGTGACGGACCTAAATGAGAGAGACAGACAGACAGACACAGACACACTCCTGACCCACGCCACCAACTGCTTAGTCCACACACCTCCTCCTGGGTATCTGATAAAGAACTCAAAATTTTTAATGCCCAATCGCTTTCTCTTCTTTGAAACCTTCCCCTTCACACGGCCTCTTCTCCCTTCCTTCCTCTTGGTAAACAGAGGTCCCATGTTGCCCAGGCCTCAGAAACCCCTCACGCCATCCCAACTGTCTCTTCTTCAATATCCCACATCTACCAACCTGTCACTCTAACCTGACGGCCAGACTGAGCGACCTGTGAGGGACATCTCCAAAGCACATAAGGATGTCCCACTCACACTGCACTGGGCACACAGAGTGAGCACTCTCTGCAAGGCCTCGGCTCTGATTTATTTCAACTTCAAAACCCATTATCCGTCAGGTATGAAGTGGAGCAATCGCGAGTGACAGAGATGGCTAACAGATAAGTCTGAATGGTGGAGGTTTCCCCGGGGCCAAATGGGTTCTCAGCCTGGAATTTGCAGGAGGTTCTCAGGAGAACCGTGCAACGAGGAACTGATAGGCAGATGTTTGCTTCCTAGTTGGTCAGTGATGAAATGTTGCCAGGGAAGAGCCGGGGCAAACCGCCAGCATCAGCTTCTCCACAGGAATGCCAGTTAGTTGGCTCTGGCCTCATGTGCACCCAATAAGAACAGAATAACCAAACAAAATCTGCCAAGTTCGCCAGGGCCTCCTTCATCACAACGTTGCCAGTGGCCTGGCTAGGGCAGGGTCTGCATCCCTGACTCCCTCACTCTGTGGTCCATCCCTTTCATTCCCATGTGGTGGTGACAGCGAATGTGGCTGTGCATCCCAGGGTGGGTCACCACTTGGCCTCCATGGACTGGGCACGTACCCAAACCACATTAAACACATACACGAGGCATCTACCAGGTTGTCATCTCTCCCATAACAACTCCTGGGGGCGTGGGAGGGGGGAATGCCTGTAATCCCAGCACAGGGGGGGTAGGAGCCGAAGGGTTGGGAATTCATCTTGGACATTGTCAGTTCAAGCCCAGCCTGGAATTTACCCTGTCTCAAAGCAAGCAAATGAAACAAATCCCAAAGTCCCCCCACTTACAGGAGGCCTCCTGCCTGGTGTGTGCTAAAATAAGCAAGCTCCGTTTCCCCTCCACACAAACCTGACAGTCCCAGCCCCTGCACTCCCTCTGCATCGGGGTGCGTCCACTTCCGTGGATCCTCACATGCTAGTCAGAGGTTCTCATACATGTTTGGTTGGCTCGCTTGATTTTGGCCTGTGGTGAGGCAGTACGTCATGGGAGAAGCTTGTTGAGACCTAAAGATGCTCACTTCAAGGTTGCCATGAAAGAAAGGGGTAGAGACATGTGTCCTACCCAGGGCCTTCAAGGGCCTGCCCGGTTCATCTGAGTCCCCTGGCTTCCCTTTCCTTCCAACAGTGAATCCGTGCTGTTCACAGCTTCTCAGCCTCCCTTACCCCATCACCTCTTCCCAAATCACAACTCCAGGAACCTGCACTGTGCAGGGACAACGTCCCCAGCATCTTCAAAAAAGCACTTCACAAAGTAAAATGCAGGGTCGCACCTACACTCCCATTCTGATGGCCAGAGTCACATGACTGGGTCTCAAGAAGAGACAAGTCCCTTCTAACTACCAAACAGAGGCTCTTCTAAGAAGCAGGGGGCATCCCACCTGAGGCCACCCGTGCAGCAGTGCAAGACCAAACTGTCACCACGTTCCTCTCTAAGATGTCAAGTATGCTCTACCAACCCCAGACGCTGGCCAGCACTGCCTGCCTGAACCAAACACTCCCTTCCAAGTGATCAAACCTGATCCCCACCCCCACCCCCTAAGGTGGAACATGCTCTTGCTTGGCTCTTGCTCCCAAGCTCAAGGGTGGAGAGGGAGGGAGGGAGTCATCGAGCGAGGATTTGATGTCGTGCATTGAGCTTTGTGCACCAAGAACAGAGAAGGGCATGTTTTATTTGAGTTGTAAGGGTTGGATCAGAAGCATGCAAACATGTAATTCACATTTGTCTGGTCATCTAATCACTACTGCAGGCTCAACATTGCCCCAAGTATATCACCCCAGGAAATAAACCCTGGATGCATTTAGGTTAACTGAAGCGATGTGTATTTGCAGTAGTCCCAACCGGCTTTTCCAGTCACAGCCAGATCCCCACCTCACAGCCAATCTGGTTACCTACTTGTGCCAACAGCATGCCTTGATATGCCTGCTCTATCCCAGCCCAGTAGGCCTCTACCCTTTCTTTTGACTGAAGTTAAAAATGTTAGTGATAGTTTTACATTTTAGAGTGGCTTGGGGTTCACAGCAGAAAAGAGGGCCCTTCCATGTGCCTTGGCCCGCATACAGGCACAGCCTTGCCCACTGGTCTGCCCACGGCTGCAGATGGCAGCTTCAGCATGGTCTGGGTCCCTCATCCTTCACAGCGGACTTTGGAACGCTGTACGTTCTCCAGGCTGGACAGATGTATGGCAATGTGTATCCACCACTGTGAAATCATTTCACAACCCCAAAGCCCTTTGCACTTGGACTCTTCATCTCTCCTTTACTCACTCATCTCTGTTTTGCTGTACCAGAATGTCTGAGTCAGACTCCCATGGGATGTGGCCTTTGTCAAATGGCTTTGTTCTGTTCACAGGATTTAAAGTGTGCGGCTCTGGGTCTTCCGCCTCCAGTATTCCCCTACTCTGCATCCAGCAGCTTGTGCACTAGGCAGCTAAGCATCCTGGTTACTTCCAGGTTTGGCAATCATGACTAAAGCTCCCAAATGTAGGGTTTAAACCCATCCTGGTAAAACACCACAACGCCTGCTGTGTCATGTAAGAACGTGCTCTTTACGAAGGAAAACGCTGGACTATCTTCCAAAGCAGTGGCCTTGCACGCCCACCAGCCATGAATGTGAGTGTATGTGGCTCTCTTCACCTGACTGAATCCCTGCTTCAATTCCAGCTGCTTCAGGACCCTGTGGCCTCTGACTTCACTCTTCAGCAAACCCCTCCATTCCTGGATTCATGGAGAACGTAGGTGGCATTCACAAACATTCCAGGTACAGTAAAAATGCCAGTGTAGGTGGGGGGAGGGGGGCTCAGCTGAATACACAGGAGAGAAGGCCATGTAGGTGTTCAGACCAGAGAATGAAGAGATACAGCCACTAGCCAGCGATCGCCATTGCCAGGAGCTGCAAGCACTCAAGTCAGGAAAAGTCTCCCTTCGGGTCTCCAGAAGGAGCAAGGCCTCCCTATCCCTTGACTGTAGACTCATGGTTTGGAACCATCACTTGACATGACAGCCTCAGGAAACTTGCTAGAACACCATTCTTTATTTGTCCATGAAGGAAGAACGCAGAACACGGGTTGGTTTGTCCAGGGCCATACAGCTCAAGTGTGAGGCACTGCAGGTTCTGCTCCAGACAGTGGGCACTGAGCTAGAAGTCCTGCTGGTACAGCCAGGGTGCCTCCTCCACCAGGAGATGGAGCAAGCCTTTGGCCAGGGGCGGAGCCGCCCTCCTGGACTCTCTGGCTGCTCCAGATTGTGCTCCCAGCGTTTCCAAGCCTCTAGAATGCTCTCCAAGTTGATGGAGAAGGTTTGGAAGGTCAGATCAAAGGGGCAAGAGCAGAAGGGAAAGAATTTATGCAATGAAGACTCTGGCCGGACTTTGACCCTAGTTTTTATGTGTCCCAGGAATTCCCCAGGTCATCGGGCCTGATGGTTTATACAAGGTGACTCATAGTCAGTCCCCTGGAAAGTTTATACTACAGTGACTACAGATGGAGGCTGTGCTAGAAAGACCAATCATGTCATGACAAGCGTGAGCTTTGCCAAACGCTGCCAGCCCAGCCTCTGGGGCTTAGGGGTCCTGAAGATGGAGACGGCACTCATGACCCACACACACCTCAATCATGCCTACAGAACAGAACCTCGACACAATCAAGTTTCTGAGAGCTTTCTCAATTGGCAACACTCTGGGTATCTTTAAATGCCAATGTGCCAGAAATTGGCTATCCAGAAAGTGGTGCATCCCGACTGCATGGGATGGGATGAGAAAGCTGTGTATTTGGGACCCAGCCAGGCCCTGCCCTGAGACTTCCCCTTGTCTGATTCCAGCTGGAATCCACTTGCTAGAAAAATCATGGTTCAGTGTACAGCTCTTCCCTGAGTCCTGTGCAATGTTCTTACTGAACCCAAACAGGTCTTGAATTTATAGCCAGTGGGTCAGAAGTAAGGGTGTCTTTGGGACTCCAAACTTACAAAGGAGTTCTGAAGGGAGGCCAGGCTTGAGGCAGTATGAGGCATGACCCTGTGCCATTCGGACCAACAGTGGGAACTGATGACTTCTCAGTGCTTCTCAGGACGTCAGCTCACCCACCCTCAGTCTCTTCCATTCTGATGGCCTCTTCCCCTCACGGCTTCTCTGCGCGCACTGCAGGACCCAACAGGGCACCTCCCAGACCATCACTGTCCCTGCGAGCACATCTGCTGGCAGCCCGGAGAGGAAAAGACGCTTCAAATCGCCCTCCTCCTTCGCTGCGCCCACACTCTCTGACACTCAGATGGGGATCTTGGATTTCAGTGTACAAGAGAGCATCTGTGAAGCTGGTGAGTGTGAACCCAGATCCCCCTGCCGGGGTCTAGTCCTGTAGCCCTGAGATCAAGACTCAGAGCTCAGCAACTTGTACTCATGAGAAAAGTCACATGGAGACAGCCGCTTAATCACAGGTGACCGAACCTGTGCCAGCACGATGGCTCAGCAAAGGCGCCCGTCACCAACCTGACAACCTGAATTTAATACCCAGGGCCCTGGTAGAAGGAGACACAACTCCTCCAAGTTGTCCTGACACCCCATCTCAGCCCCTCCCCACGCAAACAAACAGACAGATGGAGATAGAAGATAGGTAGATAGATGGGAGGGAAGGAGAGAGAGAGAGAGAGAGAGAGAGAGAGAGAGAGAGAATTTAAACTGGTGATCAAAAACAGAAAAAGTAGCAGAGGCCCTGAGCCCCATGGAAAAACTTCACTAAAGATCTTACTCATGGTTAGTCAAATGGCTAAATTATAACGATGAACACAGGCCTCATCCTGATCCAGCCTGAAGAAACATGAAAAAAAAAAAAAAGGCAAAGTAACCTCCTCTCCTCACTGTGGTAGGTGTCTCAGATAAAGTCTGGAAGTCAGAACCTAAATGAGTGCATCGAACCCCAGGATGAAGGCGCACAGGCCTCAGGTGCCTGCTGCAGAAGCAGCTGAAGGAAGTGATGGCTGCCGCAGGGGAGATGCTGAGGAAAAACCATAGGCCAGCCCGGATAAAGAAGGCTGAACTTCCAACTCTAGAACACCCAGACAGCAGACGCTGGTCCAGGAGCCAGAGGAACAGTCTACATGCTCAGAAAACTCACGCAAGGAAACAATCGAACTAGCATACATTTAGAAGAGTGCTGATTTTTACATACATTTAAATTATATTCACAACTAAGTTTAAGTTAATTTTTCACACTTAAAACTGTTTTTTACTCCAATATTGGCTAAGTAGTAGGACATGGTGGTTCGTGCCTTTAATCCCAGCACTCAGGAGGTGGAAACAGGTGGATCTCTGAGAGTTCAAGGACAACCTGGTCGACATGGTGAGTTCCAGGACAACCAGAACTGTGGAAAGAAGGAAGCAAAGGAGGGAAGGAGGGAGGAAGGGAAGGGAAGAAAGAGCCTGCACTGTGAGTTAACAAAATATGATTTTCCAGATTGTCATTCTTCCAACAAATTCAATTTGCTTTGAAAAACAGAGACAGTTAATGGCATCTCCAAGGCTGGTGTACCCTCTTACCTAAGACCAATTTAGCATTTAGAAAATTACTCCACAAAATCAACTTTAGATTCCACAAAAAAGCCTCTGTCTGCTGCCTCCACTGCCTCAGCCAGAAGGAGAGAGGCCTTGGCATATTAGCAAAAGGCACCACGTACAGCAGGTAGTCCTGCATTTTCAAACGTAGCAAAGATCAGGCTGGGGAGATGCCGCAACCCCCCCAAAGTATAACCCTCACAATGAATAGGACAAAAAGTATGGAGACTCCAGCCCTTACCAATAGGCAAAGAGCAAGGTTATGGGAAAATGGCACACTGTCAGTGCCTGACATGGGACCAGGCAGAGCTTAATGTTGACCTTTAGTGATTTGGAGGGACAGGGGGAGGGGATGGGGAATGCAGGGACTTGACAGCTCCTGCCCCTGTGGTTGTTATCATGATGTTAACCTGATAACAATTCTTGAAGGTAGGTGTTTGTTCTTTAAAATGTGACACACTGGGGCTGTGGAGATCATTCAGCTTGAAAAGCACTTACTGCATGGGAGCAGGAATACCTGCGTTCAATCTACGAACCCATGTATGCCAGAACATACATGTATGTGAAACGTGTATGCGTGCCACACAAACACACACACCTGCGCTTGCACACACACTTTCCCACCCAGTCACAGCCTTAAGTGCCTATAATCCCAGCACTGGAGAGGCAGAGACAAGAAGTTCTGAAACTTGTCTAGCTGATTTAGTTGCTTATTCCAGGTTCAGTGAGAGACCCTTGTTGTCACACGCTGACGTGCGCCCAGACACAAGCACTGTGACATTGATGGCTAATTCAAATGGTGAGAAAAGAAAAAAGACCCACCCAACCAGAAAGGGCCAAGTGCCTCTTTTTTCGTTGACCCTGAGTTTAACTTGGGACTGTGCAGGAGGAAGGGAACCTGGAGACAGCTGCGGACAGATTAGGCTCATGTACAATCTGATAGGGACTGGCGGAGCTCTATCTAAAACAGCATCTACCACCCTGAGTCAGGCACAGGGCTGGAAACAGACCACCAAAGGTCACAGGGCAGCAGCCCTAAATACTGGCCCCAGGAGCTGGGGCCAGGAAAGTACACATAGCACTGGCCTTTGGCTCATATAGCCCCTCCCTCTCCCCCCACAATACACACACACACACACACACACCGCACTAGCCAGGCAGTTTTACGATGGAAAACTCCATGAAGGTTGTTTATTCTTCTAGGCCACAGCTCTGTTGAAGAGATTATTAGTATACAAACCCTTAAAAATATTTGCATCGCTTTAGTCCTCTGCATATGAGCAGTGTTTATTAATTACCCTGTTTGTCCAAATTCATGAGTAAGCAGATAATTACTTGCAACAGCCCTCACAAATACCTTGAGAGGCTCGGTTTTGAACCAGAACCACCTAGACTACTCAACTCCTATGCTCCTATTTACGTAAAAGGCATTGGTCCTGGCAGACACAGGGCACACCGTGCGTGAGGCACCGTACAAAGCTGGGAGAAGGCAGCAGAGACTCACAGCCTCCGGTTCACTGACAGCTGGAAAAACAGGCTGACCTCCCAGGAAGCTCTTCTCCCCCAAGAAGCTGCTTGTCTGCCTCTACCTACCAACTTTAAAAGAAGTCGGCTGTGCCCATTAAAAAATCTAAATCAGCAACTATATGCAAGCATGTCTCAAGTATACGAGATAACTCCTGGGGGAACGATGCAGGCCGTCTGCTGAACACTCAGCTACTTTGGGTACTATGCATTTACAATCGTGATTGTTCAAGGGTAAGATATATTTCTGATGTTCCCACGCAATGGGAACATCTATTCTGCTCAGGGTTTTAAGACCAGATTTCACTGGCCAGGCACGGCAGCGCACACATTTAATCCCAGCACTGGTAGAGGCAGGTGGATCTCTCTGAGTTTGAGGGCAGCCTGGTCTACAAAAGCAAGTTCCAGGATAGCCAGGGACACACAAAGAAATCCTGTCTCTGGGGTCGGGCAACTTTCACAGGTCTGAGCTGAGTACTCCCAGCACATTCTGTGTTTAAATGACCACTTTCAGAGCTAACATGGAATCTAGTCCACTCCTTTATGGCATACAGGTCCACGAGGAGACTGGTCATTTTTGACAATTTTGTTTTCCCAAAGCTTCTAGCATAAAGGAAAGCATGTGCCAGCATGTGCTACTTAAAGCCCAAAACTAATGTGCAAACACACACACACACATACCTTGAAACCCTAAGTTAATGTGCTCAAAACACACCAGAGGGAAAAAAAATGACATTTAGTTACAAAAGTGTTGAAAATATTATTTATCTATGACAACTGGTTTCCTCCAAATTAAGAAAGTAATTTATGCAAGGCAAGATCCCTAGTTACCTGGACTCTCCACAAAACCCAGTCAAATCTTTACCAAAGTCTCTAAGTTGACAATCCATACAGTGAAACTAGGCCTTTGTGGTTGAATTCTACAACGGCAGTGGAGTGAACTGAGCCTGAGTCAGGGCAGGGCTCCAAATGACATTGCTGACCCTGGCTTCGTTGAGGTTATGACTTTAGGCCCACGGGGGAGACTCAGGTTGTGCCATCAAAGCCCTGCAGAGATGGGCAGCAGCAGAGACCCTGAGGCACCGTTTGATCATCCTTGGTGGCTCGGGAGAGTTGGTGGTGAGACCCAAGCACTCTTCCTCCCGGCTCCAGGTGAATCCCAACACTGCTGCCCCAGCTTCGAATTCTCACCCAGGCAACTCTCTCCTCTGCCTGGGCCGCCAGACTGCCCTCTCAATCGTTCTGCAGCCGAGACTTTCTTCCACTTATCATCTCTGTCTTCTCTACATGACGATATTCTAATACCTTAAATCCTTTCCCGGCTGGGGAGAGACTGACCGCCATGGAGCTAGCCAATTCTTAGAGACAGTAAGGGTTCGACGAGAACACATCTTGTTATATGCAAATCCAGAGATGCCAACCCTAAACTGCCCACCTACCCTTTCTGTCCTGTCCCAGAAATTCAGCTGGAGGTGTGGTCTGGACACACCCGTGGCCCCTCCCTTTTTGGCTCTGCCCCTGCCTCTAAACCCATGAGCGTGATGACTTTACCTTCTGGCCTCTTCTTGGTCTCCTCTTATAGACTCAGCTGGTGGTTTGAATGAGAATGGGTCCCACGGGCTCATCTGTTTGAACAGGAGTGAGGTTGAGGCCTGTCCAAACCCCAAAAATCTTGTCGTAAGACCAGCAGGAGGAAGGTGCTCCCTCCCTGCCCTGGACCTGCATGCCCTGGCACACACGGCCTTGCGGTCCCCACCTCTTCCACCTCAGAGGTGGTCACACAGCCTGGCAGAAGTTAAACTTGACCGCTCCTTATACGGCCACGTCCAGCAAGGACCTGGCTTCTTCATGCAAATAAGCATTCCCAGAGCCTTGACCCCAGCCAATGACGTACACTCACCCTGAGAGCCCCTACTCACCTCCAAAGGTTTCAATAGCCTTTGTTCCCCCAAATAAATGAGCTGTCTCACTGAAGCTGTCTCCCAAGAAGGCTGTTTCTCCTACACTCACCACTGACTGAGACCCTGCATTGCAAACACGCATCCCAGATAGCTTCCCTCCCTCTAGTCCAGCCTGGTGCACAACCAGCCTGGATACCCTGTGCAGGAAAGCAGAGACAGGGTGGCAACTAGGAACAGGCTTTCAGGTTTCAAAAGCTCATACCATTCCTGGTTAGTTCTCTCTGCCTCACACTTGAGGGGGTAAGCTGTCTGCCATGCTTGCCTGCCCAGCCTGCCTGCCCATCTGCCTGCCCATCTGCCCGCCCCCTGCCACCATGATGCTCATAGACTCTAGCCGTCCAGATGCATGAGCCCCAAATAAACTCTTTCTTCTCTAGGCTGTCTTGGCCATGGTGTCTTACCACAGCAGGAGGAAAGTCACTAAGAGAGCTGACTTGAGTGGCTAGCACATAAAGGACGGCAGAACAGCCTGTGTTTCGTGCAGTGCTGGGAAATCAAGCCCCGAACCCTGCCTCTGAGACAAGCACGCCTCTGCGCTCACACACCTCCCTTGTAACTTTTAATATTTAATGCCCCACAAAGACCCAGAGACCCGGGGCCCCAGCCCAGGCCACCCGTAATTCAGAATTATTTTTTGGCAAATAGTATAAAGCCCAGAAAGAAGGGTACTTGGTTCTATATACCATAGTTTCACTGTAAGAAAAAATGCTGTTGATGTAGTTGAGCCTAAGCTGCCATTTAATTTTTATAATGTCACCGTCCTGCACTCTCAGGAGAAAAGGCAAATGGCTAAATAAAAGCACTGGTCTGTTTGAGTTCTGGCAATAGTTTGAGCTTGCTCTAGCTCCAGACGCAGAGCTTACCAGGCCCTCACCAGCTCTGCAACAGAACTGAAGGCGCTGACCCCAAACTCCACCCTCCCCATGTTAGCTTAGATCGTGAAACCCATTTTCCCCGCAAACTACCTGCATTTTCCTATAACCATGCATGCCACCTCTCTGGCTGAGGCTCCGAGAGAACTTGCCGTGACCCCAGACCTGGGATGTGCATTGTTAGCAATGCTGACAACCAGAAACAAGTGTCCTTCAAATTACGGTCCCCACACAACATACCCTATGCACAACACTGAGAACCCACATAGCCTAAAATGTCTACCTCTTAGTGCTAAAGGGGAGAGAGCATTACAGACCGCCGGCTTCCTAGGTGGGTAGCACTGTATCAGTGACTTGAGGAAAATTCCCGCTGAGCCAGCTCACGCGTTGAAGCAAGGCGCGGCTACAAACTTCCAACCCTCATCCAGAGTAGCTGCAGATTCAGGGAACAAAAACATCCTTGACAAGTTCCCTCAAAGGGCTCACTTGGTAGGAAATAAAGAAGGAAAAGAAAACTCTACAGTGAGTTTCTGAAATGGCTTTCATTAAAATAATAACCATGAGGCCTTCTCCAATTTCACTGAAAAATATTCCATGGAACCGCACTGCTCACAGGGGTGGAAAAATTAAAGCAAAATTAAACAAAAGCAAGGTCTGTCAGAGAGGTAACCAGATGAAAGGGAGCCTTGACTCATGCGTGGCCCGTCCTGCCTCGTCCCCACCACCCCGCCATCAACCCGGCTTCCCAATGCCATCTTCAAGTTAGGCTTCTGGTCCAAGAGCACCTGTGCCTCACTGGAAAGGAAAGAGGAGGAGGAAGACCCCACAGATGCCAAACCCCCTTGCCCCACACACAAGAACCTTGGGAGACACCCCCGCCCAAACCCCACAAGACACAGTACCAACTACTGTGTGTCCCTTCAAGTTGGCCAAAGTTAGATGGGCTCTTTTTCCTGATCCCTATGGATCCCTATGGCAGGGCCCTCGGCCACCCCACAGCCATAGTACATGATAATGTGTAACCCCAAAACCCAATGTTTTCACCAGGAGTCTGAAGACAGGGCTACAGGAAGCAGGAATCATGACAAGCCATTCAATTCTTAAGCATTCACTACTCGAAAGGTTCTTCCCAAAGGTCCTAGAACGCAAATTATGGTCTCTATGCAACTACCATTCCGGGATACTGAAGATAGCCAGGCTAAGAAGACAGATTTTAAAACACAGTTAATAGTCACACAGTAAACCAGTAAGAGCCACAGGAGAGGAGCCAGCTAGCTTAGACAGCAAGAAGCAGGGCTCCCTAAGTAGTAAGTAACATCCCTAAGTATGTTCCAAACACAGCAGAGGGCTGCAGTCCCCTGCATGCCCAGGAAGTCCTTTACCAGCCCCTGAGTGCTGCCTGCATGGGATAGAGATCATTAAACTGTCCCAAGGAAAGAAGAGAATGATTAGGAGATGCAGAGGAAACTGGTGTTGCAGGATATCTGATCATATTATGAATCCAGAGATTGCGCTGTTTACCAGAAAAACCTGTTTCTAGTTGTGGTGTGGCTCAGTCCTAGCACACACCTTTAATCCAAAAGCTTTTGCTTGAATATTGTAAATAGGATTAAATAAAGTCAACCATAGGTCAAGAGGCAGAGCAACAACCAGTTGACAGGAAGTGAACATAGGATTATTAAGAAAAAGCCATAGGGAATAAGAGGAAGTCAGCAGGGTGGATAGAGATACTCAGAAGTAGAAGGGAAGAGACACTCAGTTTGAAAAGAGCACATGCCTACTAGGATGTCAGTAGAGAAAAAAGGTCAGCTGGGTGCTATGTCGGCCTCTCTGAGCTAGCAGGCTTCCACCCCGGCATCTGGTTCCTGAGTCTTTAGTAAAATTGAACTTTTGAGATTTTATTTACAAACAACAAACCGGGTCCTGCAGGAAAACATCAAGCACATTTTTCCTCTTCCATCCACACTGCAGGATGAATACCCAACTGAGAGATAAAGACACTACTCAGGGTGGGTAGAGAGATGGCACAGCTGTCAAGGACACTGGCTGCTCAGTCTGGAGACTCGAGCCTGATGCCCAGCAGCTCACACACAGCTACACCTCCAGCTCCAGGGAATCAGATGTCCTCTTCTGGCTTCTACAGGCACTGTGCATACATACCACATGTATGCACAGACATACATGCAGACAAAATATCCATACACATTTTAAGGCAACAACAACAACAAATATATATATATATATCAGTTCAATTGAGATGGAAGGACTATTCAAATAGAGAGCAAACCAACCCCCTTCCCCAGCCTCTCAGACAAGGTGTTCCTAGACACCAAATGTAAGAAATATCAAGTAAGAGTCTCTTTTATCAAATGCTATGAAAGTTGTATTTAGGACACGGGATTCAATCATTTGATTGGCTTTCATGCAAATCATTTAACACACACCCTAAAACCTTTATTTGCACAAAGGCTCACTGCTATATTCTAGAAATGTGATGGCCTACAGCAGTGTCCTTTTCTCTTTGGAGCAGTGACCCCCCACCTTCCCCTTGCTTCGTTACCCATGTGCAATTTTTTCAAGTGACCCAACTGCATTAAGACTGTGAGGTCAACCTGGGCACAACAGCACATGCCTGTGAGCCCAGCACTCAGGGCGGCTGAGAGTGCAGATCTCTGGGTTCAAGGCCAGCCTGGTCTACAAAGCGAGTCCAGGACAGCCAAGGCTCCACAGAGAAACCCTGTCCCGGTGGGGGAGAGGGGGAGACTGTGAGGTCGGAACCCAGCCAAAGGGTAAGACCATCAGTACCTGAGCTAGAATAAAAGCTGAATGCACGTCCCACCATGTGTCTGTGGTATTCCCAGTACATCAAGAATAAAGTTAGCCTTGTTGGACACGTCGGTTGGAGTGGTGGTATCTATCTCTGTTGATCCCAAACTTATTTCAAATATCACAGAAACCTCTCCCCACTCTTTGCCACCTGAGCAGAGCCCAGAGGTGTGAGGAGTCTCCCTCATCCACTGCCTCGCCCTGCGCACAGCGGAACAGTTAGGCGTAGACCCCAGCCATGTCACCCAGCAGAGCAGCCTCGTAACTCAGCGAGCTGGGACACGGGGACCCTGTGAGCCCAGAGGCCTCCCAGCCTCTCATGGCCCCTGACTCTGTCCTGTCCACCATGCCTGCACTGCCTCAGGTCTCTGAAGCTGGCTGCTCATTTCTCAGCACTGGCCACACTCACGCCTTTCTCCAGGACACAGGTGTACACAGCCTCCACGCACAAGACCAAGAGAGGCTGCCTCGGGTACCTGTCAACACTCCATCCCACCCCTTGTCCCACTGACCCTCAGGACCGACTGGTTCACAGCCTGAAAATCGGGTTCACTCCAAGGACAAGCTAAGGTGACCTCAAGGACAGAGGGAAGAGACCAGGCACTCTCCTTTGAAGCTGTCCCAGCCATTATCATGTGCAGAAAGCTGAGGTTACAGGTCACTTCTGAGACTACCAGCTCAAAAAGGTAAAGAGCACTTTTGCTCATTAAAAAAAAATAGATTACTTGTTAATCTAGGTAAAGTTTATCAAATATTTGCTTTATCCTGACCCACAGGTAAGTATTTAAATCCCAAAAGGCAAGATGGGGATTTCGAAAAGGATGCACCCAGGTACACCTGGGGCCGCTGGTAGGCGTAAAACAATGATTTTTTTTTTTAAATGAGAGCTGGGTGAGGGGTCACACACCTTTACCCCAGCAGTTGGGAAGTGAAAGCAGAAAAATCAGTTCAAAGCCAGGCTCTGCCTGGAAGACTTGGCAAGGAGGGAGGGACACACGGGGAGGGGAGAGGAGCTCCCATCTCAAGTAACTAGCAATTCCTTCTGTGCTCTGATTTCATGGTAAATCAGGCTAAGACTATCTTCCTCCTTTGTGGGGAAGGAGGGAGGGGAGAGAAGCCATCTCTGTGACCACTTCCTTTAAAAATAAAGGAGATGTAAGGGGTTGGGAATGTACTGGGAACACCACAAACACATGGCGGGAAGTGCATTCAGCTCAGGTACTGATGGTCTTACCCTTTGGCTGGGTTCCGACCACAACAGACCTCAGATAGAAATGATTCTCTCAAAAGAATTTTGCACCTGGCAGTTAGTATGG
>CM053745.1:59410983-59464457 GCA_028658305.1 Pachyuromys duprasi
GCTGACTCGGGTGGAGCTGACTCGGGTGGAGCTGACTCTGGTGGAGCTGACTGACTCTGGTGGAGCTGACTCTGACTCTGGTGGAGCTGACTCTGACTCTGGTGGAGCTGACTCTGGTGGAGCTGACTCTGGTGGAGCTGACTCGGGTGGAGCTGACTCTGGTGGAGCTGACTGACTCTGGTGGAGCTGACTGACTCTGGTGGAGCTGACTGACTCTGGTGGAGCTGACTCTGACTCTGGTGGAGCTGACTCTGACTCTGGTGGAGCTGACTCTGACTCTGGTGGAGCTGACTCTGATGCTCACGGGCCGCTTCACCGTGGAAAACGACAGTATCCACCACACCAAAGGTTGGTGACAGAAGCTTGTGTAGCCCCTACCTCAAATGTGAATCACCTGCACGAGGAAATTTCATTCAGCTATAGAGAAAAGATAAATTATGAAGTTTTCAGGAAAATGAATGGGTTTGGGCTGTATTTTCTTGAGGTAACCCAGACTCAGAAAGAAAAAAAAAATACCACACTGCTTTAATTTGCTTCTGTCACTTTAACTAAGCACCATCACCAAAAGCAACTTGGTAAAGGAAAGGATTTATCTAGCTTTCAGGTTACTGTCCACCATGGAGGGAAGTCAAGGCAGATGTACAGTACAAAACAAAGGAGGGGCTGAAGATATGGCTCAGCGGTTAAGAGCACAGGCTGCTCTTCCAGAGACCTCAGTTCAGTTCCCAGCAACCACATGGTGGCTCACAACCATCTGTAACAGAATCTGATTCTCTCTTCTGGTGTGCATGAAAACATAAAATAAATAAATCATAAAACAACAACAACATGGAGGAACACTGCTTACAGGTTTGCTTAGTTGCCTTTCTTATACAGCCCAGGCCTACCTGCCCAGGGATGGCAACACTACATTGGGCTGGGCCCTAGCCCATCAACTAGCAGTTAAAGATAATGCCCCACAGGACAGCCCTGGCCAATCTGACGGAGGCAACTCACCTCTTCCCAGGTGATTCAGGTTGACAACCGATGCTAACACAGACTCTGCTTCATATCCAGATCACACACTATAACACAGGCTCTCCTATACACAGATCTCACACTATAACACAGGCTCTCCTATATACAGATCTCACTATAGCACAGGCTCTCCTATATACAGATCTCACTATAACACAGGCTCTCCTATACACAGATCACACATTATAACACAGGCTCTCCTATACACAGATCACACATTATAACACAGGCTCTCCTATATACAGATCTCACTATAGCACAGGCTCTCCTATACACAGATCACACATTATAACACAGGCTCTCCTATACACAGATCACACACTATAACACAGGCTCTCCTATACACAGATCTCACTATAACACAGGCTCACCTCATACGCAGACCCCAGCTTTACATTTTTCTCTATGTGCACATGGCCAGAGGCCACAAAACTGGAATGAGAACTATGAACAGAAGGGGAAACGCTTTACCTAATAGTCTGAGGAGGGTAATAGAGTGCATGTGACAAAAGGTGGAAATGGATGGCTGGGAACAGCAGACAAGGCAGGGACAAAGGATTTGGAAAAAGTTATGTATGGATGGCTGACAGAATGAAACCTGTTGTTTTCTATGTTGTTTAAAAATAGAAAGAAGAACTCAACAAATAAATATACAAATTAAGAGGACTAAAGGTAGAAAATAAATTAAACAGCTCCTATCAATAGCGAGCACTTCACAAGAAACTTCCCCAAACACCTAACACATGACACAGCAGGCCCACACTGTGAGTAAAGGCTTGAGCACTGGTTGACAGGTGTATTTTTCTGACAGAATGTCAGCAATGGTGGTAAGAGGCAGGTCCCCTGGTCATGGTGCGTGTGCACTAAAGGGGTGGACAGCAAAGGATGGGTGTGGTTGGGAAACCTCACCCCAACTACTAGGAACTGCAGGTATCTGAGAAAGAATGCTCATTCCACAGAGCGCATCAAATCTCAAAGAAGATGGTACAGAGGTTTGAAGCAGCAGCAGCAATGGCTTTCCCCGTCTCCTGTTATCTCCTTCAAGCCCTCAGCTCATGGAATGGCCCTCCACATTCTTCCCCATATCTCTGGAAATGGCCCCAGACATACAACCACAGCTTCCTCCCCACCCCAATCTCCTTGGTAACTTAAAATCCAGTAAGGCTGACCATGAAAATTGAGTATCTCAGTAAGAATGTGGCATGAGACAATTTAATTCTACCAGCTCATGAAGGACAAAGCCCAGCATGGCCACGTGTCCTGTCTGGCATCACACAGGTATTAAGTGAAAGATCATGGAGTTTTCTAGCTCATGTTTGACACCACGCTATCCAACTCCACACTTCTAATGTCCAAACCCAAGCAGCCCAGAGTGAGACTGAAATGATCATTTACAATCAGCGATAAGGCACAAGGCGTACAAGTGGCTCAGCAGTACAAGATGCTGCATCTGAGCAATTTAGGTATCTTCTTTTTAGGCCAACAAGATTTCAGTAAGACGTAGTCACGTGGGGGCAACTAAAAAGACTCACATCATGGAGGACGGAAGCTAGGAGTCCGGTGTGGATTGCTAGCCTAGTACCCTAGGTCCTGGGTTCAGTTCATGGCTCCACACCAAAGGGGGGGACAAAGTTAATTTTGCAGCAGTCCCCGCACGTACTAAGCACCGGTACAGTCTCTGCCGGGTCAATACCTGCTAGCAAGGCAGAGTCTGTATTACAGTTGAAGACTGAGCTGCTGACAAAAGAACAACTCTCCTGCAAATGCTGAGACCCATGAGGCCCAGCCCAGCGGTTTAAGTTGTCAGTCATCCCTTCCCCCACCCCGGTTATTCAAAACAGGACAAGGAGCTGGGGATGGTGGTGCATACAAGGAGTTAAGTTCTCTGTGAGGTCAAGGTCAGCCTGATCTACACAGCTAGTGACTTCCAGGATAGACAGGGCTACATTTAAAAACCAGTCTCAAAAACAAATGAATAAATCTCACTTAGATTCTGATATCTACATTCTAAAAGAATAGAAAGCCAAGACAAACAGGGCTGGGGAGACAGCGCTTGGGAGCCTGCACTGCTCTTGCAGAGGACAGGAGCTGGGCTGCTCCCCAAAAATCCACAGCCCTGGTCTCCCCAGGCAGCAGGACTCACGCGCACATACCCATTCACAGAGGCATGTACGTACACACAATTTTTAAAAAATGCAGGACACTTGTGAGGCATGCCTTTAATCCCAGCACCCATGAGGCAAAGGCAGGTGACTCTCCGAGTTCCAGGCCAGCCTGATCTACAGAATGAGTTCCAAGGACAGCCAAGGCCTCACAAAGAAACCCTGTCTCAAAAAATAATAATAAATAATAATAATAATAAACACATCTCTAAAAGATGAATATAAAACAGGACGAATGTTTTGTATACAGTCTTGTGAGAGGGTGCATACTGGCTGGTGAGGGATCCTTTAAGAAATGGCAATACAGATATGGTCAATCAGACCTTGGTCACATCCTGACCAACAAGACAATAAAGACCAAAGATCAAAATCAATTTATTAGATAAACAATTTTATATAAGAGAATTTACACAATTTAATGTAGCTGGCATATCCTTTCCACTGAGCTCCTCCCAACTTCCGTCTCTAACCCCTTTTACTGAGGGCATCGTATACACACAGCCGCACAGAGCATCATGTAGACACAGCTGCACAGAGCATCACGTACACACAGCTGCACACACAGCTGCACGGAGCATCATGTAGACACAGTTGCGCAGAGCATCAGATAGACACAGCTGCACAGAGCATGGTGTACACACAGCTGCACAGAGCATCATGCACACACAGCTGCACAGAGCATCATGTACACACAGCTGCACAGGTTGAAGGAATGATCACAAAAACACAGAATCAATTCCCAGCTTCATCTTGCCCACATGAATAAGAGTGTGTTTCCTGGACTCGCCAGCCTCCAATTCCTCACTGTGAGGAGCCATTCCTACAAGCTGTTCCTATAAGGATCAAATGATCCACTATCCCCAAGTGCCCTGGTCCGAGGGCCCCTGCTCCCACTGCCAGCTGCTGAGCACCACAGGGGTGACTGACCTCCACTGTAGCCTCAATCCTCACACTCAAGAGGTCAGCGAGTCCAAACAGAGAGATCTGAAAGGGAACGGGGATGAGGGTGGTTCAGAACTCTTGACCTAAAACAGGGAGGTTCAGAAAAGTGTACTGACCTTGAGGAAGCTGCAATCTGTGGTTCTGGGTTTTTATTGACCATCAGAAACTGAAGGAGCCTTTTAAAGTTATTAAAATCAGAATTCAACTGGCCTAGGGATGAGCTGGCCGTGGGTTTTTCTTTAGTTTTGTTCTGTTGTTGTTGGCTTTGGCTACACCGGTAGTTCAGCCACAATGAAGCCTGAGAAACCAATTGGTACTATCAACTAGGAAGAACTTAACCAGGACTGGAGCTGCAGTTCTGGGACAGAGTGTGTGTTTAACCCGTGTGAAGCCCTGCATTCAATCCCAACACCATCAAAAGGGAAAAGGAACTCAATCAAAACAGGCTGGTGAGCTTCATAGAAATGATTTCCATCAAGTGTGCATAAAGGTAGGTAAACATTTGTAATCCCAGCACTTGGGAGGTAGAGGCAGGAAGATCAGAAGCTCAGGGCCAGCCTGGGCTACATATTAAGTTCCAGGCCAGCCTGGGCTACATGAGACCCTATTTCAAAAAACTTAATAAGAAATAATTTCCATTAGCAGACAACTGAAGGAGGCAACCTGAGAATATGCTCATGAAATCCAGCACCAACCACCAGCCTCCATTTGTACTAAGTAAATCCAACATACCAACCACTTTCCTCATGGGTAATGGCCACCCAGGAGATCCAATGCCTCTGGACTCCCATGAGGGAGGTGATGTGGTCTCTCCTGACACCTGTGGAAAACATCATCTCCCACGAAGTGTTGGCAAGTGGCTCAGCCATACCTTGGAGGACATTCTGGAGACCTGTTCCTTTCTGGTGCTCAAACTACAAATAAGATGCTCAGCTCTGACAATGACGTTGGAATCCGTAAGCTGGCATCTCTACGGCCAGCCCCAAGGGACCTGACGAACTGGATATCAGGCATTTGTGAGGCCACCTGTGGACCACCTGCGCACGCTGTGGGTCGCCTTATAAGAGACCTCAAAGCTCCTCCCCTCTCTCTTTCTCTCCTGCCCTGCCCCGAAATGGTCTCTCTAATACCTTTCTCCCTTCCTTTCCTCTTCCCTTCCCCCTTCTCTTAATAAACCTTCCACATGGAACCAGTCGCGTGGTGTGATTTGTGAACCCACCATGTAACTCTGTTGCACAACCCTAGCATTTGACACCTTGTACAAAAATAGGGGTGAAGCAGCAGGCTATGTGAGGACGCACACCTCAGATGGAGAGGCCAGTACCACAGATCCCCACTGGCTGCCAGCGACGCCCTGGCCATTCCTCTCCAGGCCTCACCACTTGCTGAGTACTGTCTCCATCCTGCCCTCTGCCTGGGTTGAACCCTCAGGCACACCCTGCAACCTCTTCCTGTCTTGTCCTGAAATACATCTGGCATCAGACCTCAATGATCACACCAACCGCTTTCTCATGGGAATGGCTACCCAGGAGATCCAATACCTTCGGACTCTCTCTCTCATGATCAAACAAGACCCTGAACTGTGAAAACAGGCAAGTCCTTCACTGCAAAAGAGGCTGCACACAGTGAAGCCTGAATTAGGGACCATCTTCCCTTCTTCAGAGTGTCTGGCAGAGCCTCTCTAAGCCACAGCTGAACTGTAGTCACTGCCCCTCTGGAGTCATGGAACTGCATGTGAATTCGGGTTCACTCCTGAGAGCAACAGGGGACAGAAGAGCTTTTTGAGCAGGATAACCCCAATTTGGTTTAGGGTAATTTTCCTTCCATTCAAAGAAAAAAAGAAAAAGCTGAAGCCACAGCCAGGCTTGAGGAAACACCGAGTTTCCCTGAGTCTCCCAATCTCCTGCATCAATCAATGGGCATTTGGTGAGGGTGAATGAATGGATGGTTCCACTGGCATCTGGAAAGCCAAACAGGCACGTCGGGTGCCAGACGATAAGTGACGGGAGAGTTTCTGTCTTAAGAACTGGGCAGCTGATGAAGCCAACGACGAAATGACAGTTCAGCCTGACAAATGGAAGGGAGGTATCCTCTGGGTTTCCCTGCTGTGATGAATCACAAAACCAAAGCAACTTGTGGAGGGAGGGAACAACGGCTTACACTTCCATCTTAGAGTTCATCACTGAGGGAAGTCAGGACAGGAACTCAAACAGAGCAGGAACCTGGAGGCAGGAGCTGATGCGGGGGAGAGGAGGGCGCTGCTTACTGGCTTGCTCATCATAGCACACTCAGCCTGCTTTCTTATAGAACCCAGGACCACCAGCCCAGGGATGGCACCACCCACCATGGGCTTGGCCCTCCCTCACCAGTCACTAATTAAGAAAACACCCTATAGGCTTGCCTACAGCTTGATCTTATGGAGGCATTTTCTCAATCGGGGCTCCCACCTCTCTGATGACTCCAGCTTGCGTCAACCTGACATAAAGCCAGCCAGCACAGGAGGAAACACACATGTAAAAAAACCATATTCATTCACTCACAACCAAAGGACCTGCTTGATAAAACCAGCATACACATTCAGGCGGCCAGCATTTCTACCTGCCTGCTAGAGACCAGCAGGCAGAGGCATGCTGAGAACTTCTGGTCTTGATGGGACACACCTGCGACATTTTCTGATGATCCAGACAGCAGTTCAGCTGTGACACAGCCAGCTCCAAGCCACGAGGTTCCTAAGAAGCTGCCCAATCTCAAGAGTAACATGCAAAATGGAACAAATTATGTAGGTGCTCGTAATCTCTAGTGTTAAAGCTCAATGGGACCCTCTGGCCCATGCCTCTCAGTGTGTGGTCCAGGGATATCAGATGAAGTAGCCATCAAAACAGATCCCCCAGGACCCAACCAGGGGCACTAGGGCTTCACAGAGCGGGCTCCACAAGCGGCCAATACCTACACTCTTTAAAGCACGTTGGAGGCCATGGCTGAGACAGGTAAACATGGCTTTTACTGTCTAGACACTGAGCTCCAGCTTTGCTCACATCCACTTTCATTGCTCTTCACACCTTACGTAATAACGAGAGGTCTTAAAAGGGTTAATCTTTAAATAAGTCTGAAACTTTCCTTCCTGCTCCAGAGGGCAGGAGGGGATTTTTTTGTTCCCTTCAGAAACCTGGCACTCTGCCTGTTACCAGCCACAGAGATGGCTCAGCAGATAGACATGCTTGCTCACCACCATGCCTGATGACTAGTGAGGTTCATCCCAAGGCTCACCGGTCCAGACAGAGTTGTCCTCTGACCTCCCCACGTGCCTGGTGAGTGTGGGTGGGGGGAGGTGAGAGTGGAGGTGAGGGTGCTGGGGGTAAAGTGTGTTTGTTAAAATATATATATAAAATATGGCACCAAAGTGCCACGGTGTAAAATTAAAAGCACTGCCCTGCCTATCATCCATCCCTGAACTCAGGACAGTAAGGTGGGAGAATCCCTACCCTGTACCACAAAACAAAATGAGTAAGTCCTCAGCACAGCTGCCCCTTGGTGGGGCACCACACAGCCAGTCTCTGTGAGCCCTCTGCATCGCTTTCCTCTTGTCATGAGCCTTGTCTAAGCCTGGCCCCCAGGGTCTGCCCCACCACAAGCGGCCGTTTCTACAACAGCACAGGCAAGGTGACACCTCTCAACAGGGACAAAGCCAGCCACAGGGGAATGAGGACGTAACTGCTCTCTGGGGCCAGGCACATCGGTCTCCTGGAGTCCCTCAACTCTGGCGCCCTGGGAAAGCGCCTCCCAGTTGACCTTCCATCTGCTACTGCAACCCTAGACACCGCCTGGGTAGCAGGCCTGACAAGGAGTAGAGAATACACCCATGGCCTTGCTGGGTGTTGCTGACACCACCAGGGGGCAGCAGGGAAGCAGGGCAACCCTGGAGAGTCTGGGCCATACTCAGCTGGACCCAGTAGTTCTTTTTGTTGTTGCTTTGTTTTTCACTTTTCTTTTTAGCTTTTCAAGACAGGGTTTCTCCACGTAGCGCTGGCTGTCCTGGATCTCTCTTTGTAGACCAGGCCGACCTCAAACTCACAGAGATCCACCTGCCTCTGCCTCCAGAGGACTGGAATTAAAGATGTGCACCACCACAGCCCTGCTGGACACAGTATTTCATTCATATATATACATTCCATCTATTTCTAATGACAGACATGACAAACTACACAATAAATGGGGATGAGAAAATGAGCTGTTTTGAAGAACTGTTTTGAAACTCTGGCAGCCTTAGTTAAAACAACACAATAGCTAAAAAAACATCCGCAGGGAGTGCAGGAGACCCTGGGTGTAAAGAGGTACACTGACAGAGCTTGCCTGAGGGTCAGCGGCACAGTGCGTTTGCAGCCTGCACAATGCTTTACTCCAAACCCCAGGACCGACGAGGAACAAGGGGCGCAGGAGGCATGGTCTCCTACTACACAACTGTCGAACACACGGCTCAACAACACGGAGAAGCTGCATAAACTACGTCAGAAAATCCATGTCCTAAAGGTGACACAGAAAAGTCCACCATAAAAGTGACGGTCTGTAGCAGGATTTCCCGATTTACTTAGAGTCAACGTGCTCCTGCAAATGCAACAAATGCGTGTAATTGACAGCTAAAATATCAGCAGGCACATTGGGCTAACTGAAAGTATCCCTATTCCGTCCTGTTTCCACAGTCTTCAGGTCTTACATGGAAACCAACCATCTCTTGAAATCCACAATTTTCAATAATCATAATGTACAGCCAAATCAAGCCGTGTTTACAACTTCAGCAAAACCCTCTGAGGGCATGTAGTATTGGTTGTCGCCATCTGGCCGCGTAGCTACCAATTCAGGAGTCCAGGAAGCAGACCACATGTGGGAGGAAAAGCAAACACTCCAGAAAGAAGGTGAAAAATCAGGTTTGCTCTGCAAGGTGGGCAGGGGACCGCTTTCCAGTTTTCCCATCTGCAGCAAGGCAGCTGCAAAAGGAAACTGTTGGAATTTAGGGTTCTCTCCATGCCAGCTGCGGCTCCCACACAGAGATGGAGACCTGTTCCACTTATAATAAGCTTCAAGTACCATAATGGGGCAGCTAGCAATCTAGTCTAACTCGACTGTGTTAGCCTGGCCTGCCTCCCAGCATGTGCCCCATTACTTGTCCTCTGGTCTCACCTGGCTGCCTCCGCTCCATCCTGGTTCCCATCGACCCCTCCACGGAGACCTCCTCCTCATGAGGTCTCCTCAGGGCAAGATGACCTCCACCCAGCCACCTTCCTCTCCTGGCCCAGCCTCCTGGCTCCTCCCCCCTCCCCCAGGCTGGGAACAAAGTCCCGCCTACTGTCCCCTCTGCCAGTCACTGGTTCTTTAGCTTCTTTATTAACCAACCAGGGAGAACTGGGGAGTCATTTCTAGACAACATGGAGACAGGAGATTCCTCATTAGCAATGACAAGACCACAATCTGTCAGCATTCAGGAACCAGATTTACAAAGACACACCTTAATACAATGTGAATGAGGATCCCCTCTACGGCAAACCACTGAACCCCAGATACAGAAATGATGCCCTGGGAAGCTAGTCACAAGATGTCATCTCTGTCCACAGATGGCTTCACCCAGTCATGGCCCTCCTGCGAAGTGTAGTTCGGGACTGGAGATGCCTATGGGGGAGGGATGGGGGAGTGCATCCTCTGCCTTCATTGGCATCACCTGGGCCCCTTGTGAGACACACAGGAGCGTGACGTGTACCCCCACTCCGACTGCACTGAATCAGTGTGGAGGGCCCTGGGGGCCCTGCATCTTCTAATACGCTCCTGAGTGGTGCTGCTGCCCTCCCGACTGCCCTGCTGTGCGCTGTCGACTAGGGACGCTCCACCCGCATCTTCAGTGGCGGGAACTGTGGGAGGACCTGATTCCCAGGAAAAGCAGCGCATACAGAAGCTCCTGGAGCCACACTTCACAGGCGTGGCTCCTGCTGGACACTCAGTAGCTGTGTGACCCTAGACAGGTTAATGGAAACACCTCAGCTTGGGTACCTTCACAGGTATAAACTGGAGGGGTTTCTCCCCAGCTGGAAAGCAGAAATGGGTGCCCACCCAAGACAGCAATGCAAAGTCTGTATAACCTTGACTGTCCCGGAACTCACTACATAGAGCAGGCTGGCCTTGAACTCCCAGAGATCCATCCAACTGCCTCTGCCTACTGAGTGATGGGGGTGAGGGGATTAATGGCCCAAAGGCAGGTGACACCACACACAGCTACTACATTCTTTAAGATTAGGTCTTTAAGATTAGGTATTGGTATCGACACACTGTTGGCTCACACCTATAATTCAGCACTCAGGAAACTGAGGCAGCAAGGATTGCTGTGCACGCAAAGCTGTCAAGACCAGACTGTGGGAGGCTGTCTTAAACAACAAAATGTATGTCTACCTTCCAAGAAACCAGGACGACAGGTGTGCACCCACACCCAGCTCTCCCTTCACCTACATTTTGAAAGTCCACTCAAAGAAAACTCATCACGAGTTCTGTGTCTTGCAAAAAGCTCAGGAGACCAAGACAGCCCACCTGCTTTGAGTTATTTTCTTATACTCACTCCACCCATGTTCCTCCTTCCTGCATGCTCCTCCCTACCAAGCATCCAGCATCAGAACCTGCGCACACTGTACACAACACACTTAAAACAACAGTAAGTGACTCTTTGAAACCCCCTAGGTTTTCCCATTTTTAAAAGGTAACATCAGAATGTGATAAAGATGAAACGGCAGAGGTCCAGAAATAAAAACTATACCGGCTGGCCAAGCGTGAGTAATAGCCAGCCCCAGGCGACTAGATGGAAAAGTACTTATGAGTGTCACTTTCACCTGCTTCCTACAATGAAAGGGGCAAGGCTGGGGCAGGGAAGCCATCCGTGGTGGTAGGCCATGGCTTCTGTCTCTGAACACCCCACAGGCTTCAGAAACTCGTCCCCAAGAGTGAGGCAGGCACCAAAGGCAGAAATAAAAAGTCCATCCAACAGGGAGAGACAAACTCCACTACGGCTGCATGTCACGGAGATCTTATTCAAGAGCAGTGTTCCCATTCATAAGTAAAGCAGACATCGTTTTCCCCACCCGAGCGAGATCAGCCACACTGAGGTACCACGACAGAGAGGGACAGAACTACAGGTTATTAAACTTCGTTGCACACACACACACACACACACACACACACACACAAGCACCCACAGTGGCAATAGGTAGAGCTGAAAGAAAGGTGTGTGGTGAGGTTCTTCAGATGGTTGGGGGACACTTGAGACTGTATCCGATGCAGGCCCCTAGCTTCAGCTGCGATAAGACCAGCTGTTCACAGCTGCTTAATTTAAAGAGAAAGAAAGAGTTGCAGTGTGGGCGCCGAAGCTGCGCAAGCCCTGAGCGGAGCATCGGAGCATCGGAAACCAGCGAAGGTGGGCGTGCAGGCTGCACCTTCCAGGACACCTCCGCACCTCCCACGGATCCCCGCGCTTTCAGGCGGCCGCCACCTGTGCCTGCCCCCCGGTCCCGGCTGCCCCTCCCGGCGTGGCGCGGCGCAGGCGTGGGGTGCCGGCGGGGCGCGCAGGCGGCTCGGCGCACGCGCGACGGGGGAGCAGGGCGTGTGCGGCCGCGCCGGGAACGCATCCTCCCACCGCCTCGACCCCGCGCGGGGCGTGGAACGCGCGGCCGAGCCGGCGTGGAGCATCTCGCGGGCGGCGAGACGGGCCCAGGCGGGGCACTCACCAGAAGAACAAGCGCGAGCAGAGGTTGGCGTCCTGCAGCGGGTTGGGTTTCACCTCGGTGTGCACCGGCAGCATCTTGCCCGGGGCTCGCGGGGCCGGCGGCGCGCGCGGGGCCGGCAGGCGCGGGGGAGAGGATGCTGGCGCTCCGGCCGCCGCGCCGGTCCGCTCGGCGGGAGCCTCGCAGGCGGCGGCTTCCGGGAACCGAGCGCCGGCCCGCCCTGACCCCGCCTCCCGGGGTTCCTCGGGGCGCCCGCTGCGCGTCGCCGCCGCCTCCCGGAGCGCGGAGCGGCGTGGCCCGTGGGAGCGCGGGGGAACGGAGGGTGGGGAACGGCGGGGCCCGCGCGCAGGTGCCGGCCGGTGGAGGGGGGGACGCGAGGCCGGCCCGGCGAGGACGCTGCACGTGCTCGGCACCCGTGGCGGACTGGCCGAAGTTTAAGTTCAGCGCCCAAGCACCACCCTGGAGGTGGCGGGGCGGCCCGCCCCCGCGCTCGGAAACGCCCCCTGGGCTGCGCGCTTCTGGAGAGCTGGTGGAGGCAGCCGGGCTCTAGCTGTCCTCTCCCTGGCTTGTTGCCCTCATCGGGACCAAATGGGGTGCTGCGGGAAGTCCTCACCTGCCGGCCAACAGTCTGACCTGGAAGTCTGACAGCACGGTGTAACAGATGGCCTTTGCAGACCCGAAGGCCGTGAAGACGGTGGGGGCGGGCTTCTTGGCCTGTCCTGTACTGGGTGGCGGACCTCTATGAGCGGTTGGCTGTCCGCATAGATTGGGTAAGGGAGATCAGATAATACACTGCCTGTGGTGTTTCTTTGACTGAGCCCTGAGAGGCTCGCAGAGGACCAGTGTGGAAGGGAACCAGTATTACAGGACACCGACCGCGGTGTGCCTTTCTGTATGCCTACTCCACTTTTAATCTGTACAGTGCCCTTTTCGAGATGGCTAGGCCTACTGGGTAAACTTAGACTCAAAAGATCCAGCTAGCCTGAGATCTTAAGGTCAGTGATGATGAAACCGGATCTGTACTCAAGCTGTCCTGTGAGCCTGGACTGCCTCAGGGACAGTCAGTGCCAGACTGCGCCCACAGTAAGATCTGGTTCCTAGCTTTTGGACCCCTGTTCACAAGCCCTTCTGTCTGTTCATGCCCGTTTCCGAACTCATGGTGCTGGGCACAAGTCTCCATCTGCTGTGAGAAAACACTGGCCAGAAAAAGTGTTTAAAGCAGACTTACACTTGCAGGTAACAGTCCATCACCGAGGGGGAATCAGGCCGGGAGCTGAAGCCTCGGCCTTGGAGGGCTGCTGCCTGCTGACTCAGGCCTGAGGTAGGCAGGGCGCTCATACCATGGCAAACACAGCATTCCCCCAGCGGCCACTGACCAAGCTCATCTGGGCAGTTGTTTGGTTGCAGTTCCCGTGTTCCTGGTGACTCTGGGTTGTGTCCAGCCGAAGAAGAAAAAAATAATAACCAACTCAACTTTCAAGTAACCAATTCAACTTTAGTCATTTCCCGTGTCTGTTTATTAACAATGGGGTTTCTGTACAGAGTCTTGGTATAAATAAGCATATATTTAGAAGCCAGGCCAATGTGGGGGTCCACGAGTTTAATCGCATGACTTTGGAGGTAGAAACAGGAGGAACAACGACTTGAGGTCATCTTTGATGGACAGAGAGTTCCTGGCTATCCTGACTATATGAGAGGCCCCGACTCAAAACGCAAAAATAAGTAAATAAAGATAAAATAATAAGTCGGCAGCAACACACAGAAGCCGAGAGAGAGGAAGTTCAGGATGGATGGGGTACCGGGGGAGATCTAGATCTAACTGGATAGGAGAGAGAGAGAAGAAGACAGTGTCTCATGCACCCCACCTTAGCCTCTGTACTCCATATGTAACCAAGGATGGCCTTGAACCGCTTCATCTGCCTCCCAGGTGTTGGGATCACAGACTTGGACCATCATGTCTAGCTGGGAGTTTTTTAGCCTGGGAACACATCCCAGTAAGTAAGCTGCTTGCCTTATAGGCACAAGGACTCCAATTCTTCCAACTTTCCAAAAGCCAGGCATGGTGGCACAGTCCCAGCATGGGAGGCAAAGCAAGGGTCCCTGAGTCCCTGGCTATCTGGCCTGCCAGGCCTACTTCATAGGTGTTCAGGTGTAGTGCAATGAGACACCTTGTTGCAAACAAAAAAACAAGCTTGAGCAGTGACAAGCTTGAACACACATGCACACACAAATTTTATATATACACACATAAAGGTATAAAGTTTGAGCTACTCAGGAAGATGAGGCAGCAGAAGGTCCTGAGTCAAGGACTTAAGGACCAGTCTGAACAACATAGCTATATCTGTCTTTCGAAATAAATAAATAAATAAATAAAAGTCAGGTACATAAAGTAGCATAATGGCCAGGCACAGTAGCGCATGTTTGTAATCCCAGCACGGATCTCTGAGTTCAAGGTTAGCCTGATTTACAAATAGAGTCCAGGACAGTCAAGGATACACAGAGAAACCCTGTCTCAAAAAAAGAAAAAAATGATAAGTAGCAAAATGCTGATCATTTTGAACTGAATGGAGTTCACTATACAGTATTTGGGGTATTTCATGTGTGTTTTCAGACTTCTCATTGCAAAAAGAGAAGCATTCCAGCTGGAGTTGAAAGCTGACCATACGCTGGTCTTCCTCTCCATTTTCAGATACCATGATGTATAAACCAAAAATGGGCAGGCCTTACCTAATTTCTGACATTCTTTGAAACTCCTTGTATTCTCTAGCCCAAGTGTTTGCTTGTCTGCCACTTCTTCAAAGCCTGAAATCTGTCTGCTGAAGATGGAAGACTAGTGGCTTTCCTCATGCCTGCTCCATCCCTGAGACTGGGGGACTGCTCTGGGACTGGAATTAGCAGACTCCAGGCTGCCAACACACTCAGTCCCTTCAGCTTTTCTGAGTTGCTGGCTTTAGTTTTCTAACTAAGCTGGTTTGAAGCTTAACATTCTTTTCTGAACATAACTAACGCAGCATTTAGAAGAAAACATTTAGAGCCAGCGTTTCAGAGTAAACAGACTTGGCTTAGGGGAATAAGGTTCTCTGCCCTCCCTTAATCACGAGCCTTGTTCGCCCTTACTTTCCTCAGGTCTCTAATGAGATTCTGAATTCATACTCCATGTGTCAGGTTGTGAGCCTCTCAACAATTCAGTGTGTTCTGAAGGCAACATACAAATGAAAGGAACTCTGCTCATTTGTTCACAAATACTAGGGGTGGGGTATAGTTCTCGGAGTGCTTAGCTTGAAGCCCTGGGTTGAATCCTCAGCACCACAAAAGAACGAAGAAAAAAATAGACCTGTGTATACGTATAGTGTGTGTGGGTATGTAGAGAGCCTGCGTGTTTCCATTTAATGAATGTCTTCTTTGTACTTTACAGTTAGGCCAAAGCTATCGTGCAAAGGTGGAAGAAAGGCCTCTCTTTGCAGTTGTTTACTTGCTTGATAATCCAGTGTTATGACTAAAAAGACAAACAAGAGCAAGCGTCAGAGAGGAAGAAGCTGAGCACCCGGACGTCCCTGGCAGAACCGTGCACGCTGGTGGAGCGTAAGGCAGGGGGGCAGCCCGTCAGGAGGCTGAAGGGTTGGGTGACTCAGCAGCTCTGTGGCTGGGAGAGCAGCCAAGAGAAATGCAAGTCCACACTGGGGCTTTCGGCAGGACGGCCGGCTCAGAAAGGAGAGGAGCACATGCCAGGAGGGGCACCTCACAGTGGCATAGCCGTGTAGTGAGATGGTATTGGCACTTTGTAAAGAAAGAACAGATCGTTTATGTGTGTTAACAAGCGTGGGAGGCTGGAGAGATGCTCAGTGGTTAAATGTACTCATTCATTCAGAGGACTAGAGTTTGATTCCCAGGACCCACGTGTTGGCATAAAGTTTATATTTTTAAAATATATGTATATTTTTAGATGTGGAATGTGTGTGTGTGTTGTATTTGCGT
Source organism: Pachyuromys duprasi (assembly GCA_028658305.1). Classification (NCBI taxonomy): domain Eukaryota; kingdom Metazoa; phylum Chordata; class Mammalia; order Rodentia; family Muridae; genus Pachyuromys; species Pachyuromys duprasi. The sequence continues at coordinate 59,426,831 of CM053745.1, forward strand.
ATCACACACCCCCTATACCAAGTTTGGGCCAGCAAGATGTCTTAGTGGATAAAGGCACTCGCCACCAAGCCTGACAACCTGAGTTCAGTCCCGGGCCCTGCATGGTGGAAGAAGAGAGCTTCCCCCAAGAGTCGCCTTCTGACTCCACACATGTGCAATGACACGTGCACATCCCCCTGCGGAAACACAATAAATAAAATACAAACTGTTACAGAGCTGTTCAAAACGCCAAGCAATGAAATACAGAAAGAAAATAGTGTTCTGATATCCATTGCAGTGAGGAAAACAGAGCCTGAGAAAATGACCTGGCTCAGGCCCTGAGTTAAGGTCACTTGGCCTAGTTGCTTTGCCCTGCAGTGTCTCAGAACATCATGGTGGGCCCAGCTTGAGGTGGAGGAAGACTTTCACCTCAAGATTTGCACTTTCAGCCTCAGGGAGGGGTATCCAGATATCCTCTTCAAAGGCCAATTACCAAGGTTCCTCACCCAGCAGGAAGGTGCTAATTAACATTAGGGCCTTTTGGGGCCTAAAATCCAAACAGTTGCCAGTAATCCCAACCACTCAGGCAAGAATATGACAAGTTCAGGCCTGCCAGGGCTATGCAGCCAATCCAAGGCTAGCCTAGGCAACTTAGCAAGACTTCTCTTCAAAATAAAGGAGAAAAATGACTGGAAATAAAACTCAGTGGTAGATGGTATGTCAAGCACGTACAAGGCTGGCATTGATCTCCAAGACCACAAAAAGCAAATAGAAGATGGTATAATGTGTGGATTATGTTGCTGAAGTTTAAGGCTCAGTAAATTACAGATACTTATTTTGCTTGAAAACTTAGGTTAATAAACACAGCTTCTGCCTGTAAGATGGTTACAGTGTAGAAATTCTGTTTCCTGTGGAGTCTGTGCATTAGGGAGGGGTGTGTGTGTGTGTGTGTGTGTGTGTGTGTGTGTGTGTGTGTTGTACATGGGCCATGGTGCATAAGAAGCAAGAGAGTCCTGTGTAAAGGATTTTTAATCTAGACACATGGCTGCTTTAGCAACGGATTGAATCTGAAGACCTAGCTATGCAGTCCAGCTGGAAAGCAGCTTTGCCACAGACCTCTAATCCCTCTGGCTGGGATATAGACACACCCTTAGTACACACCTTTAATCCCAAACCATGAAGGTACGGTTAGTTTGCAGGAGGAAGCAGCCATGTTTGAAAGTGACCTCTGGTTGAGGAGCAGACAAAGTGATGAATCAGAGAACATTTGACAGAAAGAGTCAGAGATAGGTTTCTTTTACAGAAAAGTCCCTTTATTTCTAAACGAGAAAATTGACATAGGTGTGGGAAGGAGGATGACGGTGAAGGAGGTAACATACAGAGAAAGTGCAGCAAGAGGCTGGACTGCAGCCAGTGGGTGGACAGAATTGTGTCGTTAGCTGGTGCTCTTTAAATTTCTGTCAAAGGTTTTGAAAAGCAGAGCAAGGAGAAGGAGGTGTCGCTAACTCTGAAATCCCTAATTTAGGTAACTGGAGAAATGCGGTGTCAGAGGAATGGAGACCGAGCTCACACACAGTCCCGGGAATCAGACTCAAAGGTGCAGACTCAAACTTTATTGTCCTTTAAGAGACTGAAAGGCCGGTCAGATCCTCCCAGGCCGGCCTCAAGCACCAGAGACAACCAATCAGGTTGCTGCAGCTACGGGGGAGGCAAGGTCACCTTGGGAGGCTTCCGTGAAGAAGGGGGGTAAGCCTCGGGTTTTGAGACTTCCCTTGTGCGCTAGGATTCCTCGTGGATCAGCACTGTGTGCCGCGGGTCAGGATTGTTAGAAAGCCGAAGAAGTCAAAGGCTTGACTCTCCATTCCCTGTGGGCCTCCAAAAGGCTTCCCTCCACGTTCCCCACGTTTAGCTTGGTAAGTCTGGATGCTTTTAGTAATTCAAAAATTTAGAGACAAAATACAGCTCCTTCCATACACTAACACTTGAGAGTATTTGTGGAGATGTTTGAGATAAAGTTGTGAATGCCGCTGTAAAGTACAGTTGTTGCGTAACATGATAAACGGTAATGAAGAAAATGAGGTTCTCCAGGGGTCTGCTTTCTGGTTACCAGCTATCACTTTTAGAGGGCGCTCCACTTGCTGTGGTGTGCATTAATAGTTTACTTTGGTGGGATGTTTGGAGATGTCAATGACAAAGGGCTTTTCTTCTGCCTGAATGCAGAACTGGTTGGGAAGGAAGCATGAAGATGCTGATTCACCCCTGACATGCAGAAGACTGGCGCTGCTGTCCCAAAGATGGGGATCTTACTGATATTTGATCCCTAAAATGAACTGCAGCCATCGGCCACCAACAAAGGCCAGCCAGCTTAGGCCTCTCACAAGACAGGATGGGCATAGGTTGGACAGAGTGTAGAATAAGGTAAGCTCCGAAGACAGATTGAGAGAAGATGAATTGACCCATCGCTGATTTCTCCTACATTCTTCAACTGGGTGGAATGTGAAAGGAAGGAAGAATCATCAAGAGTCCTCAGCTAAATGTGCCACTCTGCAACCTGAACTGTCAGGCCTTCGTAATATGAGGGGCTATGAGGGAAAGCTTCCATCTCTGGCAACTCACTCCCAAACAAACTGGAGGCCCATGGTGAGAATATGCACCGTGACAAATTATAAATTACAGTGTTAAAGGCCAAAATGACAATTTAGACTTCTTGCTTGGCTTCTGTTTTAACAAAATAGAGTCAGTGTCTTCATGGTCTCAACAGAAAAGAATGGTTTTATAGACAGAAAGAAACAGAAACAAAGAACCACAGCTGCCATAATGGACTGGCCATTTCAGTTACTTTCTTCATAAGATGAGAGAGAGAGCAAAGGGAACTCATTGGCATAGGGAGACCTCAAGTTAACTTTGCTTGTGTAAGAATTGAGGAGGAAGGATCAGGGAAATGCAAGTTAAATCTGCTTGGAGAGTTCATCTTTAGTCACAGTGGCCAAGATGAATAAAACATGGGACAGCTCACACTGATGGGAGATCTGGAGCAAGGGGATTCTTTGCTGGTTTTCATGAAAACTTGTACAGCTACTGTGGAAATCGGTGTGGAGGTTCTGCAGGAAGCTGGGACGAGCTTCAAGACCCAGCTATACCATTCTTGGCATGTACCCAAAGACTCTATATCCTTCCACAGCACAGCGACACCAGCTCCTTCATGACCACTGCCACTTTATATTTCATGAGCCAGAAATTGGAAAAAAACTAGAGAGCCATCAACAGATGGATGGATAATGAAAATGTGATGCAGGTACACAATGGGATAGTGTTCAGCTGTTACAAACCTGAAATCATGGTAAGACACATAAGCATGTAAGAGGAGTGACGGGAAGGGGTCTTGGTAGCATCAGGTGTCTAGGATCTTAGTAAGTGATGGAATCCCTGCAGAGACCACACACCCCACTGGAGCAGACAGTATTGCTTTCAAGCCTGTTTTGTCTCTGTATTGGTCAAGAGCTGAAAGAGTGCACTGATTCGTTAGCATCTCTTTGCTTGAGGACATTTTCTGGCTGTGGGCCTGCACGTCAGTCAGAATACCTCATCCTGCGACAAATGATGGATGGGGAAAGGGTACAAGAATACCCCAAATTCTCTACCTCTCCTTTGAAATATTTATTTAGAGGCTATGGAAAGGGAAGGAGCCTGTCAAAGCCTACAATCAAGCTAATTTTAGCTAATTTTACTGTAAGGTCGCCCGTATCAGGACATATTTCTTATATGTAGAGATGTTTCAAATAAAAATGTTTAAGTAGCAATGAACTGTGCCTGTGACCTTCAGATATGGCCACAGTGGTTTGAAAGAGAATGGCCCTCGTAGGATCACAGCTTTGAATGCTTGGTCACCAGGAGGGACACTATTTGAAAGGATTAGAAGGTGTGGCCTTGTTGGAGAAAGGAGGTGAAGGATGGGGATTGGGAAGTGAGCGTTGGGCTTTCAAAAGCCCAGGCCAGACCCATTGCCTTTCTCTTCCTGCTGCCTGTGACACTGGGTGTGGACCCTCAGCATCTCACCATGATGATAATGGACTAAGCTGTTGTCAATTAAATACTTTCTTTTGTAAGAATAGCCTTGGCCATGGTGTCTCTTCACGTAATAGAACAGTGATGAAGACAACAACCTTAAGCTTTCTAGCTAGAAGCTTTCCAGTTTCTAGGAGGCTCAGAAGCAAGACTGAAAAATCATGTCCAGACTGTAAAAGTGAGTGTGGCCTGAGATAGCTAAACTAAATTCTCTACAACCTCATGGCAATTAGAATGTCCGTGGAAATGGCCATGTGAGCTTTTGTGAGTTTGCAGACGGAGTTGCCTAAGAACACCTGTGCTCTGTGTGGCCAGCACCATTCCACAGCGTTCACTGCTTCCTGCCTCCTGACTGCAGACACAAAATGGCTGCTGGGGCTCCAGCCACGACGACCTCCGTGCCCCGCTGGGACTGTGAACCACAGCAAGCTCTCCCTTCCTATTAAGTTGCTTTTGCCAGCTATTTGACTACTATATGATCCAACACAACTGGTTTTTTATTTTGGGGGGGGGGTCTTGACGTTGATTCTCCAGAGTAGGCTTTATACATGACAGTGTTGTCTCACAATATCAAAAGGTTGAACTTTATTCACAGTAAATAAATAAATAAATAAATAAATAAATAAATAAATAAATAAATAAATAAATGTGTCTTTAATTCTCCCATGCAGCCCTCATGGGTCTACTGTATGCCCGTCAGAAACTGTTCAATGATTTATCTCACGCACACACACCCGTGAGCCTTTGAGATGTAACTTCAGAAGACATCAAAAGCGTAGGTAGGGCTACTGCAAAGACACTTAGGCATGACTCGGAGAGAAACCCACACCCATGCTCCTGGGTGTGTACACCTTTCCCTACACACTTTTCTCCCTGCTGACACCCATGGCCGGGGCCGTCTTAGTGAGCTGCACACTGACTCATCCTGAAATTACGGCTGCTGCAGGCCGCGCTGTGGGGCCTTGGACCTGTGCCCCACAGCCACTAACGGGATCGCCTCCCAAGTGAGCTCTCCTACGCCCGCCACCGCAGCGGGGTCTGCGCTCAGGGAGGCCAATCTACGATGCCTGTTGGGACCACCCTCCTGGTTTCTGGAGCGCACTTTTCCTGAGTCTACTAAAGACCTACACCAGAACCCCTGGGCTGTTCAGTATGGCGGCACGATCGCATAGGATTTACAGATTTTTATTCAGTTTACCTGTGTGTGCGCGCGCGCGCGCGCGCGCACGCATGAAAGTACATGCATGCATCGGTGGCGCAGGCGCAGATCAGAGGACAACTTGTGTCGTCCATCATGTAGTTCTCAGGAAGTGAGCTCTGGTCATCAGACTTGGCACTCGCTGTGCAATTTCTCCCATCCCAGGTGAGAATTTCGAAGACATAAAATGTAGCCTGTCCCAATAGAGCGGTACTGTAAGCACAAAATACAGGATGATTTTAAACCAACAGAGAATTTGTTAAAAGGCATCACTAGTGAATTTTTACACTGACTATCCGTTTAAATGACAATATTTAGACACATTGGTTTTTAAAAATGTCTTTCTAAAGTTTACAGCTGCAGGTTTGGCGTAGTTTACATTTCAGTGGGCAACACTGACCGCACCGCCGAGTGGCCTCTAACACCGCACACTTCACAGCCCAGAAGAGTGCGTGAAGGGCACGTGATGATGCAGGTAACCTTGTTTGCTCAGGGGTTACAAGCTCTGGCTGCCCTTCCAGAGAGCCTGGAATGGATTCCCAGCACCCACGTGCCTGGAACTTAACTCCAGCTCCAGGGGATCCAACGGCGCCTTCTGACCTCTGCCTGTACTAAGAATTATGCTCTACACATGTATACACGTGGGCAAAACGCTCACACCCTTAAAATAAAAATAAGTCTGGAAGAAAAGTAAAACAGGCTTCTCAGTACTGCGGCGGAGCCCACTGCTTTCACGCTGACCGAGATTAGTCCCAGCGCCTTTCCAGAAATCAATTTGGCAGAATTCACTCCGAAACTTACAAAAGTTCATCCCCTTTGATCCAACCACCTGGCTTTAGGAATTTTAATGATATCGAGGTGAAAAGTCAAAGACAATGATTAATCTCTGTGTTTGTATGCAGCTAGGGCAGGCAGCTCGGAGGTGAGACTGCAGCCAGGCTAGGGAAACGCGAGCCAATGGGAAGCAAAGAGCTCCAGGCACAGAGAGCCTGAGACAGTGAGGCAATGGAAGAACGGAGCAGGACTGCAGGGGGCGGGGGAGGGCCAACGAACCATTTCCCGCCTCCGCGTACCTGTGTCCTAAGAAAGCTATAGCGCTCAAACTTCCCAGGCTCACCCTCGTGCTGAGGACAGAACCAAGGCCTTTAGTCTTTCCCACCGGACTTCAAAGACGGCCCTAGAACTCCCAGCCTCAGACCATCAGACTCTGGGACTGTGGGGAAGCCCCACCGTGCTCACCTCAGCATTTAGATTCTTGCTTTTAGTTTTGGTTTCAAGCCCGAAACAATAAAGATAGAAAAATATCACTCAGCCAGGCGGTGGAGGCGCCCAGTGCTTGGGAGGTGGATCTCTGTCAGTTCGAGGCCAGCCTGGTCTACAAAGTGATTCCAGGACAGGAAGGACTGTTGCTCAGAGAAATCCTGTCTCGAAAAACCAATATACACAAGTTCATCTCGCTCATATGATGATGTGAAGCCATTAAGCCAGTTATGTTCCAGAATCCACGAAATTAAACAAAACCAGAACAAGTTGTTCCAGAACTTTAGCAGTGAGTATTTTGAGATTACAGGTGATTAAAACTCAAAGCAAATATAATCCTTCCCACTTTTCTAAGTCGACCTTATAAGAAAGAAAGCTAAGTTTTTAAAGGAAGTGCTGTGATCAGTATAGACAGGTGAACAGGCAGCGGGCTGGAAGACTCCCGTGCAGCATGACTGAAGCCCCGCCCCACATGGTGCAGCACAGCCCAATCCCGCACGCAACAGAGGCAGAAGTTTCAGGTGGTCCTCTGCTGTGTAGAAAGTGCTAGGCTATTCTGGGCTACATGAGACCTTGTCTCAAAAACAAAGCAAATGCTTTGTGAATTTCAGGGGTCTTTCTTTAAAACACAAAAACTGCTAAAATTAAACCATCACTAAAGTTAGTTATTAGCAACAATAGGACTGTATAAATGAGAGACATGTAAACAATTTCAAGTTTCTGAAGAAGCAGATTCGATCAGGAATCATGTTTCAAGCCAAATGTTATGTGTACACACTAATCACATGGCAAAACATGATTTTTATTACATCATGTTTGCGTGGTGGGGGTGCATGTGTGCAAATACAGTGGTGTGTGTGGAGGTCAGAGGGTGATTTGGAGGACTCAGCTCTTTGCTTCTTTGCAGGAGTGAGTCCTAGGGTTCCAGCTCAGCTTCAGGTTGGAGTCATGGACTGTTACCCAATGAGCCATCTTGTTGGCCCCAAAATAATTTTGTTTTCTTCCACAATATTTACCCTTCCAGAGTGGGGACTGTACCTTTTTTTTTCACCCCACTGATTCCTCACAATAGTACTTGTAATCACATAAGTCTAGAGCAAAATGACATAAACTCCATTTGGGGAGAAAAACAAACAAGATTTGGCCAAGGTCCTTGATTATTATGACTCCTCAGTCTCTTAACCCCCTTCCCATCTCTTCCCAAACTGTTAGAGTTGCCAGGCCAAAGTCAGGGATTACAGTGAGTGAGTCAGCAGTTCTGCTGTACCTGATGCAATCTCACACAAGGCTGGGCACAAACAAGGAGACCAAGGGCAGAAGCCAAGAGCTGCCTTAGAGGAAGCTGCAACAGGTTCACTAGAGCCAACTTGGTGGCATGATTGACCCATTAAACCCTAGAGTGTAGACACCGGGAAAGAGCTTGCTGTGCTAACATGAGGGCCAGAGTCTAGGTCTCCACGGGCTGGGGTTCAGCATCTGTGGCCCCAGTGCTGAGTCAGAATGGAGACAGCAGGATCCTGGACTAGCCCTGACCAAACGCATGAGCTCAGCAAGAGACCCTGTCTCAAAAGGATGAAGAGAGACAGAGAAGGATAACCAGAGTTGACCTCTGGTCTCTGTGTGCACACGCATGAACAGATGGATGCAGCCACATATCTGTGCGTAGACACATAGCACACATACACATCCCGCACAAATGAATAGGGGACTGAGGAACTAGAACTTCACAACTAAAGCAGATCATGAGACTGAAAATGGCAGGTCTTTTATGTAGTGGAGTGAATTTTTAATCAGAATTAGATTGTCCTGGGACACTTTCTGCCCATCTGCAGTACTTGTTGAGTGAAGAGTGAACGTCTTTCTTCACCCCTGTTTATGAGTGAAAATGTTCGCTATTCTTCAGGACTTAAAGCAGAATGGATATTGCTCCTGTTGGTTTTATCTGCTGTCTTACAAAGCTATTGAATGAACATTTGCTCAAGAAAGAACTAAGTAACTGCAGGTTTTATTCCCAGACATCAACCCCATAGAGGTGTGTGAGGATGTGGTATGTGTGTGTGTGGTGTGTAGATTTAGCTGAAGAAAATAAATGCAAGAATGTAACTTCTCAAGTGAATACACAAAATGCAGCACCTAACTGCTACAGTGGAACATTGTTCAGCCTTAATGGAGAAGCAGGGCGGGAGAGAAGGCTTGCTGATTAAGCAGGCTCACTGCTCTTACAGGAGTTGAGTTTCATTCCCAGAACCCACATCAGGTAACAGCAGCCTGTGACGCCAGTGCCACAGGATTCTGGAGGATTGCAGGTTCTGGAGGACCTAGGTTCAATTCTCAGCACCCATAGGGTGGCTCACAACCACCTGTAACTCCAGCTCCAAAAGATCCAATACCCTCTTCTGACCTCCACAGGCACCAGGAATGCACACCATACAAAGACATACATGCAGACAAAGCACCCGAACATGTAAGTTGTTTTTGAATTTTAAATAAATCACTATAAGGATATCAGTAATGCTGGAATAACACTTAGGGGAAATACTAATCTTCATCAGATAAGGTATGGCTTATGTGCAACTAGAGTTCCAAGAATTTCAAAGGTATAAAGATTAGGAAGAGCAGAGACTACAGAAGTGGAACGATGTAGGAGGGTCAGTGAAGGTCATACTTAGTGGCACAGAGTATGTTCAGGACACATGAGCCCCAGACACTATCCCAACATCTTCACCCCCCCCCCAAAACTCAAGTTAAAAATTCAGAAAAGAAATACAAAAAGCTGTACTTTCAAAAAAATTAAAATATTCAGGTAACAAAAGAATGATGCAACAAAAGAATTGTGAAACTCCAATTTTAGATGACATTATAAGGAATCTCATGACAGAAAGTTAATTAATGAAGAATGGATACATTACTTCATAAACAGTACTGAGACATCTGGTTAGTGATTTGGAAAAGATAGACTATGCCAAATCCTACTTATAGCAAAAATTGTGGGTCTGATATTTAAGTAGTTCTAAATAAAACAGCTGGCAAATTTATCTCCCGTTTCACAACACAAATGAAAACCCCACTTGTTCTGTGCCTCTGTAACTCTCTTGCCAGGATGCAGGAGTGATCTCCCTTGCCATCCTGGAAGCAGGATGCAGGCACAGCGCTGTGATCTCCTGATGAAACAACACAAGCTGACTGGAATGGCTCTTCTCAGCCCTGTCCATCCGGCCCAGCCATCCAGGCCCCGAGGACACCATCCAGTGTGAAAAACCCCAAGAGGAACTTTGTCCAATTACTTCCATAAGTCAATTACTTCTCTACAAACTGGAGTTACAGATGATTTCCTCTTGCCATTTCTCTGTTTTCTAAATTTCCTATGATGAGCATGTATAAATTTATAAAGACGCCATGAAGTTAAAATAGATTTAGTAACGGGACTGATGGTGCCCGGCAGCTGGCAGCTGACCCACCTGCCTTCCGCACTGTCCCTGAGCCCTGGGAACTCCTTCTGGGGAACGGTGTGTGCCTGCTCACCAACCCACAGTGTAGCCTTCCCTTTCATGTCCCACAAAATGGCAGTGTCCTCACCTGACCCTGGTGACTCAGGGACATGGAGGAAGGGCCTGCTGCCCGGCACTCACAGCCTTATCCTGCCTCTGAGCCTCCTAGAGTATCAACAGGATACGGCCTGGATATTTTCCTTGCCTGGCTTCCCAAAATCCAAACTGCAGCGTTCTGCAGCGCTCTTGATGGACTGTGGAGCGTTTTCACACTTTCTCTCATTAGATGAAAGTGTCCTGCAGCCTGCTAAAATTCAATCTGTGAGAGTGATACTTATGTATTCTAGGTTCTTAGCCTGGAAGCAGTTTGGCTTCTGATACTTCTTGTGTGCTTAGCCTGGATTTGATCCTGAAGAACTGTTTTGTTGTTTATAAATTCTTAGAAGCCTGTGCAGTGCCTTCTATCATGGTCCTGTCTTCAGTTAGTAGGAGCTCTGTTTTTTCAGTCAGTACAATACTTAGCCAATCTTCAAAATCTAGCTACAGTCTCACTGGTTTCAGTTGGGGGACCCCAAGGCTTGAGTCTAGGGGAACCATAAAGGAAAGATACAAACAAATGTGTCTTAAGGTCCTGGAAGCTGGGAGGTGTAAGGTCAGGTAGCCACAGTGTGGCCCTCCTCACTAACAGGGACTTTGCAAAGTCCTGAGGTTGTACAGGGCATCGAAGGATGAAGGAGCTCACCAAAACAGCTACACTGGTGTTAGAACACATCCAATGCTCTGATAGTTTCCTTCCTCCATAGCTAATTAATCTGCTAATCCATGTATGGATTGATGTATTCATGAATGTATTCCCTGACCCACTCACTTCCTAAAGATTCCAACTCTAAATACCATTCAATATGATTTAGGGGATTAAATTTCAACTCACAGATATTGGGGATAAACATTCAAACCATAACAGCTACCTTCTAAGGGTCACACACACACACACACACACACACACACACCCTCACTTGTTTTTCAAATAAATTAAGCATATGCCCTGAAAGCAAGTCTGTGTAACAGGAAGCAACAGCACTTTGCTGTTTTAGAATGGCAGTTTGCTCTCACCAGGGCTTTCTTCGTGTGGGGTCCAGACAGCATCAGCACCCTGATTTCTAGGGTTCAATGCAAAATGAAAAGATGGAGCTCATTGTTTAAAATTGCCGAGGATTTCTCCGATGACTGCAGCAATTCATCGAACAAGCGTCTAGGCCCTTCTAAGCATGGCATCCTGGGCTGCACGGGTCGCATGTCTGCAAGGCTGTTGAGATGGTGAACCCTGAGTCTAAGTTATATGTCAAAATGCACTTACAGACTACACAACTGTATTTCTATGAAAATCATCTTTGAAAATACTTTGGTCTTAAACTTAGATGGCTACACGTAGCCCACTTGTTTTAAAAGATGGCTCTGAACAGTGCTATAAATTCTGCACTGTGTGTGCTTGGGAATTCTTGGACAGTGAGAAAATCAGACCTTTCATGTCACCTTCAAAGGTAACAAACTTTATGAGTACAAAAACTGGAATGAATGAAGTTGTCATCGGTTGTTTTATGTAAATATTCAAACAGCTATAATACAGGATTGTGATTTTCTTTTGATATTTTTAAACTGATGTTTTTTTTTTATCCAGGTATTTTCATAGGCATTTGGCACATTCCTGGGGTCCCCACACTATAATGAGAGCTCTCAGCACTAAGCCCCAGGAGAAGGCGATGCACTCACCTGTCACACAAGAAAAGGGCATCAGGCCACCAAGCTCCCTCAGTAAAGAGAGAATTTAAGGGTTTTTGTTGTTGTTGTTTGTTTGTTTGTTTTTTAACTGAAACCCAGAATCGAGTATCTTGGCATCCAGGAAAAGTTTGCTTTCTTTGTGGTGAGAGCTGCGGTGACTCAGTCAGCTCCCTGGGCGCCCTGTGAGAGTCCCGAGTTGATCTGGGAGAAAGGGCTTATCCTTATCATGGCATCTGTTACAGCTGAGATCTTAAATCTCCGCTACAGGTCCAGATGTTAAGGGATTAGGAGGTGGTGAGCCCACAATTCGTAGGCTTCAGGAGAAGAAAGCTTCCTGAGCGTCCTCTGGAAGGGCTGTGGGAACTCTTCTTCCTGCTGCTCCTTCCTTCCCCTGCTGCATGAAGTGGTCCCCACCGTGCACTTCTCCCACAGGCCCACAGGCAGCAGGGCGGAGCGACGTGGACTAGAACTCTGAGACTCTGAGCTCAGATAAACATTTCCTCCGGTTGAGTTGCCTCAGCCATTTTGTCACAGTGAAGGAAGCTAACACACCATCCCTCTTTGGTTTCTAAATAGAAACAAGCCGAAATGAAGACATTACAGAAGAGGAAAGTATAGCTTTGAGCCAAGTGGACATGTGGGTATTTACAAAGATTTGTTTTATATGTATGTATGCATGCATGTATGTATGTGTGTGTAGTTATGTACATATATATGCATGTGCATATGCATATATATGTACCACCCGTATGCTGGGACCCTCAGAGGTTAGAAGAGGGCATCAGATCCCCTGGAACTGAGGTTATAGGTAGCTGTGAGCTGTCACATAGGTGCTGGGAACTGAACCCAGATCTCTTAACCACTGAGCCATCTCACCAGCTCAAGGGGACACGTCATTTAACTTGAATGTAGACACTATATTTGTTCTTTGTAGTTAAGTTACTCTTTCAAAATGTTTCTCTACTTGTCAAATGAGAACTGTTAATATGTACATTATAACTGTCATGAGAATTAAAAAATGTAGATGTCCACACATATAAACATGTAAGTATAGCTACAAGTGCACGCACATGTAAAGTTTGGCCCATGCATTAAGTAAATGGCAGTTTCTACTATTTATATAATATTTATTTATTTAAGATTGCATAACACAGTCTCACTATGTAACCCACACTGGCTACAAACTTGTGGTGTTCCTGTCTCAGCTCCCCAAGAGCTGAGGTTATAAGTATATACCATTATGCCCAATGATTATGTTTAGTATTATTAACTATTCAAGCAAGAACTTTGCAAGACAGTCTCCTTAATGGGAAAATAAAGCGAAAACTCTACACAGGCTTAAGTTATTTATATTATCTCCATAAAGTTAGATTTAAGGACAAATATGAATATCAGAAAAAACAAGTAGAGAATAATGAAACTCAGTGTGTATCTGACTACTAATTAAATGTCATTAGTTTGGGCTTTGATTCTGTTCTCTCTCCCACTCTTTCTCTCTTTTTCTCCCTTTCTCCTTCCATCTCTCCCTCCCTTCCCCTGTCTTTCTCCTCCCTCTTCTCCTACTCAGAGATAGAGGTCTTATATGTGCTAAGCACAAGTTCTACTACTGAGCTATGCCACACACCTCTAGATTTTAATAAAGATGTTAACCAGAGGATCAACTATTTATAGAAAATTATATAAAATAGGCATGCATAGAACTCCATTGCTAAGGCTCAGCATTAGAACAGGTGCTTGTCATGCACAAGGTCTTACATTCAATGTCTAGCAGTGAAAAAGTGTGCATGATTTTAGCAACTTGTTGAACCTATTTCACACAGGATTGTGTGTGTGTGTGTCTGTGTATGTATGTACCAAATGGGGATAGTATGCATTCTTGTATGAGATTGGAACTTTTAGCTACTCTGTCTCAATCAATTGACCCTATCAAAATGAAGTACTTTCTCTCAGATGCATAATGATTATAAGGGTAGTTCAATAATATTGCTCGATGTCCAGGACCTTTCTATATGTCTGCCCTGCCACCTTTGTCCCCATAACAGACTTATCATCATATCTCATGTCACATTCTGAGGCACTCACTGGCAAGTCATATAGACTCGTCATTTGAAGAGGCTGGAGCCGCCTCTCCAGAAACCCAGGGCTGCACAGACACTGGAAGAAAGTCGGAGATGGGACCACTGGGCAAAAGGTGGCATCCAGCAGTGCTTGCTCACCCACCATAGGCTTCCTGTGCAAATGAGTGTGATCGCTCACTGGGAAAGCTTTCGTCCCCTAACAATGGGCACTGTTCTGGACAGCTGCCTTCGGGACAATAGTTAATCACAGGGGTATGGTTACCCACCGGGACTGTCAACAAGACTGGGCTTGCTAGTGTCTCCTAGGAGAGCTGAGTGTGGTCATCAGCCCCTCCCTGACTGCAGTCACTCACTCCTTGTGCCTGCCTCTGCTGGAGATCTGGGCCAGACGTTTCCAGAGTCTTGGCCTCTTATCCAAAGCATTGAAAGTAAGGGTTCACACAGATTTGCAAAAGAAACAAGGTCTCTTTCTTTGGAGCAAAGCAGTAGAACAGATTAAAGATGCGTACACTGTCCAGACTGACAGCAGGCAGATGAGGGACAGGCCTCAAGGTCCTCAGCCGGAAGCCTGCTTCTCTTTTTGTGGGATCTAAAGGAAGGAGCTGGTTCCCGGGGTGCAGTTTCAGGGTTCTCTACTTTGACTGGCAAATGAGGCTATACCTTTTGTTTTCCTACAGTCCATGTGTCTTCCCACAATGCATCTGGTTTTAATAATATGAATATCCAACTGTACGTAAGATGGTGTGATAGTCTCAGTTAGCAATGTTCCCTGTAGGCTCCTGTGCTTGAACACTTGCTTCCCAGCTGGTGCAGTCTGGGATGTTATGGATCCTTTAGAAGGTGAAGCCTTGATAGAGGAAGTCCATCATAGAGGTGGGCTTTGAGAGTTCACAGCCTGGCCCCACTTCCTGCTCTCACCTTCTGCTTCCTGTGTGCAATAAAAAGTGCTTCCTGACCCCAAGGCTGTCCTCCCGGTCCTGCCTGCCTTGTCCACCGTGATAGACCATGTCTCCTCTGGAACTATAAGCTAAGCTAACATTTTTTCTCCTATAAGTTGATTTTGGTCATTGCATTTTATCAGAGCAACAGAAAAACAAATGATGTGGATGATAAATAGGAAATTCTCCTAAAAATGTACTTGACATAGCCTCACTGCCTATGTGCCCCAAACCAGTCAGGTCAGATCAACCCTTCTGCTCTTCATTCATACCTTGCTACGTAGGGAACACACATGACTTGCTGCTAGGTGTCGGAAACCTATACTGTGGCTCAGATATGGGAGTAGTTCAAATGCAGTGGGGGTGGGGGAGGGTTGAGAATGTTCTGAGGTCTCTGGGTGTATTGTTCGGAGACAGATGTTTGTGCATAGCATACTCAGGTGAAGTTGCTAGGCTGCCAAAATCCTCACAGAAGAGGAGGATATGCACAACCCCTAATGAAGCAGGGTCGCAGGACAAATGGCTTCGCACGCTCGCCTTACCACACCTCATCTGTAATGTGCTTCTGTCCCTGCCATACCTGGTCTTGGGTGGCTGCTGGATTATATAGTAGATGGAAGGTTAACAGCAGGGAGGGCTGTGTGCAGAAGTCTTCATGCATGTGAGGCTGGAGATTTCCCACAATGCAGCAATAGTTTGGAGGTCATCCACATTCTCCTGAGTAGCCTCCGTAGTCTATAAATAGAGCCAATAAACCCTCAGGTTCCTCAAGCTGAGCTGGGTGGAACCAGTCCTCTGGTCTTTCCTTGATGCCATACCTGGGTGAACAGACATTTGTTCAGGTTGTGCTGGGAAAAATCAAAGTGACAGACATATGAAAAAGTCCTTCACTTTGAAGATGTGTAAATCCTGCATCCATACCAGGCAGTTCACAATTGCCTGTGCTTCCAGCTCCAGAAATGCCAGCAGTCACACACACACAGCCACACAGAGACATACAGCTAAATCAAACAACATACACACATATACACACACACTTAACCAAGATAAAACAACACCCGGAATTGTCTTTTCTGGAGCTCACTTTGAGAGAAGCCTCTCTGTCCTAATCCACTGAGTACACAGCTCTGACACGGTCATCATGGTCCCGCCCTATCTGACTGCCTCCCTTGCCTGTAGGCTGGACTTAGTCATTTGCTTTTGTCAAGCAGAGCCGGTGGAGCTCGGAATACAACCTCCGCACGACTGTGGCTTGCTCCTTGCTTTATTATCTTCTCACTCATTACCCTCCGGGAGAAGAAGACACTGTGTGGGGAGAGGTCCCCGTGGCATGGAGCTCAGGGCGGCCCTTCCTTCCGCCAAGGCTCTGTTGGAACTACAAGTGAGTTTGGACGGGCCTCGTTCTCCCTGCTGAGCTTTGACAGGAGCCTGACCACCATACCAGCTGATGTCTTGACGACAGGCCCAAAAGGAGAGCACCTGCCGGCCCTACTGGCTGCTGACCATGAGCATTATGAGATGAGAAAGGCTAGTTCAAGCCACTGCAGTCTGAAATAATTGTGCTGGTTAGAGCTGTGTCCTAACCCTAACCCTAACCCTAACCCCAAACCCCTAACTCTAGCCCCTAACCCCTAACCCTAACCCTAACCCTGCCCAGGTAGCCAGCAAATCTTTTCCAGCATTTCCAAGAATGTGTTCCCTGGGGAGATTAATGTACACATAAAAGCAGTCCTCCTCTCTGTGAGCAGGTGTCATCTGTGTCATCTAACCTGCTGTGTGCTCCCACAGAACACAGAGGCAGGCTTGGGGTGCTCCCTTTGTCCTGTCCTCAGGGCAGACCCTCAGGCGCAGGCTGGAATGGCATCACCAGTTTCCCTGACTCTCCAGCCTGTGAGACTACAAGTGAGTGAGGAAGGGCCTCATTCCGCCCACTCAGCCTCCGTAGCTGTGTAATCTGTGAGATCTGAGTTTCTTGATAAGTCTCCATACATACATACGTATGTATGTATGTATGTATGTATGTATGTATGTATGTATGTATAGACACATGCACACATACGTGCATTCCGCTGCATACCATGAAGCTTACACATATAAAAATCCCACATATTTACATACAAATAGCATATATCCCTATATAGGTGAGCATAGGTATTACATTATTTTAATTACCTGTCTACTTGGGTGTGTGCATGCCCTGGCGTCTTTGAGGAAGGTAGAGGACAATTTGCAGGGGCAGGTTTAGTCCAGCGCTTTCACCACGGGTGTTCCTGACTTTGAACACCCACTAACATTGCTAACAAGCTCCTTTGCTTTCTTGGCCATCTTAGCACCACCCCACCCCTTAGAAAACAAGCCCTAAGAGGCTTGGGTTGGTCTCCAGCTTGCTATTGTAGCTAAGGATGACACAGAACTTCAGTGTTTCTATCTCAGCCTCCCAAGTGCTGGAATTGTGGGCGTGTGGGCAAATCACTCAGGGCTAAGTGAGGAAGGCAGGGCTTCCTGCATGCTAGGCTCCAAGTCTCAACTGTTAAAGAGGAGAAAAATCTAGCTGGGTATGGGATAGCACTAGCTATGGTGGGGTGCGATAGCAACAGTGATCCCAGCTGTGGAGGGATGGCTGAGAGTTCAAGACCAACCTGAGCAACATACTGAGATTCTCTTATGAAATTTCAGGAAGGGACAGGAAGTAGGATTGGATTCAGATGTGGCTTCACATAAGAAGAACTCATACTAGCTGAGCCTACTATGTGCTGATTATGGGCTGGGTGCTATTTAAAGTGCCATACATAAACCAGCTTGCTATAACTGCTCTTGCCACATTATAAAGGAGATAACAGCCGCACCAACAGATTATGTGCCTAAGGTTACATATTGAGTAAACCTGTCCCTCTCCCTAGTTATCACTAGTTTTGTTTCCTTGTCATGGTTGCTGTGCTTGTTTTGATATGTGAGTCTGCTGTGTTGCCAGGGCTGACCTCAGACTTTTGGATCCAAGTGATCCTCCCCCCTCAGCCTCAAGAGAAGTTGAGTCTATAGGTATACACCACTGCTCTAGGCTTCCCCGTGTCATATATGTGTACCTGTCAAGTATGAACAAAGGGGCAAGAGGTATAGAGGAGGCAGGCAAGCACAGCACATGATGTAGGCCAGAGCCTTATTCAGATTTGGCTGCACATGCCTAACCCCCTTGAGACATGTACTTGGTATACTTCGCCTGCATGCGCTGTGCATACACACCTCTCCCCAAGGGCTGCACCCAGACCCCTCAGAGCCCTCTGGACCCCACCCCCTGGCACCTGCATTGAGCTATGTGTACTCCCATCTCCAAGCAAAAATATGAGCTTTCCCACCCCTAGAAATTTATCTAGTTTCTACTTGAGCATATTACCAGTGTATTAAGATAAAAAGAGTAAGGGCAGATCTACAGCAAACTGGTTTCCTTTTGCTTATATTAGTAAATTTTTAATTCTCACAATTTTACACATGGATGCAGTGGTTTCTGCTTACTCCCCTGATACCCTCTCCTATTTCCTTCTCACACTGCAAGAACTCTTATTCCTTACAATCTCTTTCCCACAAAACTTCACCAGGGTCATCTATTTGACCCTGAGTATGGAAATAACCATGACAGCCTAGTGGGCTCAAATGTGGGTTTACAGTGGAACACCATGCTCTCCCTCCCAGAATCTGTTGGTTGTCAACAGCTCAGCAATAAACAATAGTGCCCCATAAGTCCCTTCCCTCTAATAGCTGACTGTTAGGAGGTCCCAGCTTCTATGAACCCAGAGTCAGTGTCTACAGCTGCTGTAAGTTTGTAGACGCCATGGCCTTGTCATGCTTAGAAGATAGGATGTTAGATCTTCCCTCCCCTGTGCCCTCACATTCTTTCATAACCTCTTCCTCAATGTTTTTTTGAGCCTTAACATCATGGTATAAATATTTTGTCTAAGGCTAAGCCTTGTCTAGGCTCAAACATCCTTTATTCCCAGCATCTTGTACCAGAATCAGTCTTTTCACTGCAAGGAGAAATGTATCTGTGTAAAAATGAGAGTACCCTTTGCCTGTGGCACAAACAGATAGCTAGGAGGCAGTTTAATGCTGTATCAGTTCTACTAAGCAGCCATCTGAGATGCTCTCCCATCCCCCAGGGCCTGATACCTCTTTAAATACTGGTTTGGGGCCGGTTTTACCGACTAGACCTTTAATCCAGTTTTGGAGCAGTTAGTTATCCCCATGACAACGCCGCCATCACACCAATAGGCACATCTTTCTAGGCAGGTGAGTCTTGTCATTTGTAGAGTTTACATCTGGGTAGACCATTGATATTTTTACTACCCAGCTCTGTAAGAGCCAGCTAGCAAGGAGGAATCTTCCAGCCATGCTGAACTGGTTTGGTATACACACTGTGTTAACATTTAGGGTGAATCTCCTATTTGCCACATTATTCCGATGAATAACTGGGCACGAATTTGCCTAAAACCAGCACAGGAAGAGATGCGTACTGTAAGAAAATAACTCTATGACCTCATCTATCAAAGCGGAGAACCACCCAAACGATGCCCCTTAGTACCTAGCCACTCCTTTTGAGCCTGCTTTAAAAGAGGGCCCAAACAATTGAGGATCCTGCGCCCTCTCCTTCTTGTGGCCCTCTTTCAGTCCTGATGCATATCCCTTTCTGATCTGTGCTGCTATTTTGCTCTAAATAAAGATTATCTTCTTAATTCTGCAAATCTGTTTGAGCCCTTATTTTCAATTCTTTGGACAAAGGGCCTGAAAACATCTGACCCAGCACCTAACCACTAGTAATATAGGAAGCTCTTCCTTGGAGGAATGATCACAGCTTCCAGGGACACTCTGGGCCAGTCTCTGCGTCTGAGGGCAGGCCATGAGCTATACTTGCTATATTTCATGTCCACCATGCCACACTGGCCTTGGGGGAAACATAATTAAAGGTAGTATACTTTTAAAAAAATAGGACAAAATAAACACAATCTTTAAAATTATCATTTTCACCATTTTAAGTGCTCAGCTCAGTGGTGCTAAGAACACTCTCAGTGAAGCCTGGAGGTGTGGCTCAGTTGATAGGATGCTTGCCTGGCATGCATGAAGCCTGAGCTTACTCCCACCACTGAGGAGGACTGGCCTGTTTGGAAGGTGAATCTGAAGTTTAAGGTTATCCTTGGCTTCATAGCAACTGTGAGGTCAGACTGGATATGTGAGACCCTGTTCCCCACCTTTACTCCCCTGCCCAAAAAATAGAGCTGGGGAGATGGCTTGTTATGCTCAGATTTTAGGGTCCCCAAAGACCACCAGGAGCCAGACCATGTATGCAAGAGCAAAGAGCTTTATTCAGGCTTAAGCTCAGTCTTTCTGCCATCACCACCACAGTGGATCAGAGAGGAGAGCCCCCAGCAGATACATGACAGGGTTTTTATTAGTGTTTGAGCAAGGACCAGGAATTCCCAGCTTAGCAGTTACAGGATCGGATGACATTCAGCAAAAACATGCTTGTTACAAAGTGATTGGTTAGCTAACATAACTAACACTGAGTGAGCTATCTACAGATCTCAGGAAAGGTTAGGGATTTTCTGTGCCATGAAATGTTCTACTACAAGATCTGGTGGGCTGTCCTACACAGATGCCCCACCCTGAGATAAGAACCCTTCCCTTTCTTGTAGTTATCTCCAGGCTATTCCTCCAGTAGGGAATTTTATTCCTGGAATTGGTGACCTATGCCCTAGTTCCTGGGACTGATGACTTTGGGGGAGGGGGTTAGGCCTGGTCTTCTCAGATTCTGCCAGCAAATTGCCTGCCATGCAAGCATGAAGCTCAGAGCTCAGATCCCCAGCACACATGTAAAGGTCAGGGTTAACAGCACACATCTGTAGCCCTTAGCTGGAGAAGAATGGAGACAGGCAGATCCCTGGAGCTGGCTGACTAGCCGATACGGTTGATCAGTGTCTCCAAAGACACAGCACCTGTGCTTAGTGACAGCAGCAAGGACATCGTCACAGGCCCTGCTTGTGGCAGACTCTTGTGTGACTTTCTGTGGCTGTGATTTCTAATCCTGAGCAGAGCTGTGACAGTGCTGACTTAAGATGAGTGACTGAAGCAAGGACTAGGACTTAGGCTCCCTGCCTGGCATACATCAGGGAGAGGAGCCATGACTAGGTCACAGAGATGACACATCTCCAAGGTAGATGGCTTCTTCCTCATCATCAGACCTTTAAAACAAGGGCCCTTTGGGCTTGCTCTTCTGCTGATGGACTGGCTCAACAAGTTCCAGGCTGAATGAGAATGTGTTTACACAATAGTTATGGGCCACTCAACCATCCTGTCTTCAGACTGACCAACCCTACATTAAAGGGAGGAAGACCCTTCAAAGACTTTTAGCCTCCCAGGCCTTACAGAGAAGCTGGGCTTTGGCTTCAGGTTGTCACCACCACCACATCTCTGCTTTGGGAAGGATCTTTGTCTCTGTATGTCTGCTGTACTTGTGTGTTTCTTCACCCCTCATAAAAGCCTTTCTCCGACTGCTGGCCCTGTTTGCTGTATTCCAAGTTTCTCTGCCTGTTACCTCTCCTGCAGAAAATTCTACCTGCCTTTCAATTTTTTTTTTCTTTTTTGGTTTTTGGTTTTTGGAGACAGGGTTCTCTCTGGGTAGCCTTGGCTGTCCTGGACTCCCTTTGTAGACCAGGCTGGCTTCAAGCTCAGAGCAATCCCCCTGCCTCTGTCTCCCAAGTGCTGGAATTAAAGGCGTGCACCACCATCACGCCAGGCTGCTTTTAATTCTTTTTTACAATTTATTTCTTTTTAACTTAATTACAGTTTATTCACTTTGTATTCCAGCTGTAGACCCCCTCCCAACTCCATCCTCTTGCCTCATCTCCTCCCATGTCCCTCCCCCAGTCCACTGATAGGGGAGGTCCTCCTCCTGTTATGCCCAGTTCGTGAGACCTCCAAAGACCACCAGGAATCGACTTGGCTGCAAAACACATGAGGGTTTATTGGATACAAGCTCAATCCCTGATTGCAAAACTTCCTGTGGAAGCAGGAGAGGTATGCAGCAGGGCCGTCTAGAGGAAAAGGGTTTTTAAAGGGAAAAACTGCAAACGGAGGCTCCAAGCCTTGGTATTACATGATTGGGTAAGGGAAATTGACTTTTGAAATTATTGGTTTACTTTAGGTACCAAGTCCATAAACGATGCTGGCCTGGCCATCTGTGCCAGTTTCCTAGCAACTATATCTCTAGCAGGCAGGAAAAGAATGTGGTAAGGCTAGTTCCTCCCTGCAGGTGGCTGGACATGTCTCCACCTGGCTGGTCTTCTTTCAGGCTTGTGCTTTAAACTTCAATTCAATAACCCAAAAAACCTAATGTTTAATTCTTTGTCTCTCACTCCCCTTCCATCTGACCCTAGTCTATCGGGTCTCATCAGCACTGGCTGCATTGTTTTCCTCTGTGGCCTGGTAAGGCTGCTCCTCCTTCAGGGGTAGGTGATCAAAGAACCAGCCACTGAGTTCATGTCAGAGACAGTCCCTGGTCCCCTTACTAGGAATCCCATTTGGACACTGAGCTGCCATGGGCTACATCTGTGCAGGGGTTCTAGGTTATCTCCATGCGTGGTCCTTGGTTGGAGTATCAGTCTCAGAAAAGACCCCTGGGCCCAGATTTTTTGGTTCTGTTGCTCTCCTTATGGAGCTCCTGTCCCCTCCAGGTCTTTCATCTCCCCCTTCTTTCATGAGATTCCTTGCACTCTTCCTAAAGTTTGGCAATGAGTCTCAGCATCTGCTTTGATACCCTGCTGGGTAGTCTTTCAGAGGCCCTCTGTGGTAGGCTCCTGTCCTGTTCCTTGTTTTCTCCCTTTTCCGATGTTCATCCTGTTTGCTTTTTTGAATGAATATTTAGCATCTTAACCAGGGTCATCCTTCTTAATTAGCTTTTTTAGGTGTATAGATTTTAATATGATTATCCTATACTATATGTCTACTATCCACTAATAAGTGAGTATATACCATATGTGTCTGAGTGAGGAATACCTCACTCAGGATGATATTTTCTAGTTCCCACCATTTGCCTGCAAATTTTCATGATTTCTTTGTTTTTAATTGCTAAGTAGTATTCCATTGTGTAAATGTAACACAATTTCTGTCGCCATTCCTCAACTGAGAGACATCTGGGTTCTTTCCAGCTTCTGGCTATTACAAATAAAGCTGCCACCAACATGATTGAGCAAATGTCCTTATTGTATACTTGAGCAATACCAGGAGTGGTATAGCTGGACTTGAGATAGCACTATTCCTAATTGTCTAACAAAGCACCGATTTATTTCCAAAGTGGTTGTACAAGTTTATATTCCCACCAGCAGTGGAGGAGGGTTCCCCTTTCCCCACAAATCTCTCCAGTATGTGTTGTCACTTGAATTTTTGATCTTAGCCATTCTGGTGGGTGTAAGGTGAAATCTCAGGGTTGTTTTCATTAGCATTTCTCTGATGGCTAAGGATGTTGAGCATTTCTTTTAAGTGTTTCTCTGCCATTCGATATTCCTCTACTGAGAATTCTCTGTTTAGCTCTGAACCCCATTTTTTATTTGGATTACTTCATTGCTATTTAACTTCTCAAGTTCTTCATATATTATGAATATTAGCCCTCTGTCAGATGTAGAGTTGGTGAAGATCCTTTCCCAATTTGTGGCAGTTGTTTTGTTCTGATGACAGTGTCCTTTGTGTTACAGAAGTTTTTTCAGTTTCATGAGGTCCCATTTATAGATTGGTGATCTTAAAGCCTGTGCTGCTGGTGTTCTGTTCAGGAAGTTGTCTCCTGTGCCAATGAGTTCAAGGCTTTTCCCCACTTTTTCTTCTAACAGGTTTAGTGTGCCTGGTTTTATATTGACGGCTTTGATCCACTTGGTATTTAGTTTTGTGCAGGGTGATAAGTATGGATCTATTTGCATTTCTCTTTACCTGGCAGAGAAAATTAACCCAATCAAGACCTTAGACCATAACACGAGCCTCTCAGGATGTGACTAATTGCTTTGGATGCTGTTGCTGCAGGCTGAAGACAATGCTGAGCTGGTAACCGCAGGATGGAAGTCTCTACTGACTGTTGGCATTTGTCCTCTTCAGCCAAGCCCAGCGGGTTCCCCTTCCCTCTTTTGCTGTTCAGCCTGTGCCTCCTACTGCTCCACAGGAACCCTGTGCAAAAACAGCTGTGAAACTGTAGAAGCCAACAGATCAGCTAGGCAAAGATTTATTTTGGTATTTGGAGTCCCAGAACTGTATCCATTCTTCACATAACCACTTTTAAGGCCTTAACCAGGAAAGAATCACATAATTTCATTGGGAAATTAAAGGCTAGCAAACCAGTGCCTAGCACTAATACATCCTTTATATTCCAGAGTGTAGGACAGTACATGTATTATGCCTTGATATACGTACGAGCTGGGTGGTTGTTCTTCTGATGATGAACTGATAGAGAAGCTTAGAAACCTCACTCTAATCTTCAAGGCCGTTTTCTTTCTCTTACGTTCCTGTTTGTTGGTCGTTAGGGTACAGATTGAACCCAGGACTTCCTGCAAACCAGGCAAGGAAGTCACCAGTTCCTTGAGTTTCTTACCCCATCAAAGATGGAAACTTTGAGCTTTCTTCGCCTTCTATATTCAGCTTTTACGGTTCCCAGGTGATGAGGGTCCATGTACCGGCAGCATGTCTGCTGCCAGCTGATAATGGTGTCTTGGCCTCGGGCTGGCGTCTTCAGTTTGTGGTAACACCTGTGTCTTGAAGCACAGCTGCCGCAAGAGCAAAGATCAGCTGATGACCAGCAAGCTCTGTTGTTGTGGGAATGTACCTCACTCTCGTGCACAACAAACCTGATTTCTTTGTGGTGTTAGAGTAGCCTCTACTCACCTGTGTCTACAGCTGCCCACCCTCGTCCTGCACAGCCTATTAAAGCTGTAACACTTTCACACCTCACAGTCAGTACGCTGCTCTAAAGCAAAGGCATAATTGTAATTTTTCTTCATATTGAACTCCAAGAAGTAAAAAATGACCCGCTTTTGATAATTTTCTCAATACATAAATGACCCTAAATTAAAAATAAATTTCTATCTGTAAGATATACATTATATGAAGTTCAAGGAGAATACTTTTACTTATTAGTTTGCTTATGTAGGTTTTCAGTTATTTTGAGACAAGATCTTATTCTGTAGCCTAAAACTCACTTATGTTGAGCAGATTGGCCTTCAACTTGGAGCAAATCCTCCTGCCTCAGCTTCCCAATGGCTGGAATCACAGTCCTTTCTAAATAGTAAGCTTCAGGTTCGGTGAGAAAAGCTGTCTCAAAAAATTAAACACGGTGGCAAAGAGATTGAGAAAGACACCCGACACTGTCCCCTGCCCCCTTGCACACTGTACTACAAAAGTCATTAATTTTCTAATGGCAAGAAAATAGTGATAACAGTTTTTAAGTTGCGGCGAGCGTGAGCGTTCTGAAAGGGTGCATACACTGGCTGCCTTGGTGGCTGCTCACGGTGCTGGTTCAGATCCGGCGGGTCTGGAGATGTGTTTTCTCCATTCTCGCTGCCTTTCTGGTCCACATACCCATGCAGTAGGGACAGCTTTGCCTACCTTTAAATGTTAACCTAGCCAGGCACAGTGGTGCATGCCTCTAGTCCCAGCACTCAGGAGGTAGAGGCAGGCAGGTCTCTGTGAGTTCAAATTTAGCCTGGTCTAAACAGTGAATTCCAGGATGGACAGGGCTACCTAGAAAGACCCTGCCTCAAAAAACAAAACAAAACAAAATAAAAATTAATTAATTAATGTTATCTCACATGAATTCTGTGAAATCCACAAATTAAAATAATGGCTCTCAGTGTATTGTTCCTGCTTACTTTGTTTCACTTTCTCTGCATAGTTATCATTGTTACTAATCGTACTTATTAGCATAGGAAAATGGGAAATTTTTAGACAACGTGATAAAGAGAACCTCTGTTTACTTGATGTGCAGAAATCAGACCAGTGTCCGTATTTCTAAAGAAGGGTCAGGTCTCCATGGAGACGCCGCAGACTTGGCGGTCACGCTGCCAGGCAGTCTAGGAAAACTCCAGAATAAATACACATGCCAGGCAGCTCTGGGCTTTTGTTTTTATGTTCCTCCATGCCCACCCTGGCAAGGTGCAATAGCTCACAAACACTGAGCTTGCAAACTCACTCAGCTGTGAGTGGACATTGGCGTCTTGGTTGGTTAAGCAATGTTTGGCAACTACTGAAGGCCTGTGTGTGAGAGTGTGTGTGTGTGTGTATGTGTGTGTGAGAGAGGGAGAATGTGTGTGTGATTACATGTGTGTGTGAGTGTATTTATATGTATATGTGTGTGAATACATGTGTATATGTATGTATGGGTAAGGTGTGTGTAAGTGTGCAAGTATGAGTGTGTGGTTGTGAGTACGTTTGTGCAAGTGTAAGTATGTAAGTGTGTGTGTGTGAGTTTGAGAGTGTATTATGTAAGTGTGAGTGTGTATGTGTGTTTGTTGACCTCTTTCCCTCTCAACAGTCTCTGATGGCATCTTCTGCCTCTTTGAAGAATGTCTAATATTTTCAAGCCCATTGTCTGGTCCTGTGTGTTACACACTCGGCGCCTCACAGTGTCTTTTTTTAAGGCAGCAATGGCTCTGCCTTCATTCCTTACGTAACAGTATCATGTCATCCCACCGGCAACTTTGTTACCCTGTCACCCTTTCTCTGTTGCCATGTGTCATGGAAGAGGTAGGAGGCCACACAAAAGCCAAAAGAATGGCCGAGGCTGTGGCTCAGTTGGTGCAGTGCTAGCCTGGCAATCACGAATCCCTGTGGTCCCAGCACTCAGAAGGTGGAGGGCGAGCATCCAGAACTTAAGATCACCGGGAACATGGCACCAACCTGAACTACCTGATGTCCCATCCCAAAACAAATTGTATTAAAAGGGAAGTAGGTGAGTTCCTGGATACCACTTTGAAAGGCAATGTTGCCAGATACAGTGACATTTTATCCAACCAAGGCTTCCTCCACAAGAGAAAAGATTGAAATTTTTCCAAAATGGAGACAACCAGGACCTCTCCATTCACCATTTTTTAAATGAAAACTTAACTGCTTTTTGAGCAGTGGCTGCTGAGCAGGGCATAGTGTAAGGTTATGGGACGAAATGAAATAAAGATGATTAGACGTATGGCAGATCTTCTATGAAAGTGGTTTATTAGGTGGATATGGAGAGAGAGACACAGAAGGGAGAGCAGAGAGAACAGGACATGATGGGGGGAAAGAGAGAGAGGGGGAAAGAGAGAGAAGGGGCACCCTGATACAGAAAGGGGAGAAGGTCAAGAGGCCAGGAGAATGAGAGACCAAGAGAGAAAAGAACCAAGAGAGGGAGCATGTGTCAGGTTGTCCCTTTAAGGGGCAAGGTAACCTGGCCGGTGACAAATGATGACATCATAAGTTGCTAGGCAACCCAGAAGCAGGTTTTGTTCCAAAATCCTAACACATAGCCGCGTAGCATTTGATCAATACAGCTCTATCTGTGTCAGAAAAGCCATCATAGCGGTCAACTCTCCTCTCAGCTTCCCTTCTCCAACATCCTACTTGCTCTGGAAAAATGAGAAGAATAGCGTCATCTTGTCTGTGTGGGAAAATATGGGTGGTAAGAAGGGTTGAGTGGGAATGGCATGAAGAAGAGAGCTTGTTTCCACCTTCTTGGCTTATTGATACAACATTCACGAAGGGCCCAGTCATTCTCACTGCAGCCTAGGTTAAGTTATTAAGTCTGTAGCAATGTCAGAATTCAGAGAAGGATGGCAGAAACGGAAGGTCAGTTCTTTTCTTCAGTGAGAATGTTAGAAGGATGCCATGTTTCCACTGACGAGCAGACGTTTGTGTCCAGGCTTATTTTGCATAAAAGAAGTCTAGAGATGTGCAGAGAAAGCCATCTATGATGACCATAGAGAAAGCTCTCTGGAATACACGTATGTAAACCACAGCCAGCCGCCCTGTGCTCCACCTTATCACCAACTCCTACAGTTAATAGTCCCGTCTCTGCTTTATACACAGAAGAATAACTCAACAAACCCTGCCCATCTGCAAGGAAGCATTGTGGACATTGTGAGTTCCCAACTCTAAAACACTTGGAATTGACCCAATGAAAGAGCTTGCCCTTACTTCTCAATCTACACTAGGGATTGCAGTTTCTGTAAGAAAGGAAAGAGGTTGTTTTCTCTGCCCGCCCTGCCTGTGAAGGAAAAATAGGCACGGCAGTCCCTTTCAAGTCAAAGTTTTATTCTTAGGTCAAAGGCACAGGGAGCCTCCTGCCAAGGGTGTTGAAAGGGCTTTGTTTGGCTGCCTGCGGCCATCAGAGCTCATGAAGGTCATCATGTCACTCCTGCTGGGTGTGGGAAATGTGGCCTTTCAGTGCTCCTAGTGTGCTGCAGAAATGATTGTTGAATTTTCACTTCATTACCCAGCCACCGCTCTTTCTCTTGTAACTTGATGAATATTGTCACCCAAAAGGCTGTCTGTCAGCCATGCTGTGGCCTCTGTCTTCTCTTAAAGGTGTTGTCCTCCATTTCACAACAATGTAGGCATGTCCAGAGCTAGGAACTAAAATGCAGCACTTTCCTCCAGGGTCAAGATGGTGACAGCTTTCCTTGGGCCTGCTGGTTTCTCTCCTGGATAAAGGTGACCTCAAGTCACAGACAATCCCCCACCCAGCAGCCAGCACACCAGGGGCCTGTTTCAACAACAGCTAGGAGCTCTTCTTTCTTCATGGCAAATCCTAGTCAATGACTGAGGGAGAACAGAAAACTTTTAAAGATTTATTTATTATTTATACAACATTCTGCCTGCACACCAGATCTCAGTATAGATGGTTATGAGCCACCATGTGGTTGCTGGGAATTGAACTCAGGACCTTTGAAAGAATAGCGAGTGTTCTTAACCTCTGAGCCATCTCTCCAGTCTCCAGAAAACTTAAACCTGCCTATAGCAAACATCAGAAACAATGATTGTAAACAAGCGTACATACAAACATTAGCAGGTCAAACTACAAAGAGGATATTACCACAGACTCAAGATACATCCTACAAAGATAAATCCAAAGGAAAAATATGAAATTAGCACTAGAGAAATCTGTGATGGAGTTAGTATCACCATGATCAAAATGTCCCAACATTATGTATCTCCTGACATGATATACTGACAAGGATACGGCATCATTCTGTGGGTTCTTTGGGGGTTTGGGGGTTTTGTTTTGCTGCCCTTTGTTTTATTTTGTTGTTGTTGAGACAGTGTCTCAGAGAGCCCAGAGTGGCCTCAAACTATATAGTCAACATCACGGCCTTGAATGGAACCTTCTGAGCCTGCTTCTTGAGAAGTGGCATTATAGGTGTAGACCATGAATTTAGTCATGAAAAAGTACTAGACAAGACACTAACGGTTTTGATGATGTTGCTAACTTCAGCAGTCATTCCTCATTCTGGGTTTCATTCAACACACCCGCCCTGTGTGATAGTCAACCTGCCTGCTTTGTGTGACTTGTGTTAGATATCGTGCAGCATGAGAGTTACACGGGGGGTTCACAAATCACACCACGTGACCGGTTCCACGTGAGAGGTTTATTAGGGGAAGGGAAAGGGGTCGCAGAGACAGTCTCCAACGAAGCAGGAAAGAGAGAGAGGAGGAGTTCCTCGAGTTCTCTTATAAGGTGATCCAGGTGGCCCCAGGTGACCAGTGGGTGGTCTTCTAGGTGGTTTCACGAAGGCCAGATAACTGGTTTGTCAGGTCTCTTAGGGCTGGCCGTTGCAGATGCCTGCTTACAGATCCCAACAACTTGAGCATCTATTCTTAATTGAATTCTCTTGTTCTCTAGGGCACACTTTTGTTTTGACCCCTGTTGCTTACAGGATGTTTTTTTCTTAAAAAAATTTTTTTTTTTTTAATTTAGGCTAGATCTCAGGCTGGCCTCAAAAATAACTATGTAGCCAAGCACGACCTTGAACTTCTGACCCTCCTGCCTATACCATCCAAGTATGTGATTTAAGACCACGTATAGCTTATGTGGTAGTTCGGTATAACGTGCGGTTTCTTGCATGCCAGATAAACACTTTCCTAACTGAGGTACACCCCAGACTAGCACGATTGGCCAGAACTCAATGGCGTAGGTACCCTCAGCTGTAAGAGAGGTGACAGGCACGGGGAAGCCACAAGCAGATTCTTTTGTAAATGGCCAGAAGTCAGATGAACCTGGCGTAGAAGCTGTGGGCTACTAGAACTGTGCTTGGAAGGTGTGCTGCTTCTCTCTCCCTGTCTTTCTTCCTGTGTGGGGTGTGCTTGCTTGTGGAGGCCAGTCTCTCACTGAAGCAGAAGCTCGCTGCTCAGGCAAGGCTGGCTTGCCAGGAGTTCCTGGGACCTGCCTGCCTCCACTCCACCGTGCTGGCGTTGCAGGCACATGGAGCCCAGTCAGTTTCTGGTCACTATTGTTGCTCGTTTGTTTTAATATAGGTGCCGGAGATTTCCGCCCCGGTCCCCACGCTTGTTTTCTTACCTAAGGAGCCATCGCACTAATTCTGTGATAGTTATACTTTATTTTCTTTTAAAAAAAAGACTTTATTATGCGTGCCCATTTTTTTTACATAATAAAATTTAGAGGAAAAAAAAGACATAGAGAGCAGTATCTTTTGCTGAAAAAAAGACACAGTGAAGGAAACAGCTCTTCATTTTCCAATTTTATCCAATGATGTAATGTAACTGCAAAAAAGCTAGTAAGACACATATTAGTAGAAAGTGCAACTTCCAACAGTGAGGGGATTTTGTTCCATTTTACTCATGTGTCAACTCTTTTCCCTGGTCACTTGGCAAAACATTTTTCTCATGCTTCTTTCTCAGTCAGTTCTTCACCACTGGGTTAATCTAGACCACAGCTGGCAGGTCAGCAACCTTAAGTCCAGGGACACTGGCTGTTCTTCAAATTAATACCTTCAACAAGAAACCTAAATGTATCAACATCAAGATGTGCTTTTCAGCACAGCGGGATAGTTTGTTTCTGTCCCTCAGTAAAATCACTCCCTTCATCAAAGAGGCCTAGGAGGAGAAGCTGTCGGTTTCAATCTCAGCTTAGTACTTTTATGGGACTCTTGACTGTCTGAGCAAGTAGGTCTCTGATTTTGTGTTGAATTAGTAATTTCTTTTTGACAAAATAAAATGTAAGAAGACAAAGGGGGCGGGGGAGAAGACAGAGAGGAAAACGTCACATCAAGGCTGGACAAGGCACCCAGACAGAAGGAAAAGAGCCCCAAGAGACCCTCTTGTCCACACACTCATGCAAGCAGTAAGCTGAAAGCTATGCAGAGTTCCTGCAAGCATTCCTTAGCTGACGCAGAGCTTTGGAATGCTGTCCCCCACCGCCACCGCTGCCCTCCCCAACTCTTACACTCCTTTCACCCTCTTCCGTTTTTCCTGCGCTCTAAGGGGAGGGATTTGATGGAGACATAGCATTTAGATTCCCTCTCCATGTGATGTCTGACCATAGGGATAGGTCTCTGCATCTGCTCCCATCTGAAGCAGGAGGAAGCTTCTCGGACGGTAAATGGATAAGGCACTGATTTATGAATATAGAAGAATATCATTAGGAGTCATTTTGTTGTTTTTTTGTTTGTTTGTTTGTTTTTAGGCGGTAGTGTTTGTTTTTACCATAGGTCTCTAGGCTATCTAGTCTCTGGTTTTTGGTCACTCAAGCAGTATCAGGTATGAGTTTTATCTTGTGGAGTGGGTTTCAAGCCAAATTGGTTTGCTATTCCCACAAGTTCTGTACCACCATCACACTAGCATGTACTGCATACAGGACAGATTGTAGGTCAAAAGTTTTGTGGCTGGGTTGTTGTTTATGTTTCTTTTTTGGTATCTTGCAGAGTACTTGCCTGCACCAAAGACATTAAGACCTGGAGGTGAAGGTGCCAAATGTTCAGTGACTTGTGTGGGTGTTGTCTTCCGCAGTGAGGACAGGCTGTCAGTTTCAGAGAGCAATCTACTGTCTTCACAACCTGGCTTCTTTGGGGATTTCAGCGGGACCCTTGGCCAACATCTCAATTGAATGCAACCCAGTCCTGCTACTAAAAGCCTCACGTGGTGACAAGAGATTGCTAGCTGGGACACCTTATCCAAATTTTAGGAGACCTCATCATGATCACCCTCGTATATTTTAGGAAGTTTCAGCTGCACTAGTTTTCCTATCATTCTTCAAATGCCCCTCAGTTCCAGCTCACTCTTCCTGAATTCCCTCCCTCAAGCCTGTCTGCCCTCCCCCTCGCCACCTGAAATTCTTATTCCCATACCTACCCACCCGCAGCCTACCTGTAAAATCTATTATTATCCATTAAGTAAAGGAGAGCCAAGTTACCATCCATAGACCCAAACAAGTTAGGTATAAAGGAGGGGCCTGAGGGACAGGGAACACATGGATCCCCTGGGAAGTCAAGTTGACAGGATTTAGAAATACCTAGAAAACAAAGCCCTTGGGTGTGCTTCCAAAAGAGGTTTAACTGCGGTATGACCCATATGGAATGTGAATGCTTTCATCTAACCGGGTCCTACATGGAGTAACAGGAGGAAGTGGGCGGAGCCCCAGCCCACCGCTCTCTGCTTCCGGACTACAGGCAGGACGTGAGCACACATGCTGCAGACTCCTGCAGACTCCACCTTACGTGGTGACTGGAGCATCCGCAAGATGCGGAAAGATGTCCATCCCCTTCTTGGGGCTGGATCCTGGAATTCTGAAGGGTCCTGTGTGTCTGATTTCAGTTGTCTCTTAATGACTGCACTGGTCTCACACCCATGCCCCAAAAGAGAGGTGGTCAGACTCCATAGAAGGATGGAGAGCTTGGACTTCATGGTGTTTGAACAATAGGTCATGGGAACAGTCTTCGTGCCTGTTTGCTCATAATACTTGCTGAGTAAGCGGCTCTGTGTGTGGCAGAACTCCAAATGGAGCACCCTGTTAAAATCCACTAACGAGATTGCAGGGAGGCAGTCACCTCTCTTCCATGACTGGACTTTCAGCACACTTAGAAGCTAGAGGGAAAGAGCTAATCACTGCCCATGAGCCAACTACACAGGTCAGTCGTGTCCCATGGGAACACTGCAAGCCACACAGCGTGGGGAGTCACTAGAGGGACCTCAATCTCTGAGCCCAACCTCTGTTCTTAATTCCCTCCTTTCCCTGGTCTGACCTCTGTTCCTGAGCTCACCCTGAACAAGATTTCCTCTTTCTTCCTGGATGTTTGGATCAATGCCTGAAGACTACAGTGTCTTCTCTTCCCTCTGCTCCAGAGCCCTCCGATGTTGCCTCTTGGCACGTCCTTGGCTCCAGTTACTGCTGTGGAAATGTCCTTACACCCAGTACTCAGCCAGGTCCAAGAATTCCACTGGGATTTGCTCGGCAGTCCTACTGTGAATGTTTGTATTTACGTTTTCTCATAACAGAACTTCGGGAACCAGTCTCCTCAGCATCCATTTGAGCAATTAAATATCTGCACAGAGTACCAGGACACCTGTTATCTTGTGTTTCAGATTCAATGGAGAAAACCATGAAGCTCTGCCCAAATGTGCATGTTCTAGTCTAGTCCAAACCCTAACTCCTGAAATTACAGAGGTCCACAACTTTCCTGCCTTGACTTTGCCCTCCTTGGAATTTGGACACAAACAGAGATGTAGGAAAGAGGCTACTCCAGCAAGACCACATTTGCTTCTTCTAGAAAAGTCCAAGGTAAGAATGACTTGGCAAAATCTTTGTTTTTCTAGTCTGTGCCCATTGCCTCCTCCTCTTTTTCACTCCGCCCTCCTCTTTTTTCCCCTCCTCCCTCTTACTTTTCCTTCTCCTCTTTCTTCTGTTTGCAGTAGTGATGAGGATGTAGTACATTTACAGGCTTAAGTTAGTGCCTTGATAAAGTATCAGCAAAAAGTTAATCCCATTTAAATCAGGATTCCCAGCCCTTTCTGTTTCTTTCTCTTGAGACACAGTCATTGGAGACTAGGCTAGTCTAGAAATCAATATGCAGCAAAGATGACCATGAAGTTCTGATCTTCACCTCCCAACTGCTAAGGATCACAAGCATTTTGTACAGCATTGCGCGCAGTTTTTGTGACACTGGGAATCGAACCCAGGGCTTCGCGAATTCTAAGTGAGCACGCCACCAACTGAGCTACATCCCTTGTCCCTAAAGGAGGTGATTTCAAATGTCTGTCTGGGGTTAGTTTCAAATACATAAATTGTGGCAGAAAATAAAGACAGCATTGCCTCGCCCGCCCACCACCGTTCTTTAATTCCTTTGCCATAATGATGGACTATACCTTCAAACCAAGAACCTGAGCAACCTTCCCCCGCGGGCTGCTTTCCTAGGACATTTTGTCACAGTGGAACAGTAACGACCACGTCGTCATGTTATTAGGAGCTGGACTAAGGGCAATAACGGCTGAGTCAAGTGATGCCGCCACAGCACAACTGAGGGATGTGCCGGGTTTCAGCAGCTGTCTATCGGCCACAAGAGGAGAGCCAATGTGTGTAGACGCTGAGGCTTAGGACCCTTGGAAGCCTGGGAGCAAAGCAAGAGTTCTTCTAGTTCAACTGATAGGCGCTGGGCCAGGGTAGCTGTCTGGCTTCCCTGGCCTTGTCACCAAGGTGATATGGCTTAAAAACAAAGTCTTTTTAGCTATATGAGGTTTTAGCCTGGCTTGCTTTCTTCTCTCTCAGTTTCATTTACAGAAGAATCAGTGGTTCTGTGATAATAGGGTTCCAAGATTTGGGGAACTGGAGGAACAAGTCTAGGAAAGCTGCAGGGGAACATCCTGCAAGGCAGATCCGGCCAATGGGTGTTTTCATATCGCCAAACAACGCAGACCCGCAGGAATGCCAGAGACAAGAACAAGAACGCAAGGTTTACCTGCTGCAAGATCCAGCTGTCACTGGCAATTCTTTTGTATTTAAATCGGAACTACAAGGAGAACACTGGAGGTTCCTTATGTCATAGACATCCTGAACTCCTAAACTGTTTCCTTCTACCATCAAGTTGGAGGCCAGTCTTCTCCCTCCCTCTTCTCTGCCTCCTCTGTCCTCCTTTTTCTTCTTCTTTTGAAAGAGGCTGGCCTGGAATTCAATGTGTGCCCAAGGATTACCCTGGGCTTCTGAACCTTCTGCCTCTATTTCTGAGTGCTAAGATTGCAGGCATTCGCCACCAGGCCCTGGTTGTGCATGTAAACCAGGCTACATTCACATTAGACGGGTGCTCTTCCGACTGACACGCAGCAGCACTTGGTCATTCTCAACGGTCTTCTGTCTGTCTATCTAGTTTAGGTCCCAAAGTACTTGACGCTGTCCATGCTTTTCCCTTCCTCCTAAGTTCATCAAGAATATGGTCTGTTTATTTCTTTCTAAGTCCCTGCTAGTATTCCCTCACCGTGTCCTTGTGGCTTGCTTTGACGTACAGTGTAAAGGATGCGAGGAAACCCTAAATCCACTCCCTGTGATGCAGATGCCACTGAATGCTGAGCAGCATGGAAAAGCCTGCGTCGTTTGGGTGGCCTTCCCTGACTGTGCTGGCTAGAGAGATTTTTGCTTGGTTTAATTTGCCCTTCTCTAATGCCGTGACGGAACGCTGCCGGATATTCTCAGGCGCTTTCTCGGTGAAGTGATCCCCAGCAAAGGCTCTCTCAGAATCTCTACAGACTTGTGTCCATACTTCACTTCAAGCGACTACATTACAAAAATTAGCTTATGGGCTGGTAGAATCGGGTCATGGACTCTGTAGTGAGATATTTGCCTGGGTGTACCCAGCACTGCGAAAGTAAGCATATGAAGAGGCTGCTTTGGGGGGGCTTAGTGCCCTTCCTCCAGCTCCAGACATAGAAACATCACCACCCTCAGGCAGTGCCCATGACTGAATTTACTTAGCAAAGCACAGCAAACATTGCAGGTTGATAAGTTTCGCACAGCTGGAAGAAACTGTGGCAGCTGTGTGTTCCGAAGCCTTGGCTGAGCCTCGACTAGCTCTTGGCTGAGCTAGTTCTGTGCTCTGTCATCTTCAGACACAAATCCCGGTCTCTTCAGTTGCATTGGCTTGAGAATAAAATATGCTCATGCTTGAACAAAAAATAAATAAATCTGCGTTTCCTTCTGAGTACCTAAATCATTAATCTGTACTTTTGACTAACTGACATTGGTACCTCTAACCCCTCTGCCTCAGACGTTAATGTTAAACACTTCTGTTAAACTGCTTCTATGGAGGTTTACACAATCCAAGCAGAGCACTAGAGGACCAATTGAGCAATGCTCATTTCCAACAGTAAACACAGAAGGGCAAGAATAGAGGCTCTTCAAACAGAAAAACCCCCTCGCTGCAAGATCGGCAACCCCATCACAGCTAACCTCTGCTAATCATTCACTATTGAGTAACTCACTACTGCGTGACTTCTGCTATGCTGGTTATTTTGAATTTAATTTCAGGTCTTCTAGGTCAAATGGTGGCCAATGAGGTGAATGATTGACCTTTTCATTATCCCTCAGGCATCACTGCTCTTTAAGGTTTAAGGTCTAGAAAAGGAAATGATGCATGTTTCTTGCCTTCAGAGTTTGAAATCCCACTGGGAGGAAAAGATAATTTATGGGGAAAATATATACATGTTGGGGCCAGGAGATAGCCCAGTCAGTAAAATGCATGAGACCTGACCTCGGACGCCCAGCATCCATGAATAAATGACCCTCATAAAGGGCAGCGCATGCCAGTAACCTCAACACTGGAGAGCTGGGGCCAGGAGGTGCCCAGAGGCTTGCTGGCTAGCTAGCAGAGACAAATCCATGATCTCTAGGTTCAGTGAGAGGCCGTGTCTCAAATAACAGGGGGAGTGATTGAGGGACATGTGCCATCAGCCTCTAGCCTCACATTGGCTGACACACATGCACATCAACATGTTACATACTGAAGGCCTGAAGAGACAAAAGAACAGACTAATGTTCGTGAGTGTAGGAGACAAATAATTTCAGCAGGCCCCATTTCCTCCAGTCAGACAGCAGACTGTCACAACACATCCATATGTTCAATAACATACGTGGCAGCCATACACTCCACTGAGAGCCCAGCGGGCACCCCCACACCTGCATCTTTCCACACTGTCCTGCCAGCTCCTGCCTGTGTGAGAAACCTGGGGTCTCCATCTCACTCAGTGCACACGACTGGCTTCTGAAATACAGGTATTCCTGGACTGGGTACCGACAGATGGCACCAAACGTTAAAACAAACAAAAAAAACCCCAGCCCTCTGGAATCTACAGGTCTGGGAAGAGATCTCAGGTGGTAAAGTGCTGCTTGTGCAAGCATAGGAACCCGGATGCCAGCCAGAATGCTGGCTGCAATGTCCTCCCCTTCCATCCGACCCCAGCTCATCCTGTCTCCTCAGGGCTGGCTGCAATGTCCTCCCCTGGGATCTACCCAGGCTGTTACTCCCCGGCGTATATGGGGGAGGGTCAAAGAGCCAGCCATGGAGTTCATGACTGAAACAGTCCCTGTTTCCTTCACTAGGGTCTTCAGTTGGACACCGAGTTACCATGGGCCACATCTGAGCCGGGGTTCTAGGCCACATCCACACATGGTCCTTGGTTGGAGAAGCTGTCTCATATAAGACCCCTGTGCCCTGCTCAGTTTGATCTTTGTGGAGCTCTTGTTCTCCCCAAGTCTCACTAACTTCCCCTATTTTTATTATTACTTCCAGCCCTCTGTCAAGGGCTTAATTGTGAGTCTTAATATCTGCTTTGATACATTGCTATATTGATTCTTTC
>CM053745.1:59464957-59578390 GCA_028658305.1 Pachyuromys duprasi
TTGCAGCCAGCCCTGAGGAGACAGGATAAGCTGGGGTTGGATGGAAGGGAAGGAGGTCCTCCCCTGTTGGTGGACTTGGAGGGGGCGGGGAAGAAGGAGATGAGGGAGGGAGTGGGAGGGTAGGAGGGAATGGGGGAGGGGCTACGCCTGGGATTCAAAGTACCTAACCTGTGACTGAGATAAAAATAAATAAATTAAAAAAAAAAAAGAAGTGGGTCTCAGATACAACCTTTTATAATTCCTTTAGCTAAAAAACTTACTTTACAATCAGTGCTCACAGCGGTTTCACCAGTGTCTCGTGATCAATAGACATAAAGGCCTAAGGATAAAAAAGTTTAAGTATAAGGATCTAAGAAAGTATTTGAGGGTCTAAGAAGGTATTTTAAGGTTGGTAAATGCAAGTTATAAAGGTTGGAAGGGCGACAGTGATTTAAAGTATCCTAAATAGACAAAAATGCTTCATATTTCTTCTTGTTGCTATGCTACTGTTGTATTAACTGTCCAGAGCTTTGACATTTCTCACTAGAACTCTAATTTTTTAATCTAAGTCTGATTAAAACAACAACAACAGTCCACTATGATCCACAAACACAGTTCCAAGCTCAAGATTTTAAATTTCCTTTGGTTTGTCCTTTTTTTGTTTTTGTTTTTGGTCTGTCTTTTAAGTATAGACTTGAAAGTTGTCTCATTGTACTAGATTTATATATATCCAGTCTTCTGAACAGAGAGAAGCAGCATCTCTTCCATGATGTATAATCGTACTAAATGTCAAGATCAAGTGAGCTTTCACTCCTTCTACTTCATGGGAGGCTTCTGTCTTTCAAGAGCTCACCTTAGAGTGTTTATGCTGCTAACACAAAGGTGTATGTCTCCTGCAGGTGTATATTTCCCTGCAGATTATAGTGGTGATGCTAATATGTCTAAAGTTTATCTCCTTTGTAAGACTTAAAAGGATTCTTGTAAGCTCCAAGAAATCTACCTGAGTCCACCTCTCAGGTCAGGAATCCAGTAAGTGCTGCCTATCAACAGCCTGAGTTTCCCACCTTTTTTCTATCTCAGAGGATGAGATTCTTCTGTCTTTCCCTGGTTTGGGGACTCCTCTTTTCTGGCTCCCCAATCACTAAATTTCTGCACTCAACGCAAGCCGCTTGGTGAGTCTTCTTTCTGGTTGGCATAAATTCTTCCCACCGTTCTCACTAGCCTACATTCAAATCCTTCATCTAGGACCTTCTCCCTTGGGTGGGATTTTCTCTCTACCAGCATGGTTCTTCTCTCTCCTCTTGTACAAAATCCTAGTGCAAGGTAACCGTGTCTGCTAAGGGCAACTATGTCCTTGGTCTCTGGCCAATCCTGACAAGTTTTACCAATCTACTGAGTCAAAGATTGCTTTTGGGACTCCTTGAAAGGTCACTGCCCAACGGGAACAGCCCGTTGGTCTGTTCCCCCAGGCTCCCCACTGGGATGTCTTCTAGAGAATTTTAGAGTGGCCACATTAAGGGCTTCTCAGCTTACACACCTCTGCACCAAACTTGGCCTCAGTATCCCTTAGATGACAGATCCAAAACAAAACCTTTTTAATTACTGCCAGAGATCAGGTAAATAGAGGTTCCCATGTTCAAGTCTCTTCTTTGATCCAAATCTTCCATCTTTGCTCGCTCTCCCCAAAGTTTCAAATATACACCTAAAGGAATTTTCTCCCTAACCTACTTAACTTCATCTTCTGCCCATATATGTGTTTCCTACATCCACGACAGTGCCAAAGCACCTGCTCACAGGTTCTGCCAGCTGGACCTGTGCTTTCCTTCAGATCCTAGACAGCAAATACAGCAGCCTGATCTTCCTAGACTTGGCCAGCACTTCAGCCTTTTGGGATCCCCAGTGTCAGCAGGAAGTAGCCAGAAAAGATTCTTCGCCGGTTATCCATTTACTATCAACAAAAGGCTGTAATGGTGTGCTTTGGGCCTGGGACAGACAGTTCCAGGTTCTCCCAGCATTCCTTAGTCCCTATCTGCTGCTGGGCATGGCTGACAAACCCCACTCTCTCCCCTGAACTTTCCAGGACCATGTAATCTGCTCTTCACCATGTAATCTGGACATTTTGGTGCTCTTACTTTTTTTCTCCTTCTCTTGCCCCTTTGCATGGCAACCAAGAGCTGCTTCCAACGAACCTACATTTATAGACTTTAACTTGCCTTACATAAGAAGCAGCCCAACATCCTCATTCCTGCCTTGTCACCCTTCCCTACCTCATTTCTTGAATTAAACAAAAAGGAAGGGATGTTATGTTGTGCAGGCAATTCAACTGACCTGCCCTTAGGGGACTTTCAGGTCCTGACAACGTCCTGTGTCATCGCCAGGTGCCTCAGATATAAGTGGTCTGCCACTCCCACTGGCTCTCTCATTCTGTTCCCCTCTCTTCTCTTGCCTTCTTTCTGCCTCAGTTTCTCTGCTGGGGGCCCTAGCCTCTCTTTCTTCACCTCCATCCAATAAATCTCTTTTATATAAGATCTGTTGTATGTGGCATTTTAAAATATATCCTACAGTCAGAGGGGGGGAGGAAGAGTGAGGTAACTGGTGGTGTGTACATGTGTAATCAAACCACACAGCTTTTCCCGGGAAGACTTCAGAGGCTGGAAGCGTTGCACAGATCCAGCAGTGAAGATCTGCTGCATCAAAAGTCACCCACCGACATCTACACAGACCCTACAAAGAGTTCGTGGCTGTAACAAGTTTCGTAGAGGCAGCCTCCAAGGTCTTGAAAAACAACTTGGGTACCGTCACCCCTGTGTCCATTATATCAAAGGGTGTCTACAACAGAAACAGAGGAACCCTGCCTTCTGTGCGGCTTCTCAACTTAGTAACACAAGCTAAAGCTAAGGCAGGAGAGGGTCTATTTCGGCTTCTTGTTTTCATTATAGATACCAGAGGTTCTAACACGTGCACAAGAATATAGAGCAGCCATAGGAGCAGGAATGCACTTGGTCATCTGTGTCCCCTTCCCCAAATCTACCCTTTAGCAGGCTTCTCTAGACTTCTAGGGGCCAGGATTCTGTGGAGCACATGTCCCAGAGTGCTGGCTAGTTGGCTTTCTTCCTTGCTTGTGTTTTTGGATTTTTTTTTTGTCCATGAACCATAGAAAGGCTTGAAGGCTAAGGAGGGAGATGGAGATGCACACTCAGGTTTTGTCAGCATTCCTCTGGCTTCTTGGGACACCTCCATTATCACTGCCACACACCCTGCTAACACTGAGAGCAGCCAGCAGTTCCAGCCCAGGGGGCTGAGCTCTTGCTTGGGGTACACGTAGCTTCCAGCCACATCCCTTCAGTGGTGCTCTGAGCAGGGATTGTGGGGAAACCAGGCTGAGCCTTGGGTAAGCTCTAAGTTGCTCCATGCTGAGCGACAGTGGCTTTCAGGCTGATTCTTGCCCGGGGTGACTCTGTTCTGAGTGAAAATGCAGAGGCAGGATGACTCCACAGCTCTTTTGCACAAGTAGACACCAGCACCTGCCCAGCACCACCCAAGAGCAAGCTGATGAATAACGTATTACTTATTTGTGTAAATAAAAATGAACCGCCTATAAGCTTATCAAAACAGAGTGAGATCCTTAGGCTTGAGGGGATGACACTCTGTTAGCACGCCCTGCTGCACCTTCATACGATGGTTAACGCTCCATCAAAATCAGTTTTGGTTGTGGTTTAAAGCAGTCCTTTGCCACACCCAAAAGCAGAAACTTACAAGGAACCAACCAAAATTGCCACGTCTCCGTGACTCAGCTTTTTAGGTGACTTAGAATGAATTATCTGCAAGAAACATTTTGGTGTTTTTGTTTTCACTTGTGGCCTGAGACCTCAAATGTCACCTGTTGAAGAATGTTCCCACCTCTCTGGCTGATGATCGGTTTTCACTGTAGAGTCTGTCTTAGCCTCGTTCATAAAACCAGCTTTCTTGCTTCACAGTGCTAAGCTTTGCAGCCCCTGTGGTGGGCTCTTCACCTGCCGCAGTAAACATTCCTTTCATTCTTTTATATCCCAGAGGTGAATATCAACTCCTTATCCAGCAAGGGGAGGGGGCATTCTGAACAGGAATGTTTTTTTTTTAATTTTTTTTATTATTAGTTACATTTTATTAACCTTGTATCCCAGCTGTATCCCTCTCCCTCATTCCCTCCCAATCTCACCCTCCCTCATCTCCTCCCTGCCCCTTTCCAAGTCCACTGATAGGAGAGGACCTCCTCCCCTTTCATCTGACCCTGTTTTATCAGGTCTCTTCAGGACTGGCTGCAAAGTCCTCCTCTGTGGCCTAGCAGGGCTGCTTCCTCCTCTGTGGGGAGGTCAAAGAGCCAGCCATTGAGTTCATGTCAGAAATAGTCCCTGTTCCCCTACTGGGGAACACACTTGGATACTGAGGTAGCCGAAAAGCAAAACGACCCTGAGATTTCACCTTACACCCATCAGAATGGCTAAGACGAATAACTCAAATGACAACACATGCTGGAGAGGTTGTGGAGAAAGAGGAACCCTCCTCCACTGCTGGTGGGAATGTAAACTGGTACAACCACTCTGGAAATCAATCTGGCACTTTCTCAGACAATTAGGAATAGTGATTCCTCAAGATCCAGCTATACCACTCCTAGGCATATATCCAAAAGTTGCTCAAGTACACGACAAGGACATTTGCTCAACCATGTTTGCAGCTGCTTTATTCGTAATAGCCAGAACCTGGAAACAACCCAGGTGTCCATCAACGGAAGAATGGATACAGAAATTGTGGTCTTTTTTACACAATGGAATACTACTCAGCAATTAAAAATAAGTAAATCATGAAATTTGCAGGCAAATGGTGGGATCTAGAAAAGATCATTCTGAGTGAGGTATCCCAGAAACTGAACAGGAATGTTAATGAGAAGCCTGTCTCCACTGAAAGCCATTGCGAGGGTCGGGATCTCAAAGGCCAGATTGAAAAGTGAATCACATTCAGACACAGCCACCAAGTGAATCAGTAGCTTGGAAAACAAATAAGGGACTGGTCAGTTTACACCACAGAGAAATGAAGAGATGGAAAATAAGGACAACAGACAGAAACGGGAAGAAGAGCATAGGTGTCATGAGAAAGCTGATGAATACGTGTGTGCCTTTCCATGACATCAGAATTTATTGGAGTACAGTAAGCTTGTAAGTTATGGCAGGTTAGTGGGTGGCCATTAGTCAAGCTTTCCCAGTGTCCTTGGTAGCCCTGGGTAAGACTCACAGCTTCCTCCATTCCAATCTTTTAAAAGCTTTAACTTATTTTTAATTGTGTGTTGTGTGAGACATTTTCTCCGCATATTATATATGCACATATATACATACATGTATACATACACATATGTGTATATGTGCCTAACATAACACGTTCTTAACTTTTAATTACATAAAATATAATCTCAGTTTCTAAGAAAATTATACAAAACACTTTTTAAAAAAAATCAAGTGAATAAAAATGCTTTAAGAAAAACATATTTTAAATAGAAGTGAGAGCAACATGTTGAACACTGTAAACTGGATGTTTACTGTCTACACCATTCATACATCGGTTGGGCTTCAGACCCGGACAAGCTGCTGAGGTGCCTTTTCAACCAAGGCAGACCTGACCAGCACCCCTTGACCCCAACCTGTTACAGGACATGGCTGATATTGCCCTCTGCTCTGAATTTTATAGCCCAGGGGTGGTGGTTTCCCCTCCCCTCCCCGACATAACCCAGACATTTTGGTTCCCCTCTCTTTTCTTTTCTCTCTCTCCCTATCTCTACACCTGCTCTTCTTTCTGTCCCCCTCCACTTACATGGTGGCCAAGAGCTGCTCCCAATAAGGCTGCATTTATATACTCTACCTTTACTTTCATTGGCTCTTATCACCGCTTCAATAAGGATTATCAATGCTGAAGCCCTAACTCTCTGACTGACTGTATTCTGCAATATGGTTTTTGTGAAATAAGGACCATAAAATGAAATCACACACACGAAGAATTGAGCTGGGCAAATACCGTCTTTGGTCATAAAGAACGGCCACACTCATGAACTCCCAGCAGCTGCAGTTGCCTAAACAAGGCCAAACCAGTCGCCACTGCAGCACAGGGTGGAAAGCGCTCCTATCCCTAACCATTAATGGCTTCTCCAGGACAGAAAGGCAGTTCTCTTTTGAGGATATAGTTCCTGGTGGGTGGACCAGTAGACGCCCTCCACCCAGAAGTACAGACAGACAACACAAACAGAAGAAGAAGCAGCAGAAGAGGAGCAGGAGGAGGAGAAGGAAGAGGAAGAGGAAACAAAATCTGGGTTAGTGTGGGGAGGTGGTGAATCTGGGAGGAGTCAAGGGGAGGGAAGAATGTGACCACAATACATTGCATAGAATTCTCCAAATAATGAGTACAGCTTTTAAAAGCAGAACTGGGCTCAGTTGTCAGAATACACTTAAAAGGTCTCTTCTTCCTCATGAGCATGAGACCAGCACCATCCTCTCTCCCTAGTCACACCAAAAAGCCATTTGAGGACACTGAAAGAGCATCTTGTTGTAAAAACAGGAAGGAAGGCAGGAAGGCAGGAAGGAAGGAAGGAAGGAAGGAAGGAAGGAAGGAAGGAAGGAAGGAAGGAAGGAAGGAAGGAAGGAAGGAAGGAAGGAGGAAGGATGGATACATGGCAGAATCATCTATGCTGGTACATCCAGCCCAGATGTGAAAAATGATGGTTTG
The DNA here is from genome assembly GCA_028658305.1 of Pachyuromys duprasi. NCBI lineage: Eukaryota > Metazoa > Chordata > Mammalia > Rodentia > Muridae > Pachyuromys > Pachyuromys duprasi. The sequence goes on from CM053745.1 coordinate 59,471,684, forward strand.
TCGTTTAAGATACCTGGTAAAGGTAGCTACCTAACACACTAATAACGGATAAGATTCATTACATAAGTAAAATAGCACAGATTTTTTAAATCATAGAAAATTTCAAACAACACCAAATTTGCATAGTAATTTATCATTGCATAATCTGAAACCAAATGACCATTTGACAAGTCAACAGTTATGATAAGTTTTACCCATGGTCCTATTAGTAATATTAGATTAAGTATAAACCAATAAAGATTAAAAATTAGTAACCTTAATCTGCCACCTAGTATTCTGTGCCTGTGATTAAGTGCAAATGAATCATTTTAATTTTGCTCTTATTTTTAAGTGTGTGTGTGTGTGTGTGTGTGTGTGTGTGAAAAAGAGAGAATGTCCCGGGAAGCCAAAAGAAAGCATCAAAGCCCTACGGAGCTGAAGTTTCAGAGGGTGTGAGAACCCAGCTCCAGCTGAGGAGCAGCACACTCTTAACTGCTGCCGCACCTTTCTAGCCACCAAATGAACCATTTTAGTTATTTCATTAGACTATACATTTTATTAATTTATTAGACTATAAATTTTTGTTGATTATTAAACAAAAATTAAAATGAAAGTCAACTGTACTAAGTATCACAGTAGACATATGAACAGAGTTGATTTGATCATTTCACAATTTATACATATAGAAAACCATCCTGGCCAGCACTTGGGAGGCAGAGGCAGATGGATCTCTGAGTCTGAGGCTACTTTGGTCTACAGCGTGAGTTCCAGGACAGGTAAGGCCACACAGAGAAAGTGTGTTTCATAAAGCCAAAAAGAAAAAGATAAAAGAAAGAAAAAGAAAATAAAAATCATCCTGTTTGTATACATACATACACATAAAAATTCTATTTGTCAATTACACAAATAAAATAATAGCAAAAGAAAATATCCCATAGATATATGGATAAATATTGGGAAACCAGAACTGGTTTTCTTCTAAATATTTTATATTTATATTATAGGCAAAATCATTAGTTAATGAAAGAGGGAAAGAGATTGAGGCTAGATTAAATTTTAAGGTGGAAAGGGAGTTTCTTAATGCTATACTAAAACACTGAAAACAAACTGATACAAATGAAATCCAACAACATATTTTAATGCAAAATAGAAAGCAGTTTACCTCAATGATTCAAAGGTGGTTTGCCAAAAATTACTGGAGGCCGGAGTAGTACTTGTTGGAGCATGTGAGGCCCTGGGTCCAAGGCCTGCCACTAAAACAAACAAGCAAACAGATTTTAAGAAGTCGTTTGGGATTCAGCTTCTGCAACGAGCCAACAGACCAGTCAAAATGGAGTCATTCCTGCTTGTCAGGATCAGAGCCCATGGCTAGTCTCCACAGCAGGCCTGCCTTGCGCGGCGTGGTGAGGCGCCTGTGCCCTAAGCATGGCGCCTTGGCGTAAAGGAAGGAAGAAAGTATTAACTCGATGACTCGATGACTTGTCCTTCCATCTATCAGACGCTTCTTCTTGCAGTCCATGGCAATCCACATCTGGTCAACACCCGGAGGGTAAGGAGCTGTGCCGCGCTTAGCCGGAAACCGGACGTCTGTGTCACACCCTTTGCCCCAATGCTCAAGGCTTTTCAAGGAAGAGAGCAGCAGGATCTGAACACCCAGAGGGGGTTGGGTGACCACAAGGAAACAGTACTTTCTGGACACAGCAGGGCATCTCACGGGAACTCCCAGCGTGGTGACAGGCATGCTGGAGATCAAGCCAGGCTGAGCCTCGGCGCCAAGACGGGAAGTGGGCACCACATCCCACCCCGAATGGAGGACCGACTGGGCATGACGGTTGCTGAGAGGGGGAGGGCCGCTTCCTTTAGGGTGTAATTCCTGGTACGCTGACCACAATTCAAGTGATAGCCCACATCCGAGAGTGCTTGGGCCACACAAATTAGACTCAGTGGCTTGCAAGGAAAGAATGGGGTAGTGAAGTTTAGTAGCCTGGGAGGTGGGAGTAGACCTGGAAGGAACTGGAAGGGTGCAAATGTCAAAATACATTGCATACAATTCTCAGAAGGAGGACCCTGGGTAAGATGCTCAATCCTCATTCAGAAAGGCAAATGGGATAGACTTCAGAAGAGGGAGAAAACAGGGAACAGGACAGAAGCCTACCGCAGAGGGACGCTGAAAGACCCTACCCAGCAGGGTATCAAAGCAGATGCTGAGACTCATAGCAGAGTGCAGAGAATCTTATGAAAGACCTGGAGGGGACAGGAGCTCCGCAAGGATAGTAACAGAACCAAGAAATCTGAGCCCAGGGGTCTTTTCTGAGATTGATACTCCAACCAAAGACCGTGAATGGAGATAATATAGAACCCCTGTATAGATGTAACCCATGGCATCTCAGTCTCCAAGTGGGTTCCCTAGTAAGGGGAACAGGGACTGTCTCTGACATGAACTCAGTGGCTGGCTCTTTGATCACCTCCCCCTGATGGGGCGGGGGTGGGCAGCCTTACCAGGCCACAGAGGAAGACAATGTGCTGATGAGACCTCATAGCCCAGGGTCAGAGGGAAGGAGAGGAGGACCTCCCCTATCAGTGGACATGGGGAGGGAGGAGATGAGGGAGGAAGGATGGGACTTGGAGGGGATGACGGTGGGGCTACAGCTGGGATACAAAGTGAATAAAGTGTAATACATAAAAATAAATAAATAAAATAATTCTAAAAAAATTAATAAAAATATGTTTTAAGAAGGGAGGAAGGAAACCTTAAACCTGATGTTGTCTCGTCAGTAACTTTCATTGCTCTGTCTTCACCTCATGAAGAATGTAATTTGCAGGTGTACAGGATGATTGGGTATTGTTTCTCTTTCTTTAGCCTTCCTCTAAGACTCCTCAGCTCCCTGGACTAGTTACTGTTTTTTATAGAATGAAATATTTTGCCTGACTCTAGAAACGAAGTAAGTCCAGGTAAGATTAAAACTACATGGAATTGTTGTCACTTCATCTTCTGACTCAATAATGTGATTACGAGAAAGCTCATTATTTCCTAGATACACACGCATGCACACAAACACATATGCTCATACACACACTCATACTACACACTCAAACACGCGTGCACCTGTGCACACACACTCATACACACTTGCACTCACACACATGCACAAACAAACTATGCACACATACACACACACACACACCCTGGCAAGCATGAACACACGCACACACTCCATTGCTGAGATTGAGCTATAAATATAATTTGATGAGAAAAAAGGGGCCAAAAGGGTACCATGGGATCCAAGAAGCAATAATGGTCAATTGGAAATGAAAACTTAGAAGTTTTGGAAATGTGGGTGGAGATACATTCATACTACAATCTTAATACTTATAAGAATAATTTGTTTTTCGTTTTTGAGTCAACAAATGTTTGTTCATGTCCTATAGTCAAAAATACCTCTTTTCATTTGCTATAGATATTTTTAAACACGTATAAGCAGAAGTAGAGAGCATAAGACCATAAACTCTATGGTATGAGCTTCAGTATATGTATACGTGTACATTTTGCTCATTTTGTTCACTGTACTGCCCACCTTTGCTGGGGTAAGTCTGATAATTAACCCAGATACACACACGGGCATGAGAGTGGGGTTCAGATGAGTCTCGGACAGGTGGGTTGGCCCCAACGTACTGTGTAATGAGTCTGGCCTTGAACTCTTGACCTTCCTGCCTCTGCTTTCTGAGAGCTAAGTTTACAGATGTGGACTACCATACCCCTTCCAATGTGGTTCTCCAGGAAACAATTAAAAATGTGGCTCTCATCTAATGATCATTTGAACACCCTGGAGCTAAGATGGGTTAGGGTTCTATGTTTATTTGTCTGTCTATCCCTAGCTACCGACCCACCTGCCTTCTGATGTATTTCTGGAAAAATTCCTTACTTTTAGATGTTGGGAGAAACAACTTAAGTCTTATTTTGATACCATTTCTTTTCTTCTGTCATCACTGGACAATAATTTAATCAAATATATTTTCACCCAGCACTTGAAATCAAACACACATATTTTAGATGGGAAGTATGAATCTGCTGGATGCCTGGGGAGGGAAGTGTGAACCCCCAGATGCCCACAGAGAGAGGTTTGAACCTACTAGGTACCTGCAGTGGAAGGTGTGAACCTACTCAGTGCCTGCAGTGGGTGGTGTGAACCTCATGCATGCCCACAGATAGAGGTGTGAACCTACTGGGTGCCTGCAGAGGTTGTGTGTGTGAACCTACTGGCTGCCCACAGTGGGAAGTGTGAATCTACTGGGTACCTGCAGCGGTAGAAATGAAAGACTAGGCCGCAGGGGCAGGCATTGCTCCTGTATCTGAGTGGGCTATGTTAGCATCTTGGGAAGCACAAAGCCCAAATAACCAAGAGTCAAAGGACTGGAGGAAGACGTACTACTACAGTATGGGTAGACAACACAACATGGTTTCCAAAGCAACACCCTCCTTAGACATTAGAACCTCGGGGATTTCATTCAGATAGCCCACACATCCTCACACAGGGAAGCCTGCTTGGCTAGGCCCCTTCCTGAAAACGCTTAACGTAAAGCTGTTACTCATGAAGGAAAGATGGCAGAACTGTTTGGGGACTATCTTAGCTCAAGCACTTGGAGCTCTCAAATACTCAAAAGGCTAACTGGGCAGAACAACTTTGGGAACACTCAGTTTTCATGATAGAGATGGCAGGCAAAAATTCTAGGTGAGCACAGCTTTTATCCTGAAGTTTTAGCTGGGGGGAGAGGTGGATAAAAGGGTGTTTTGAAGGTGCCTGAACATAAACATCTGACTTTAAAGTTCCCTGCTGTGTTTAGCACTTAATCCTACCAGTCAGACTGTGGGGTTCCTGGTTCTGGTGCAAATGTAATGCTGTTTGTCTTTGATCCATGTTCTATGCTCAACTGTAAAGCACTTCAAAAGCAGAGGAGAGCATCAACCTATCTCTCTGAGGGACTATTTGCATTCTCATCATCTCTGCCTTTGTCCTGGTTTCCCTCATACTTGTGGGTGTAGCCGTTCAAATATGGGGTACGTGTAGTCGTTTTTTCTAACAATGACTGGTTCTGAGCTAGGGAGACAGCTGGGCACATCGGAAGGGCAGCCCACGGGTAAGGAGAACAGAAACCCTGAGAAGGTGGAGGGTGAGGAGGAGATCTGGGAGACTGAAGAGTTCTCATTCAGAATCTTTCCCTCATCTTCCCCCTGAACACAAGCCCACAACAACGTCATCATGATCCCCGGATGCATAAGCGCATCTAGCCTTCTCTTCTAGCTCGGAGCTTCGTGTAACAGGAAATAGGGGACTTCGCTGAATCTTTGTGGGAAAAGGATAGTCATAAATGTCTGCATAAAGATGCACTTCACACCCACACACGACAAAGAGAAGCGTAGCCATTGCCGAGGTCTGTAGGAAGAGTCTTTTCTTCATTCTAGCTCTGGGAGGTGTTTTGTTGTACCTGACATGAATATATTCCACACGCTCTTGTGGCTCTTGGGTCAAACTCTTAATCCATTTGCTCTCCTCCCCTGGGTGGCTTCACTGTGATAACTTTAACCCATCCAAAGTTTCCAGAGATGTCCTGTGCTTTACCAAACTTTCCCAAGCCAGTTTATCCAAAAGCCAAAGGAGATTTTTAACTAATTCAATCCTTTCCATGTTACGAGTATAACCCTGAAAACAAGTATGGAATGAAAGCTCTGTTAAACAGAAATGACTTACAAATACCACTAGTTCTTAGTTTCTTGCTCTTTATGTTATCACTTGGCCAGCTCTCCTGGAAGGGGGCATGGATGCATTTGCAAAGAAAGAAAAAGCTTTGTTAATACTTTGCTTGCCACACCTTAGGTTTTAAATGCTGATCTTTTTGGACCTAGAATCCAGAGAGCTTTGAAGTAAATAAGCTCAAGACAAGAAACTATTAGTAAATGGAAGAGTTGTGAATGATCAGGAGGTGTGCTGGTTTGATTCAGAAATGTCCCCACAGGCTCATGTGTTGGGACACTCGGTCCCCAGATAATGGTGCTGTTTGGAGACATTATGAAGCTTTTAGGAGGTGCAGCCTTCTGAAGGAAGTGCATCACAGCCTTCTACAGGAAGTGTGTCACAGCCTTCTATGGGAAGTGCGTCACTGCAGGCTTAGAGGGTTTATAGCCTTGTCCTATTTTCTGCTCTTTCTGTTTCCTGTCTGCAGATGAAAATGTGAGACTTTTGCTCTCCAAGCTGGCCACACCCTCCTACAACCATGCCCTCCATGCTGCTATGGACTCTGTGAGTGTGGCAGCTCTGCAGAGAAGGGTCTCCTGGCAGTCACAAAGTCACACCACACAACAAACCCACACTAGAGGGTGACTGCCTCCGCTCAGGATGGAAGCGGCAGAGAACTGAGCCAGAAGCTGATTTTATACAGGGCAGAGGTTCTTACCCTTCCTAACGCTGCATCCCTTTAATACAGTTCCTCATGTTGTGTATATAATATTTATATATTATTTTATTGCTATTTGATAACTGCAATTTTGCTACGGTTATGAATCGTAACGTAAATATTTGATACGCAGGATATCTGATAGGTGACCCCTGTGAAAGGTCATTGGAGCCTGCCTCCAAAGGGGTTGTGACCCATAAGTTGAGAACCACTGATATATTGGAGGTGATGTCTTCCAGAGAGGAGATTTCCAGATTGGTGGGATTTCAAGTCCGGAGCTTGAGGCAAGGCCAAGAATTGGGGGACTTTTGACCTCAGGGACTGGTGGGTTTTCAATACCTAGAAGTGAGCTCAGACTTTTTACCCTACACTAACCCTCTAGAATATGAGCCAGAAATAGCCCTTTCTTCCTTAATTGCTCTTCTGTGCTTCAGCACAGCAACAGAAAAGTAACTAACTCAGAAGGGGAAGAGCCATACTTTGCTTTTTTCCTGTGGCTTCATATTTTCTCAGCTGATCCAGATGTTTTTCAGGAAGCTCCTACACACTGGGTTTCTGTCTTCCTTTTAAAAACTTGCAGTGAAAATATTGCATAGCTAGCACTGATTGTGCCCTTGACAACGTCTTACCAGAGAGACCAGTCTCTGGGCATGTCTGTGAGGGACAATCTATCCTAGGTCAGTCTCTGGCACACGTGTGAGGGATAATCTAGATGAAATGACTCTGGGGAATGTGAGGGAGATTATCTGGATTAGGCTAAGTAAGGAGGGAGGAACCACCTAACTTCTCTGGCTGAGAGAGGAAGGAGGAGAGAGAGATGACCACCTATGCCCACTGCCCTCTGCTTCAGGACTGTGGATGTAATGTAGCCAGACACCCGAGGCTCCTGGCTACTCACGTTTCCACACGGTGAACTTTTCAGTCAAATAAACTCTTTCCAAAGTTACGTTTGCCAAGGTATTTTATCACAGAGGTGAGACAAGTAGCTAATACGAATACACCAACAGAATTTCGTTTCACCAGGTCTAAGTGCACACTCGAGTGGCAATCCGTACATCCACGAAGGTCTGCAACGGCTATGGCTACCCATCTCCAGAAAGTTTCTGCATTCTCATTCCGAAACTCTGAGCTCCAGATCTACCCATTCCTTTTCATGTCTGACTTACTCTATTTAGAATGCAGTCTTCAAGGTTCACTTAGATTACATCATGAGCCACCTAATAATTTTTAGATTGTCATGAAAATGCATAGATTTATTTTCTTCATACTGTATCACAGGGCATGGTTTCTTAAAAGTTCTGTCTGCTTGTGACCCCTTCTCATGGGAAAAACTTTTATGTGACTCTGGACATGTAGGTATATAAAAGAAACATACCAAATATTTGTTGAAGGTAAATCATGAAGTTTTTCTTTTTTGAGTTGGGATCTCATGTTCCTCAGGCTTGCCTCTGAAGTTGCTAAGTATTGAAGGGTGACCTTGAATCTCTGGGCCCCCTGCCTCTGCTTCCCAAGTATGGAGTCGTAGGTGATGCTGGGACCTAGGCACAGCTAATCCCCAGCCCAAGAAAGTGATTTCTAAACAATGCTTTCATCTGCATACACATAATTTTAGCATTTATTAAAGATTAAAGCAAGTTTGCATACTAATAAGGTGGACATGCTTGCTTATTTTTATATAAAGATTTAAATCTTAGGTCAATATTTGCTACTGTGGGACCTAGGCTACCTTCAGCATTTTTTTCAGAACTGGTCAATATTTTTATTATAATTGTCAACACTGAAAAGCACACAGTACAAAATGGCAGATTGGAAATTCTGTCTTAATCCTGAGATGAAATTCATTTAACAGTTTTTCATCAAACCCAACTTAGCAACTCAAACAGCAATTTTTAAAATCAAATAATCCAACACAATCCAAAGAGATAAAACCTGATACTTAGGTGTTGAGGAATAGATAGAGATATATCAAGTATATCAAATTTTCATAATTAAACCATTATGTTTCTGTAAGAGCAGAGAAGTTAGTAGAGGAGGAATACCGGGATTCGGAGACAGAGCAGTGTTAGCGCACAGCCCAGGAGCTGCAGTTAGCGCTTGTTGGCACTGTGTGGTAGGAGAGCATGGACAGAACACAGTGTGTGCGTCCTGTGTTCAGAACCGAGGCTTCAGCGAAGTCCCGTGACAGAACTCAGTGAGGGCTGCCAGAAATACCTCAGAGTCACTACGTGTTTGATTTGGGATTAATTTTCAATCGTCGAATGACAGGAGCCTTTGACTGTTGCCAAGTTGTCAAAACCTCCCAAGTGACCCCACATGACTCCACATTCAGTTGTGACCCCACATGACCCCCACACTCAGTTACATGACCCCACATGGAGTCCCCACCACCACATCATTAATTGCATGCGTATCATCCAATGGGGCTCTGGAATGCTGTCAGCCTGTGTGCCTGGAACATGATGCCCAGTTTCCTCCTTCCTCTGGTCCCTGGCAGGCATTGTTATGCCTCGTCTGTTATGCTGTGGGTTTGATTTATTATTGTATAAGTGGAGTCATATAACATTTATATTTTTGTGAGACTGGTGTGTTTCATTTAATATCTGTGTAATGTAGCGGATCAGCAACACACCATTGTATGAATGCACTGCTTTTTAATTTTTCCTTTATATTTCAATAGTATTTAAATTGCTTTTTCTTTCTGTTATTGCGACTAATGCTGCAATGAAAAGGGTTTTACAGTCTAGATAGGGATCATGCAAGGACCTGTGTGTTAACTGGTGAAAGCTGTTTTTTGGTGGAGCCTAATGAAGGACGTGTGGTTGTGCATGGTCACAGTCACTGACCGAACCAGCCCTTCTGCTCTCTGTGTCCTCCCCTCCCACCGTTTCACAGTCTCACCAACACTTGGCAATTGTTACGATTTCTCCTTGGCAGCACCCAGCTCCTATGTTTCCTAAAGTAGCATCATGAGGGATGTGAGGGTAATTTCCTGGTGATGATGAGGGTTGAGGATTGTTTGGTGGGCTTATTGACCATTTACTTACCCTTCACAGGCATTAGATCATCTCTCCACACTCCTCAGAGATTCCCCCCACCTCCCCAATCTCTCTTTCATGCATTCAGGCTAACAGCAGATGAACCTAATAAAGATGTTTTTGTCCTTACAAATTGGGAGAAAGGGACACTACAAAGGTATATTTGAGGCACCGGCGATAGGACGCTGTTAAGCATGCTTTCTGCATTTCCAGAGGACCAGAGCAGTTCCTCGCACCCACATCCGGTGGCTCACAAACACCAGCTCCAGGGATTCCAACCCCCTCTCTGGCCTTGTACCTCCCAGAGTCGCTGTGCTGGATAGCTTAGCACAACTTGACACAAGCTGGAGTCACCTGAGAAAAGAGAATCACAATGAAAATAACGTCATAATGTCAGGCTGTTAGCGAGCCCAGTCCGAGTCTTTAAAATCAGCGACTGATGGGGAGGGCCCAGCGCACAGTGGGTGGAGCCACCCCTGGGCTGCTGGTCCTGGGTTCTAGAGAAAGCAGGCTGAGCAAGCCAGGGGGAGCAAGCCGGTAAGCAGCGCCCTCCGTCGCCTCTGCATCAGCTCCTGCCCCCAGGTTCCTGCCCTGTCTGATTTCCTGTCCTGCCTTCCTTCGGTGGTGGACCATGATGTGGAAGCATAAGCTAAATAAGCCCTTCCCTGCCCGAGCTGCTTTGGTCACGGTGTTTGATCACTCCAAGAGACCCCGACCAAGACACTTGCATTCCAAAATCTTTGCTCTTGTAGCTGATTCTCTCTCCACCCATCTCCTCTTAGCCCATTTTTATAAGTTCCTTTATGCAAACTGTTTCTTGATACTGTCTTGCCTCCGCCACCGTCACAAAAACTAGGCCGCCATCTTCCTCCTCTCACTTTGTGAGCCCAGACTAGCTTAAACTAGCGATCCTTCTGCCTCAGCCCGATTACTTCTCTTCAGCACGATATTAAGTTTCTATGACTTTGTGGTTCCTCCAGAGCACTGTGGGCTTAGTGTTTATGGGGTGCTGTGTTTGATGCTCAGTAACATCCTCCACTTGGTTCCCACCAACTGACACACAGCTGTCTTTTAAACTGCCTGGGCCTGGGAGGCGAGGACTGGAGGAACGAGTGGACGTCAGTAATCAGCCTTCTGAGCCTCAGCTCTGCGCGGTCCTTCTCCATTCACTTCCGGGTTCATCGCCCTGAAGGGTTCTAATCTTAGGTCACCTCCCTTCTGACCCTTCCGAGCTGGGCCACCGCCAACAGTGGCCACACTGCCTTACTGGTATGCGGTCGCCACCTACTGGTAACATTATGCAACTTCAAGAGCGGGCATGATGCGCAAACCGCCAGAGGCAGCAAAGTTCGCTAGTAAGTCTCGCACAGGAGTCCACAGTGATTGGGGTTCCACACACACACACACACACACACACACACACCGGGAGCGGGAGAACGGATGGCAAAAGTGACGTACTCCGTGATTCAGGGGTCCAGGTGTGCCGTCTTGCACGGTGTACCGCGACATCACGACTTTCCACACATAAACAGTGTTGTGAAAGCCGTCCTGCCGGGAATAGCGAGTGTGACTGTCACACCCAACCCTACTACACTTGCTAGCCCTTATTAACACACCTACCTGTGCTCCGTGGTTCCTGTGCAAGGTCACGGCAGACGGCTTGTTTGGCTGATTCTGGAACAACTGCAGGGTGTTCTGTTTTGTTTTGTTTTTTCCTGTAACTAAGTTATGAAATGCAAGTAAAACTAAGAGGGCGCGCCTAACACAGCTAACAAACAAGTGAGTGTTTTGTAAGCCATGCTGGCATAACCAGAATAAAGAAAGCAGGGGCCATGGAGATGGCTAGGTGGATACCACTAAGCCTGCAGCTCCAGTTCAATTCCTGGGACCCACACAGAGGAAGGAGAGAGCCGATTTTCACAAGTCACCTGACCTCCACACACACCATGCAGTACACACCTGGTGACATAAAGAACAAGCAGCAATGCCTGCCCACCGGTAAGAAGGCGGGGTGTCAGGTCACTGCCCTCCCGTCAAGCTAGCAGCACACCTTCCTGACGGCAGGGCACCTGCTTCTGCAAACAGAAAACAGGGTGCCCCGGGGCCTCCCAGCAGGCACCCTGTTGTCTGCAGGCACCTGCCATGCCTTGATCAAACCTGAACCTCACATTCATGCTACGTTGATGGCTTGCATGGCTGGGGGAATGAGGACATATGATCTCTGGGTGACTGAGGATTCGGGCCCTGTAACCCTGCGCCACCCCAGGGGGACCCTCTTCTAAGCCAGCCAGCTTTTGATCTCTCTGCTCCATGATCCTGGGATGGTTCGCCTCAGAGCTACCACTGCCTCAGGTAACACAGGCAAACACAGATGACAGTTAAGTTGTTGGGGTGCCAGAATTTCTAAGGGAGGAGGGCCTAGGGACAACGATTTGGTTGGAAAAAGAAGAACAGAGGGATACCTATGGCCCCGTTTGCAGCTAGGCTATGATAACCAAATACAACTGGCCAAGTGAAAAAAAAAATTGCTTCAACAAAAGGGCCACGGAAGCTCTGGAGTCCAGACCCCTAGGATCAAGGTGCCGGGAGGGTCTGTGTATGGTGAGAGCAGCCAGCCAATCACCCTCTCCTGAAGGCTCATGTGACCTTTCCTAGCTGTGGGTGGATGGACAGGGAGAAAGGAAGCTCTTGGTGCCTCTTACTATGGAAGCAGTTTCATTTTGAGAGCTTGTGGTTTTTGTAGCTTTGATCTTTGGCTCATTTCCCCCATTTCTTTGTCTTTATTGTATATTATTATTATTTTCTTAGATGACTGTTTTCTAATGAGAGAGCACAAGAAACGGTGTGGATTTGGATGGGAAGAGTCTGGGAGAAGTTGGTTGAGGAAAACCATAGTCAGAATACATTGCATGAAAGTATATTTCAGTTTAAAAAATTAAAAATTAAAAAAAAAAGTTGCTTTAGCAGAACTCAACTGAATTTTCCATCTCTAATGAGTCCATTGTATTTGTTTTGAAAGCCGCTTAAACATAATGGTGGCAAGGTGCAAACACACCTGGCCAGTCAACGCACTTTATAACTTCCTGCAGCAAAGCTGTAATTGTGGCCTCTGATTACATTATAGCAATGTCAAGATGAAGCTGTGCTCCCCTGCTTCCCAGGGCTGAGGATCTGGATCTGCTCACAGGATTTGTCCCATTAAGAGAAGTGAAGGAGCGTGGGAAACCCTGTTCTTCCTTCAGCCACCCTAGTAGCAACTCACTATTTCTCAGTGTCACTCCCAATGTCTGCACAGCACAGGGAATCCAAGCTAGGCCTCTGTCTTGGTTCAAAAGTGGTCTACACTGAGGTAAACCACGAGGCAGACTTCTGTCTTTACAGACAGGGTTTTGCATGCTCGAAGCTGTCCTCTAACTCACTCTTAGCCAAGGACGACCTTGAATTTGTGATTCTCCCTGCTTGCCGAGAGAACTACAGACACACACAGCCACTCCTGGTGATGACAGCACTGTATAACTGGTGAGTGCAGGCGCATGTGTGCCACGGAGGGCTGCGGCAGTCAGAGGACAGCTCTAGAGAACTGGCCCTCCCCTTCCACATTGCCCACCTTGTCCACGCAGGGTCTCTTCTCGCTCTCTGCTGTGCTGTGTGCTCTCCACCGAGACAATTCTGGCTCCACCTCTATCTGCTTGGATCACAGGTGCGAGCCCCTGCATCTGCGGTGGTTTGGGCTGTATTTTGTTGTTTGTTATGTGTTTACATTGGTTCTGAACCTAGGAATGAACTCCAGTAGTCAGGGTTGTTCAATAAACAGTTTCACCCACTGGGCCATCTCAGGCCTATGGCATATCTTGAGCAAAGGGCTTGCTATAAATATTTAAAATGTAAGTCTAATCAAAGATGAGGGAGGGTGGGATTGGGAAGAAATGAGGGAGGGGGCTACAGCTGGGATGCAAAGTAAATAAACTGTAATTAATATAAAAATAAAAAATTAATAAAAAATTTAAAAAAGAAACAATTTAGAACATTTAAACAAAACGATCAACTTTTAAGCTAGAAAGATGGTTCAGTGTTAAGAGTGCTCTCAGATCTTCCAGAGTACCTGAGTTCATTTTCCAACACCAAGGCCCGTGATTCACAACTGCCTATAACTGTATAACTCTACCCCAAGTGATCTGATACCCTCTTCTGGCCTCCATGGACATGGACACACACAAATGAAAATGAACATTTTTTTTAAAGGATCACCTTTCTAATGCTTTAGGATTTAAAAATGAAGGCAAAGGTATAGAGGAATTTTAATTCAGCAACATGGCTGCTCAGGCAAGGGGTCACATCCCTTGCTCTGTAAGATCTGGCCCACTAGCTCTGTAAGATCTGGCTAGAATGCAGACACACCCTGGATTACAGACACACTCTTAGTACACACCTTTAATCCCTAACAATAAACATAAAATCAGTTTGTAGAAGAAAGCAGCCATGTTTGAAAGTGACCTCTAAATGAGAAGCAGACAAAGTGACGAATCAGAGACAGATTTGACAGGATAGAATATGCCCAACTCTCATGAGAACAGAGAAGAAAAGAAATCTACTTAAGAGGAAGCAGAGCAGAAGACGAGGAGGCAGGTTTACTGGGACAGTTTTACAGAGACCAGTTAACGAGAGAGAACAAGCTAGACACAGGTGCAGAGAACGAGAAGGAGCCAGAAGATTAGAAGAGATTGCTAGTGTTAGTTTGAGGTCAAGCAGAGCAATTCAGTTAAAAGTGAGCGGAGCCAGTTTGAGTCAGTCAGCTTGGGACAGTTTGAGCCAGAACAGTGGAGATGAACCAGCCAACCAGAGTTCAGAAAGAACTATAAAAAGGGAGCTCATTCAGCAGTAAATCTGAAAGACTGAAAACATTCTAGGCTTAGATTAGATTATAGAGTCTAGAAGCTTCCAGGCCCAGGCCTAAGTTATCAGATGGAGGCAGTAAGCCTCAGAGACGACAATTACATGTGGCAAATAAAAGATACTTTTACACACAGGTGTAGAGATTTGCTTTCTTATTTTATTGCCTATGTAAGAGGATGGTTTGGAAGAGGAACAAGAGGGGCTTGTATCAGGAAGATGGAAGATGGAAGATGGCAGTTTCTGGTGAGTGTTAAGTATATGCCAAACGGGTCATAAGAAATGAGAGACTGGGACAAGACAGATGACAGACTGATAGGTGACATGTAGAAGATCGATAAGAGGTAGATGGCAGAGATAAATAGATGGCAGACAGAGTAACCACAGGACATACAGTCTGGTAAACGATTGTTGTTGTGTTTTCAGACTGTGTTAATGATGGGGCATAAGACCGTGTGCATATTGGCTTTGACACAAATGTCATTAATATCGTAGATCATCTTTTCCACAAAGAAAACAAAAATTATGTTCCTTTTTGAAACTTACCTGCAATAAAGTATCCTAGGGTATAACTAGTTTCATTAATAGTTTTCATAAGAGTCATCAGTTTTCTTAAAATTTTTCTCTTAAAAATCTTACAACTATGCAAAGTCTCTACTAAAACCAGCAAAACCCAAAAAGCCAACTTTACATAAAAAGAACAAAGGCAGGACTTATTTGTCAGATACTAGGAAATCTCAAGTAGTGAAAGTAACAATTAAAACCATTGTGTGGTATTGGCAGATAAAGAAACACATGGACTAAAGGAATAAATAGAAAGACAATACAGGATGGAAGTCACAGGAAATCAGTGAGGGAAGATTTTAGGTATTGTAGAGGAAAGTGGTCCATCAAATGAACACAAATAACACTGCGCCTTTAGCACAGATCACATGGAGACATGCTGCAGTGAACTTAAGGCCTGACCCCCCCACCCCCGCCTCCCAGAAGTCACCAGTTCTAGGAATTAGACCATAGGTCACCAATTCCAGGAACAAGACCATAAAATCCCTGAATAGCCTAGAAATAACCACAGGAATGGGAAGGTATCTTATCCCAGGATGGGCCTCTGTGCCGGGCAGCCTTATCTCATCCTGTAGTTAAGTATCCATGGCACAGGACTGCAGCCCACTGACCACCTGGACACAAGCCAGTCAGGAGTTGACCCTTGTAACTGCCCAGGCACCCACCAGTGAGGTTTTGGGCTACCTAACCCTTGCTAGAATTCCCCTTGTTTCCTACAAAAAGGCCTGCACACCTTCATCTGGGGTCGCCATTCTGCCTGAATGGTGCTGCTCTTCTGCCTTTTGTTGCTTGCACACTACTTGAGTCTGGAGTCGTTCTTTCAGCGTCTTCTGGACCCTAACACAATCACATATCTGGAATGTGTGGAGCCGGCTATCTTTTGGAAATGGAAACTTGCAAGTCTGGGGAAAGTGAATATGGTCTGTGTGTACATTTACACACCAAGGGGTCTCAGGCAGCCCGCTGCCATCCCTGGGACCTCTGTGGTAAACGGAGCAAAGATGGAGACGCGTTCAGCGTAGCCCTAAGGACACTCTCACCACCATGAGCTTGGGGGAGCACTGATGTGTTAGTTAGCTGTGTCATCACTGTGACAAAATATCCAACTAGAATAACTTAAGGAAGGAGGAAGGGAGAGAGGGAGGGAGGGAGGGAGGGAGGGAGGGAAGGAAGGAAGCAAGCAAGGAAGGAAGGAAGAGTTTTTAGGGCAGCTGGGCACAGTGTGTCTGTGGTCAGGAAGTAGAGACAGAGGAATGCACTCCTCACTTTTTCCTTTGTATTCAGAGATGCCATCCCTGGAATGCCGCTGTCCACACTTTAGATCAATCTAATCTAATAATCCCTCATGGACAAAGCCTAGATGATCCTTGATTCTAAATCCCAAAATTTTTCTGTTATCTTTAGTTTGCCCTGCCCAGACCACTTTCCCACTTCTGCATCTCTTCCTGGGAAGCAACTCCCCATGGCAAGGCCCCTGCCTTTGAAGGAGGGCTGGAAGAGAGAGAGAGCATGGCTCCTGGCATGCTCCACCACCTCCTTCCTCTGTGGGTGAAAAGATCTTAAAGGCAGTTTTTTCCCTTCTAGAAATCTCTATGCCCAAACACCACCTTCTCCCTGCTCCTGTGACTTGTAGCAGGGACCACCTGCAGCCCCATTTCCTCTCCTGTGCTGTGCTCCTAAGCAGAGCGTAATTCTGCAACGTCTAGAGACCCTGACGGTGGGCATGGCTGTGGGAGTGGAAGCATGCTACTAACATCAAGTGGAGATGCTCTCCAACACTCTGCAACACCTGAGGGAATGGCTTGATCTCAAATGCCAGGAGTGCCAAGGCTGGGAGGCAGAGCCCCTGCAATCAACGGCCTCTCCCATTGCCCTGGTACACAAAGCCACCTGGTCCCCACCCACCCACACAGTGTTAGTAAACATTACCTTAGTGCCTCAGTGGAGCTCAAGAGTTATGAATGAGGGCCTGTGGACTGTGATGGAAATCACAGGAGGACTTGGACCTATGGGAAGAGAAAAGGAGGTCCTAAACAGAATTTGAGAAACATGGAACACTCGGGAATTTGCCTCCATCGGAATTAAGGGACCCCAGAGCCAGGTGCCATTTTGAAGGTGGACAATCTGAAACACTCCAAGCTGACAAGGCTAGTTACAACCCAGACACTCAGATTGCTCAAAATTGTGTCTGGAGCCCAAGAAATCCAGCTGAAGAAAATAGTCACAATCTATAAGATTAAAGTAGGATCAGATGCTCAGGTCCAGCCTTCAGATGATTGCAGAGTGAAGCAACCACATCACGTTCTGTGTATTAGAGTGAAAAAAATGGAAAGTTGGCTTAATTTTAGTGCTAGTTGGGATCTGTGGCTCTACAGAAAGGCCCATGCTCTGTGGCTATTGGGTGGGTCAGATGAGAGACAGGAAAGTGTGGCTCTGGAGAGGGACACTGTGTACAGGCGAATCTGGCACCTGCCCTCTGCGGCTCGGCTTAGAGCATCGCCGGCAGTGTGCAGCCTTACCTGGCTCTGGCCTGCCCTCTCCCTCACTTGGCTTCCAGGGCAAGACGTGGCTTTTGTGCAAGGCAGGCAGTGTGAGCTGACTATAGGACAGAAGCGTGAGACTTGCAGAGTCTGTGACCTGGTGGTGTTCGGTTGTAAATCAGCCATACAGCCATTTCCTTCTCTCTCTGCCACCCCAGAACTGAGAAGGTGAGGGTGGGCTATCTGCCTGTATGGGGGATTCCCAGCTCTGCTGAAACCCTGACTGAAGCCCTGGTAAGCCTACTGTCAGCGTTCTAATAACAATACATGGTATTGATTCAGCTTCCTGAACTCAAATTACACAAGAGATATTTGTGACATAAGATGGTTTTGTTTATTATGAGGGACTGGAGAGAGGGCTTAGTATACAGCTAAGAGAGTATACAACTCTTGCAGAGAACCCAAGTTTGGTTCCCAGCACCCACACATCAGGCAGCTCACAACCACCTGGGACTCCAGGTGCAGGAGACCCTTCTGGCCCCTATATGCACTTGTATTCACACATAACCATGCTCTCTCTACACACACACACAAACACACACACACACACACCCCTATACATAATTACAAAACAAAAGAACTTTGTTGAGATGGCATCTCATGAAGCCCAAAGGGCCTTGAACTTACAACATCCAAGGATGACCTCAACTCCTTATCCTCCACTTTCTGAGTCCAGAGGTTTTGCACAGGGAGGCCAGGCAAGGCTGGGGGCTGGGTTGTAGGGGACCAGGCCCACAGAGGGCCCACTGGGGAAAATGACCATGCTCTGTCCACGTGCTGCCCACGCAGGGGGTGGCTACAGCCCTGCCCCGCCTCGGCCAGCTCTGTTAGTTATTGACCCTGGCTGTCTGCTGGCTGTTGGTGCTCCTGACCTCTGACCCCACCGGCGTCTCAGGCACTATTAATTAACCAAGCTCTGTTGTGTCCCCACAGTTGCCGAGGGATAGCGTTAGTTTTATTAGTGAACTCCGAGTCGGGGGTCTGTGTCCTGAAGCAGGCAGAGGCTTTCTTGGACGATGTCCTGGCTTGTTCAGACAACTAGCTGCACCAGGATGCAGCCAAGAGGGTAGAGCCAGGCTTCCTCACCTGGGCTGTGGGCAAGGGGCCCAGCAAAGGCGGAAGCCCTCCGAGGTCTTCGGCGTGGTCAGCTGGGTTTCCCAGCCTCACCAGCTTAACGCTGACATTCCCCTTTAGCCCTTTAAATCTGTCCTTACCGTGGCATATCCGAGCAACTTGCAGTTCTCACCACAGGCTCCTTTCCATGATCACCCAGAGCTGGCTTCCCAGAGTCCTAGCTGGCCACAAGCTGGCTAGACAGCTGACTATGACCTTGAATTACTGACCCGGATGTCTTTCTGAGAGCTAGTATCACAGGTGTGTGCCACACCATCTGGTGCTTCTTTTTATTTGTCACCAGCACAGACCGGTTGTCCGTATTTACCAGGCATGGCGTGTCGATGTGGAAAATTAGATTAGGGGAATTGGTATACCCAGCACCTCAGACATTCAGGGTTTCTTTGTTGTGACACAATAAAATGTACTAACCCAGAAGAGCTCACCAATTTCCCTGCCCTTCAGAGGAAGCCTGTAATTAAGTTACAGTACCCTCCAGCCCCACACTGCAAACTCAGAGTGCAGTGTCCTGTAATTTAAGCAATAAAATGCAATGTTCTTCCTGTGCTTAATTCTTTTCCCTTTTATTTTATTTATTTGTGAATAAACACCGATTGCTTGTCCCCACAATTACCTTCTGAGTTTCAGGAAACTGGATAGGGCATCAAAAACATGTTTAAAATTTGATCTCTTAGTAATTTTCACACCAATATGTGAACAAAGTCTAGTTCAATACTATTGGAGAAGTGATTCTACACACACACACACACACACACACACACACATACACACTCACCAGCAAAAGGTGAACAAACGAAGCACCTTACCTTGGGCACAAGCATTTGGAGTCTCATCCACCAGGCATTTTTGGCTTTCTCTCTCAGGTACTAATGTCTGGATCGTCACCTAAGAAATGAGCTTTCTGTGCTGGGGTAAAGCGCCTGCCATAGGTGGATAAGGTCCTGAGCTTGGGTCCTGGGTACCAAGTGAGAGCTGAATGTGGCAGTGCATGCGTGACCCCAGCGTGGGTGGGGTGGGGCAGGATGATGGGCAGGTCCTAGGGGAGTGCTGGCCAGCCAGCCTAACTGAACTGCAAGCCAGTGGCCAATGCAGCGCTAAGGGACTCCTGCCCACCTAGAAGCACCAAAAGCTCCTAAAATAGGCCCAGCTGCAAGTCAGGGCTGCAGAAGGTGAGTAAAGATCACAGCAGGGAGCACTCGAAGCAATGCTTCACCCGCCGCCTCCATCACCATCACCGTTCTGAGTAACGGTAGAAAAATTCCTGTCTCAGTCTGAGAATTCTCACAAGGAAGCAGGCCGGCCCAGCATCATGTCAGTTACACAGCAGAGAAAACTGAGTTTTATGGTCTTGGCTCAAAATATCCCCTAGGCATAAGGTATGTGGGCAAATGCCTGTAACTCCAGCAGCAGGAAGCTCAGGATCATGAGTTCAAGGCCAGCCTGGGCTACATAGAAAGACCATTTCTCAGAACAAAACCCTATAACTTCAGTTGCCAGAAGGCAACAGAGCTACAGGACTATCAAGATCTACAGCCACCCTGCTTCTGGATTCTGATTTTTAAAGTTTATTCTAGAGTTACTTGATTTTAGAGTTTCATTACAACAGTTGGCCATTTCCAGTTCTGGCATAGAATGTATCAGACGCTTCACCTACCTCAGAGTCACCAAGATCATAGGAAATGAAATTGGTACATCAGGAACACGGCATTCTGGGAATCTCACCAACTTCTAGCTGTTGGAAGTGCCTGTGCACGGTGCCTTCTGTCTTAGCCAGCATCCAGATGTGCCCACAGCTCTCCATCCCACTTGCCAGTTGGTCTTCGCTGCCAATAGGAACAGATTTCATGGTTGTCTCTGTCTTGCACTAAGCCGTTACTCAGGCCCTGTCTACATGTGGAACGATGGATTTCCGCGCTCCTCTACTGAAGGTCAGGCCTGGGGAGTACCTCTCACCCACTCTGACGTGCTCTCCTCTCCACTGTCCTAGTCTCCGAGCTTGGAAAGGGCTCCTCAGCACAGATCTAACCTGCACTTCCTTTTCCTTGCATCTTGCCAGCGGTAAAAAACACGAAGTCCACACCTCCACCTCCTGTAAACATCTTGTTCAAGCTAGACGAGTGCGTGGACTTCATCCACAGCCCCCAGATTCTAAATGGCAAGAAGAACCTCTATTTGTAGAATTTTCTAGCATTAGAGGGGGGCAGAGCAAGGAATTAAAAGTATTCTAGATAATAAGAATTTTAAAAGAAGGGGGAGGGAAAGAAAAGTGAGACCACCAAGACCAAAGGCTAAAAGACTCCCTCCCTCCCTGTTTCCCTCCCTCCCTCTCCCTCTCTCCCTCTCTCTCATATCTACATTTATTTTCATTTGATGCCTTCATGTATTATCTATGCAAAAATGCATGCAGCATCTGCAGAGGCTGGGAGAGGGCATCAGATTCCCCGGAGCTGGGGTTAGGGGTGCCAGCCACCGCGTGGGTGCTAGGAATGGAACCTAGGCCTGGAAACAGCCAGAGCTCTTCACCACCGAGCTGTCTCTCCAGCCCTGATAAAAAGATTCTTATAACCAAACCAAAGAGAAACAGATGAACAAAGAAATGACAAATCTGATGCTGATTTCTCAAAGGTAGGGATGGAGACAGAAGAAAGTAGGGTTAAATTGCTAACGTATTCAAAATACTCGTCTACTCATAACTGCACACCACTAAAGAAAAACATGGTTCCGTGGCACTTGCCAAAAGTAATAAGGCACTTTGTTCAAGGACAGGGACATAGGTACCACACAATAAGATTTTGAAGCAGGAGAGAGAGATCAGAGTCAAAGATGAATATAGCATTGACATGTGGGAATGGATAGCCGGAGAGCAAGGGACAGGGTTGGTGTATGGAAGATTGCAAGGACAAAGAAGCGAGGAAATACACAACAGAGCTTCTTAAAAGATCAAAAGGAGGGCTTTATTTTGGTGAAAGTTTGGGGGTTACAGCTCTTACCAGGGGGAAAGCATGGTGGTGGAGAGAGCAGCTGGCACTCAGCCCCTACGCCAGCCCTCTCCCAGCTTTCTCCCTTTATTCCCTGTGGGCTGATCTTCCTTCTCAGCTCATCCTTCCTGGAAATGTCCTCCTGGAAGTACTTGCTTACCTAGAAATGTGTCTCCCAGTGTCCTGAATCCAGTCAGGCCAACAATGAAGGCTCACCATCTGAGGAGATTCCAGTCAGGCCAACAATGAAGGCTCACCATCTGAGGAGATTCCAGTCAGGCCAACAATGAAGGCTCACCATCTGAGCAGATTGCAGCTAGACCACCCGAAAGCATTTTTGTTAAACACAGTTCAGGGTGGGACACAGGGTGGGACAGTCAGGATAAAAAAAATCACACATATACTATGAGTGGTTAGGTATGAAGGATGGGGGATTCTGGGTAACTTGACTTAAAAGATACATGTTAAAATTGGACAAGTAGAGGTAAATATGAGAATTCAAAGGTGAAGTAAAAAAGAGCTCAGAGGAGCTGAGGCAGAATTTGGGTAGAAAGAGAATTTTTGTTCGTACTCAGAAAAGTTATCTACAAAATAAACAAATAATAAATGTATTATAAGACAGAACTAAGAACCATAAACACCAATGGATCCTTACCAAAAAAGGGGCAGCTTTAGGAAGAAGAAAAATAAACTCACAGGGTGGAGTGAGAGAAATGAAGAAAGAAAAAAGTAAACAATGATAGCAGAAATATTGTGGGTTGACATTTGTAAGGTTAAAACTCCAATTCCTGGAGCTAAAAGTCAAATAAGACAGAAATCAAGAAGAAATGCCTGTTAAAGGTGTTATTAATGTTTAAGCCTTTCAAGATCCTTTTAACTTTCAAAAGGATATTGATGACTCAAATTAATTATATATATTAAGCTAAACACATGACTCATTATTACACTGTTCAAGTAATATTTAACTTGTGGTCTCTTCAACTGGAAATGTGGGGAAAACAATTCTCAATTCGTAAGAACATAAGAAATAGCCAGGTTTCTTTAATCACCTCCCCCTGAGGAGGGAACAGCCTTACCAGGCCACAGAGGAAGACAAGGCAGCCACTCCTGATGAGACCTGATAGGATTAGTTGACTGGGGGAGGGGCACAGGGGGAGAAGAGGGAGGGAGGGTAGAATTGGGAGGGGATGAGGGAAGGAGCTACAGCAGGCATACAAAGTGAATAAATTGTACTAAATAAAAAAGAAAGGAAAGGAAAGAAGGAAGGAAAAAAGAAATAGCCAGGCAGTGGTGACACATGCCTTTAATCCCAGCATTTGGGAGCCAGAGGTGAGTTCAAGACCAGACTGGTCTATGCAAAGTGAGTTCCAGGACAGCCAGGGCTACACAGAGAAACCCCTGTCTTGAAAATGAAAAACCAAACAAACCAACAAGCAAACAACAACAAAACAAACAAACAAACAAAAAACCATAAGAAATTAGGACTGGCAAAACAACTGAGTCAGAAGCCCATTATTCAGACCTCAAGATCTAGCTGGGTCCCTAGACCCCACATAGAGGCAGGGGAGTACCAACTCCTAACGGTTGTCCTCTGACCTCTACATGCATGGGGTGGTAGGTACCTGTGAACACACACTAACAAGCAAGCATACACACACACGCACACATACATATAGACAAATAGACACACATACACACACATATACATACAAACACACACATATACACACATACACATAAATAAAATAAGGAAAATGAACATCTGTCAACAAAGCAATAGAAATAGCAAGAGAGACTCTGCCTCAAAACAAGGTGAGGAAGAGAACTGACTTTCAAGAAGTTAGCCTCTGTCCTCAGAAAGTAACATGAACCCACAAGCACTAATAGACATACAAGTACACACATAAATAAATGAACAAGAACACACCTTTAAAGAAAAAAGATAGATTAAGTATATGAGCATATATTATTTATACTTTATGAAAAAGAAACCCAATTTATAGGATTTTCTTCAAACTGATGAGTAAATGCAGAAAAAAAATCAAGTATCAACAACATTCCAGTACACGTGTGTACGTGCAGACTTGATACATCCATTTTAAATAAATAAGGAACAGCAAAGAACTCTTGAGAAAAGAAAGCAAGGTAAGATGTTCACCAAAACACTGTTAAATATATTTATAAAATTTGAGTACTTAGGGCGGTGTATCGAATGGTATGAATGACCAGGGAGGAGCGAAGAGAAGAATGAACACAAACACAGGCCGTACAAGTACTGAGCCAGAGAGACAGGCAATGCTGGAAATCCACAGCGAGGCAGGGGACAACTTGATAAAAACCTTTAGAATTCTCTCTTAATTATCAAGAAGTAAATACATGGCACATCACACTCACAAAGACAGAATCCCATGGGCTCACAGGCAAGCTAACCTGGGGATTCTGTGACAAAGCAGCAGCAGACCACACGGTGGGAAATAAAGACCAGCACTATAGCTGCCCTCTGACCTCCACATGCAGCACACATGTGCCCTCATTCCCACACACAGACACATGCACACACACTTGTACAGATTTTCTCAAATAGCCACCTAACAATAACTTACAAACCAAGAAGTTTCCAGCATAACATTAAAAACATTATTATCCCAAATCTGTAGAATTAAGAATCAATTGAACAATTCAACCAACCCAACAGATTACAAAGCAAAAATGTCACATTTCATGATCACATTTCATGACAGACAAAAACCACACTTAGTCGTTTACACCAAGAAGACGCCCCAGTCTCATTCATTATGACAAAAGATCATCGTGATATGATCTTTCAAATCTTCATCAGTTCCACCACAATTTCAAAACGCTATGGGCTTCACAATACCAAACATGGGAATTGGACCCCAAGGACTTACACTGAGATGAGCCATGTGTGCTGGACTTATTCAGGAAGGTCACTCAGAACCATGTGTGCATGTGTGTTCCCAACACACCGGCAAGCTGTCTTCTAAGCTGCAGCTAGGGGAGCCTCACTGAGGCCCGCAAGGAAAGAGACACAGGAAAGTTTGCCCGTGGCCAGCTGTTCCTGAGGAGAGAAACGGGGGTGATAGTCACCTCCAAGGGAGTGGATGAACGTGGACTAGGTTTACTGAGATAACACATCCAGCTGATAAATGGGTATAAGCGACACTCACAGCCACAGACACACCTCATGCAGGCTCCAGCAGAAGCCGCACAGCATGACCCCATTCATGTGTGGCCTCGACATCATGCAGACTTAAAGAAACTGGTCAAATAAGGAGCCTTTCAACGTTACTGTATAATCTGCACTTTGTGATTTCTGATCATTGCACGGTTCGCTAGCCGTCAAGCTAACAGAAAATTAAGCATTAACTATGGTGCTAACAGAAAAAGATCTGCGGTACCAAAACCTTCAAAATCCATCCACAAAATTTCGGTACCTCAGGAGGGAGTTAGGAAGCTTGCTCTAGGCTATCTCTAAGATGCCGTTGGTGTGTTCCGCTTTATCCTAAGTCCCCAAGCTTCCGGCTATCGGAGTGTGAAGTATGAACCTGTCGTCATGGGCCCGGCTGTACCATTTGTGAGTTCTGGTCGGGCTGCATGCCTAGGCCCCCAGAGCGTTCTGTCTGGGCTGTGACACCAGGCGAGGCTGAGCGATATGTCCTGGGCGCAGATCTCAGCCCTGGTGTGCGGGGTCGGTGGTTTCGGCGCTCTGGTCGCCGCCACCACGTCCAATGAGTGGAAGGTGACCACCCGGGCGTCTTCGGTGATAACGGCCACCTGGGTCTACCAGGGCCTGTGGATGAACTGCGCAGGTAACGCCTTGGGCTCCTTCCAGTGCCGGCCACATTTTACCATCTTCAAAGTCGAAGGTAAGTGTTTTAAGCTCTACTGAAGGCTGGGGCAAACGCTGCCTTCCCTCTCCTGAGCTGTGTGAGCCAGCTGTTGACAGCTGGCTGCTGGCTCAGTGCTGCCTTTCGCCTCTGGTGGATGGGCAGGGTGGGGGGGGGTCTCTATTGATTGACTGAAAGAATTAAATTGTTGATCTGGACAAAGGGAAATTAGGAATAACTTTGGGGGTCTTGTAGACCTGGCTAATGCCAGGAACAGACTTCAGTGCAAAGAATGGGAACAAATGTGTTGACATAAGACCTGCTTTTGATACTGGATGAGTCCGAGAGAAATCTTCGTGGGTGCTCTATCCTGTGTTGAAAGAAGTTTCACTGATTTAGAATCTCCCTCCTGAAGGAAAACACTGAGTGAAGGAAAGGATTGGAAGGCCAGAGCAGTTTCCTCTTTTAGACCCACATCTAGTGATAAAACAACAGAGGCAAACATGCCAGTTAACTGGAAGGAAATGTCAGGAAAGTCCGTTTTGACTCTTTCTGTTTGCTCTTCACATGTGTGTAATCTTTCCTCTTCCAAAATCTGGATCTCAAAGAGGACAGTTTTGAGGCTTTAAAGACATTTTCACACTTTGGAGGCCTCCAGAGAATCAGTTGTGATTTGCTTTACACCTTCTTGGTGAGCTCCGTCTGCTTCCCACTGCTGGAGCGTATGCTTCTGCACCACCCAGGCTCCGTGTGCTCGGAGCTCTGCCTGAGGCTTGTTAAGACACAGACTCTCTGCAATCCAGTGACAAAACTGTACCTTGGTCTCAGTTAAAAAAATAAATAAAAATTTAACTAGAAGTTACTAAACATAATATTTTATGGGGCTTTGTGTCAGGTCTGTGCGTCATTAGTCCCTAGTGAGTACCAAGGAGTAAAGACAGACTTCAGTAAAGCCAGAAGATAGCATGTAACAAGCCACGGTTGTGCTCAGGTGTGGCTAGCCCAGGCAAACCCTCATGTAGCATGACAGATTTCTATTGACTTCAATGGCTACCTCCTGATGCAACCTGGAAAACACATAGCTATGCAGCTAAGAAATGTATTGCTAAACAGGGATCTAAATAATAATCTACATTCAAACCTTAATTTAAAAAAATTTCAAAGCATTATTATTGTGTATATACAGTGGTGTGTGTATGTATGTTTGTGTGTGTACATGTACATACGCAGGTATACACATGCCAAACCAAATGTATGGAAGTCACAGAAATCTTTGTGGATTCATTTCACTCCTTCCTCCTTTACTTTTGGTCTCAGGGACCTAACCTAGGTAGTCACATTCTACAGCAAACAACTTTATATAAGTGTCAAGACTTCTCACTGGCCCCTAAAACTTTATTAAGCTGACCTTCTTGATAATGAAAATGATATATTCTAAACATTCTGTATGCCCTTTGCATAAGAGGCGGTTTGAATACTCTTCTCTTGCAGTGTTTCTACCAAAACACACAAGGTAGTCAGGTATGGTGGCTCGTGCCTCTGATCCCAGCACTCAGGAGGCTGAGGCAGAAAGACTGTCAAGAGTTTGAGCTCTTCTTTAAGCATTATTATTGTGTATATACAGTGGTGTGTGTGTGTGTGTGTGTGTGTGTACATACGCAGGTATACACATGCCAAACCAAATGTATGGAAGTCACAGAAATCTTTAAGAGGTATTGGTAGTTGATGGCTGCTGGGAAAGGGACTGTCAGCTTTTTTCAGGAATCAAGCCCAAGGGACTGCGCATGCCCCAGTGGATGGACTCACATGCATGAACATTCAGGTAGCACTAAATGGATTCAGTGAGCATTAAATTAAAGAGAGAGGAAGTGGGAGAAGAGAGGGATGGAGAGAGAGAGAGAGAGCGAGCCTGTACACAGTTGTGGGAGGGAAGCAGAGATAGGGCAGGGATTGGAGGGGAAGGAAGGTTAATAGGATCCAAACACATATGCACACATGAACACTAAATAAACAAAAATTCAGTTAGTGCAGAAATCTATTTCCAACGTCAGGATTATCACCTACGGGTGATTTGAAGTTCACAGGAAGATGCCCAGGTGCCCTGTGCAAACACTGTGCCCTTCTATGTAAGGGATGTGTGCACTGCCAGATTTCAGAACTGATTCCCATTTCCAAAGAAGCTTTAAGTTTCTTAAAGGCATCGGGGCCACGGCTGGCAATGCTGGCTGGTTTTCCTTTGTTTCTACCATAGCAAATGGTGGAGAAGCAGGAAAAAGGACCTTGCCACAGACACAAGAACAATGAGCTGAGAAGAGATGAGAGCAAGGAGGGAAAGTTGTGTGATTTTAAATAAAGGTTATTTAACCCCATTTTGACAACCTGAGATGATCTTCCTTAGCTTTAACCTAGTTCATCTACCTCTGAAACAAAATACAACAGAAAAAAATATATGAAAAAGTGCCGGTGTTTCCGTCCTGACGGCTGCATGTCCTCATCATCCATCAGACCTTCTTGTACACGTGGTGCTCCAGGATAGCCATTGCCATTCAAGGGAATGCTTCAGAGTAATGACGATTCTACCCCATAAAGGTCCGATGTAAAGACTCAGCCAGCGTGTTCCAGACTGTACACCAGTCATTGAGGCTGGTGGTGATTCTGCATAGGTTAAGTGTAAAAGTTTAACTACCGTCTTTGAGGGAACTCTGTTGTCGTTCCATCCTGTGAGGATTTGATGCAAAACTCTATAGCTTCAAAGATGTGGAACATAGAGTTATTGTCACGAACGTGGGGCGTTTCCAACAACAGTTCTGAAATGCAATTTTTCTAGAAAGCTCTAGAGACCCCTGAAATTTAATTCTCATGTGGCCTGAAAACATTTTCAAAGCTTCTTGCTTCAAATTCACTAGCTAATTAATTCATCTTCAGACACAAACCCACCCTAACCCCCATGCTCTGTTTCTAGTGCTTTTCCTCTCAAATCAGTGTTCACAGAGATGGATGTTTTAGGCAGGAAAACTAACATCTCTCACAGGAAGTGAAGATGTTACTTGTTCCACATTCATGGATTCAATCAACCTTTGACCAAATGGTTTTTTGTTTTGTTTTGTTTTGTTTTTGAGGCAGGGTCTCACTATGTGGCCCTGGCTGTCCTAGAACTCACTATATGGACCACACTGGCCTCAAAATCACAAAGCTCCACCTGCCCCTGCCTCCTGAGTATGCCACCACATCCGGATGATCAAAAAAACACCTATATCAAACACATACACTCCCAACGTCAACAGCTGCTAAAAACAAGTGATTGCATAGCATTCCCATTGTGTGGTGTATTATCAGCTACAGCATATTGGAAACTGATGAGAAGCTATGTCTTTGTCATATGGAAATACTATTCTTTTTTTTTTTATGTAAGGGACATGTGCATTCCCAGATTTTACTATCACCCAGACCCTTCAGATGCTGAAAGGCAGCTATATTTCTGAGGGAGGGTTACGTGGCTATGAAGGGGAATTTAAGCCAACCCAAGGTCACCTGGGACAGTCAAGCCATCTGTATATTCGCCTCATATTCCTGGTACACAGAGAACTCTGCTATATTTGTAAAGTGGGGGTGTGGCCACAGCCATGGATGTAAAAGTCGGGGATAAGGGTGAGGGGGAGGGGGAAGGCTGCAGAGTGCCCATGGATGAGTGAGTTTCCAAAGCAAGGCCTTCGGGCGAGAGCAAACCGCCCTGAAGTTGGCCCCTGCCACTCAGCGGCTGTAAGATTTAGACTTGAGCCACAACTCTTTAACACTCATCTACAAATTTTCTCTTCCATAAACTGGGAGAACTGGACTCTAATAGCCCCTCAATTCGTCTCTTAAGCCAAAGTGCAATTCAAGAGTTTCACAGTGCCTCATGGGAAGGACTACAGCTGCTTCTGGGCTGTGATTGCTCACGGAATTAGACCTTTCACGCCCCTTCTCTGTTACTGTGACTGGCTCTCTGTGCATCTGACTGTTTAAAATAGTATTGGCAGCTGGACTAAGTTTTGTTTTTGTTTCTGGTTTTGGGGGGGTGGATTGTTTAAGTTCTTTTTCCCCCCTTTTGTTGGAAATAGATTCTTTTCCCATATAATATATCCTGATTACAGTTTCACCTCTCTCTCCTTCTCCCAGCCCCTCCCTACCTCCCTTCCCTCCAGATCCATTCCCTTTGCCCTCTCATTAGAAAAGGACAGGATTCAA
This sequence comes from Pachyuromys duprasi, assembly GCA_028658305.1. NCBI lineage: Eukaryota > Metazoa > Chordata > Mammalia > Rodentia > Muridae > Pachyuromys > Pachyuromys duprasi. Next base: position 59,501,329 of record CM053745.1, read on the forward strand.
AGAGATAACAAAAACACAAGACAACAAAAAATATAACATAGATAAAATAAAACCCGGCACATAGAGGTTGGACAAGACACCCTAACAGAAGGAGAAGAGCCCCAAGAGCAGGCACAAGACCCAGAGACCTACTTATTCTCACACTCAGGAGTCCCATAAAAACACTAAGCTGAAGCTCTCCAGAGGATCTGGTGCAGACCATGTAGGTCCTGTGCTTGCTACCCCAGTCTCCGTGAGCTCATGTGAGCTCTGCTCAGTTGATTTAGAGTTCTCCCGGTGGCCTCCATCCCCGCTGGCTTATCCATTCTTTCTGCCTCCTCTTCCATTGGGGTTCCCTGAGCCCTGAGAGGAGGGAGGTAATGAAGAAATCCCACTTAGAGCTGTGTGTTCCAAGGACCCTCTCTCCACAGAACGTCTGGAAATGGGTCTCTGCATCTGTCCCCGCTGCCACAGGAGGAAGCTTCTATGATGGTAACTGATCTATCAGTGTGGCAGAATATGATTAGGAGTTCTTTTATTGATATTTTTTTTAAAAGACAGACAGTAGTGTTTAGTTTTGCCCAGGCCTCTGTGATATCTAGTCTCTGGCTCTTGGTCACCCAAGCAGTGTCAAGTGTCACCGAGGGATCTATCTCCTGCAGTGGGTCTTACGTCAAACCAGACATTGGTTGCCCACTCCCACAAGTTCTGGGCCATCATTGCCCTAGCATATGTTGCAGGCAGGACAGACTCTAGGTCAAAGGTTTTGTGGTTGGGTTGGTGCTTACATTTCTTTTGGTAGCTGCAGAGTTCCTTCCTGCACAAAAGACACTAGAATGTAGAGTGAAGGCTCCATGTAGGCACCAGCTGGACTTCTCCATGTTCAATGAGTTGAGTGGGTGTTGTCTTCTGCAATGGGGCCCTGTTGTCAGTTTGTAGAGAACAAGCATTGTCTTAGCAATAACCGGGGGTGTTTGGGGATTCCTATGAGAGCCCTTTGGCCAACAACTCAACTGAATGCAATCCTGTCCTGCTACTGGAAGCAGCGTTTGGTGACAAGAAATGGCCAGCTGGGACACCGTGTCCCCTTTGTTAAGATCAACTTCATCTATTTTAGGGAGTTTCCACTGCACTAGATTTCCATATCATCCCTCCAATGCCCCTCAATTCTAGCTGTCTTTCTCTGAATTCCCTCCCTCAGCACCGTCTCCCCTCCCTTTCCAACCTGATCTTCCCATTCCCATACCTACTTGCCAGTAGTCTACCTGTAAAATCTATTCTATTTTGTCCTCCCAGGGAAATCCATGTGAGTCTCCTGCATGCCCCCCATCCCTTGTTCTGTGATTGTAGGCTGACTCTCATCTATTCAGTGGCTAAAAGGGGTCTGAATGGCCATCAAATGGGGGCTGGACAGAAGGCCCAGAAGTTCGGAGCGCTTGCTGTCTTGCAGAAGACCCAGTTTTGATTCCTAACACCACCCAATAGCTCACATCTATCCCTACCTCTACTTTCAGGGAATCCAATGTCCTTTTCTGACCTTCATAGTAACTAGGCATGCGTATACAATAAAAGTCACACACATAAAATAAAACAAATATTTTTAAAAGTGATATCAAACAAGCAAGCAAAGGTGTTAGGATTTGAGAGGATGAAATAAAAGGCCCATCTGAGGTCACAGGCAATGAGAATGGGTACCTCGAGAGAGTGGTTCTGCTTTGCACTTCCTCATCAGTGATTCCATAAGGCATACGGAAGAATCAGTCATGACATCTGAAAAAAAAAAGAATAGAATTTGGAATTATTATGTTAAATGAAATGTCACAGATGCAGAAAGACAAATATTGTCTGTTTTTCTTATATATAGATCCTAGATTTTAATTTACATATGTGCATATGCCCATGCTGGAGGATAAATCATGGAATCCAAGGTGTGACTGAGCAGGAGAGAGGAGCCTTGAGTGAGCATTGAGGAGGGGAAATGTAAATAAGATTATGGAGTCAGTGAACAAAAATCTGGGGACTTAAGCCTCTTTTTAAAAGCACTTAATTTCTTTCTTTTTTATTTTTAAGACTCTTTATTTTATGTATATGAGTACTCCATCTGCATGTGCACCTGCAGGCCAGAAGAGGACATTAGGTCCCCATATAGATGGTTGTGAGCCATCGTGTCGTTGCTGGGAATTGAACTCAGGACCTCTGGGAAAGCAGACAGTGCTCTTAACCGCTGAGCCATCTCTCTGGCCCTCCTTAGGCCTTTATGACACACAGGTGAGCCTTAGGGATTCTTTTTAATATGTAGACTACAGCAGTGATGGTGGTACCAACACCAAGCCGGCACCACAGGCCAGAGCAGCTACCATGGAAACTGAAAGCCTAATCAGCACACTGTAAGGTGTTTACTCATGGAATCCCAGAGTTTTCAAAATACCTTCCCACCATCAATAACTCTCATGCAGAGAGAGACCCAGGGTTGTATCCAAATACCCCCTGAAGCTATCACCAAGTCTGGCTCCTAGCAGACATTCCATAAAAGCATGGGAAGTGTATGCATGTACACAGAATGGAATTTCTAACATTTGATCTGTGTAGCATGAATCTGTTCACATTACCAAGCCTTAGCAAAGAGAATAGGTTCACAGGGAAGTGCCTGGAAGCAGAAGAGCATGTTGTTCAAGTGCATTTGTGATAAGATTTTCCCAGAACAGTGTTTCGTTGAAATGTGAGCCATAGATAAACACACCTATGCTCCCTGGGAGCTTTCTGGAAACACGATCTCAGGTCTCCTCCTAACGGCTCTCCAGAGGGCCTCTCACACGTGAAAAGTTTTAGAAACCCACATGAAGAGCTAGGATCTTGCGTTCCAGAAGACTTCACATTTAGTAAAGGCCTTCTTCTCCCTGAGTGCCAGTTGTGTGGTGTGTGTGTGTGTGTGTGTGTGTGTGTGTGTGCTCACACTTGCATTCTTGTGTATGAGTGCAGGTATGCACATACCATGGTATGTATGTGGTGATGGAAGGCTGGCCTTAGGGGTCAGTCCTCAGCTCCTATCTTGAGAAAAGCTCTCTCTGTGGGTTTTCAGCCGCAGACACCAGGCACGCTGGCTCCTGAGCTTCTGGGTAGTCTCTTGCCTCTGTTTTCTGATGCCTCACATGAGTGCTGGGATTATCGACATGCTCAATGTGTATGGCTTCTACACAGCTTCTGGCGACTCAAACTCAGGTCCTCACACCTGCAGAGCAAGTGCTTTTACTCACGGGGCCATCTTCCCAGCCTTCAGCATCTACCGTTGCTTGGCATAACACAGGCAGAGTGCACTGTTACCTGCCTGACCGGCAATTACTACTATGACTATATCTTTAAGTGTTTCTAACCAAGGCTTTAGAAGCTGCTTTTTGGACATCAAAGCCACATGGAAGCTCGGGTTTCCACATGGATGAAGCGTGCCCTGTGTTCCTGCAACACATTTTGTAGGGGAAGACTTAAGCAAGGATTTCTTTTACATGACACAGTCGCATAGTATATTTTTCAATGAATTGGGATTGTTTCAATCAGCTGTGTAAGACACATGACACAGGAAAGTCTGGAAAGTGCAGTGAAAAGGCTTTTCATGCCCACAGACCCTAAGAAAGGAGAAGGGGCTGCCTGCTTGCCTGCAAGGCCCTCTAAGGAGCTGAGGTTGAGGAGCCACGGAGGGAGCAGAGCTCGGAACTGCTCTTTTCAGGAGAGAACTGTGCTGGACAGGGCCATCGGCTTGGAAATGTTTTGTATCCGTTGGTTTGAATCACTTTAGCAGGCTCTAGCAGCATGAGCTGTCTAGTACCTGCCAGTTGGGAGCTTGGGGTGTGAGCGTCGGATAAGGAGCAGTTGGGGAATGGCTTTTGACTGGCAGGTTTACTGCTGAAAGGCTTGCCTGCACAGGTTATGTATAGTGTCTGAGAGTTAGCTCTGAGGAAGGGTGTTTTTCGCTAGTCAGCAGAGCTCTCCGGTAACTACAGTACAGAGAACACAGAACGTGAGAAATACCGCCAATACCGTATCAGCAGCAGACCCTGGGACTTTGTTTGCTGGCCCAGCCCTCCTTGAGGCTAACTCCAGGTAGCCTTTTGCTGGTGAGTGTTCTGTGTAAAGAAAGCTCGTGTTTGACTTTCCTGGTGTTCCTCACTCCCCGTGCATTGCCCAGTCTCCTCTACTGAATGACCCCTCCATGATCCTGTCACCTAGCCCGTCACAAAGTCTCATCATAAAAGGAAGATACTTAAATGGTAACTTTAAAAAATATTTTTGTATGTATGTGCCAGTATGTGTGTGTACGTTCATGCATGTGCAGATGTATGCAAGAGTCAGAGGTTAACAGCAAGTCCCTAGGATCCTCCTGCTCCTGCCTCCCAGCACTGGGCTCACGGTGCCTGAAACATGTTCCTTACTTGGGCCCTGGGAACCAAACTCTGGCCCTCACACGGGCGCAGCAAGCATTCTACTGGCTGAGCCATCTCCTCCGTCTCCTCAAAGGACACATTCCAAGAAAACGCCGTATTCGTTCATTCTAAAGCTTCTTGTACCTGTGTATTTTGAGGTAATGTTCATCACAGAAAACCAAATCACTCTTACTTGAGCTTGAGGTAACTAGCCAGCTGGTCTACAATTAAGGCTTTGTTAGGTTTTTGCATTCTAGGCCAATTTGATTACCAAAGGTTGACAATTGGCAAGCGGCTGCATTGTCCCACTACAAATGCAAAAGGATCTTGTGGGATTTAATTTGTTGGTTCACTAACGTGTCCTGTCATCAAAGCAGTCATTACATTCCTGTCATAGAATATATGCTCTGGGTTTCAGTAGGGAACGGGACATGGACCTGTCTGAGAATAATGTAGCAGAGTGAGGCAGATATTCAGCAAGTAGCAGCCCAGAATGGTTAGAGCTACATGGTGATTAAGTGCAGGGACATGGAATTCCCAGAGCTGATGCTGAAACTGTGTGGAAAGATGGCAGAAGTCTCAGGCTAGGTTACCTACCCGGCCCCACAAGTTATCAACTGAGTGACTTGGGGCAGAATGATGAAAACTTGAGCTCCGTGGCCTGTAGACTGGGGGTGTTATGTGCTTCAGGAGCAGTGAGGGGTCACTGTGTGGGGGTGGCATGCGGAGCGATGCCTGGCGCCTGCAAGCAAAAGCCTCGATGCAGAAAAGCAGCACATGCAGCAGGGAGCAGCCAGAGCAAGGCATGAGACTGAAGATGACTGGCTGCAAACATAAATAACCGGGGAACCGCCAGGGACTTTTTAAACTCCAAGAAGGGCTTAGACTTCAGCTTGAAGACTTGGAAGGCTACAAGAACACAGTGCGCTTTCAGTGTCTGGTGGGATTTGTGCTATGTGAAGATTGTCAGTGTTTCCTGTTAGACCTGAACAAAAATAGCAGTGGTAACCCAGCCAACGAGCTTGGAGGTGGAACTGGTGTGTGTTAGTGCCTGTGAGAATGGCAGAGTCTGCAAGGGTTCCTGCTGGGAGCTGGGTGGCCTGAGAGAGAGAAAGCTGGTCGCACAGCCATCCCCAACCTAACCAGCTTCTAGCCCCTTGACCTTGCGTGGAACTTCCCAGCGCACACCATGGTTTCGAGTTCTCTAATTCTTTCTTCTTTGTAAAACACTTCACTTTATTCCTTCACAACTGCCTGCATGTAGTAATGTATTTTGACTATACTAACTCCGCCCACTAACCTCTCTTATCCCAGCCCAGTCCTCTTATATTGGTTACTTTTTGTTGCTGTGATTAAAACACCCGGACCAAGGCCACTTGAAAAAGGAAGCAGTTATTTGGGATTAAGGTTCCAGAGAGAAGAGTCCGTGGTAGCACAGCAGGTAGCTGAGGGCAAACTAGAAACAGCTTGAGTGACAAAGCCGGCCTCCTGTAGGAGAAACACACCTCCTACAGCAAGACCACACCTCCTACAGCAAGGCCACACCCCCTACAACAAGACCACGCCTCCTACAGCAAGACCACCCCTCCTACAGCAAGGCCACACCCCCTACAGCAAGGCCTGCTACTTTTGGTTCTGTTTTGTGTGTATGACCCACTGAGTTTCATTACGGTTGCTTGTTGTGCTGGCTGGTGTGTGTGAAAACTTGACACAAGCTAGAATGGGGGGAAAGGGAAATACACAGAAAATGTAAAGGGTGTAAAGAAGAAAAGTGGGATTTGGGGGTACATGCTACAAAGAGGCTGGATTTAGGATCACCAGAGTACCCCACGGCGGACTGGGTGACTGCACCAACACATGGCTTCAGGCCCAGAGGACCACCAGCTAACCATCTACTGTAATATACGTGGTGTGTTGATGTTATTCTGTTTAAATCCAGGTGTTAACAACTGTCAGAATCCGTGTAAGACATAATAGCTCTCAAGGTATAATTTGGCATTTTGAGGTTCCCAAGAAACCCACAGCACGGGCCACATAGCCTCTACTGGGGAATGGAATGGCCGTTTCCAAATCCAGGCACAGGGCATGGGTTAGGGGGTACAAACGGCTGACTCCTGCTTTTTGATGAGCTGCTGATGCTTGACAGTTTTCATTTATACGTACCAAGTACAAACCAGGAATAAAAGCAGCCGGGCTAGCCGATGGGGAGAGCGATTTTCTCCAGCACATGGACTGTGGAGTTTGGGTGCTGCAGATGCGGCGCTGGGGGCGGTTTTCTTATCTCCAGCCGGCTTGGGCACAGCAGGCCCACAGAGTCCCTGTCCTGAGGTTTCTGTCGCTCTGTGAGACTCCCGTGAGTGTCCCGCAGAACTGACCCCGCGGGGAGGTCAGCTGATGCGCTCCTGCCTGCGCCGGGCCTCAAGGGCCTCTGTCCTGTCTGTCTGGGTTTCACGTGACCGTCAGATTCCTTGCTTGCCCAGCGGCCTCCTCCTGACCTGCTGCCCGCCCTGAACTCCACCATGACCACCTAAGCTGCGTGGTGGCCACATTTCTTCAGCCCGATTCGTTCTCTCTCACTCACTTTCTCTGCTAGTGCCCCGGGAAGAGCTGTTGGAGGGTGCTGAGGAAGCGGTTGGGGGAACCCGCGCAGAGCGGGGGACCTAATGGCAAAGACACTCTAAGCGTGTGCGACTGACTGTGTGTGCGGTGGCCTGTCCAGCTTTCCCCCATGAGCCAAGGCCAGCCGACTGCGGGCTTTCCGCGTGGCTCTCGCACGCCTGCGCGTTCCTGCCACGCAGCCCACGCGCCCACCAGCTGCCGTGTAATCAACCCCACACCCGTCATATGATGACGCTCACACGGAAAGACAGGACTAGAAATCAGGTAACGCTGGAGCTTGCTCCTCCCCTGCTCAGCGAGTCACACGGAGCGGGGAGGAGAGCGGAAGCACCGCTCCCCACTCTGCCGGCATGGCCGTCCAGCACACGCCAGGGCACGCCGGAAACCGTGTTACCGCCCCCGGGGCCACCAGATCCCTCAGTGCTACCTTAGGCATAGCCTCGTCCCTCCGCCCTCTCCTTCCGGGTCTGCGATTCCTAGCTCGGCTACTCGGGTTGCCTTCGCCCCAGCTCACCACGCTCACCACGCTAGCCTTTCAACATGTTTCCACACTTGGCCCATTCGTCTTCAAATCAGCAAATCTTTCCGTTGAGGGTTGTGTAAGCCCTTATGCATATGTGGTCTCTGTGGGATTCTTCCTGCACCTCCCCTCGTGCCCTGATTTTCCTGCCCAGAACCAATGTGTGCCTGTCTCTCCTTCCTGGCTTGCCCATCCTCTTGTATCCCGGTCTCTTTGCTGTGTATCTTCCCTATAGCAGTCTCTGGCTGCCCTCCTCCTCAGCCCCGCCCCACTGGTTATCCAGTTAGGATTCCCACAATGCCTCCTTCCTTTTCAGGCTGCTGTCTGTCCACATCACAGCCACAGTGTTTACCAGCAGTCCCTTCCATCACCCCAGAAGGAGATCCACCCTGTTGCAGGCATAGGTGACTTCCCACCTAGGCTAAGCAGCTGGGCTCTCTCTGTGGACTGATATTTGGATGAAAGGTTAAGGAAAAAAAAATCCTAGTTTTCTACTCCTGCTGAGCAAGGCTACATGGCTCAGCCAGGACTAACACCCAAAGGCTGAGCTTCCTCGTTCAGCTGCTGTGGAGAGCAGCTCTATGCACCGGGGACCCCTGCCCGGAGCATCTCCCGGACCCGACACTGGCTTTTTATATGGGGTGCAATGATCACGCTCTTTCACAGGCACAGTAGCCCAAGTTCAGTGAAGAGATGTATCATCGTGACAAAGGTGTAGTGGGATTGCATTCCTGGCTGAGCTCAGAGTCCCAATGGTCCACCCATCAAGGACTTCCCATCAGTGGCTAATTCCCAACAAGCAGGATCAGACTGTCCTGCTCAGCCCTGCTTCATCACCTGCCTCTCTCTCATCCCAGTTTCCATCCCCAATGCTATCTCTCATGCACAGCCTTTTAAAATCTCCCTCCTTGACCCCCCCACCCACATCATTTGGTACCTGCTTTATGAGTTTACTAATCCTAGCTCCTACCATGACTACTTGCACACTTCCTGTCTCTTGGCACCGGCTTGTAGCCCCATGAGAACCAGGGTTTATCAATTGCTGCCTAGCCCTCGCCTAGCCCTATCTGCAGAACAGCGATGCTTTTTTGGTTTTGAGACAGAGTCTAAGTCTATAGACTTGGACTGCTTCATACTCACAGTGTAGCCTGAGATGCCCTCAGATTTGCAGCAACCCTCCTGCCTCTGCTCAACACACGCTGGGATTACAGTCAAGGGCCGCCCTAGCCAGATAAAATCCCTGCTCTGTAAGTGCTGAACTATGAACAGTTATTTGTTGAGCTGAGCTAAGGAGGGCAGGACCTGGATCACAGGGCATAGAGATTTCTTCTCCAACAAACGCTTTCTATTTTTTTTTCATTTTGTACTGCTATAACAGAATACATGATACCTGGCATAGGATAGGGAGAAGAGGTTCAGTTACCTCACAGTTTGAGTCAAGATAAGGCGTATTCACTTTTTCTTTGTAAGTTGCCTGACCTTGAACTTGGCCAGGCCTCTTGCATAGGCCTCTGGAGTACTGTGATTACAGTCGCAGCCTCCACACTCAGCTAAGCAGCCCAGCGCATCCAGCCTCTGACAAGAACTACCCCGTCACTGGTGGGAAAATGGAAATGGAACCGGCCCTAGGCAGAAAAGTTCACAGAGTGAGGATGGAAACTAGAGACAGGTCTTACTAAAAACCAGCTTCCTCCTTGGGGGCCCAGGGCACTACCAGACCAGTCTCAACAAGAATGGACCCTCCAGTGACCTAATGACCTTTCACAAGACAACCTCCCCCCACCCCCGTGGCAGCACCATCCCACAGGAGCCAAAACCTCCCTGGGGACACACAGAGCTCATCCAACCCACAGCTCCCCCGTCGGCTCAAATGCCCCTCCCCTCCACTCATCTATCCGAGAACACCTCTGGGATCTGCTTCTGACAGCAATCCCTGGAATGTATCGTGAACATCGTGATGCACTCGATCCCTGGCTTCTTCTCGGGTCTTCATTTTCTGGGGCTGTTCATCCAGACAGTAACGTAAAAATCTCAGGCACCTCATGCGCTGCTCCTTCTGTCAGAAAACAACTCACTGGAAAAATCTCAAAGTGATTCTAAAGGTGAAGAAGATAGCTAGCTGGCTAGACTCACTCTGGTTGCCTGGGCAGAATGATTCTGAGGGCTGCCTGTCTTCCAAGTGACTTCGTGTTGAGTCCCTCTCGTGGTAATTAATGACTCTCAGGTACGGATGTGGTGGTCAGTCTTGTCCGTAAATCATCCAGCCATGCTTGGCCACCGTCAGCAGAAAATGGGCTGCCTGGCTCCTCATCTGTGGGCTATCAGAGTGGCCAGATCACGTGGACTTTGCTATGAAGGCTCCAGTTTCTGATTGCTAAGAGCACATCAGCAAAGTGCAAGGTAAACCTATGGTGCCATTCACCGCCCGAAGACCAAATTCCTAGCCTTCCTGAGATAGCTGGGCATCTGCGTTATCTGTCACAGCATGCGGCTGAGCCTGATGGGCTTGGGAATAGTGTACTTTCATGTCCTGCTTCCCAGCTCCAGTGGGTGAGATGGGAAGAGGAAATAATTTTCCAGCAATACTCTGCTTCCTCTCTGGAGTTGCTTCCGGTCAGGATTTCCTTGGCTATTCTCTTCCTTCCTTGATTACACAGACTCACCAACTCGACTCCTGTCCTCTAGCTTTTCGGAAGACCTGTAAGGAGCTTTCATCGTTACCTTAAGTTCCGAGGCCTTCTCTGCCTGCTCGCAAACACTCTTCCTCTGCATGAAATGCTGTTTTGACCTTTTAACCTTTCCTCCCTCTCACTTGTGTTTTTTTCCTCTCTGTGAAAGTGTGCGGTCAACTGAACTAGTCTCGGGGAGCAGTGCTTTCATTTTACACTTATGTCCCAGGTCTGGTGGGGTCTAGGCTGAAGCTGCAGGCTTCCCAAGGCCGCTCTGTCTCTGAGCTTCCCTGGTCACACCACCTCCTCAACTGTCTTCTCCTCCCTGTCACACAGAGGAAGCCACGCTTCCTAGCTGGGCTACGGCTTGGTTCTTGTTCTAACAATGGCACCACCAGCCTCAAAACCCCATGGGCTTTCCACAGTTAAAACACATGAGAGTGACCACCTTGCTTTACACAGGTGTCGCGTCTGAGCCGTCTGTGGCAGACCTCTCCCAACAGCACTGCAGCAAGCCCTGTTCCCATTGAGGATTTGCACGACACCTTGTCCTCTCCAAGCCCTATTCCATACTGCTGGCCTCTGGTCACCTCTCCACTCCTTGCCTCGCTCGCTCGCTCGCTCTTCTTCCTCCTCTGCGTTGACTACAGACAGACTGTTCCCAGGTGTCCTAAGAGTGAAAACAGGCTTGATTCATCTGTGAGTAGGTGTTTCCTGTACAATGTTAGCCACAGCTGTGACAGCCAGGTCAGGGCAGGAAGGAGTGTGCATGCCAACCCATCATGTGTGTGGAGGTCAGGGGACATTATGGGGGATCTGCTTTCTCCTTTCACGGTGAGGGTTTCTGGGATCAAACTTAGGTCATCAGGCTTGCTGCAAATATGTCTACCCACTGACCAAGCACCTCAGCCCTGTTCCATGTCCCCTTAAAGTGCAAAGAAATTGTTCTTGGATTATTGCTTTTAGAAGTTTTGATGATATAAATTGAATTTAAATTGTTTAATTGGTATTTTATATAAAAATAAATTAAATTCAAAACTCCCCCAAAACAGAAACATTGACTTATGTTTCCCTCTATATTGCATAATAACCTACCGACTAGGAAAAATAAGGGCTCCGTGAGTTCATTTGTTGCATGAATGAATTTATTTATTCATGAATAAATTTTTTATTCATGAATGAACATATTTATTCACTCATTACACTTTTTCCTCTTCTTGCATTTTATCTGCCATTTTCTTTATTCTTTGGACTTAGTAACACTTTTCATATCATTTTCAATAAAAGAGCTGAATAAATGCATATTGACCTGAATTGAAAAGAGAAATAGAAGCAGACAGAAAATCTCTAGCAAATGAAACCAAAAATCTCGCAGTGAGTTGCAGATTAATCCAGCCAGCGCTCCGGATGTTTTGGATGAGGGAGTTCTGTCCCAGACAGGTCACGGAGTCTTACTAACCTGGATTTGCTTGAAGGAAGATTCCTCTAATCCAAAGCTTCCTGGGATTTTAATTTAATTACTGAGCAACGGGCAGAGCAAGCAGAGTTTGATTTCAAGATGGCTTGGCAGAGCCATCAAGACCCAACAAGAAGTCTGCTCTGGCCAAATGGGAAGAGGGGCAGGCGGGCTGGGAGAGGCTTTGATTTAGTGTGATAACAGAGGAAGTAAAGAGGGCTACTTCTTTATTTGAAAAAAAAATGAGGTGCTAGACAGATGGCACAGGCTGCTCTTGCAGAGGACCCGGGTTCCAGTCCCAACACCACAGGGTGGCTCACAACTGTGTGTACCGCCCTCTTCTGGCCTCCAGAGGCACTGCACTCATGTGGCACCCTTGCAGACAGGCAGGCAAAACGTTCATAAACATAAAATACAACTAAATAAGTAACTGAAATGTAAAAGCTATTATTGTGTGGCTGTGAATGCCAGGGCACCTCTGTGGAGGTCAGAGGGCAAGTGTGCGTGGTTGGCTCTCTCCCACTTGTGGGTTCAGGGTTCAAACTCAGATCACCTGGTGTGGTGAGCACTTTACCCACAGTGCCATCTCACCTCCTCGGGAGTTAACATTTAATTGCGCTCCCTTTAAATATAAAACTATACTTGCTGCTGCCACTCCAAGTAGACCAATCCGCCATCTTTTCTCCTTTTTCTTGTTTCTCCACTCAGCTCTCTGCCGGGTCCCTGCTGCCTTTGACTTCTGTTTGTTATTCCTACAAACCTCCTGTACCTCCTGCCCTCTCCTGTCCTGCTCCACGTTCTCTGACAAGCCTCATGGGTGTCATGTGTATGAACATCCAAACAGCCATCCAACCACTTGTACAACAAATGTCTATTAAACATCTTCTATATGCATTAAGATGTTTCTTGTTTAGGGTGAAGATCATTAAAGAGAAAGTTGTTATTCTTGGTTTGTTGGCGTCACTTTGGAAGATTCAAGTCTGAAATCAGGATTGAAGCAGAGGGGTCAGAAGAAAGATTATACATATACATATGTATATATGCATGTGTATATGTATACTATACATACATTTATATGCACTGTGTGTATGTGTGTGTCACAAAGAATCCATTTGTTTATGTTCTTGACTGTGGGCGTGTATGGCTAGCTGCTTGAGTTCCTGCCTGGCCTTCCTCAGCGATGGGCTGGGAACTGGAAGTCGTGAGGCACACACAGCCTTCCCTCCACTGCACTAGCTCTGTCAAGGCATCTGTTTCCGCCACAGCTTGTTCCTGCAGCTGCTGGTCCAGCCTCGCCCTCGTCTCGACGCACGTGTGTCTGCATGGATCCCTGATCCTGTCGGTGGGGAACAGTGTTTGTCAAACACTGGTGTGCTGTGGCGTGGCATGGCTTGGGTGTGAGGTTTTTAATCTCTTTCTTGCACTGAACATCCTGCTTTCTGCTGAAATAATACATTCTCTTTCTGATAACAATATTGTGGGTTTCATGCACACTCAAAAATATGTCAGGAGAAAATCATGCAAAAAAGATAATTGCTGAAAAACCTGATTCCTTTGCAACTTTTAAAGATTCATTTTCTTTTCTTTTATCCGCCCTCTGCCTTGGCATAGACCCTACTCTGACTGTCCAGAACTATTATGGGATTTAAAAATAGAAGAAAAAAAAAAAACCAGAGTCAGATGACCCTGAAAACCTTGAGTCAACTTTAAAAGTGTTGGTGATGTGCCCAGCCAGGTTATGGCCAACTGCAGTTGGCATTATAACCAACTACTGATTAACTCATGTTTCTGCTAATTCAGGGAGGTTATATACATAGCTGCCCTGAAGCAGGGACTTCAACTTAACCTTCTATATTTAGCTAGAGTTGTTTCTTCTTCTTCTTTTTTCTCCCTTGCTAATGGTCAGTTATACAGCTGGCTGGGAGATCATTTCACTCATGAAGCTTTGATACCTAGGAGGAAAGGGCAAAGTGCTGGGGCTGTGGGCGGGTAAAGGGGACCCGGACCTGGGAGGCCGCCTGATTTGATCACCTCTGCTTGGTGTCAACATGGAAGGGCATGGCCTGCTTCGGTGCCAAGGGGAAGTTCTGAAACATTAATCTCAAGATTCAGCTGACTTAAAAAAATGCTCATAGGTGTTTGGTCGGTCATTTGGCAAGTATTTAGTAATTGGCTGAGAGTGTAGCAAGATAGCTTTTGTTGTCTTTGTAACTACCCAGGTAAAACAGGAGCCATGATGTATAACTGGAGACAATGTAAACCTACAGACCCTACTTGAAACATCGAAGGCAATCATACCATCATGTCTTCATTAAAAACAGCGCAGTACTTAAAATAACGGTCACGATCTCCTAAGGGTTAACGCCCCCGGTGTCCATTTCTCTAATTCAGCAAACTGCTGTCTCACACTAGACACTGTTCTACACAGGGTGTCTTACGGTGGTTTTTTGGTTGGTTTGTTTGCTTGCTTTCTGTGATAAAACTCCATAGCCAAAGCAACTTGGGGAGGAAAGGATTTGTTCGGCTCACCCGTGTAGGGGCCTAGTCCGGTCCATGCACGGCCTCGGCTGGTGTTTTAGTCTCCACCTTCCCGCCCCCACCCCCTCCTGGTTAGTTGGCTCTGTTGCTCTTCTTGTGGAGCTCCTGTCCCTCTGCAGCCTTCCACCTCCCCCTACTCTTCCACAAGACTCCCTGCGCTCCACCCAACGTCTGCCTGTGGGTGCAGCTTTTTAGCAGCGCTGCCGAGAAGGGCCGTGGTTTACATTGGCTCCTAGCAAAGGTCAACAGGTCATGTCCCCACAGTGGGAGGAGCCGGAACTGGGGCTGGGTTTCAAATTTGGAGCGCTCTCTGCATTCTCTCACCCCCCAGTCCTGGCAGAGCTCCTTTTTGTGAGGTAGTTGCCGGGTGGACCAGGATGAGACTCAGGGTGAGAGCCAGCCGCCCTTCCCACAGAGCAGGAAAGCTGTCTCTCTCGGGTGTGGTAGTACCCCAGTGTGGCAGATCACTAGAAGGTTGCCATAGAAAAGAACCTGTTGTCGATCCCAGGAGGCAGCCGCACCAGGAGTAACACAGAGGTCACTCATATGGAGAAGAGCCAGCGAGGGCTTGTGAAGCAGAAGGGAAACCATGGCAGAGACGTCGAGCTTCACAATGTCCTGGTTTCATGTCTGTTGCTATGATAAAAACGCCCTGACAAACAGCGGCTCAGAACAGGAAGGGTTTATTGGCTTGCAGGTCCAGGCCACGGCCCTTTATTGTGGGAAACAAAGGCAGGAGCAGATGTGCCCATGCTGCCTGCTCATTTGCTTGCCAGCTTTCATCACTCAGATAACTCATGGCCCACCTAAGCAACGGTGCCGCCACAATGGGCCATCTTCCTACATCCATTAACAGCCAAGATGATCCTCTGCAGGTCTGCCATGGCCAGCCTGACCAGGTAGCTTCTTATTAAAACTTTCCTCCCAGTTGATTCTAGGTTGTGTCTCGAACCGTTAGAACTAAGCAGCACAGCTGGGAAGGGAGCGGTGAGACAAAACAGACATATTTAGGACTCGCTAGTTGACATCACTTCATCAGGCTCCGACACTTGGCACCCGAGGTGACTAAAGGCAGGGCATAAATGGTTCAAAAAGAAGAGCAAGTAAGTTGAGGGAGTAGGGGTATGCAGTCAGGGTTGATTGTGTTTGAAAAGCCTCTTTCAGGAGTGGGAGGACCCCCAAAGAGAGAGGGCAATGAGGCAGCAGGACACCCTGGTGGGCGATGAAGGTACATTATACCAAGCACTGTGTAGCTGGCACACACACACCTTCAGGGCAGATGGAAAGGACTTCGTTTTCAGTGGCTAGAAGCATAGTAACATTAAATAAGAAGAGAATCTCAAAGGAGCTAGGGCAGCAATGGGATACGAAAGCAGCAGAGCACCCCAGATCTGCCTGTGAATCCTCTGTGACGCCCTGACCCAACCCACTAAGTCCAAAGCCCTACATTAGAAATGCCCCCTCTCCTCCGGTCTGTGAGTATTAACACAGGAACAGAGCTGGAAAGACAGGAAGGTGGTTACCAACGAGGAGGCTTCCTGGAGGAATTGCCAGCAGGGGAAGCCCACCCCAGTTTAGGGAGAAAGAAGATCACTTCTTTAAAGCAGAAGTGGGAATCCCCTGTGTAAGTGTTGAGCCCTGCAGAACAGGCCAGAAGAGCACACAGTCAAGCGTGAGAACGCTGGGTTTTGTCTTGTGGGAGACAGATAAGACCCAGGAATGGAGTAGAAGGCTCGAGAGCAAAAGTGGGGGTGGGGGTCGGGGGTGGGGGACGTAGGGACGTGGTCAGTGGATAGATGGATGACAGATGGAAGCTGCCTAATTTTTGGCTTTGGGAGCCACACACTCGACCTGCTGGTTTCACAAGGATTCTTGTAGTCTGCTTCCCCCTACTGGTGACTTTCAGTATGGCATGCCTGCCACAGGAGAGGTTTTTCCAGTTTATCTTTATGGTGGTCCAGGTGGAATGTGCTGGGCACAGTCACTGGCCGAGCCTGGCTCTGGCACCTACCTGCAGCAGCAGCCCAAGAGGCTCTTGTGCTTGGGTGTTAAGGACATCCGCTTTGCCTCACTTCCCAGGAGCTCCAGCTCAGGACACATCACAGTAAATAGTGGCAAGGCTGGCTTTTGTCTGGTTCTCATGCTTCATTCTAAGGAGAGCCTAGACCATGTTAGAAAACCCATCTCACCAACAAGATAACCACCACAAGGTCTGACCCCATGATCCACAAGCTGGCTACCATTGCAAGTTTTAAACCTACAGCGTATACTCTGTAAGATCCCGGGAGGACACACCTGCCCGGGCAGGAGCTTCAGCCAGACACACCTGCTGAGCTTCTGTGCACCCTCCAGCTACCCATAGTTCATTCTGCTCTCTGTCTCACACCGACTCAAACACACGCATCTGCAGGGTGGCCCACAGAAGCCCCACACTCGGTGGAAGGGTGCTTTGGGCCAGTTGCCCTTTTGTTCTGGCAAAAAGTTTCCATGCAGCCTGCTCCCAGGCTAGGCTGAGCCCAAATGGTGCAGAAAGCTGCATTTGCTGATGGTTCCCAGCCTCCCTGCCTCCCTTGCCTTTCCCCTAAAGCTCCCTGGCCACTGTGGAAAGCTTATTTCTGTCCACACCACCTTAGTGTTTTTGGTTGCTCTTCCATCACTGTGATGAGACACCACGACTAAGGCAGATTACAGAAGAAAGTGTTTAATCTGCGCTTATGGTTTCACGGGCTTAGAGCAAAAATATCAGAAGCCCTCCTGTACACCAAAGACAAAAGGGCCAAAAAAGAATTTAGGGAAACAACACCCATCACAATAGCCACTAATAACATAAAGTACCTTGGGGTGACTCTAACCAAGCAAGTGAAAGACCTGTTTGAGAAAAACTTCAAGTCTCTGAAGAAAGAAACCATAGAAGATATCAGAAGATGGAAAGACCTCCCGTGCTCATGGATTGGTAGGATTAACATAGTGAAAATGGCCATTCTGCCAAAAGCAATATACTGATTCAATGCAATTCCAACACAATTCTTTACAGACCCTGAAAGAAAAATTCGAAACTTCATATAGAGAAATTTCCAAAACAATCTGTACAACAACAGATCATCTGGAGGTATCTCCATCCCTGACCTCCAGCTGTACTACAGATCAATAGTAATAAAAACTGCATGGTATTGGCATAGAAACAGAATAGTGGATCAATGGAACTGAATAGAAGACCCAGAAATGAACCCATACACCTATGGAAACTTTATTTTTGATAAAGAAGCCAAAACCATTCAATGGAAAAAAGACAGCATCTTCAACAAATGGTGCTGGTCCAACTGGATGTCTATATGCAGAAAAAATTAAAATAGATCCATATTTATCACCCTGCACAAAACTAAAGTCCAAGTGGATCAAAGACCTCAACATAAAACTAGACACATTAAATCGGTTAAAAGAAAAAGTGGGGAAGACCCTTGAACTCATTGGCACAGGAGACTACTTCCTGAATAGAACACCAACAGCACAGGCTCTAAGATCAACAATCAATAAATGGAACCTCATGAAACTGAAAAGCTTCTGTAAAGCAAAAGACACTGTCATCAAAACAAAATGGACAGCCTACAGACTGAGAAAGGATCTTCACCAACCCTATATCTGACAGAGGGCTAATATCCAGTATATATAAAGAAGTCAAGAAGTTAAAAGCAACAAATCAAGTAATCCAATTAAAAAATGGGGTACAGAGCTAAACAGAGAACTCTCTGAAGAGGATTGTAGAATGGCAGAAAAACACTTAAAGAAATGTTCAACGTCCTTAGCCATGCAGAGAGATGCAAATCAAAATGACCCTGAGATTTCACCTTACACCCACCAGAATGGCTAAGATTAAAAACTCAAGTGACAATGCATGCTGGAGAGGTTGTGGAGAAAGGGGAACCCTCCTCCATTGCTGGTGGGAATGCAAACTTGTACGACCACTTTGGAAATCAATCTGGCGCTTTCTCAGACAATTAGGAATAGTGATTTCTCAAGATACAGCGATACCACTCCTAGGCATATATCCAAAAGAGGCTCAAGTACACAACAAGGACATTTGCTCAACTATGTTCATAGCAGCTTTATTTGTAATAGCCAGAACCTGGAAACAACCCAGATGTCCCTCAGTTGAGGAATGGATACAGAAATTGTGGTACTTTTACACAATGGAATACTACTCAGCAATTTAAAAGGAGGAAGTCATGAAAATTTCAGGCAAATGGTGGGACCTAGAAATGATCATCCTGATGAGGTATCCCCAAAGCAGAAAGACATACATGGTATATACTCACTTATATAGACCTATAAGATAGGATAAACATACTGAAATCTATACACCTAAAGAAGATAAACAAGAAAGAGGACCCAGGGTAAGATGATCAATCCTACTTAGAAAGACAAATGGGATGGACATTGGATGTAAGAGAAAACAAGTAACAGGACAGGAGCCTACCACAGAGGGCTTCGGAAAGACTCTACCTAGCAATGTATCAAAGCAGATATTAAGACACATAACCAAATGTTCGGCAGAGTGCAGGGAATCATATGAAAGACGGGGGAGTTAATAAGACCTGGACAGGAGCTCCACAAGGACCAAATATATCAGGGCACAGGGGTCTTTTATGAGACTGTTTCTCCAACCAAGGATCATGTGTGGATATAACCTAGAACCCCTGCTCAGATATAGCCCACGATAGTTCAGTATCCAAGTGGGTACCCTAGTAAAGGGAACAGGGACTATTTCTGACATGAACTCAATGGCTGGCTCTTAGACCTCCCCCCTTCCCCCCACCCCGAGGGAGGAGCAGCCTTGCTAGGCCACAGGAGATGACATTTCAGCCAGTCCTGAAGAGACCTGATAAGCTAGGGTCAGATGGAAGGGGAGGAGGTCCTCCCCTATCAGTGGACTTGGAAAAGGGCAGGGAGATGAGGGAGGGAGGGTGGGATTGGGAGGGAATGAGGGAGAGGGTTACGGCTGGGATACAAAGTAAATAACCCGTGATTAATATAAAGAATAAAAATTATTTAAAAAAAAAGAGTCCATGATGGCAAAGCAAAGGCCTAAAAGCAGGAACAGGTGAGAGCTCACATTTGGACCCACAAAGCCTATCCCTGGTGACACACCGAGTTCCACAAATCCACACCTCCTAATCTTTCCCAAACAGTTCCACCAGCTGGGAACCAAACAGTCAAGCGTATGAGCCTGAGGGATAGGGGGTAGGGCATTCTCACTCAAAACACCTCCCTCACTTACATGCAAGTCTGAAGTTCAAGTCTGCAGGGAAAGATGTTGGATTACAAATTGTGATTCCAAGAGAGCACGTGGGACCTATGGGTGTGCGCTTGGAGCAAGCAGCGCTTGTGAGTGTGTGCTTCTGGCAGCCCTCCTCATCCACTAGACCTGCTACCGGCGTTCATGGACCTGGGCCAAGAACACGAGTGAAGGCTTTCTCCCATAGACATGCAAAAGCTACCAAGTGAGCAATCAAAGGGTCATGCGTATCACAGGCCTACCTGGCAGGTGACGATCCTAGGGCTGGTTCTCCAGACAGAAGGCATAGGGCAGAGCGCTAGCCTCCTCCTCCTCCTTGCTCCCTACGTGTCTGATCAGCTTTTACTGATCAGCTCCAGGGTGGAGAGCTGTGTCTCCTAGGATGGGGGATTCAGAGCAGAGCAATTGTCAGGGTACACACAGGACCCCGTCTATGCTGGCTTCTCCCCTGAGCCCACAGTGGAGTTCTCCCTCCACACTGTGAGTCCTGGGGCTTAAACTCACTATTGGCAGTAAGCGTACCATCTCTCTGGCCTGCGAATTTTAAAGATAAGAATATGACGACGAATATGAGCTCTTGTGTGTTTGTGGCTAGTCTCGTCATACCTGTGCTCCAAGCCACTGTGACTGCAATTGTTCATTAATGTCATATAATTTTTCACATAGTCATTTCATTACTATAGAATGTACGTGGCATTTTCCACTTTAAATTGAACACTTCTGTAGTTTAAAACACACGCGTTGTTTATAAGCACCACCATCACCCACCCCTGGGGCTCCTTTTCTCTTGAAAAGCTAAAAGCTCTGTACGTAGCAACCAGTGCGGCTCTCTGCTTCTCCCTGCACCCAGCGCCTACCAGCTTCTGTCCCACTTTCTGCCTCCACGAAGCTGACAATCGCAGGCTCGTCGTGCAAGTGGAAACACTCAGTATTTGGCGCTCTGTGTCCATCTGTTTCACTCAGTAATGTCATCAAAAGTTCACTCATGCTCTAGTGTGTATCCACAACTGTCGCCATAGGCCCCTAAGACAGAAGGGCATGAGTGGATTTACCTCTGTTCTTCACCCAGCGTGCCCTAAAGCCTGGTGGCCAGATTCCCCAGATCCACACGGTGGAAAGGAAGCACGGACTCCCACAGTTTGTCCTCTCACCTCCACACGTGAACCACGCATAGTGAAAGACATGCGTAAACTAATAAATAAAACAAAATGTAAAAATTTAGCTTGTCCTTAACATCTTCTCCCCTCAGTAGCTGAATCTTGCCCACAAGGGATGCGACACTGTCATGCTACATCTTCCCTACAGATGGCGCTAGTGATCAACTGCTGATGGCTTGGCTATTTGAGAACACCATTTGTGTGCTATTGGCAATTTACTGGTCAATGAAGGAACTCCAAAATGTGCTGTTTGCTCTGGGTGACATGCATAAAGCCTTGGTGCCTTTCAACTCAAATGAATAATTATCGGTATCAGGCAAGCTTGCTATTTGTACTAAATAGAAAGTATCAAAAGTTCATTTTTCCATATGGAGGTTTTTCTGTAAAAATCCACACTGTTGGCGTTAAATGACTACTCTCGCCTATGTATTCTTCTGCTTAACAAAAATAACTGTGCAAGTGACTTATGGGTTAAATGCCCGCTGCAAATGCATTGTCTGAATAGAACAAAAATTTCCCCGAACTTCCTCTCACATGAAAAAAGAATCTCAGGATAGCAGATGTGACTAAGGGCTTTTTAAAAGATTTGTATGTGGGTATGCGTGTGTGAGGTGTGTGTGTGCGAGAGAGAGAGGTGGGTGGATGAGTGCGTGTGAGCACTGGTGACGGCAGAGGCCAGAAAAGGGATCCTGTCCTGGTTTGCCGTCCACTGCTGCGATAAACACCACAGCCAAAAGCAACTCGGAGAGCAAAGGTTTTTTTTTTTTTTTTTTTTTTTTTTTTCTCACAACTTAGAGTCCTTCAGGAAGTCAGGGCAGGAACTACAGCAGAACAGAAGCAGAGAGCAGAGAAATGGCGCCTCCTGGCTTGCTCTTGGGTTCAGACTTGTGTCTATCCTACACATCCTAGTGCTACACACCCAGAGATACGACCACCCGCAGTGAGCTCCTCCATCACAACCATCATTCAAGAGAACGTCCCCTACACGCTTGCCTGCATGTCAGTCTTATAGAGATAATTCCTCAATTGAGATGTCCTCTTTTCAGATGACCCTAACTTGTATCAAGTTGACAAAAAACTAACTAGCACAGGTCCCCAGTGGTCTGCAAGTTCTCGTGAGCTGGGAACCAAACTCAAGTCCCCTGTAAGAGCAATATGGGCTCTTAGCCCCAGAACCATCTCTCCAGGTCCCTTTCTGTCCTTGGAATCAACTCTTCCATCCATCTAGAGAGCAGCCTAAACTCTGCTCTTCAAATGTAATTCTCAGCAGACTCAGTCCAAGGACAGCTCCTGATAGCTTTCTCTCCTCCTGTCCTGTCCAGCATTTGCATATGTCTGGGCTCCTCTCTTCTCTTCAGTGGCATGCACCCCTAGCCTTTCGATACGGGCTGTGTCTCTCTTTCTCAGGGTCTGTATGCGATGCTCTCTCCTCCTGATCTCAGCCACCAAGGCTTCATGCCTTCCACCGTCTAACTCTACTGGAACACCTACATCCCATGAAAGCAAGCGCTCAGTCCCATGATTCAGGCTGGCCCTGCCGGCGAGGCAGCCAAATGTGTAGATGCTACCTGTACTTGGGTGAAGCCATGGAACTGGACTCCTAGAATCAAAAACAAACAAAGAAAACATCAAAGTGACGACCAAACTCAGTGTCCCGCTGCTCCCCTTCCAGCTTGTCTCCACATGAGGGTTGTTTTTCTTCAGCAAGAAAAATGATAACAACCGTACCTACCTTATAGAGTTACCAGAAGAGTTCATGCATAGGAACAGTAACACAAGGTAGGACAGAGCTAGCTCTGGACAGGTTGGCTGTAACTGAAATGTTAGCACTTCATAATGGTGTAAACTACTCACTGTGCCGGTTGCTTGTAAATACCAGAGTAACCCTGTCTGGCCTTTACTTTCTGTAGGTGGCATCGTGAATGCCAGTGTCAAGCCTGCTTTTAAGTCATAGGCTGTTAGCGGGTAGTCCAACACACAGTGGAAAAACCCCAAGACAGACGTAGTAAATGTGTGCCAGAAGTTAGAAGCAGTGTGACCAGATCGCCATGCCAGCCCCCACGGCCCTGCAGAGAGAACTGTAGTTTTGGAAGGTACAGATCTGCTGCAAAAGAACAGCGCTGACTGGGCCAGCTCCCCTGCTCAGCTTGCACACTCAGACTCCTGACAGAATGTCTTTGAGTAAGCAACGACCCACGACCCACCCGTGTCTGCCTCACCAACTAATCCCAGGGCAGTGAAATCCCAATGAAACATCTTTGGCAAATTGAAGGGCTTGAAGGGTCCCTTTGTTTAACCAGCAAGGAGCAGGGGCCAATGTTTCCCAAGGGCTTGAAAATCTGTTCTGTACTTTTACAATCAAAGAATAAGTTGCCAAACAGTTTTCTCTCAAAAAAAAAAAAAAAACAAAACAAAACAAAAAAGAAGTCATCTGAGGAAAAGGAACTCTAAAAAGAAAAAAAAATTAATCAGGAGGGAAGAAATTCTTAAGAGAAAAAAAAAAAGCCATAGCTCCTCAAGATTAAGAAAATGGAGACGATGTTAAATGTGAATAGATGTGTTTTTAAAACCAGGAGAGAAAGGACTCAAATTCAAGAGGATTTTAAAAGGCCATCCAGGACCAACGACCCACAGCTCCTTTGTACTGATGCCTGAGCACTTGAGGCGTGGTGGAGGCGGGCCTTTCTCTTTGCTGGGAAATTGTCTGAAAGGAAAAGCCCCAGCGGGAGGCAGCCCTTCTGTGGAGTGCCTTCCAGCTCTCCATCCTGGCTTCCCTGGCGCCTTCTTGCTATGATTTCACAGAATTCACCTGGAGGCAACGATGCCAAATGCCACCCTCTCGTTACCTCAGACACTCAACATCCTCATTACCTCAAATTCTCTTCAAGCAGCAACTCAGCATTGAATACTTCAGGAGAGAAAGGACTCCAGCTTCCAGAGTAGGTGGAAACATGGGGGGGGGGCACGGGGGAGCATGAGTTCTTTTCTTTGTATAAAAAGTTGTAGTGACATTAAAAATACATGTAAATTTTACCATCTATGATGGCTTCATTGTGAACTTGACTGTGTTTGGAGTCAGCTAGGAGACGTGCTTCTGTGTATACATACGAGAGTGTTTCTAGACACGTTTAACTGAAGAGGACAAGCACACCCTGCTCGTCAGCAGTAGCATCCCGGGATTGAGATCTCAAATGACAAGCAGGAAGTGAGTGGAACACTTGCACTTACCTGTCTCTGCTTCCTGAAAGCAGGCAGGCTGAGCAACTTCCTCCCGCTCTAGGAGCCTCCCTGCCAGGGTGAGCTGTAAGCATTGAACTTCCTCCCCTAAGTTGCTTCTTGTCAGGTATTTGGTTATAACAACAAGAACAGTAACTAATGCATCACAGTAACCAGTTTGGAGGTTAGCTTGTGGAGGATTTCAGAGGCCATGCAACCAGTCTCTGGAAGATTTAACTTCACAAAACAGAAATGCCAATCGCATGAAAACCACCCTGCCATTCTCTTTCTTCCTCTGTGAGTTTGCCTGGTCTAGTTTCGCCATTAACAGTGGAACCACATGGTATTTGTCTCCCTGTGAGTGGCTTTTCATGTAGAGTGATGTCTTCAAGGATCACCTGAGTTGTATAAGATGTCAGAATTGGGTTTTCTCTTTACTAGTCCATAGAAAACAGACACCACATTAGTTTATTCTTCAGCTATGGTTGCTGGGTGGGACACTTTGAGAAGTCTTTGGTAGGCGCTGGAGCGATGGCCCAGTGGTTCAAGAGCACTGGCTGCTCTCCCAGAGGACCAAGGTTTAATTTCCACATCCAAATGACAGCTCACAGCTTTCTGTAACTCTGCTTCCAGAGGACTGTGGGCGCCGGCATACAAGTGGCACACGGACACACCTGCAAGCAAGACATCCATGTTAGTAATTTAAATTAAAATTTAAAAAGAAGCGTTTGGAAACGTGTGGGTGTGTGTGTATGAAAGGCAGCCACCAGACATCAGTCGAGGCCTCCTGTTCGTCAGCACCGAACGTCGGATCTGCACAAGTCACTGCTAGCTATTATCATATGGGAAATTCTTACCATCTCAAGGTTCCCCCAAGACTAGATTTTCATCTGCCTTGTTAATAACACAGCTTGTTGTTTGGGCTCTTTTGTGTGTTTTTTGTTTGTTTTTGGCTTTTCAAGACAGGGTTTCTCTGTGTAGCCCTGGCTGTCCTGGACTCTCTTTGTAGAGCAGGCTGACCTCGAACTCACAGCAACCTGCTTGCCTCTGCCTCCCTGAGTGCTGGGATCAAGGGTGTGTGGCCCTGCACCTGGCTGTCAGTAATTGTCCTAATTGTCATTTTTAGAGAGACACGCCTGTTTATTGAGTGCTAGTGAGAATGAAGTGAGGTTACGCCTGTCGATGTGTCTAGCACATCCGGAAGTAACAAATGCTCATTAGCTTCGTTGGCAACCTCTGACCTCTCTACGCCTGTGACGGTCCCTTTTGGAAGCTCCATGGCTGTGGCCAGTCTCAGCTTCCTTGACAAATGCAGCTGCCTTTCCTGTACCATCTCTCTTCACCAGCAGCCTTGTTAAGGTGACCTGGTACAAACTATTCCATCTGTATCTTTTAGACATGAAGACAGATGCACACTGTATGTAATGCCTGTGTTCTCAAGCTACAGGCTATTAGGACAATCAAGCCCATAACAAACAATTGTCCAAATATTAATGCATATGTTTATATCAATCTTCAAGTAAATGATAAGCAGAGAAGACCAATGATCCTCCGCTTCTGATGTAGTGGGGAACCAGCTAGCTTCCCGCCTGCCTGACCGAGTTGTGACTGGGATGTATGAGGGGAACAAATGGAGGAGAAAGGCGGGCGGGAAGGCTGCTTCAACTTTACGCATGGGAGGCTTCCTCTCAGAGTTGACCCTGAGTTGAACTCTAAGAGGTAAGAGGGAACAGTTCGGTACTAGACGAGATGGGACAACTAGAGGAGTCAGGTGAACTCCAGGCTGTGGGCACAGAATATGCAAATTCATCAAAGCGTGGCTTGTCTGGTCTCCCAAAGGGCTGGGGTCTGGGAACCCTAAAACCCAAGGATCAATGAGGGCTTCTGGGCAGATGGGAAGAGCTTGACAGAAAGGGGAGGCAACCACATTTGTGTTTTAAAATTGACTTTGATATAAAACATGTTAAAGGATGATGAAGCCAAAGACACAATCCTGAGATGATATAGAGGCTTTGTAGGCACCTAGAGGGAAGATGCTGAGTACTTAGTTCAGGACAACAACTGACAGCGGGGGTGGGGGCACACATTAACAGTGCAGTGTGGTGCTGAGGGATCCTACGTGAGTGAATAGGACAGAGAAACCAGGCACACGTCCCACGTTTTAATTCCGGGTAAGTGCTTAGGGGATGGGCAAGATTTGGGGTGGAGAGGAAAAGCACTGAGTGACTAGAACATGAATTCAGGGCTATAGGTTCCAGACTGTCTCAGAGAGACAAGTTGAGCTACCTGGCTTTGTGTCAGCTTGAGAGGAAGGAGCCACAGCTGAGGAGACATCTCTGTGGGATCCAGCTTGCTTTTGGGACGTGGTGTTTCACCACAGCAAGACATCCTGACTAAGACACAAGTGTGTGAAGCTCAGTCACCAGTGAGGGGCGACCCCACATTCCTTAGCAGGGAGCTGGGTCGGGAGGCTGGACCTGCCACCTCCCAGGAAAGTAGATTGTAAAGAGGTCATTGCCAATAGTCTAATTCTGAAGGTAGGAGTGTCTGCCAGCTGGGCCAAAACTCACTTTGGACCTGCACCAAAAACAAAGAAATACATAAGAGATTCATCAAATAGCACAAGTTTGATCACTTTAGCTTGATAAAAATGTAAAGGGACACCCGATTTTTTGACTTATTTTGTGGGTATGAATACGCACCACATGACTGTGTGGGGCTGTCAGGTGGTTGTGTGGGTGCTGGAAAACAGAGCTAGGTCCTCCGTAAGTGCGGCAAGTACTGTCAGCCTCTGAACCATCTCTCCAGCTCCAGTAACTAGATCTTTCACATCTTAAGTTGGGTCTCAGAGAGTTTGAAGCCAGTCTACTTTCTCCTAAAGATACAAATGGACCTTTCTACCAACCTCCTTCATTAGAGTCCTGGGTGGCTGCTGGCCTTTCTTGGTGGTCATAGCTGTTCCTTGCCATGGTCTCTGCTGTGTCCCCTGCCTGGTTTCCTGTTCACTCTCCCCTCGTATGGTCCATCTGTCTCACAGGCAGCTCTCACTATGTTCTGTAGTTAGCAAGTGCTCATCTTCCAGGTGAGCTGGTAAATGTTTTGTGACTAATAAGTGGGTAGCAAGAGGGAGTATGTGTGTGTGAGGGGGGGAACAGACTCTTCATATTTGTGTTTGCTCTTTTCTATGGGCTAAATAGTTCTACTTCAAGTGATTCCAAACTGCCAACATGTTTGAACTCAGAACTGCCAGTGGGGAGACTCTGAAGCATTTCTGAGAGGATGTTCTAGCACATCAGTATTTCTGAAGCAGAGAGGGCCTCAGTTGGTACCTACCCACCTTCCCTGGCTCATACCCGAAGACAGTAGACAAAGGAAGACATTTGGGCAGCTCTACCTGTGAGGTTTGCCTGGTCAGGCTTTCAGCCCTGGGCTGCCTGTCAGCCCACAAAGTCACTAACATCAGATGGGACGTACCTTCTCTGGGAAGCCTGTGGTGTCCCAAGCATTCTGAGTGAACTTTAGTGTTTGTGAATTCCTTCCTACTTCCCCTTCTTGCAGACCTTTGTAATTGGGCATGACCAGTGCAAATTACACTGTTCTACTAAGAATATTGTCTCAATTCACGTGCACACATGTACACACATACACACGGACTCCCTTCTCTCTCTCTCTTGCTATATAGCCTGACTGGCCTGGAAGAGCTCGGAGCAATCTCCCCATTTCTGCCTCCTGGGAGCTAGCATCACAGGGATGCATTGGCTGTTTATTGGCCCCTTGCTCAGTCTACCTTTGTCTTTTGTGGGCCCTGCATACTGTGGTGTGGTTATCTGCATACACACACCCTTTGTCTACAGCAAAGTGTCTGTTTATAATCATGTGAAGGTTCACCGCACAGCAAAGGAATCTTTCAGGGCTGGTAACTCATAAAATGCAATGTCTCCCATTCAAGCTCTAACCAGGCCCGACCCTGCTCAGCTTCTGAGATCAGATGAGATGGGGCACATTGAGGGCACGTGGCTCTACGAATAAATTGTGTTAAGATATAGCAGTGGCTTGTGGGAAACCTACCTCCAGCTTTGATTGCTCTGCTATCTGAAGCAACTTATTCAGGCCTCAGTCACCCAAGTATGAACCAGTGGTAATAAGGAAGCTATCAACGTGCTAAAAAGACTCAGAGAATATAGATTACTTAAACATTAAAAAGTACTCCAAGTAAATACATTTTTCAGGCAGAGGAATTTTCTAGAAAACAAACATTTTACATTGCTGGAATCTTTTTTTTTTTTTTAATCTCAAAGATTCTTGGAACATCTACAGAACTTAAGATTTGACAACCAGTTCTACAAGAACCTTGTGCAATCTTTCCTCACATCCAACAGTTGGTCAGCTATAAGAATCAAATCCGGCATTAAGAAGAGGCTGACATTATAAACACAGATTAGTATCATTTACTGAAGTCCTGGTGAGATTTCCTTTAGGGAAAAGAAGCAACGTCTATGATAGGATATCAGAGAACAAAGGAAAGAAAGCAAACAGTGCCAGAGACAGCTCATGAACAGCAGCAAGAGCCCTGGCTGCAGCCTCCAGTGAGCCGAAGGGACTGGTTCTATACAAGCTTGTCTTTGTGAAGGAATGTTCCCAGTAGGAGGAGGGGAGGGGGAAGGAGCGGAGGTTGCCTCTCAGCTCTTCAGACCAAGACTGTGAGGCTGGGCTTATGTCAAGACTTCTTCAGGCTGGTGAGGTAGCTCAGTTGGTAAGGTGGCGGGAAGGCCTGGGTTCACCTATGGAACCTATGGAAAAACTGGGCAATGCCGGGCTGGCTGGCGTGGTCGCTTGTAATCCCAGCCCTGGGGATGTGGGAGACAAGTGGATGTTTGAGGCCTGCTGATGCCAGCTTGAGCTGGTAAGATGAGAGACTGCTAAAAAAGAGGCGTGTAAGGTGGGGCTAGTGAGCGGCACTTGGCCGACTGACCTATCTCCTGGTCCATCGTGGCTCACCATCTTCGTCACTGCTGGGATGAAACACCATGACCAAGAGCAAGGTGGGAGGGAAAGGGTTTACTCAGTTTACACTTCCACATCGTAGTACATCAATGAAAGAAGCCAGGGTAGGAACTCACGCAGGCAGGAACCTGGAGGCAGACTCTGATGCAGAAGCCCGGAGGGGCGCTGCTTACTGGCTTGCTCCCTCTGGCTTGCTCAGTCTGCTGTCTTGTAGATCCTAGGACCACCAGCCCAGGGATGGGTTCTCCCCATCAATTAAGAAAATGCCTTACAGCCGGGGCTTATGAAGGGATTTTCTCAGTTGAGGTTCCTCCTTTCAGATAATTCTCGCTTACATCAGGCTGACATAAAACTATCCAGCACAATTGACCCTTTGTCAGCTTGACCCACACATCACAGTGAAGCCATAACCTCTCCTTCCTTGTTCCTCCCCAAGATCACACATTAATAGAGACATCACAATATAAAACATTGTACACAGTTTAAAAGTCCCATAGCCTTACAAAAAGCTGTCTCTTTTAAAATATCCAGTCTGTTTTAAAATTAAAATTTTCTGTAAAACCCCAAAATCACTTTTTAAAAAAACAATTTATTTAATTTTATTTTCTGTGCATTGGTACAAAGGTATTAGAATCCCTGGAACTGAAGTTATGGACAGTTACAAGCTGCCATGTGGGTGCTGGGAATTGAACTTGGGTCCTTTGGAAGAGCAGGCAGTGCTCTTACCACTGAGCCATTTCTCAGCCCCACTTTTTTTTTTTAAGTTTAGTCTCCTAACTGTGGGCTCCTGTAAAACCAGAAATAAATTGAGTACTTTGTCACTTCAAGAGGGAAGAACAAAGGCTTGGCCTCAATCTGAACAAAGCAAAACTGAATTCCAATAATGTGAACAACTCACTTCTGGACTCCTCCAAGCGGCTTAGGTCACTCCTTGAATCCGTTCTCAGTGGCACACACAGCTTGGCTTCTAGGCTCTGGCTGGCTCCACAGCCACTGTTCTTGGTGAGCATGGCACAGTGCTGGCATCTCCAAAATGCTGGGGTTTTCTGCTGCAACTGGGCTGCACTTCCTTCAGCAGCTTTCATAGGCTCCTTTCATGGTGGGAAGCCTCAGCTGCTCTGCATGGCCCCTTCCATCCTGGGCCTTCAACTGCCACTGAGGCTGCACCTTCCCCCGTGGCCTCTCACAGAGCCAAGCCTCAGCTGCTCTCCATGCCCCGTTCATTCTTTCAAAACCACCTGGATGACTCTCACACTACCGAGTTCAGATGCCAGTGTGAGGTACAACCATGCCGCCTCTGGAATACGGCTTCTGTGTGCTCTCAGGAGACAATTCCCAGAAGATTTTACCAAAACAATGCTGCTCTCTTTTAATCACCGCCAGTTTCTCAGCAGACCAGCAGACCAGCAAAGCATAGGTCTCACTTCAGTAGTTCTGATATCTTACCCATCACAGCTGATTCTCCAGCCCCAGCTGATCAGAACCACAGAATCATAATTCAAAGTGACAACTGGCCCCATTAGAGTAGCTAAGCATCCCTCTGAAATCTTACGAGCCAGGCCTCCATCTTCTGCATTCCCCTTAACGTTCTTATCTTCCAGGGTCCTGCAGAACGCTTTACCAAGCACTGAACACTCAATGCCTTTTCTTGCACAGATTTCCAAAGTCCTTCCACAGTCTTTACCAAAACAACACGGTCAGGTCTGTCCCAGCAATACTCTACTATCCTGGTACCAACTTGCCTTAGTCAGGTTTTTTATTGCTTTCTTATAGAACCCAGGACCATTATTTACTAAGAATAATGAAAGGGACTTTCATTATTAACTGATGCAAGAGGGACAGGAGCAGGCACTTCGCACTGAATAGGTCTTAATTTAGTAGCATGTACTAAATTACGTAAGTAATGGAGCTGGAGAGATGGCTCAGCAGCTAAGGGCACACACTGCTCTCGTGGAGGACCTGAGCCTGGTTCCCATCACCCACATGTGTCTCAAACCCTCCAGATCCAGGGTGAGCTGATGCCTCTGACCTCCACAGGCACCTGCCCCCATTTGCACATGTCCACACAGAGACAAATACACACGTGCTCATAACAAAAAGTAAATAAATCCTTAGAGAATACCTAAGCGGCATTTCCAAGTGTGCCAATGACATAGTTATAGTTCGGCCTACAACTTCACAATAATATTGTGGTTGGACAGCCACCATGGCGTCTGGACAATATCATGGTACAGTGTCCTACCCATTCAGACAATTAAACAGTTGTAAAATGGGGGAAACAGCTCCCAAAGCCAAACCTTTGAGAACACTGCAACCACAAAGGGGAGATGAGTATAGCCACAGAGAAGGAGCAGGCGACAAAGGCTTGCGCTGACTGGATTTGCTTTCAGAGAGCCAGAACTGCAAATAGGGGTCTCTACTATAAATTTGTACGTGCTTTCAGATTTCTCTTTTGACATTCTCTGAAATTCAAGAAAGTATTTTCATTGCTTTTCCTTTATTATTATTGTATGCCCATGGGTTTGAGCATACGTAGATACATACAATGCTTGAGTAGGCCAGAGAAGGGATCAGATCCATGGGGCTGGAGTTACACACGGGCGTGAGCTGTCACGTGGCGCTGGGACTCAATCTCAGGTCCTCCGCAAGAGCAGCCAGTGCTCCTAGCTGCTACACCATCTCTCCAGCCCCAAGACAACGTTTTCACTAAAAATCCTTACAAAGGAAAGAGAAACTGATCCTTGAAGAAAACCTTCTTAAGCCTTAAGTTCCTGTTAAGAAAGCAAAGGCTACACAGATATTGTCCCTTGCTGTTCAAGGACTTCCAGAGACAGGAGGATGCTGAGCTGCCTGGCAGCCAAGGGGAGGACTCTGGGTCTTATCTGCGTGTGCACAGAAGAACACGAAGGGACCACATACTCTGCAGAATGCTTTCCAGAGGGAAGGTTCCAGGGTTGTCACAGCTCTGCAATATAATTTGGGTTTCTTATTCTCCTCACTGCCAACCTAAAAGACAACAGGCCTTAATTATGTTCAACAACTTAGCACTTGAGAATCATATTTGTATTTTTTAAAATGTCTTTATCACTACCGTGTATATATACATGTGTGTAGGTCAGAAGTCAGTATCAGGAGCCTTTCTCTTTTTTCCTTTTTAAAAAATTAATTACAATTTATTCACTTTGTATTCCAGCTGTAGCCCCCTTTCCCATCCCCTCCCAACCCTACCCTCCATCCCTCCTCTTCTTCTATACTCCTCCCCCAGTCTACTGATAGAGGAGGTCCTCCTCCCCTTCCATCTGACCCATCTGGTGTTGGTTTTCACCAGGTCTCATCAGGACTGGCCTCTTTGTCTTCCTCTATGGACTGGTAAGGCTGCTCCCCCCTCAGGGGGAGGTGATCAACGAGCCAGGCCATGAATTCATGTCAGAGACAGACCCTGTTCCTATTATTGGGGAACCCTCTTGGACACTGAACTGCCATGAGCTACTTATGTGCAGGGGTTCTAGGTTATCTCCATGCATGGTACTTGGTTGGAGTATCAGTCTCAGAAAAGACCCCTGGGCCCAGATTTTTTTGGTTTTGTTGCTCTCCTTGTGGAGCTCCTGTCCCCTCCAGGTCTTTCTATCTCCCCCTTCTTTCATAAGATTCCCTGCACTCTGCAAAAAAGTTTGGCTATGAATCTCAGCATATGTTTTGATACCCTGCTGGGTAGAGTCTTTCAGAGGCCCTCTGTGGTAGGCTCCTGTCCTGTTCCCTGTTTTCTCCCTATTCCGATGTCCATCCCATTTGCCTTTCTGAATAAAGATTGGGCTTCTTACCAGGGTCCTCTTTGATTAGATTCCTTACATATACATATTTTAGTATGATTATCCTATATTTATGTCTAATATCCACTTATAAGTGAGTATATACCATGTGTGTCTTTCTGCTTCTGGGATACCTCACTCAGGACAATCATTTCCAGATTCCCACCATTTGCCTGCAAATCTCATGATTTCTTTGTTTTTAATTGCTGAATAGTATTCCATTGTGTAGATGTACCACAATTTCTGTATCCATTCCTCCATTGAGGGACATCTGGGTTGTTTCCAGATTCTGGATATTACAAATAAAGCTGCTACAAACATGGTTGAGCAAATGTCCTTGTTGTATACTTGAGCATCTTTTGGGTATATGCCTAGGAGTGATATAGCTGGATCTT
Source organism: Pachyuromys duprasi (assembly GCA_028658305.1). Taxonomy (NCBI): domain Eukaryota; kingdom Metazoa; phylum Chordata; class Mammalia; order Rodentia; family Muridae; genus Pachyuromys; species Pachyuromys duprasi. Next base: position 59,534,399 of record CM053745.1, read on the forward strand.
GAAGAAGTACTGTTCCTAATTGTCTGAGAAAGCAGCAGATTGATTTCCAAAGTGGTTGTACCAGTTTACATTCCCACCAGCAATGGAGGAGAGTTCCCCTTTCTCCGCATCCTCAGGAGCCCTTCTTAATTGCTCTCCATTTTATTTTTTAAGACACTATCTTTCACTGAAGTCTGGAAACCCAGGACTCACCAGCTAGGCTAGACTCTCCATCAAGCTTCAGGGAGCCCCCTGTCTCCACCTCCACAGAGATGGGTTTACAGGAGCACGCCACTGTATTTGGCTATTTACACCCTTGCTGGGGATTGAACTCATACTTGTGGTGGTCTTGGATATGTAAGAAATATCCATGTTCCACCTCTTAATAGCATGTCAGGAAGAAATCAGAGTGAACACATCTGCAACCTTCAGCTGGAAGTCCATCTTCTCTTTAAGGTTCTGACCTAAGAAAGAACAATCTGAGGTCAATGCGTATCAGCTTATGGCCAGCTGTACTCCACGTGTCAGAGGCAAGGCACGCCTTCATTCAGCACGAGCTCCAGCCGTAGCCTTTGTAGGAGAGCTGTCTTTCTAATTCACGATGTAGCTGCATTGGATGCATGCTAAGCTACAGACCACTAAGATCCATCCAGAGACTGAAATACCAGCTGCTGCAGTCTGGGTGAAGGCCTCCTGGCTAATTTATGGCCAACTCCATGTTTCCTGTCTCTGTGTGACCCTATGTCTGCAATGCCAGGGTTTACAAGTGGGTCACATCCTATGGCGTCAAATAGCGTCAAGTGAGTCACATACTGTGGTGTTGGTTTTCACATGCAATACGGCAAACAAAGATCGATACTGGCTGAAGGGTACAAGAACTAGGTGAGTCAAGTAATCACCTACCAAAACCAAATTTCAAGTAAGATCCTAATAACAGGTAGAATCAAATAGAGAGAAGTGTGTGGTTTCTTTTTCCCAAAAGATTGACAGTGATATTGAATGATGCTACTGACAGCACTGAGGCCATGCCCACCAGTCAAGGATGGAGCTTGTGGTAGCAGAACCAAGGGCAGATGCCACAGGAAAGCCACCAAGGGCGTGGACCTGAATTAATAGGACACTTTATTTAAATGTGAGGTTGACAAGAAAAGTAATTGTGTTTGACACGTTGCCAGTGCTGAGTTAAAGATAATACAGCAAGACACCATACCGTGTGACACTTAGAGACAGACAAAGCACAGCTGGATCTGCCCCACAAGCCACTGGCATGCACCCACAGGTAAAAGGTCATCAAAGGTGGCTGGTTTCCTTTCTAAAGAAAACTGCTCATGACAGCTTTTTGTTTGCTTGTTTGTTTTTTAAGGCAGGCTTAGTCAGGTGTGCAGGACTCAGTTTCCTGCAACTATTGTTTTTGTTTTATTTACTTAGTATTATATGATCAACAGATCATGCTGTCACCTATAAAATTTTAAACTAAAAAATAAATCAACATAATAATGAGGAAGGGCAGGGATATGGGTCAGTCAGTAGAGCACTTGCCTAGCACCCACAAAACATCGGGTTCTGTGCCCAGCCTGATCTAAAACCTACCGTACACTCCTGAACTTCCAGTACTGAAGAGAGAGGCAAAAGGACCAGAAGTTTAAGGTTGCCCTTCCCTGGGCAGAAAGCTGGAGGAAAATGAAACCCTCATTCTGAAGAAAATCAGAAGAAAATTTTACAGAAACTCCCAGATCTCTTCTTGTGCTGCTGGCTGGCTTCTCTCTGGCTGGTGGACTGCCCATCTCTTGATGGATGGTTCCTGCCGGATCTCAGGGCCTATTTCTCACAGGAAGAGAGACTATCAACTAACTGAAATGACTAAACACAAACCCTTCAGAAGAATGTACCGTGTAACATAGAAAGCAGGGTTTGGAAGGAGTTAAGAACCACCAGCCTTATTAGCATGCAGTTGTGTGTGCCAGGTCAAGGGCGTTGGGAACTCCAGGCCTTAGCATCCACATGAGTCTGCCTCTAGGCTGGAATACCTCAGTCACCTGACTCTCCTGTAACTTTATTATTTTTGGCTTCATGAGGTGCATTAATGCACAGGTCGGTCCTTTTCCATTTTCCAAAAGCCCTTTGTAGGGCACCAGTTCCTTACCCCAGCTCCTCGGTGACACCAGCTAGTTCTTTCTGAAGAAAAGAACAGGACATCTTCAGAGTTTACAAAGAGATCTGTCCCAATTACAAGTCAGTTTTACAATAACGTCAGACGACTTTGAGTTTGATATTGTCCCTTGATTTGGTAGGGTTCATTCTCTCTCAAACCTAGCTTATAGATAGAACTTATTTGGGCAACAAAACGGCTCAGTAGGCAAAGGCACTCGTCACCAGAACCTTGCCATGGAGTCCAACCCTAGGAACCCACGAGGGGGAAGGGGAAAACTGACTCCTGCACATTCTATGACCTACGCAGATGTGCTGTGGCACACAGAAACATACAAATAAGTACATTTTTAAAAGATCCAGTTGGCTGGTATTGCTTTTACTAATGATGGTAAGAGCTGGGGACAGTGACTCACATACTAAAGGGTTTGAGGCAGGAGGATCCCAAGTTTGAGGCCTGCTGTATTGCAAAGAGGGTATTTGTCTCACAAGAAGATGAAAAAAAGATAGTGAAGACAATCTTATCAATTACCCTAGCCTCGAACCTAGTGTAGCCTTAATGGAAGGGCAATTTTCATTGTTTAAAACATAGATCTTCCTTAACTTGAAAGGCAGCAGCAGTGACCAGGCCCTGCACACTGACCACCCAGCTGTTTGCATACAATGATTTTTAGTGTCACCCACACCAACCGGAAGGTGTGCAGTCAGGCTCACAATTCCAGGCCCCTGTAGTTGTCCTTGGTTTGTGGGATACTGGCGGGCAAAGGGAGTGAATGGTTGCAGTCTGTCCACAGAACCCACTTCCTGTGCTCGGAAGGCCCATTGACATTTCCAGAGCTGCTGTTTATTTGGGGATGTGAGAGATGTTAAAGGCCTTTGTTTAAGCCACAGTATTTATGAATGGCGTGAGACAAAGACTCGGGCACGTTTTAGGCAGTCATGCGATCTCTCTGTAGGAAGGAAACGGGGTGTTGAATTACCAGAGTGTTAAGCCAGCTGGGTGGGAAGCTGCCAAGATGGACTCCTGGCCACTTCTTCTTCCCACATGCCTGAATACACTCCAGCCAAGGAGGGCACATGGCTCTAGCAAAGGGAACTCAGAAATTGCATAAATGTGAATGAGTTTTACAAAAAAGGGCACACCTTGAAAAAGTCACACATTGAAAAAGTCCCTGGGTATATCAATTGTCTCCTGCATATGTTTTAATACTCTTTTGCCCACTGAAGTATCTCAATAACAACACTGAGTTTATAGGAGGAAGGGTCACAGGACTGTTCTTCTTTCTTCTCAAATGAAATATAAGGGATGCTGCTTAGCTAGGTTCACACCCTAAGTTCTTAGGGAAGGCCTTTGCCTACTCAACCGTAGTAGATGCCCCATAAGTGGAAATGAGCCACCCTTCTTTTTTGTTTGTTTGTTTGTTTTGGTGTTGTTTTGGTTTTTGAGACAGGGTTTCTCTGTGTATCCTTGGCTATCCTGGACTTGTCTTGTAGACCAGGCTGGCCTAGAATTCACAGCGATCCGCTGGCCTCTGCCTCTCCGAGTGCTGGGATTACAGGCTTGAGCCATTGTGCCTGGCTGGACATCTTTCTTAAACAACAAAATAGAGAGAGTTTATCTTGGGATAAAATAGTGATGCTGCAGCTATGTTGTATTTTAAGTCCTCCTTAATTTTCAAATAAGGATTACAGTGTGTCTAACTAGCAATCTGGGTATTGGATCCCTCAAATAGAAAATCTCTCCTATTTAAAGCCACAGGCTTTCCATTTTTCTAAGGGACAACTATTCAGTTGCTCACTCTGATTTGTGCTTGGGGTGTAAGATGCGAGTGCTCGGTGTTTTGCTCTGGTTGTGATTAGACCTGTTGCTTGCTTACATTCCTCCTCACCATAATAGGCTCAACTCTCAGGAACTGTAAGTCCAAATAAACTTTTTTTCTATAAATGGCCTTGGTCATGGCATTTTATCATAGTAACAGAAAAGTAACACATTCAAAGAAAAAGAACATAGGTGTGTGTGTGTGTTTAAGAGCAGCTACTGGTTTCTTTGAATACGCCAGTCTTTTGTGCCATAGACAGAACTGCCTTTTAGTGAGGCTTGACAACAGATATTTCATTGAAGGATACATTAAGGTGGTTTTCTTCTAGTAATGATAGCAGCATTAAAAAGGTAGAAAAAAGAATCCTTAGGTCATACAAATTAAGAAATAGTCACTGGCCAGGCATGGTGCCCACCTTTGATCTCAGAACTTGGGAGGCAGAGGCAGAAGGATCTCTATGAGTTCAAGGCTAGCCTGGTCTACAGAGTGAGTTCTGGGGTAGCTGAGGTCTATAACATAGAAAACCCCTGTCTTGAAAACCAAAACAAACAAAAAAAAGGAAGGAAGGAAGAGAGAAAGAAGAGTCACTGTAGATGATCTGCCTGTAGGAGATAAGACATTCCAGCCGTGGTTCTTATCAGAAGAGACCAGGCCCTCATTAAGTGGCCACAGAAACAAAGAAGCCAGCAAACTGAACTGGAGCATGGCTCGGGCTCCTGGATGAAGCACCTGCAGCTAACCCAGGCCTAATCTCTTCCCATCTCTTTTCTCTTAACTGTCTACACAGGTCCCTTCCTCACCACTGATTCAATGTTTCCGCATGGACATACACCTGTAGCAAGAGCAGGTAGGGGTCTTTGCTCCACAGTTTTGTGGCACAATAGTGCTACTATTAGAGAGCTGAAGATCCAGCTCAAAATTTCATGTCACCCAGATGGGTGATTTGAGTACCATGCCTCTTGGGAGGTATTTAGTCAGTGGATTTTATCTAATTTTTCTAGCATTGGTTTCTTTTTACATCCTTTGCTTCATCTGTCATTGTTAAAGACAACATTTGCAGAGCTGGTCAGCAGCACATACCATTAGCCCCTGGGAGGTAGAGGTAGGAGGTCCAGGAGTTCAAGATCACTCTAGGATACATAAAATAGCAAGTCTGAGGCCTCCCTGGGCTAATAGAACTCCATCTCCCAAAGAAAAAAGTAAAAATAAAATTAAAATTTCAAGCATTTAAAAGACTTTCTGCACTTACAGAATACACAGACATAAAAGTAAGTATGAATAGGACCGTGGGGGCTACTGGAACTTTTCATGAAGGAGTAATAGAGAAAGGAGCTGGGTCAAAGGTGCAGCAGGGACACCCCAGATAACGGGAAGCCACTGACAGATGACGCAGAGCCATGTGTCGCCGGTGTGCTGTTTAAATGGGAAGGGAAGCCGGGGCGAGACGGGAGCGGGCCGGTGGGAGAGCTGCTCTCAGCTAACTCCATCAGACCTGGAAAAGAAAGAGCTGTCTTTGTACTGTTCCCCAGGGTATTCTAAATGCACGTGTGTGCTCTCCTAAGCCCCAAAGAAACCCGCTCATTCCATCCCTACCCTGACAAAAGTCACAGCCGTGGGATGAATACGCACTGCTGTTTTAAACCATTGTTTTCTAAAAAATATTGGCCCCAGCAAACACTATAATTTCCTAACACCTTTTAGTCAAAACTACAGAGCTGTAATTTGGAGCCTTTTCATCGCTCTTTTTGCTTTGTATTCACCTCTTTGTCTGGCAGCCTTGTGAACCCTGTCTTCACTTAAATCTGTTCATTCTCCTTTTTTCCCACACCCTTTGCAACTACACCATGTTTATTTTAAGTCACTGAAATAAAAAAAAATTTTTTAAGACCACATTTAAATGTCCTGGCGGCTTTTTTTCCAAAAGAGGGCGCAAATTTCTCATAAGAAAATAATATTCGTATTTCACAAACTTTTGTTGCTCCCAACAGCATTGAATTCTGTAGCTGCTGTCACTTAGTGCAGCATGTGGCACGTGTGACATCATTCCTGCGAGTGACCGAGAGTTAAAGGCCCTGGGCTTCTTCAGAGCAGATTCAGGAAGAAGCCAAGGTAGAGAGACAAGATGAAGTTAAGGGATTTCTCTCTTGGGTAACCAAATCAAACTAAGATAGAATGTTTTAAAACGAAACACTGAATGGTAAAAAGAAATAAAGAAAAACAGCAATTGTGCACATCTCCTAACTTTAAACGGTTTCAACTCCGGCGCAGCTTACACGATTCCAGGGGGTGAGCAAGTTAGGTTTTCAGAAGAGGCTTGCTGGTGTCTCTCTGTCTCTCTCTCACACATGCTGACACACATCTGTGTGTTCTGTGCATTCACACCATCTCTAAGATTGCTAATATCTCAGTGAAAAACACACTTTACAGGGCTCATCCCTCACATAAGAAGTAGTATCAGATCTTTGTGAGTTCCAGGCTAGCCTGGTCTACAAAAGCAAGTCCAGGATAGCCGAGGCTACACAGAGAAACCCTGTCTCGAACCTTCCCCCCCCACACACACACACAAAGTACTGTGAGTGATAAAAGGGAGAGGAAATGCAGGCTTTAATCTCAGCTGTGTGTGAGTCTTTTCATGACTTGGAGCATTTTGTCAAGGGGATGGCATGATATAAGTGCAAATCATGGAGATGGGAGGACATACAAAGGGGAAGCCATGCTTCGTGACAGCAATGTACTTACACAGCAGGAATTCATCTTGCCAAATTCTGTACACACAATGTACAGAATTACATGTAAAAATTACAAATTAAGGTTTAAAAAAAGTTCATTCACAGAATGGAAGTTCCAAATCCAAAGTTCCTGCTTCCTTTGTTTGTTTTGTTCACCTGATTCTTCCTTCTTTCTGTAGCTGGGTTGAATTTCAGGTAGTAATGGAACCAGGATCCTCCCCCTAGCTCAGTCCTGTCCAGCACATGTACATAATGGACTGTCAGCCAGGGAATAGCCATTCTGATTGACTTCTCACTCCAGCGGATGAAAGCAACAGTGTGCAGGCTTTCACTGAAACATTTTCTGCTGACTGAGTTGCGTTGCTGCCCTCAGCTTGGACCCAAAAAATCCCCTTCTGCAAGAGCACGGAATGCACACTTCTTAATGTCTGGGTCTGTAACGACAGGACAGCACCAAGATATGGATACAATTTGGGTGGAAATCAACAGGACAGCAATCTTCTAAAACAGTGCCGCCAACTAGAGATGTGACTCTATGGAGACCACAGGCCTCTGAAACCCAGGTGTCCTGCTGGCCAGTGACCCTGACTGTGACAAATGAGAAAGGGCGTGGGGTGTGGCGGCACGCAGCTGCGGTCCCCATGCCCAGGAGCCTGAGCTGCAGAAAGAGTACCATCCCAGCCAGGACTGCATAGAAAGACCCCACCTCTAAAAATAAAAATAAAATTTAAAAGTACAAAAATAAATGGCTGAGAATAGAGGTTGGCTAGCACAGAATAAAGCCAGGTGTAGTGTCTCAACACTTGGGAGGAGGAGACAGGAGGACCTGAAGTTCAAGATCATCCTTAGCTAAATAGTGAGTTTGGCTTATATGAGACCCTGTCAAAAAGGAAGTGGGAGGTAGGGGGGAGTTCATTCTTAAAGGTGAGGTGAGGGGCGGGTTCATTCTTAAAGGTGAGGTGAGGGGCGGGTTCATTCTTAAAGGCGGTTGCTTTTCTTACCTGTGAAGAAGTGATCTCATGCCATGCCTGTGGTGTTATAGCGCGGTTTTATGTGCGTGTGTAAATTATTTGTTTTAGAATATGAACGTGTAACCCTTGTTTGTTTAGAACTAGGAGGGTTAGGTAGTGGTTTTTAAGTTTCAAGGCTTAGGTGTTTGGTTCTTCCTTACGTGTTACACTTAATAAAACTTCTTCACAACAGTGGGCGTAGGAAGTTCCCCGTCCGGTTGACAAGTGTGTGATTTGAAACACCAGGCACATTGGCCACGTGGCCCAGTGGCCCAGGGCCACACCTGAGAAGCCAGCAGCTGTGCATGCTAAATCGAGCTCCGCTAACCTGCTGAGGGGCCTTCTAAAAAGTGCTTAATTCCAGCCATGAAAATAAACATAGGGGCCAGTGCCCTAGAATAGAGCTAAAGAAAATTGGGTCACGTCTTAAAGTAAACCAGGCTCCTTTCACTCTGTTTCCTTCTCTTCTTGTTGGAGATAGGGAGGCGTAGGAGAGACGGGTTGTAGGTTCCTGTTCTAATTGTTAAGGGGCTGGTAGTTATAGAAAAATCCCGCAGCTCCATACAGAGGTGGTTCCCCCAGCAGGTGCATTTGCTCAGACCAGCCCTTTAAAATATTGGGGTTGTAGTTTCTTTTATCTCCCTTTCTATCAGCCAGCGATTTTTCACTTTCAAGGCACTTATGTATCTTGTGTAAGGGGGGGGGGAAATAGCTAAGTGGCCAGTATTACTCATGTCCACAATTACACCTACTCAAATGTCATTGACCTGCTCTCCAGAGCACTTGGTAAATCTTGGTCTCAAGGAAGATTTTTCTTTTTGAGACAGGGTCTCACATAGCTCAGGCTGGCCTCAAACTCACTCTGAATCTGAAGATAACCTTCCACCTCTTGATTCCACGTTGCAAATGCTGGGTCATGGCACACACAGCCTTGCCTGTGGTCGTGGGGCTAAGGATAGAACCAGGGCTGTGAGAGCTCCCCAGGCATTGCACACTCTGCAGCCCCAACCCCGCCGAGCGTCAGCGTTTCGGAAGGATGGGTTTCAGAGTCCTGGGCATGCTACTGTTTGCTTTGCTGGCTCCTGAAAAAGTATGACCATGCCTTTTCATGTCAGTGGCCATCTTCCCTTTCCTAAAGGGGGTGTGAGGAGAAACAGTAGACTGAAAGCCCTCCAGCTCTTCCGTGTGGTCACATGTGCTGAGGCTCCGTGGTTCTCCCAGCACTTTGGCGGGATCTCACAGTCTTTATTTCCTCCCTCCATGGTTAGGCGTACCATTAGTGGAAACACCACAGGACAGGAAAAACAAACAAACAAACAAACAAGAAACCCCAAAACACTCCCAGAAGCTGTCCTCTGAACTACACACCGTGTGCCATGGCATGTATGTAACCCCCTCCCCAGTCAATCAGTCCATCAGCCAATCCACCTCCCACCCCCCATCCATCCATCAGCAGATAGAAGTAACTTCTTTTTCAAAAGCTGGACAGAGGTGGAGCATACCATCAAGCTCACCACTCAGGAGGCAGAGGCCGGTGGATCTCTGGGTTCAAGGCCAGCCTGACCTACAGAGTGAGTCCAGGACAGCCAGGGCTACACGGAGAAACCCTGTTTCAAAAGACAAACAAACAAAAAACGTTTTCAAAACAAAAGCTATGCTTTCTGAGTTAGAAGTATTGAGTTAGAAGTATATTTAAAGTCTAAATGATAAAACATCAAATTCATAGCAAGGTTATAGATTGAAAGTGTTTTTTCATAGAAGATTATTTACAAAGAAAATAGATCAGACAGCGCAGGAGTTTTGTGAGAGTTTACACTTAATGTTCCATCCAATAGTTTAAGTGATTTTCCCTTTTGAATAATAAAATTAGTTTCAGTGATGATTTATCAAGTGCTATGATATGCCCTTTTCTCCAGCACCCACATTCTAATTTGTATTCCTCTCAGTCTCACCTGGAAGTGAAATGAAGTTGTGGAGCTCCGTGTGTCCTTTCCTCCTGGACAGCGTGTGAGCTCTAGAAACTGGAGGGCAAACAGAATGGCATTCAGCCTGCTAACCAAATTTTATGGGCTGCTGTGCTGGTGGTGCCAAAGGAATTACAATATAATCTTTCATATTGTGCTCTTAGTGGTGCAAAGAAGCCGTGTAAACACCAGAGGATTACACAGAGGACAAACTGTGTGGGAAAGTTGCTGGCATCGGGCATATTTCTTGTTAGGAAGACCAATCAATCCCTCGAGTTCTGGAGGGGTGATGCTCATAGAAATCACAGGTGAAAACGTGATATTAATGTTGTTCTTTAGCTCTTCTCAGCACTCTTAGTCCGAACACAGAAATAGCCGTTGCTCAGAACCGTAAAGCGAGGTTGTCTAAGGTGTTATCAATAGATGGCCCATTGCTGGTTCTTTTTCTGAGCTTTCACAGAGTCAGCTCTGACTGCACTAAAGAGCAACGCCCCTCCTGGGGACCTCGGATGCCGGTCCTCACCTTCCACCTTGTTGGAAGAAGTCTCCTTTTCACTGCTCTGCATGCTAGGCTAGCTGGCCCACGGGCCTCCCAGAATTCGGGACTTCGCCTCCCGTTTTGACATAGGTACAGCCATAGTCAGGGTTACCCTGGCTGTGATGAAACACCATCACCAAAGCAACTTGGGGAGGAAAGGGTCGTCTGGCTCCGCTGCTTTCTTCCTTTTAAAAAAAAATCTTTAAAAAAATTTTTTATTTTATTTTTATTTATTACAGTTTATTCACTTTGTATCCCAGGTGTAGTCCCCTCCCCCACCCCCTCCCAACCCCACTCTTCTTCCCTCTTCTTCTTCCAAGCCCCATGCAGCCCATGGCAGCTCAGCGTCTACCTGCTTTCTTAAAGAACCCAGGACCATCAGCCCAGGGATGGCGCCATCCACACTGGGCTGGGCCCTCCCCCATCAATCACTGAGTAAAAAAATGCTGTCCTACAGGGCTGCCTACAGCTGGATCTTACTGAGGCATTTTCTCAGCTGAGGCTTCCATCTCTATGATGCTTTTAACTCGTGTGGAGTTGACATAAAACTAACCAGGACAGATACAGTGAGATCATGGGCTACAACCGGCTTTGCCCAGGTTCTGGGGATCCAACTCATACGTGTGCCACAATCGATGTACTCACTGAGCCATTTCTTAAGCCAGCAGGACTGTATTTGGGAGAAGTATGACAGCTTTCAACTTTTAAATGTTATTCCCATCTTGCTTTTGGCGATTCTGATTTTTTTTTTCAGCATTGCATTCAGATAAGTTTTCAAATGCACGCATTTTGAAAGAATAGACATCTGTCTGCCTCTGCCTTCTTGAGTGCTGGGATTACAGATGTGTACCACCACACCCTGCTCCTCACCAATTTCTTATACACACACACACTCATACTATCTCACACTCTTACAGACACATACACTCTCTCTCACACACACACACTTTGCACAACTCCATCGCACCCTCACCCTTTTTCTTTTGAGAGAGCCATTTCCTCTTCCATGCTCCATTTCCCTGAGCTATTTGTAAAGGGACCGCCTCAGCCTCTCTCCTGGGGCAGCTTTGTCCCTGGGTGTCCTCTCCAATGGGCTGGGCACACATGGCCCTCCTTAGAGAGCCTTAGACCCCACACATGCACATATACACATGGTCACAGGGCTCCCGCCTGGGCTTTCTCCTGCCCAGACACTCTGCCCTCTCTGTGTTTCTGCTAGTTTCTCTTGTCCTTGGCTGTGAGATGGAACTTGGCCTGAGCCTTCCCTTCTCCACTTCACCTGCTTTGTCCTATGCATTTACACTAATCTCAGGCAGCCCCGGATGTGCCCTGCTAACCTGAGCTCCTTGCCCAGCCGTACACTTGGCGGTTCACCCTGCCTCTTGCCCTTTCCTCCTGGGGTCCCTTCTGTGGGACCGCTCCTCAACTCCAAACTTGTCAAAGTCTCCCCATCACACTCTGGGTGCGAGCTAAAGGTGTATTTAGTGTTCATATGGCTGTGTACAAGGTCTGTGTAGAAGGCCTGTATATACACACCGCACGGAAGCTTAAACAGATATGCAGGCAGACGACACAAGAACGACACAGACATGGACACGCATACATGAAGATACATGAAGATGCACAGACTTGCTGCCCCCACCTCGTCCTTGCTTCTTCTCCGCCCCTCCCTCCCCTCTACCACCTGCTCTCTGTTCTGCTGTTCTCGCCTCCCCAGCGGCAGCTCCAGCATTGTCCAGGCAAGCGCAGCACACTCTGCTCTCTGGAATGCTCCTCCTGAAGAGATCTGTAGGTGCTCTGTCTTCATTTCTTTTTAAAGCCTTTGCCCAAAGTCATCAGGAATGGCTTCCGTGGCCACTTGGGATTTTAAAGCCAATTTTTCCTTCTCAACACACACACTTCATAGCTCTGTCCCCAGCAGCTTTCTCTGTCTTTGGCTTATGTGAACTAATTGAGTGGGTTGTTTTTTGTTTTGTTTTGTTTTGCTTTTTTTTTTTTTTCATGTCTTCCTGTTGCTGGCTTCCCCAGTGGAATGTGAGCTGCTTCTGGGCAGGGTTTGCATGGCTCCCTTTCCCCTGGATGAGGACACTGGAGATGTGGGCTCACAACAAACACTTGCTGGATTTCGTCAGTGGAGAATGGTGCCATCCCGACAGTGAGGGAAATGAGCTTCAGGGTCGTTTGAAGGTTGTCCTCACAGAGAGAAGCCCCAGCCTCCAGAAGTCACCACAGACTTCGCAGTTCATGCCGTTGCTGTCCCCTGCCCAGCTGGCCCTCCCAGGCTCCGGTGCAGATCAGCAGTGTCTGGGTGCCTTGCCTTCTCCACCAACCATTTCTGTAAAGCATCTCTGGCACACTTACGGCAGCTGCGGTTGCCTGAAAGGACAGGATGGGCCAGCAGAAAATAAATGGACAGGAAAGTGGCATTTCATATCTAAGTGTGACCTTTTCTCCTTGATTTTAGCCAGCTGATCTCAGTCAAAATTTCAACCATGCATGTTGGGGAATGCAAGTCCCAGCACTTGGGAGGCAGAGGCAGGTTTATCTCTGTGAGTTTGAGGACAGCCTGGTCTACAGGGCAAGTTCCAGGACAGCCAGGGCTACACAGAGAAACACTGTCTCAAAATCAAATCAAAAGAAACAAACAAAAAAATCAGCAGAAAGCAACATGAGGAAGAGAGCTTAGAGCACAGTGAACAAGACCCATAAGACCAGTGTCTTTAGGGGCAGCAGGGAGGAAGGAGGATCGAACTGACAGTGTGTCCCTCTCCTGTCCCTGTGTTAGCTGAGAGCAGCTAGGACTCAAAGCAGGAAGACACAAATGACACAGAGTAGCTGCAAACCTGTGTGTGTGTGTGTGTGTGACTTTGTACATGAGATTATGCGTGTGAGAGTGTGGCTGTATGTGTGAGTGTGTGTGAGTGAATGTGTGTGAGTGTGTGTATGAGTGTTTGTGACTGTGTGTGGCTGTATGTGTGAGCGTGTGTGAGTGTGTGTACACTCACAAAAATGTTCTGGCTCTGAACGATGCCATAGTGGAGAAGCGTTGCTCACAATGAAGCACACTAGTGAACTTCAATTCACCTGTTGCAAAATCTGCTCAACGTGCTGCAATTAATAAGGACACCGGGCACCTGTTCAAATACTTCCACTTACAAAAACAGTTTTCCTGAAAAATAAATGTGAGTGGAGTTATCTGGAGTTGGTTTAATTCGTGTTCTGTGTTTGCTCTTACACTTGGTGGGTGCGGAATGAGTTACTGCATCTGAGCTATGGAGAGCTGCCTTGGTGGGAGGCCGACTGTAGAGCTGAGCTGACTGTGAGTCCACGAGCAAGCCCTCTGTGTCGGTGCCTGTGCTTGTCCGTCTGTCTGTCTCTCTCTCTCACACACAGACACACCAGGGCCGTGAAAAGATTCTCCTTTATTCGTAGCAATTCCCACCCATTAGACTGCCTACCCTGGTTTGAGCTTAGTTTTCGCCTAACTTCCTTTGGCCCCGCCCCTGGCTCTGTCGTGGCCCCGCCCCCTCGCTTCCTGGGCTTGCTGGCGCTCTCTCTTCTCTCTCTCTCTGTTTTTCTCTCCTCTCTCTGGCTCTCTCTTTTTTGTCTAGCTCTTGGCCCTGACCTCTTTGTTGCCAGTCCAACACCTTTCGCCCTTTGAGTTTAAAATTTGCAAAATGATTCAGGCACGTTCACTGACAGTCTGCTTCTAACCAGCACTAACTTCTTCTGTGCTTTGACACTGAGTCTGGAGGCTGGCTTGGCTGTAGTGCCAGGTTTTCCGTGACTCCAGGGCTTCCTGGCCACTACGCAAGCACTGTGTCCGCTGAGCCTCATCACCTCCAGCTCTGGGCCACACCATTTGTGTAGAAGACGTAGGCGGGCAGCGTGATGTGGCCACAGGTGTGCATCCATTATTTGTATCTACCACATCCCGGACCCTTGCACACAACGTGTTTAATCTTCACAAGAACTTTGAAAGAAGTCACTTTCCTCTACCGTTATTAGTTGGGGAAGTGATGCTAAGCCAGAGAAAGCAGGACAGAGAATTCCAATGTATATCCACGCTCTGTCCTCCGCCCACCACATCACCTACTTATAAGTAGGTTGAACTACCATGTTTTATCATGTTTCTAATTTTAAGAAAAGAGAACATGAGACTAGATACATAGTTGTTTTTTTAAGATTCTTCCCCATAAACAGCTTCCTTTAACTATGTGGGCGGGGCTAGAAAGTAAAGCAGTGAGGCCACCAATGGACAGAAGGCCTTAGTCCCTGTTGATGTCCATGGATGATCGGGTGAAACCCTGGGAGGCTAACGCAAGAGAATAAAATGACTTGTTTGGGGAAAATAAACACTCCTTTGCTGGCCCATCTTGGGTGAGTGGATCTTGTATTATTCACCAGACACTCACTGACCAGCAGAAAGCACCCTGTCCAACTAGCTCAGGGGTTTCCGGTATCACTCAGAGTGAGACGTCCTGAGAGGGCAGGGTATTCAGCAATGAGCTGCTGAGTCCAACGTTTCCAAGGTGTTTCATAAACGGGAAGGAGTGTTTCCAGTGATGCCTGAGAAGCAAATCTCAAGATACACCAATGGACTATCCTTGGAGACATTCTGATGAGTGGGTCCAGCCTCAGGTCAAAAACGGTAACTAAGGCAAAACCATTGGTGTGCTTACAACCTGACAACAAAATAAAACATGAGTGTAGATGTATGTGTACTTATGTGAATGTGCAGTGATGTACACATACATTCATGTGTGTATAGTGATACATGGATAAACGTGTTCATTCCCTGAGTAGCCACCCTAGTTTTTACACTAAATAGATTTCAAGCATCACAGAAACTTACACAGAACACCAAGGGTGACTAAAATTAGAGAGAGGACCACAGATACCTATTTTAACAATACTTTTGGTATCAGTGCCTTTTTAAAAACAGATACTTGTAACAATATTTGGTTGCTAAGGAGTTGTTTAGATAACGCTGTCTTACTCAGGGCTTCCATTCTGTCCCAGCTGTTTAACAGCATTGCCACCTCACTGGAATCTAGGAAGGAGCTAATGAATACAGAAACCAAATTTGCTGCTTAGAAAATCCTTGCCCTGCTTTGAAAGGCACACCTGTATTCTTTGGCAGGTGAACTGAATCTCAAGCAAAGAATTTCTGCAAATCTCTCCTTCAGTCAGCCAAACTGGTTTCACTCCTGTTGAACAACTGGGGTTAGGGGTAAGGATGTAGTGCAGGGAACTCCTATATTTTTCCTTAATGACCACACTAATAACTTTTAAATGGAAGGGCTGATGCGTTTCAGGGCATAAAATATCTTCAAGCAGAATTTGTGTTTTCCACATCAGTTAGTGTTTCTCATAGTAGAGAAGGATACTTTAACGGACAAGTTATGATTAAGATGTTACACTAAATTAGGAAAGGCTATTTTCTTGGTAAGTTCATTTTTACACTTAAGAATAGTGTGCTATGAATAGTTAAATGAAAGTATCAGTGAACTGAATGCTAGTGAAAATATGGAAGTGTTTATCACCTAAAAGTACTCCTGTAAACCACCTTGCAGATTAGCTGCAAAGGTTATTTGGGACTGCATAACAAGACATTTCTCCTTCTTTTTAAATATCCTCTCTGTGGTCCATTTTCATTTTCTGCACATTTTTATGTTGGATTGCACAGTACTCCGCAATACCCTCAGCGTCCTGACTACATTGTTTTGAAAGCTCAAGGCTTAAGACATCAAAACAATGTGTGATTCCTTACATACTGGTCTTTAGACATTTAAGAAAGCATTTTTCCATTCTTGTGAGCTCAAAAATATAACTTTTTAAATATGTGATGCAGTCTGGGTAGCTTAATATTGTCCAATCCCATAGACAGAGCAAAGAATAAAAGAGAAAGAAACATCAGTCAAGTGCAGAGGCGTGACGACCCTGGCGGAGGAACTCACAGTGCTGCCATGCAAGCAGTAATTTAGGAACTGTTTGTGGCATTTCCCGCTCGTTTTAAGTTGAAACTATGCTGCAATCTCTACAATAATAGAATACTTCTATTTTTAAGTTTTCAACGAAGAGATTAATCTTTCACCCTCTAACACACAGCATCTGTTATGTAAACGGTTTGCATACATATTCATGGATCTGCCCTGTGGCGCTGTAAGTCCCCCAGTGGCTGGGACTTACTGGGAGCTTTGAAAGCCCTGCGCCCAGGCCACCCTGGAGGTTTTGGCTTAATTAGTGGGCGATACAGTATGACAGGCCAGGGATACGTGTTCTTCCTTGGAGTTCGGAATTTCTTGCTTCTGGAAGCTATGTTTGCATAGCTTGTGGCCGCTGGACTGTTTTCCCCAAGTGCAACAGGCAGGAGTACATTATATTTTAAAATTTCAGAAATAAAACAAGAAACAATTTTCAGTTACCATTTTAAACAGCACGCCTTCGGATCCAAAGAGTGGAATTTACAACCCATCACTTGCCAAGCAGATCCTGGAAGCCTGGCGACCACAACTCTAAACATAATTTGTATCAAAATATTTTTGTGTCAGTGTTCTACCTACCATGTAAAAACAGAAAGGGTTAAGAAATTATCAAAGCACAGCCAAGAGACTGTGAACAGGACAAGGAAATGATTTAGGTAACACTAATTTTAACCAACTTCACAGAGAACTGCAGTCTCAAAATACAAAATCAGATGAGGAATGGGGTTCAGAAGGAAATCTGACATGAAGCTCTGACAAAGGCAGGAACCCAGAGATAGGAGGAAGTCGTGTCAGAAGTAAGGACAGCGGAGCAGAGGACGCTTTGCTGGTGTGAATGAGAGAAGATGAGAAGGAACAGGCTCCCCAAACTTTGCTCTTCAGTTTGACCCACCAGTGAACCCAAAGGAACACACTGGGACCAGAATAAGAGGTGACTGTCTGCCTCCCACCAAACCACACTCACCCTCACGTTCACTTCCACAGCCATGAGGCTGTCGGGCAATGCACCAGGTACCTGAGGCTGCACAGCAAGAGCGAGTCTGATGTGTATCGTCAGAGCTCAGACTGCAGTACTGGGTAGAAATCAGGAAGGGGTCGACTTAGGTCCAATATTGAAAACTATTCCAAAAGGGTGGTTAAAGCAAAACAGTAACAGACATCTGTTATACGCTAAGCCCCTGCCCTGGGGTGTGGACCATTGCTTCAACATCATTCTATAGGCAGGCAGAGAGGATTAGTCTCCTAGGGTCCTTTGCAAAGCTGGTCAGTGTCTAACTTTGTGTCTGCTCCATGGCCACCCAGTCACTTCAGATATCATTGTGTTCCATTTGGTTAAAAATAAAAGTAACAAAACAAAACAAAACAAAACAAACAGGCAACCAACAGTTGCATTCTTCACAATGGGCCAGTCGGCCTGTGTGGAGATTGGGAAACTGGGCTTGGAACTTGCCTCTCTGTAGCTGACTGATTTATGTTTTAGACCTTTGGTTACTTTTGGCAAGAAGTGGGTTCTGAAAGGTCACACCAAGAACTGCAAGAGCTCTAAGTGGACAATAATAAGCCCATAATGAAGCCACTGTCTTTGTTCTCTCGTTTATGTCCAGAGTTGTGACCTCAGGAGCTGGAAGGAACCCGGCTCCCTGTGTTTATCTTGAGACAGCAGAGAAAAGATGAATGAATGAGTTTATTCTTCAGCGAGGCGGGAAATGTGGAGGTAGCTTTAAAAAGCTGCTGGGGGTTGGGAGTAGGAAGACCCGAGTTCAGATCCTCGGCGGCCCTGTAAAAGCTGAGCACGCTGGCTCGCTGGGCTGGGTCGGTGGAGCTCACCGCCAGCTTGCCAAAATGCTGAGCGCCTAGTCCCAGTGACCGACTCACACAATGCACACACCAACACACACATGCACACACAAGCAAGACAAAAACCAAAGCTGTTAAGGGCCGACTGGGAAGCAAGCTCTCTGGAGCTTGGAGTCAGGCCCGAGCCACACTGGGCGAGGAAGAACCGCGTAACTTTAAGGGCCAGGCCAGGTTCAGTACCAGCCCTCCGGCACGAGCCGAACAGGGTCCCTCCAACAAGCGTGGGCGCACTCCGCCTTCAGTGCTCAGCGAAACGAGGCTGCGGCGGTACCGTACCGAGTCCTTTCGGGGCGCACCCGGGCACCCGGCGAGCCGAGCGCCCAGCCGCGGGTGGGCGGGGCCTCGGGGGCGGGGCCTCGGGCGGGGGGCAGGGCCTCGGGCGGGGGGCAGGGCCTCGGGGCCGGGCGCGGGGGTCGCCGCGCCGAGTGGGAGCGAGCGGCAGCGCTGCTGTAGCCGGCGGCATGGCTAGCACCGCCTTGGAAATCATCGCCTTCGTAGTGTCCATCTCGGGCTGGGTGCTGGTGTCCTCCACGCTGCCCACCGACTACTGGAAGGTGTCCACCATCGATGGCACCGTCATCACCACCGCCACCTATTTTGCCAATCTGTGGAAGATGTGCGTTACCGATTCCACCGGTGTCGCCAACTGCAAGGACTTCCCCTCCATGCTGGCGCTGGATGGTCTGCATCCCTTCGGGACCCCCATCCCCACCCCTGCCCCTCTCTGGCTTTCCTGGCGGGCGCGTCCTCGTAGGGACCCCCGGGAGGGAGGCCGGGCCTCACTGCCCCTGGAGGGTCTACGATCCCCGCGGTCTACAGACGGCTGTCCCGGCTGTCCTGGCTGTCCCGTGAGGCGCCTTCTGACCCTGGGAACCCTGGGTGGAGAAGCGTAGGATCGAATCAGGTGGTTGGGAGTGACAGGGCTATTCCAATGTGTGTCTGGAAACAGCGGGGCTCAGAGGTTTGCCACCCCACCACCAAATTCTCATTCTTAAAATGGCTACAGCTGAGATCCATGAATGCTCGCCCTGTGAGCCCGTTAGTCGGACTTTGAGAAGCCAGGCACAGAGCAGGGGGGCAAAGAACCATATTGCATTTTTTTGTTGTTGCTGTTTTCCTTAAAATCCCTCCTACAGACTTGACGGCTTGAGCTTAAAACTTCCTCTGAGTTTCAGGAAAATAAGTAGCCCTTGCCCATGCGGGGGTGAAGGGGCTGCAGAGGGGCAGGGAACGTTGGCCAGCGCGAATCAACAGAATGAGAGAGTGCACTTCCAAGTTTCGTGCGAGCATTCTGGGTCTTCCTCACTTGGTTTTTTTTGCAGATAGATATTGACATAGGAAACTGGGCGTTTAGTTTCCAGAACACAGTGGATACTGCGCCAGCACAATGCTCGCTCGAGTTCTAGGCTCTTCCAGGATTTTACACGCAACTAAATGGATTCGGGCAGAAACTTAAGAAGAGCAGCTTGAGTTACTTCTAGATTTGAGGTGTTTTCCTTTTCTTTATTATTCCCCTTGCATTTTTTTTATTTGCATAGCTGGGTAAATATAAGACTTGATTCCCCTAAGACAGTGCTTGCCACAAAAAGCAAACTATTGCTCAATTTCAGTGTTTGGTGGAAGCTGGTAGAAGGCACAGGGCTGGGCCCTGCTGTATAAAATAAGTGGCTGGAACACTGTTTATTGCATGCATCGCTGCTGAGTTTCCTGTGCTCAGCAGAGCACACACTCAGGAGACAACAGACTAGCTCTTGTTTCTGTGGTTTACATTCCGGAACACAGTATTCACAATATGTTCTAGGACTGTTCTGTTTGTAACTCCATTGTTGCCTGAGATAGGACAGTTGGGGGACAAGGAAGAGGAGCGAGAGAAGGCAATACTCCTTCAAGCTTTTAGGACAGGCACTGGGGGTTCCCTCTGTGGACCTGCTGTGAGGGTGGAAGTGTTCTGTGGCTCTGGCAGGCTGGGTACAGACAAGGATATGGGACACAGTTCTCAGTACCAAGGCTGTGAGTTAGGCAGGCATTGGGCATGCCACTCATATATGCAAAATGGGCATGTTCACATGACCAGAAAACATTTTTTCTAACAGAAATGATATGTTCCATACTATTCTTAAATTAACAACATCTCTGAAGTTGGTACAGAGAGAGGAACTTTTTAGGGGCTGCCTAGCTTTCACTAGTCTGGATACCCTGGTGGGCACTGGACCCTTTCCACCTGTCCTCTGCTATGAGTGCCTTGCTGGAATTCTTAATAGCCACCTCTTCGTGTGCATGTATATTCTATACCCTGTTCTGTTGCCAGACCAGAAGAACATGCATTTTGAACTCCAGTTCACACTGCCAGATTGCATTCTACCAAGAGTGTCAGGGCAGCTGCTTCGCCACTTTCTAACCTCCACTCCCATGCAGAATTGCGCATTAAGGTTGTGGTCTGACTTAAAATGTTGCTTTAAGCTGCTTTCTCCTTACTGAGTCTGGCCATTTAAGTTGACTTATTGGCATTTTCTCCTTTTTTCTATTTATATCTCATGACAAGACTTGTGTTGTTTCTTCTGCTTTTTTTTTTTTTTTTTGTATGTGAATCCCAGATTCCTTGATGCAATCTGAGCCCAGTGCTTGTCTAGGTGATGCCATTTTTCCATGTTGAACTTTGACAACGATGCTGGAATTACAACTATCAGTCTGTCCCTTGGTGACTTATCCCTCTGCTGTACTAGCAAGCACATTTTCAACTACAAGAGACCAGGGCTCAGTCACAGCTACTTTTTCACATAAAAGAGAGTTGGTCTCCTCTCCCCAACTGCGAGTGGAACTTTCCAGAGCAGTGCCCTTCCTCCCAACCCTGCCATCTCTCTGCCTTGGACTTCCAGGACAGGTATGCTGGGTGCTGGGCCTGGTATTTGAAGTACAAGGAGAAAGCCACCTTTCTTTGGTCTCTAGTGGCTACAGACCAGAACAATCCTATGTCGGCCCTGCTTAAGCCAGGCGTAGGCTCCACATTGGAAATGCCAAGAGAAAAGGTTGGTGACTCATGCTGCCTTGTATTATGGGAAATGTCCTAGCTGGAGTCAGGGCTCTGGTTTCTCATCCTCTGGAGGAATCACTGTTGCTTCAGGTTTCCCTCCAGGATTCATGAGGTGTGGCGAAGCTAACACGTAGATTGTGGGCTGTGTCATGTTAGCAAGCAGTCACATTTGCCTAGACTTCCACCTTGATGTGGCAAAAGGGATTCTCTGGCAGTTTCTTACCCGCATGCCATTTACGCTATGATTAGTCCTGAATGATGGAGATGCAGAGAGATTGCTAGGTAATGAAGGACACTCTGTGTATTAATGGGAGCGTAAGAACTGACATTCAGCAGCTTGCCTTCCCGCATCCACTGTTCTTTGCACAAACACACCAAGCTACTAGGATAACAAGAGCTTGCCAGTTAAACACAGCAATTTACTACACTGCTGGTTTGCAACTGAAAGTAAAGGACAAATCTTTGGGAAGACATTTGATTTTCAAGGGTTACCTTGAAGGCTTCTTGCAACTCATTTGATCCAAGAAACTTTGAAAATTTCGCAGTTGAAGGAACTGTTGGCTTCTGTTTATTGCTAACTAATGCTCCTTTGGAAGCATGCTGGGACTTCTTCTATGCCAAGTTGTTTTCCCATGTGCCACCCATTTTTGCTAATGGGGGTGTTAGCCATTTCTTGCAGGAGAACTAACTATAAATTATACCTTGAGAACTTCTAAGTAAGTACGTTCATGCCTCAGCACTTTAATGTGTTAATTAGCTATTAACGGTGTCAGTAAATTAGACCTGTCAGAAATAATGGCCTCCTTGACTGGGCGTTTGCTGCCACTTCTCTTGATGGTGTGACTTCTAAGTTTGCCCTCTGGGGCTGTTGAAAGCTGGGGTGTAGAGGTCTGCCTTGTGAAAGATAAACTCTGAAAGTCTGGGAGGACTCACCAAAGGCCTGAGCTTCTGAAGGTTTTAAGGACCAGCGGGCCCTAGTTCACAAGCCTCGGGCTAATTAGCACCACAACCCATTCCTCCCATAGCCGGCACCCTTGCCAGCCCTCATCTTGACTGCCCAGTACAGAGAAATCAGGCCAACCACTGTTCTTACGGCACTCAGAAAGCTAGCAAATTGTCTTGAGGGGTTGTTTTTTGGTTTTTTGGGGGGGGGGGTTGGAGCCAGAGTGGAGCTCATTGCCCTGCACCCCACAGTTCTGGGTTGCAGTGAAGAAGGACCAGAGCTAGGCTTGATCCCTTACCCGATGGAGTCTGTGCCTAGACCAGGCAAGGCCAGAGAGAGGAAACTTTAAAATGGGAGATGCAGGGAAAAAATCTTTTTTTCTGAAGTGTAAAGAACCGCTGTTCTTTTCCCTGCCTTGCAGGCTGAATGGGTTGGACTGGCATTCTAAACCAGTGTTTACCGCATAGGGAAACGCATTCCCTGTTCTAAATGACCAACCTGTAGAACTTTGCCCTTGGTAAATTCCAGACCATCTCTCCGTGGTAAAGCCTGCAGGAAACCTGATGCAACTGAGGATTATGGTGCATAATAAAGAAATGTCTTTCTGTCTTTCCCAAATATATGTTACACATGAAAGTCTCCTTTTCCCCATAGTTTTCTTGTTCTGGCTTTCAATGGCCTATGGCCAACTATAGCCCAAAATAGTAAATGAAGGATTCTAACAATAAAGAATCTATAAGTTTTGAATACATCCTATTCAAATAAACTGTTAATTATTCTATTTTACTTAATTATGACTTTTCTTTTGAAACAGTGTCTCACTGGGAGCTTAGGCTAGCTTTGAATTTGTCCTCCTTTGTCCTCCTCAGGGTTCCGGACTGCAGGCCTGTGTTTCCCGAGCCCAGCTTTAGAGTTGCTGTTCTTTTTTTCTGTACTTAATCTATAAATTTTTTATCATGTATTTATAGTAAAATGTGTATATAGAGGTCAGTATTATTTGTGATCTCATGGGAGTTTTAAAGCAGAACATATCCCACACTGATCAAGGATACTGCTGCATTTGTGTGTGTGTGTGGTTTTGTGTAGGCCCACATGGGTGTGTATCTATCCCTCTACTTTTGTTGGTTAATGTCTACATTCAGAATAAGCTAAAAGCAACCTATTTGCTGCCTGTAGTTTCTGTGGTCAACAGGGAGTTCCTTTTGATTTTCCTTGCAGACACTTCCACTTTTTAAGGCGGTGAGAGGCCTTTTCTCTGTCTTGTTTCCGCTCTTGTGCTGCACCTAGAAGCCTCCTGGCTAACGATTAAAATAGATTCTGGTTCAGTGTTTAGTAGTAGAGACTCAGACGCATACACAGAGACATAGTCATTCACACACACACACACACACAGACATATTCACACTGAGACACACAATAGACACATACAGACACCCATGCATAACCATACATAGACATACTCATACAGACACATACACATAGACACAGACACACACACTCAGCCTTGCAGCATGATTGTTGTTAACAAAAGAAGCCTCCATTGTCCCAAATCACTGAAAATAAGTTTCTTTTACTGTTTTCAATAGTCTCTGCATCAGTGAAATCAGTTTCATACTATAAAGTTGAAGAGCAGTCTGCGTTTACAGGACTTGACGGTTTGTTACATCAAGAAGGAACAGCTCCTAGGAACAGGACTCAAACCTTAAATTCCATTCCATTTTCCACAGAAGCATGGACAGGAGACTACAAACATTTACTCCACAAGTGTATAATTATCGGCTTGCTTGAATTAATTCCCGTTGGCTTTGCTTGGACACTAAGTAACGACAGGCTGCTGTTGCTTATGTTGACACTTAAAGGGCTTTTTGTTCTTTTGCTTTTATTAGAAAGGCTTGATTCCCAGAGTAAACACGATGTGTGTATTTACTTACCATATTTGCCTACACATGGTATGTGCCCTCTCACTGCATCAGACTGAAACACAGTGTTGTTTCCGACTGGCATTAAAGTGGCCTGTATGGGAATGCTGTATCGCTTTGAATTCTGTTAGTTTAGAATGGGTCGGTGCCTGCCCCAAAGCTCTGCTGAAGTTCAGCACCCCAGCTATGCAAATAAACTACAACTGAGACCGTGAATGGCACAGGAGGAGCAAGCTGATGAGCTAACATAGGCACTCGTTGCTTGTTTACATCCCAACAGTTGGCTTAATTATAAGTTCCTCATCTTTTAGGCACTGTTTCCTAAAGCCCAACTTTATGATAAGCGCCCAACAAAGCAATTCTTAGACTCACCGGGGCTCACTAACATATGCTGGTTAGTCTCACTTACAAACTTCCACTGATACCCAGAAAGCTTGCTGCCCAGTTGCAAACGCTCTAATTTTACAGTGCCAGACCAGACATGGTGTCTGTGGAGAAGGTTGATACCCTAATGACTTAGAATGAGAGGCTTGAACTTAATAATCCATTCCAGGGTGGGATCCGTTCTCCTATTTTCCAGCTCATCCACGGCAAGTCCCAGAACCTTTGCATGCCCTAATTTCTGCCTCAGTAAATACAGGAGTAACAGGAAGATCTAGTTAGAGGCTATGCCTAAGGTGGGCCTTAAAGTGTGTGGCACAGAATGGGCTTCTCAGGTAGATTTGCTTGCATGTATTAACCATCGTGTTACTGTTTTTCCCACTGAGGCAGTCTAACGGCCATCCCAGGTGACCGTGCAAAGCAAGGCTTGCTTTCTGGAGAGCTGTGTGCTCTGTGCTGACATAAAGGACCTGCTCTGATTACAGGTTATATCCAGGCGTGCAGAGGACTCATGATCGCCGCCGTCAGTCTGGGCTTTTTCGGGTCCATCTTTGCACTCTTTGGAATGAAGTGTACCAAAGTTGGAGGCTCAGAAAAAGCAAAAGCGAAAATCGCTTGCTTGGCTGGGATTGTATTCATATTGTCAGGTAAATAGTAACTTCCCAGTGAACAAGGGCTTGGTGTTGATGGGTGTTGATGACATAACTCTGACTGCAGCGCTTTCCCGATGGTGTTTTGCAGGTCTGTGTTCTATGACAGGCTGTTCGCTGTATGCAAACAAAATCACAACCGAATTCTTTGATCCTCTCTATATGGAGCAAAAGTAAGTATTGTTTTCAGTCTATAAGTTGCTAGCTCACAGAAAAGAAAATAATGCAAATAAATGTCTAATGCCCTACACAGCTTTTGAAAATGAAATTTGTTGGTAAGTGGCAGTCTCTAATGTCAAATTTTAAGGGTCATGCGTTTTATATCATAAAATTGAAGGGGAATTCAGGAAAAGTCGGAGTGTTGTAAGATGGGAGGAAAAGAGTGCTAAGCTACGAAGATGAAACTTCAAAAGCTTGCCTTGATTGTTCATTTGGAACTGTGTTTGCTCAGCGCCAGTCTCTGGGCCTCGTAAATCTGTCCCACCTCGCAGCACAGTGAGGCTTTCCGGCAGTGCTGCAGGAGCATGGTGCCCACCCTACTGGCGAGTGCCTCGGACTAGCAGTGTGTTGGTTGGTTATTGTTTCTGAGCTAAGGGTTGCTGCTTTTTATTGGAACCTATGATTATTTCTTTTAGATTGGGGAAACCACAGGGACTCCAAGTGAGACCTTTTGCCTTCATAAAACTATGCTGACACACTTCTATAGGAATATGTGTGTGTGTGTATGTGTGTTTGGGGTGGGGTGAGGTGGGGTGGGGGTGGTTTTGCTCTCAATCAGGCTGGCAATTATATTTCAGGCTTCAGTATTTTTTAATTTATTTATTATGTATACAGTGTTCTGTCTGCATGTACAGCTGCACACCAGAAGAGGGCACCAGATCTCATTATAGATGGTTGTGAGCCACATGTAGGTGCAGGGAATTGAACTCAGGACCTCTGGAAGAGCAGACAGTGCTGTTAACCTCTGAGCCATCTCAGCCCATAGTATAAAAAATTTTAAAGGTCAAGTATAGAAATAATTGGTCAAGTTGGCATTACTTTTTTCTTGTGCATTTAGAAGTCTTCAGAGAATTACTAGTTCTCCCTTCAGCATAACTAACGTACAAGTCAGAGCATCTGGAGTTGTGATATTTAGTGGGAATTATATTAACACATGTTGCTCTCTTCCTGCCAAGCACAACATTGCATGGGTTCAATCAAATTACGTCACTTCTGTAATGCCTTCATGAAATGGGCTCTCTCTTGAGATTGGTTCTCTTTCTGGAATCGAAAGGAGAAGCCCAGTTCCTCCTGACAGGAACTTGGACTAAACTAGTGCACATTCCAAACCAGGAGGTGAAGTTCTGTAGAACCCATGCTCTAAAATGTCCAATTTATAATACTGATTTCATAATTTTGAAACTAGATGCTACATGTACTTTTTATTTACAGAGTTTCTGTCATACATTTATTTTAAAATTGTTTACATTCAGAAATTTTATTAATTAGGAAGCAAACAAACCCTATTGTCCTTGGACCCAATATAATTTTTACTCTTCTACCTATGTTAGAAACATATATCCTGATTTTTAAATGTTCTCCACACTACTTTTTTTTTCTGTTGTGTTTTGTATTTTTGAGGTATAGTCTTGCTATGTAGCCCAGGCTAGGTATGACCTATGATCCTCCTGTCTCAGCATGCTGAATGCTAGGGTCATAGGCTCAGCTTCCTTCTTAAGTTTGAAAGTTAGATTTGAACAAATGTACATGATACCAAACCCTGAGGTGAAAGCTGAGATTTCACAATCTCAGTAAATTCTAGTTGGATCAAGGAATGGTTAGACTTGAGAATTGTAAATGAGGCTTGACAGGAATCCCGGCTTCATGTAAACCGAATGTGTCTTCAAAAGCCAACCGACTGATGATCACAATTTCAGCTGTTGTTTTATTTTGTAATCAACACCTTCTCGGAGGGGGTGGGTGATAGAAATGAGAAAACCAAAAGGCTGCATGTGGCTCCCAACAGAGAATTAACTGGCTCCCTAGGTCTTGACAAGTCATCTTTAAAGCAAGGCTTTGATGCGGCTTGTTCGGGATAGAGCGGCTTTGCTACAATTCAGTAATTGCTGTCTGATTTCAAGTTCACTGTGAATGTGTGTGGGAGTCACAGCTCATGGCTCTGCCAACTCAGGTGAGGAGGGGTTCTCGCTGTTTCTTTGCTGCCTTAGTAGACCACATTGAGGATTCCGTAGCTTTCTTGAGGTCAGAAAGCATCGCCTTCAGTTCTGTCTGCTTACCACAGCATCTGCAGGTGACACTGTCACTGTAGACTCTGGTCCCTTCAGACTCCTACAGAACTTCCCCTGTGTCAGCAGTCTGAGCAGGCAAGACTTTGTGGACGGAGCTGGGAGGCACGGTCATGTTCCTCTTCCCACATGGGCCACACATTAGGCTCCATACAGCTACTGAGTGTCTTCTCCCAGTGGTGACCCCCAAAGTGCGGCTGTCAGCAGCGTGAGCCCCACGTACTTGGGTCCTTGAGCAAGTCACTGAAGATGTTTGCCAGTGTCTGCTGAAGCTCTGGTTTGAATTATGCTCGTGTGCCCAAGCCCTAAAATGTGCTGGGGGAAAGGTCAGACCTTGGGACACGACTCCCTCTTGTTGGTATTTTTTATGCTGTTGAATTGCACAGCACTTTTCTCCAGAAAGCTTTGCATATCTCCACATTATCTCTATTATATACATCCAGGCTGCCAAGGTTAGGAAAACACAGCTAAGCTCATCAACGAATTCCTGTGAGGAATTGGTTGTACAAGGAACCCAGTTATAGCTTTATAATGAGAAAAACACGAGTGGCTTCAAGGCTGGGGCTGTGGTCAAGAGTCTGGCAGCCATATTGTTATGCAGTACAGTAACTGGCTTTTATTCTAAAAGGCACCCCCAAACACATATCATAACAATTTTCTTCCCTCTTACATTTGACAGAATCATAGTGTAAATGGCACCTGTGTTTGCGTTTTCGCTGTTTCCCGTTCGTTTGTCTTTGGTTTTTCATCCACGGGATGATTCTGTTTGCACAACTCCTACATGGGCATTTCCCAAGACTTGAAAACAACCCCTTCTCTTTCCCTTAGGCAATTTCAAACCAACTTCCTCCTTTTTATTAAAACAAAACCTTACAAAAAAATCTACTCTCCTACAAGCTTATGCTAATAGGTACCCCAAAGCAATACTCACAGCCCACATGATAACATTATTCTTATCCTTGCTTTGTTGCCCAAACCACTAGCTTCCTGAATGTCTTGTTTTCATAAATAAACTGTTCCAAGTTACAACTGATCAGCAGAAAGAGCCTGCTTTTCAAATCAAGCAAAGTAGCAGCCTGTGACCATGGTCCATTTAAGGGGACAGAACAGTGTTGTCTGGGACCCTCTGCTATGTGGATGCGTCGGTCAGGCATGGCCTCTGAGTCTCATGCTTGGGTCTTATCCTCAATGCTTTTCTGTTTTCAGTTTTACTTTGAAATGCTCTCCATTCCTGGGATATTTGATTTGAGACTTTAGGATTTAGACTATACTTAGGTAAAATCTTTTCACTATTTTGGCTATTTAGTAGTTAGAAATCAATGCTTGCCAGGCTGGGGCTCAGAGGTAGATCCCGTGCTTAATATGAAGGCGGTCCATGTTCAGTTGTCAGCATATAAGGGAAAGGCAGGCATGGGATAGAGGGCAGAGAGAAAGAAGAGGATTGGGAGGGGAAGGGATGGGAGGAAAGGGGGAGGAGAGGAGAGATACTTTAAGAGAGATCATTTTGGTTTCTGGTTGAATAGCAACCTTGCTGGTGTACCAGTGACCTTCCAAGCTACTGAACTTTTCTCTTCCACCTCCATCAAGTACTTCTCTGTGGATGTGTGTTTAAGGTGACTCTGCTCACAAGGTTATTTTGAAACTGAGCTGAGGTTGATTAAGAGACCATAGGCTTCTGGGTAGGAGGTTTTATGGAAGTATTAAACACCGAGAGTAAAGCAAACTTGACAATAAGAAGGTGTGATTCTGTGGCCTCTGCTCAGAAGCAGGTCACCTCTGCTTACTGGAATTCCCCAGATACTTGTTCGGCTAGTGAACCTTTAAAAAATCAACCGGGATAGCAAATGTTTGCCAACTCTATTTCGTTTCTACTGACTAGCCTGTGGCGTAATTCTTCCTGTCGGTTTACCCTGGGCTCTGACAGCTCAGCTCTGTCCCTTCATACACTGGTCACACTTGTGACCAGCCTTTCCTCCTTGCCTCCTGGGAGAGGGATGCCCCTGGGGGAGTCCCTTTGTGCTTTGTGCCCACTCTGTAACCCTACTTGCTGGTTTATTACTTTGTCTCCCAGACCAGGCAGGGAGTACCATGAAGAAGAGAATGCATGTTAATTGTTGGACTTCTTGTAGCCTCATAGCAAGTCCACACTGCAAGACGTTTACAGCAAAGGTGGTAACTCAGCAGCGAAGGAAGGGTCTGTGACTCTCCATAAATGGAAGACATTTGCTTTTGAGACAAGGGTAAGAGGACGAAGAGAGAACCCTGGGGCAGGAGAGACGGCTCGGCCTTCAAAGGCGGGGCTCAGAACCAAAACCGCCAGGAGGGATCCCGGGTCCAAGCCACCTGGAATAAAGTGGCCACTTCCCAGCTGGGGAGTCTTGGAGTTTTGTGTCATTCCCCTGCTTTGTGTTCTGAATGTCTAGAGTGAGAATAAGAGGTTGTAATGGTTAGGTTAGATGCCGTAGTCATATCTGATAGTGCATAGTAAGTACTACAAAAACGTTAGCTCTTACTTGAAAGGTCCTTACACGTATCTTCACACAGCAGAACCCCACCTTTTACAGTATCTTGAGATTAGCAATAGAGTAAAAGCTTGCTGGATGGTAGGAGCCTAATAGAAGGGATCATGGTTTACAACACTTGGCTCTCAAGTAAAAGGATGCTTCAAAAGGAATTTAATATGCAACCATTAAGAAAACCCATGCAAGTAAGACAATTTTTTTCTATTGATTTCCAGTCACCTGTGTGAGTGCACTGAGCTGACAGTAAGATGCCCTCGGAAGCTGTCAGGTAGACAGACCCTGTGAGACCGTCCATATCAGAAAGCACCCCACAGTCCCCCACAACCGGCTTTGGATCTCAGTTGTTTTCCGCTAGGCTGGTGAGGATTCTGAATGAACGTTGGAAGTGTTTTAATTGTTCAGGATTTTTTCCCAGGGGTCTCTGTGTGCATATTACTTCAGTATAAATGAATGTACCTGTCTGCCCCACTGAGATTTCAGCACAGACTTAGCCGTAGAGAGCTCCTGGAAGGGTCTCAGGACAGTATTTGCTGTTAGGAACTTCTTATCTTAAAGGACAGCCCTGTCAACTTCAGAGCTGCCTGTAAATGTCCCTGAACTCTCTGTCAGCCTCGTGACTCAGCACACCAGTCCTGCTTCAGCTCCAGGCCAGGTAAACCCCCAATTATCCACACTGCTGGAGGAGATCAATAGCTCAGACATTGCTAAGTAATAGGTTTGTTTTTGAAACCAGTGGTGTAACCCGGGGCATGAGGTATTTCTATTCAACTTTACCTTGGCTACCATGATGTTCAGCTCCACTGTAGATGGCTTCTGAGTTTCCATGAGTAACCAGCAAGGTTATTCCTATGGAGACTCTCACTGATCACCTGTGCAGTGTAAGGCAGGAAAGCACTCCAAAGCATCGTGAGAGCCTGGAGTGTGATCTGGACCCTGGCCTCTTAGGGTCACTCAGCTGCCCCATCACAGTAACATGGAGGGACAGTGTTAACGAAGATTAGAGAAAATAACGTATTGGAAAAATGTTGGCTCAAGGTTACCAAATTTCAGTTAAGATGAGAGAAATAAAAACAACAGATTAGTTTTTACATCTATTTGGGGATTCACTTCAACATTCTTGATTGCTTGACTTTTTAATGTACCTTGGGATAATTTCTGACACTTATCCTTTTTTTTGTAACCCATAGAAATGTAAAAGCAGCTGCTACAGTAGCACCGAGGAAGAACTCAAAGGTTCCCCCCGTTAGCGCGTTGTCTGTAGAACTCTACCTAAGCAAGCCACAGTTTGCTGAGAGGTGACGCACACAGCTCTCATGATCTCTGATTTAGGACTGGCTGCAAAGGAAGAAAATACAAAATTCCCCACGGAGATCCCATAACATGTAATTTAGATTTTTCTTGTCCTACTTTTGCTGCTGAGCAGGAGCCCCTGCACTGTTCTGTATTGCTGTGGAGAGCCAGACTGCAGGTGTGGGGGGGGGGGGCTGTGAGCAGAAGACACAGTGGGGACATCTTATAGACAGGAGTGGGCTGTGGCACCCCCAGGATGGGCAGGTGCCCCACAGCCCCCTCTAAATCAGCAGCATGGAACATGCAGAGCAAAGGTAGGTAGGCACAATCCCTATAGAACACCGTTTATAGAAACTCACCTGGTGTGGCCCAGATCATATGGAGGTGTTTGCATTAGACAGTGATGTCTAAAAGGCTGGCTGACCAGTGGAACTCAGTTTTGAAATATGCATGAGAATAACAGGTAGATATACACACTAGGTTTTTAACATTTCCCCCCTAAAATCTATTGTTTTGCATTAAGGTAACTGACATTTATTTTGGTTATTACCATTCCTAATTAAAGCAAGGACCGTGTCCTCTAGAGAGACCCGTGACCTTCATTGAAGTCATTAAAGGATGAGGTGTTCTCATTTGCGGTAGCCACGTTGTTTTGGAGGGGCTGCTCAGCCCGCCCTGGCTTTACTGACTCCTCTGAGCTGTTGGGTGAAAAGACAGCCCTAGGGCATTTGGAAAAAAATTCCACACCCCATGGTTCTGGAGCCACTGAGAACTTAATGAGCCAGGGAGGGAGAACCTTTCTCAAAGGGGAGTTAAAAGTAGGTTGCACTGGCTGGGATTTTAAAAATGTTCATAAAAATATTCTCATTTACTGTGAGAGCAACAGGTAAGAGCCAAGGTTTGGAGTCAGTCCAGGGCTGTTGAGTCTGGGTTCTGCCCTGGACTACTCTGAAATAAGGGGCAAGTAGCTTAGTCTCCCTGGTCCTCATTTGCAGATGGAGAGCCCGAGACCCATACCTCAGAACTGCAGTGAGGGTTGAATGGCGATGTATGTTCAAAGGTGCGGCCCAAGAGCTGAGAGCAGGGGCGTGTCCTTGCCATGTCCTTACTCAGTCCCCGTCTGTATGGATCTGGCAGAGCCAGGGTCCAGTCTGTTTGCACGGACATGCTCTTTGAATTCTATTGTTAGGATTCATCGCACTGTACTGCAGTTATTTGCTTAATGTCTGACTAGTCCCATTAGACTATAGGATCCGAGGGCGGAGCTGCCGGGCTGACCATCTGCCATCCGTCCGGAGCACAGGGGTACGGGGTGTGGCTTGGCATGTGTGGGGTGACACGAGGGAGCAAAGGAGACCCATGAGTGGCAAATCAAGTCGGAAGTGGAAACCAGGGTGCAGGATCAGGACGTGAAAATGAGTGGTTCTCCAGTTGCTTTTCTTAGAGTGGCTATGGAGGTTAAAGGGCGAAAGTGGAATGGAAGTGTACACTGCACTGCTCTGTGTGTGCTGTGTTCACTGTACTGTGTGCACTGGGCTTTGTGTTTGCTGTGCTGTGTGTGTGTGCACTGTCCATGCCACCATGGAGTACTCTTGCCTCTCATGGAACAAAGACCACAAGCAGCAGCCTCCCGTGGCTCTAGACACTTTGGGGAGGAGATGAGGAGGAGAAGAGGAAGAGGAGGAGGAGGAGGACCTGAACTCATACCTGAAAGCATGTTTAAACCCTCAGTTCTTTCTGGTTTATTTAGGAAGGCACTTTAAGTGATTAATCGTGTTTCAATTTTTCTGATAGAAGTAAATTCACCGCCCAGCCTTGGCTTTGCTAAAGGCTCATTCTGACACAAATGTGTTAAAGCTGTGTGGGGACAATGATCTAATGGGAGTGTCCTTTGACGTCCACTAAAAACAGTTTCACTTCTCAACCAGCTTCTGAGCTCACCCTGACAGCTGAGGGTCTGTCTGGAGTGCAGCATATCTACTCTTCCAGAATAAGGAAGATAGTGGGGTGATGGGAATTAAGAGGCCACACTGGGTGTGGAAAAGCTGGCTCAGTGACAAGAGGATATTGCTAGCAAAAACATTCATCAGGTCATTTGAAATCTGGATAATCTTCCTCAAGGGTTGAGATCAATTTCTTAGCATTACCAAGAGTCAAGACAGACTTCCTTCCAGGCAGAAGTGAGGGAGACATACCTTGGGAATGGATTGTGGTGGAAGTCATGTTGTCCGTTCTTTCCGGGCTGCCTGTGAGTGAGATCAGTTAGTTTGCCATGCACGGATGAGTGTGGACTGACGTCCCACTGTTGAGGAAAACTGGGATGTGTGTTTCTGAACAGAATGAAGAAACAGTCTGACAGGAAGAACCAATCACAAAAGCCATGACATCAGCATTTAAAATTTGGGGTGATGCAGGGTCTCTAAAATCGACCGAAATAGATACTACTTTGAAGTATTTGGCAAGATTTACAGTGGACATTAGATGGAAATAATTCCCTTGAAAATAATCCTACATATGTGAAAAGCAAAATATATTTTAAAAATGGAAGGGGCCTGGGAGTGTGGCTCAGTCTGTAGAGCAGCACAAAGCCCTGAGCTCCATAAGTACATCACAGAAACCAACCAAGGTGGCCCACCTGTAATCCCAGCACTCTAGATGCAGAGGTTGATGATCAGAGGTTCAAGGTCATCCTCTGCTACAAAACAAGTGTGAGGTCCTCCTGAGACCAATTAGTCCTTGCCCCTGTCTCAAAATTAAAATAAAAAAAACAGGTCTTTAATAAAAGAGCCAGTTATCATCATAAGCTAAGATCATTATCTAAAATCCCGTCAGTCAGTTTTAAGGTGGTTTGAATAAAGACACAGGGGGGAGGTCTGCTACACCCCACTGGTGATGTTCCTTCCTGGGGTCATGGTGCTGAGCCATGTGGCTCATGACTTCTGTTACTGACCATTCTTAAAGACTGGAGACTCTCTGGGCAGGGGTGTCACATGCAGGCAGGGGGGTCTCTGTGGATTCCAGTCTGGTCTACAGAGCAAGTTCCAGGGCAGCCAGGGCCACACAGAGAAACCCTGTCTTGAAAACCAAACCAAACCAAACCAAAGCAAAACAGAAAACCAAACAAAGTCATCATCACCACCACCACCAAACCACTCCCCCCAAAGCAAAAACAACAAGAAAGAGCTGGAGACGGGTGCCTGTTCGCCACGGCACCTACAACTGCATCCTCCGTCGGTAAAGCTCACGACTGAAAGAAAGCCTTTTGAAGGTGTATGTCCATTACAGCACAGTCGAAGGAGAGCTAGCTAACCTCCAGGGGCAAGTAGAGACAGTGTGGAAACAGGCTCCACAGAGTGCTGGCCCATGCGGGCCTCTTCCTTCTTGTGGCCATGGTTACAGGACAAGTCTGGAAGGATCTGAAGCCAGTTCAAAAGTAAGGTGCCTTTTCATTAAAGAAACCAATTCCAAGGAAGGAGGGGCCCTGGGGTTTTACTAGTCTCATTCCTTGATTTGTTGTTGCTTTGTTTGTTTTTTTTGTGGGGTTGACTATTCCTCATCTGAAAAGATTTCTTCTGTTTAATGAGTGATTCCTTCCTTGCTGTCTACCAAGTGACTCTTTCCAATGGTGGCCTTCCAATCTGGAGAAAGGCTCCCTCATTCTTGTCCACATTCACTTTGGTACTCTAGGGAGCACTGTGGCCTGCCACCTAGAAGTTTGGTCACTGGCTGTCTCTGGATGAAAGGGCACTAGACTGTAGTGATGGCGCTTCCTAACCTGCAGTCTGTCTCTAGCCTCCTTTGCACACACACCCTGCACGTTCATTTATTCGCATACAGCAGGCACCTGACCCTTAGCGTACTAACTTTAACAAAGCTGGAGGCAGATTTCCTTTTCCAAACTACAATGTGTCTCAATAATTCGGCCTGTGAAACAAAGGAAAGGAATGGGGAGTTTAGGGAAGTGAAGGCAGAGAAGAAAAGAAAGGTGCTGATGAGTCAGATGGCCCAGGTCAGGTCGAAGACCTGACCCAGCCCTGTCACCCTCACTTCCTGCCAGAAAGTTGGAGAGGCCAAAAACACTTCAATAAGAGTCTGAAGTGTTCCTTGCAGTGGCTTGAACACGTCCCTACTGCCTTCATGAGTTTATAGCAAGAAACTGTGGGTGTGACCTGTAGCCATCAGGGCTACCTCCAGGTGAGCTGGCTGTAATGCCTTGTCACATTTTCCCACAGGTATGAACTAGGAGCTGCTCTCTTCATCGGCTGGGCAGGAGCCTCTCTCTGCATCATTGGCGGTGTCATATTTTGCTTTTCAATATCCGACAACAAGACACCCAGGTAGGAAAGAGACAAAACCAGCCTGTTAAAAAGCACTATTCTAAATCATTCCATATGGAACACATAATTCGTGTGACTCTTAGAAATTAAAAGTAACAATTGCAAAGGGCTAGGGATAGCCAGGAGGTGGTGGCACACACCTTTAATCCCAGCCCTTGTGAGGCAGAGGCAGGTGGATCTCTGTGAGTTCAAGGCTAGCCTGGTCTACAGAGCTAGGTCTAGAACAGCCAAGGCTATAAGAAGGAGAAGAAGGAGAAGAAGAAGAAGAAGAAGAAGAAGAAGAAATACCCTGTCTTGAAAAATAAACAAATAATAGAAAAAAAGAAGGGGGAAAAAGAACAAGGATAAGGCTAGGGATAGTGCTACTATTTTTTATAGTCCTCACTGTGTTCTAAAGCTGTTTGTGCAACTGGGAGGCCAAGCCCAAGAAGTGTTTTTCATTTCAACTTCACCGTAATTTCCATGTAGGCAGGAATCGAAGGTCTCTACAAAGCCGTCTGAGTTCCAAGAAAATGAACATTAAAAGTAGTTTTG
Organism: Pachyuromys duprasi; assembly: GCA_028658305.1. Lineage (NCBI taxonomy): Eukaryota > Metazoa > Chordata > Mammalia > Rodentia > Muridae > Pachyuromys > Pachyuromys duprasi. Next base: position 59,570,323 of record CM053745.1, read on the forward strand.
AGAAAGAATATTAGGACAAATGGGAGCATCCCGAGGGCCCTCCACAGAGACTCTTTCATGAGAGCTAAGCAGGAAAGTTAGTGCTTGGTACTGACAGGAGCAGTCTCAGCCGTTTGCTCTGCACGCAGAACACAGAACCAACCCGTGTGCTTTCCCTTTCAGAATGGGCTACACATACAACGGACCCACGTCTGTCATGTCCTCTCGGACCAAGTATCAAGGTGGAGAAGGAGATTTTAAAGCCACAAGCCCTTCAAAACAGTTTGATAAAAATGCTTATGTCTGAAGAGCACCTGGCAAGCTATGCCTTGAGTTTGTTGTGAAAGCGAACTGTTCTCACAACAACCCTTCCGAGGCTCTCCTGTAATTACCGCTTAAGCTGTTTTTTAAAGTATCGGTTTGAAGACTGTTGATTGGATGATGTAAATGTTCTTATAGTTATATGCTAATCACTTTCTGTTATACCTTTCTATAAGGAAAATAAACAGGTTATTTACAGGATTTGTCTATTTTACGCACATAGAAGACAATTTTTATGCTCTTAGTTCAAAGGCTCAGCAAATGTTGGGGCGACAGCCAGTTTGATCTTTAGTGTGCTGAGAACTTCCCTCATCTCCTCCATGTCACACAGAAGCGTATAGGCGATGCTGTTTTGTGAAGTGGACAGGGACAGTTTGGGATGATTCCTCATTGGGTGTCCAAGTTAAATCTGCATGTCTGTTGACTTATAGTTTCTTAGTCCTGTCTGTCAGGACTGTCGTCATGGTGGCTCAAGAAAGAGCTCATGAGGCCAAGATGTCTTTGCCTTTCTGTGGATCATAAACCAGGCAGGCTTGTCTGATGCTGAGAGCACATTCCAGCAGCTGAGCTGGGCACTGTGGTGGTTGAATCCAAAGCCAGCTAAAGAAGGTCTGGGGCCTACATGGTACCTGCCTCTCTCTTCATGTGTGTCTTACAGGCCCTGCACACAGCACTGAAGTCACTGAGACACTGGCCACTTTTCATGACATGGAATGTGCTCAGGTGATTTCTGAACAAAGACGCAGATTTACTCCTAAGGCCAGCCCTGCGTGTCACTTCCCCACAGAGGCAGCGATTGTTTCCGTATCTTACAGCTTCTGTGTCCCAGCACACTTACACTTACGGCCACCTTGAAGGCAGGTATTCACCTTCCTGCACATGCAGTGAAGAACAGTGAAGTGGGGAGCTGAGCGAGCCCTGCAGCAACAGAGCCGGGGCAGAAGCTGGCATGGTCGAGGGTAAAATACATGGCCAAGTTTGAGTAGGAATTGGTACCTGTGTCATGTACTACAAAGTGTCCAGAAGGAATTACATAGATGACCTCATGGCTTTCCCGAAGGGTGAATGACTGAAAAGGAGGTACCACATTGTTCGCAGGTACTTAATGGAAAGAAAAGAAAAAAATGTTTAAAAAGTTAAAAAAAAGTACAATTAAATTTTAAATGCTATACTTGTTAAAACTTGAAATTAATTTTTTCGTGAAAGTGGGTTAGGTACCAGACCAGTGTGAAAACAGTGTTCTGTAGGCACACATTTCTGTATATATGAATGTGTATTATGTAAATGATTATATGTCTATAAATGATGTTTTTCAACGGAACTGGTGAAGATAACAGATTGTAGAATGAAGGGAGAGTAGGAGATGAAAGTACAGATGGTATCACGGAAGGGTCACATAAGGTCTGAAGAAAAAGCAAATCCAACTGAATGGGGCTAACAAACCAAAACCTGAACTTTCACTTAAGCAGGTAAGTGAAAGGGTTCATGACTTATAGAGAACAACTTATCTCATATGCTGGGTTTTGATCAGATCATTGCATTTCCCCAGTCCCAGAAAAAAAAAAATGTGGCAGACACAGATCCTGGAACAGGCCTACTTTAAAGCTAGCTTTTGTCACTTCCTGGTTGTGTGCCCATTGGTGAGTGAGTTAGTAACTCTTGATTTCTAAGGTCTTCATGATTACACAAAAGGGTGCATCTCAAACTAACTGAATGAAGGCCTAAGTCGCATCCAAAACAGAAGCAAAGCCAGGGGCTCAGGCTGGGTGTGGTGGCACATACCTTTCATCCCATCGAGGGAGCAGCAGGTTCTCTGAGTTCAAGGCCGCGATGGGCTAGAACAAGTCCAGTTCCAAGTCAGCCAAGAACACATAGTTGAGATTTTGTTGAAAAACAAAATAAAGAAAATATTGTGTGGCTTAGTAAGAACCTGCTGAGGAAGTGATGGACAGGCAGCTTGTCTCTGCCCACATCACCGTCTAAACCTCACTAAAGCTTCTGGAAGCCCACATACACAGTGGGCCTATTTGTACACAGTGGACTCTGAGGGAAGGGGGAACAGGTTTCTGGACGGCAGCCACAGTAGCCACGGAAATGTATTCCAAGGTCAGGTGTCAGAAGATGTGCTTGTCTCTTCACAGGCTCAGCAGAGATTCTCCTCTAATAAGCAGCCACAGCCACAGGAGTGATGGGGGACTTTACTGGCATGGTTGACAGACGACAGGAGACCCCAAATCAACAAGCCATTAAAATGTTACTTTTTTTTCTTGAGATAGTTCTAATAGTACCACAAAGTATAAAAAATATTTTTTTAAAAAAGGAAAAAAAAATTAAAGAAGAAAAGAGAAACAAAAAGTCTGTATATAAACTTTCTGATCATTGCCAAGATCATTATTCAAGAATATAAACTAGTTCTGAGGTATTTATAATATGGGCTAGGTACTGAAAAACAGAAAACTACACATGTGTATGACTCGGTAGCGGTTCATCTTTTTCTAGTGATCATCTCATAAAGATCAACTGGCATTTAGAACAGTTGTACATTATTCATAAAATATCCAAGATACAGAGTACACTGCAGAAAACAATTGTCAGCAACACATGCTCCCAGGGCCTTGGAGCTCAGGGGTCAAAGGGGCTTTAAGAAAATGTGTTTGCCATAGGCCTAGCTAACTGTTAGCATCCTGGACTTCCATATGGTAAACAACCAGTTCCACCCCTAGGATGTCATTGACTTCATTAATTTTGAAAAGACTTAACAGAATTCTGTAACATAAGCACTACCAATATGACAGTACGTATATCTTTTAAAAAGCTATAATAATTCAAACCAAAGCTTGCTATCAGTCAAAGAAAGAAAGACTTAGGAGTTAGTTGAAGAAAACACGCTTAACACTAGCAAGGACTGTACTGAAGAGAACACTTTATGGCGTCATGGTGTCTTGGTTTTACACAGCTGACAGCTGACAGCTGGTACTTAGGCCTGTGTTACGTCACAGGTCGCCCTTGTTCTCAGTAGGCATCCTTGTCGCGGTGAGAACCACTGGGGAGTGTTAGACCCCGAGAGGCTGTTGGCTGCCTTGCTGCTTGCTTCCAGAACAGTTTTCCGACAGGTGGGATTGTGGTTAGACCTCGCAAACGTCACTCCAGTCCGTCATGGTCACTAGGCTGCTTTTCAGCGTGCTTGCTTCGTTTTCCTGAAGTCCTAGACAGGGAGCAGGAAGAGAGGAGGCCTGTGGTTAAACGAAGGCACGTTCAACCCGACACCAGCCTTCCCTCACTCAGGGTCTGAGTCCTCCGTGAGCTTGTCCCCGAGTCCCTACAGGCTTTGGCACAGGCTGGCAGAAAACCCTACAGGTTGGCCACACTCATATTTCCTCATAGGACATGCACCGTGACCACCCCCTTCTGAGGTACACTGCCCACTCCTGGGCAAGGCCTGCATACTGTGTCCAGCTTCTTGTCCCCTAGCATTCGGCATGGTGCCCAGATGTTGAGTGTGCTGTACTTTTAACTATGGGAAAATAGAAACTGTGCAAGAAAGGACCGTAAAATCCCGCACTTCGATGTAAATCTCTAATTTATTATTAAGGGGCAAATGTTGCACACAGATTTTGCTGGGGTAGAACTTCAATTTGAAGTTAATTGAGAAGAGCCATGATTTGAGCCGTGGAAACAGCACGCTGTGGAGAACTCCACTCCAGTTTGACTCTAGAATGTTCTCTGAGGAATGCAAGGTCCTGGCACCGAGGTGTCCTCTCGGCCGACCCGGCAGGGCGCCGTGTCTCAAACACTGCCTTGGTTTTTAACTGAAGTGGATCCTTAGCGGAGATAACTTCACAATGGCAACGCTACAGCCACGTTATCAAGCGGCAGTGAGACACGCTGGAGGAAGAAAAGAGACGACTTGGGGAATGCTCAAAGTGGGGACCAGGGGACGTGATGAAGACAGGAGACGTGACTATGGAATCTATAGATGCTGGCAGAAAATTACAAACAAAGGCACCAAATTCACACAGGGGACACAGCAGTGCAGGGATGGTAGTCGCAACCCCCTCCCCTTAGTAGGACGTCTATAGCTAATATGTGAAGCTGCTCAATCGAGAGGCAGGCCGAGTCCACCAGTGAGAGTGATGGGAATGGCTCGCCAGATCCCACGGGTGAAGAGGAGGATCAGTGGAGGGGCCTTCTGGACACCTTCGCTCTTACCAGGTACAAGGATTGGTCTGATTTTACACAAAATAAATTACAGCTGGTCATGGTGGCGTGACCGGTAAGTCACAGTGAAGAATCCTGAAGAGATACTCGTGAAATTGAAATATGACTACCGACTATAGTAACGGACTTCAAAGAGCTGAGCATTTCCCCGGAAACCTCATCGTGGGAGGAGAAAAAGGTCCCACCCAGGAGACGCTCCGCAGTTCTCACACCCATGGGCCCACCTCACTAGACGAGACTAAATCCCAGCCAACGATGGGTCGGCGTGGGTGGGAGCGTGCCTCGACCACCTGCTCAGGTGGGTATGTTCTCCGCACTCTATTTAAATTTTGACTTGCTGTGTGTGAGAAGGCTTCCTCACTGTATCTCTCTGTCAGTGTTCCCAATGCAGCCACATTGAATAAATCTACTTTTTCTGTTTCCCATTTAAAAATTATTTAAAAACTTTATTTATTTATTATGTATATAGCATTCTGCCTGCACGTCAGAAAAGGGCCCAGATCTCATTATATAGATGGTTGTGAGCCACCATGTGGTTGCTGGGAATTGAACTCAGGACCTCTGGAAGAGCAGACAGTACTGTTAACCTCTAAGCCATCTCTCTAGCCCTGTTTCCTGCTTTCAATTTGGCTCCTTTAATTGGCTTATTGAGGATGAGTGGCTGAATCTCATTTGGGGAACAGGTCGTGACCACCCCCAAAACTGACTGCAGTGACACCCCTGTGATCTTGGTACTCGCAATGCTGATGTGGGGGCTGTAAGCTCACGGCCGGCCCTAGGCGATAGGGGGCATGGTTGAGATCTTGTCTCAGTCAGACTAGCGAAATAAACAACACATGGTGCGTGAATTTAGACACTAGGCCTACTGGGCGCTGCACTACTTTCCGGGAGTCACACCAGAGAGTGGTGGGCAGGCAGCACTCCAGCTTACAGTTTCACCTGTGATCCATCCCACCAACTACAATGCTATAAGGAAGAGGAAAAAAACTCCCTTGGAGGAAAACCAAGAAAGGTACTTGACAGAAACTAAAGAGTATTGGAAGATTGCAAGAAGGATATTCTCATCTAGGGGGAAGATCAGAAATTCTCAAACTTCTGGGGTGTCTGAGTGAAGAGAATACATGCATGGACACTGTAAAAAATAATATTAAATGTTCAATGGAACGATAGAGTAAAAATTAAGATGATTTTTACATAGATAGGTTTTCAATATTCAGATATAGCCTTTAATGAAAAAATAACATCAAGATGTTGGTTATGCCGATTGTGGCATTTGGTTTTGGCTTGGTTTAGTTTGGGCTTTTGCCTAGACAAGTGCTCTACTACTGAGCTATGACCTAGGTCCCACCAATGCTTCCATATGATAGCATAAAAGTGTAAGCAAAGCAGGTCTTAGAGTGTAAACCCTGTGGGACTGGAGCGGCCCGGCCCGCAGTGCTTGCCCGTCAATCATGAGGACGTGAGTCTGATCCCTGATCCCCAGAACTCACACTTTGAAAGGCGGTGAATTAGGGCACACACTGTCTCCCCAGCCTTGGGGGAGCAGAGACAGGAAGAAGACGCCTGAGGCTCCCCGGCCGGCCAGCCAGTCTAGCCTGCCTGCTGAGGACCGGGCCGACGACAGACCCTGACACTCGAGGCAGACAGTTCCTCAGGATCAGTACCAAGGCTGACTTCTGCCTCCACGTGCCTATGCTCGAGTGTGCACCCACAAGAACACACATGCACACCACAGAAACACAGCCATTGATATATGAGGGTGAAAACTGCCAACCTTCTTCCTTGAGTTCCCGAGGGTTCACCGGGCCCCAGGCCCTCGGCACCTGACTGGAATTTACATCTCTCTTCCCAGGTGGAGGCTCCCTCTCTTCTATCTTCTTCCCCAAAGACTTTTCTTCCTCAAAGGATGAGACGTCCCAGTCTTCGTCCTGTACATCTGCGCACTGGAAGAAACAGAAGAATTTGATTTCTTAAAGAAACAGCGCCCCTCGTCCACGCTGAGCAGGCTGAGCAGAGCAGCTTGGCACTGGAGGAGAAGCCACAGGCGACAGGCGCCTGGATGGAAGCAGCTTTGCAGAGCCGTGAACTGAATTTCAAAACCCGGACCTTGAAAGCTACAGAAATCACTTTTTTTTCCATGCTGTGGTTCTTTTCTTAATCAATTATGAATTTAGGAAGTTCTAGACTACAGGGATGGTAGGGGGAGGAAACTCTGAAGCCAGGGTGAGGAGGTCACCCCAGAGCCCTGCAGAAAGAGAGCCCCCCCTAGAAGGATTATATTCCCACCATTCCAAAGAGAGGCACAGCATCTTGAATGAGGCAGCATTTTGTTACTGTTTTATGTTAACACACACACACACACACACAAACTAATGAAGTTTGACAAGTGGCTCTGAGTCCCGTGGATGAACAGGAGAGAGACTGAGAAGAACGACCAGTTTTGGAGGATTGTCTACACAGCAGCTGGCCAGAGAGGCAACAGCTGAGGTCATCAAACACTCTGGGGCAGGAAGCTCCAGAACCGTCCAGGCCTCTCCTACGAGTCCAACTCCCAGGTGGGGTCAACAGTCCCTATTTCACTTCCAGGTGTCAGAAAAACCTTTGGGCTAGATTTGGAGGCCTCAAACTGTAGCTCCTCCCACCTCTGTGGTCAAAACATCTAATATCTGCATGTGTCAACCTACACACGCCAGAGCTGTGAAAACATGTGTAGTGTCATACACAAATATTATTGTATTATGGGTTGAACAGCTCTTATTTGAAATGCTTGGACTATGTTTCAAATTAGATAGGGGTTGGGGCTTCAGATTGTTTGCAGAGATTTTACTGGGTTTGAACAGCTCTAATCTGAAAACTCCAAAGCCAATAGGATCCAAAATCAGAAACCTTCTTTGTTGTTGTTTTTTGTTTTTGTTTTCAAGGCAGAGTTTCGCTGTGTAGCCCTGGATGTTATGGAACTTTTTCTGTAGAGCAGGCTGGCTTCAAACTCAGAGATCCACCTGCCTCTGCCTCTCAAGTGCTGGGATTAAAGGTGTGCACCACTACTGCCTGGCAGCTTTCTTGTGTGTCTGCTTGAGACTGAACCTAGGGCCTCCAGCTGGCTCAACTGAGCTATATCCCAGAGAGCAAAATTTGAGAAATTTTGAGTTGATGCTAATGTTTAAGAAGTTTAGCACTAAACAGAGAACTCTCTGTAGAGGACTGTAGAATGGCAGAAAAACACTTAAAGAAATGCTCAACGTCCTTAGCCTTCAGGGAGATGCAAATCAAAATGACCCTGAGATTTCACCTTACACCTGTCAGAATGGCTAAGATCAAAAACTCAAGTGACAACACATGCTGGAGAGGTTGTGGAGAAAGGGGAACCCTTCTCCATTGCTGGTGGGAATGCAAATTTGTACAACCACTCTGGAAATCAATTTGGCGCTTTCTTAGACAATTAAGAATAGTGATTCCTCAAGATCCAGCTATACCACTCCTAGGCATATATATATCCAAAAGATGCTCAAGTACACAACAAGGACATCTGCTCAACTATGTTCATAGCTGC
>CM053745.1:59584779-59646678 GCA_028658305.1 Pachyuromys duprasi
CCCACACTTGTGAGTCACGTGCTTTATCTACTGAGCCACCTCAGCTACTACCCAGCCCATGCCTATTCTTCTAAAGGGTCAAAACCCAAAGTGGAAGACAGTAATTATTAGACTCTCAACCAGTGGGAGAGAAGACAGGAAAAAAGTAGTCCTCCCTCCTGCCCTGATTCCTTCGTAATACACAGCAGCCACGGGAAAACACACAAGGAGCAGAGGATAAAAATGCAAGAACCCAGTTTAGTAAGGAGAGGAATGCAGCCGTGAGTCGCCACCATCTACAGAACGTGACCCTGCTACCTCCCACCTGCTGTCCTGCCTGAGGACCAATTTCTGGCAGCGATTTCATGCTGACCCAGTTTGTGGCCCTCGGTTTCTATCTTTTTTCTACATTTTCCTGACCAATCATTGAGACTGTTTACTTAAAAAAGGTGAGTTGCTGCCACACTGAAGTTATAAAAACAAGCATATATGCCCTGTGGCATGAGCTAGTCTGGCAGCCAGGAACCCCATTTTTCCTCTGGACCTACCACTTCCTTCAATGATCGTAAATAAGTGAAATACCGAAGTTAAAGCTGCTGTCAGGAAGCCCAGCATCACGAACACACACACACACACACACACACACACACTGCATGCTTTATGGCTTTGGCAGTACGTTCTGTTTTCAGTCATGTTATCTGTGAAGGCACGATTTAATAACTGCTTTGTAGTTACTAAAATGTTTCCTGTTTTATATAATCGCACGCCCGCTGGCACTCTGGGTTAATGAATTGTCTAACTCAGGGTAAAACATGGAGACTGTTGGTGAGACCTACCATTTACCATGGGCAGGCTGGATGTATCACCCAGAGGCTGTGTGGCCGGAGCATTTGCTGAAACAGAACAGAAGGAAAAGCTCACTGGCCCTGTCACTGCAACTTAGGCATCTGCCTGTGAGCATGACCACACACCCTCCAAAACAATACAGACAGCCCACAGGAAGCACACGCCTCGAACAAAAGACACTAGCTAGGTGGCCTAGTCTAATTTGATTAAGTTTTTAGAGAGACTTCTTTTGAGGTGCCAGGGACTGAACCCAGGGCCTTGTGCATGCTAGTATAGCACTGAGCCACACTCTCAAGCTTTTAAAAATAACCTTTTTGAGAAAGAATCACTTAAATGTGTGTGTGCACACATGCGCGTGCGGCTGCACCGCTAGTCCTAGAACATTTTGATGTCTCTCCCTCTAAATGCTCATACCCATTAGCCTTGTGGCTCCTTCTCTTCAACCCCTGGCAACGGTTTCTGTCCTCCGTGGGCCTGTGACTTGACTGAAACATTTCACACACAGAGAACTACATGCTATGTTCTGGTTTCTTTCAGTTAGCATGTTTTCACTGTGTAATAAGTTACCAGCATTATTTTTATGGCCAAGTAACATCCCAGTATTTAACTAGACACCAATTGTCTATCTAATACATGATTGGACATTTAGGTTTGCCTCTATTTTGGAAGAATGAGTTCTAGAAAATATCCCAGGAATGAAGCTACATGTGAAGGCATTATTGTTTTTTCCTCTTTTTAAAAATTTATTTATTTATTACAATTTATTCATTTTGTATCCCTGCTGTGGTCCCCTCCCTTGTCTCCTCCCAATCACATTTTCCCTCCCTCTTCTCCTCCCATGCTTCTCCCCCACTCCACTGACAGGGGAGGTCCTCCTCCCCTTCCCTCTGACCCTAGCCTATCAGGTCTCATCAGGAATGGCTGCATTGCCTTCCTCAGTGGCCTGACAAGGCTGCTTCCCCCTCAGGGGGAGGTGATCAGAGAGCCAGCCACTGAGATCATGTCAGAGACAGCCCCTGCTCCCCTTACTAGGGAACCCACTTGGAATCTGAGCCTCCTATGGGCTTCCTCTGAGCAGGGAGTCTAGCTCTTCTCTATGCATGGTCCTTGGTTGGAGTATCAATCTCTGCAGCATCCCCTGGGCCCACGCTTTTTGGCTCTGTTGGTCCCTTTGTGGAGTCCCTGTTCCAGATCTTTCTATCTCCCCTGTCTTCTATAAGGTTTCTTGCACTCTGCCCAAAGTTTGGCTATGAGTTTCAGTATCTCCTTCCATACCCTGGTGGGTGGAGCCTTTCAGAGGTCCTCTGTGGAAGGCTCCTACCCTGTCCCCTGTCTCCTGCTTCCAGTGTCTGTCCTGTTTGTGAAGGCATTATTGCATTATTAACTCGGGTGCAGCATTAGGCAGAGGAAACCTGGCTCAGCCAATAATAAATGGTTTTGTAATTGCTCCAGAATGGCAAATCCTTCAGCCTTTCTTAGAGGACTTCACACTCTATCTGAGAGTCCTTGAAGTATCCAGTTACACAGCCCCACCCGCTCCATTCCCCATTAAACATCTTAAGTATGAGTTACACGTTTCTTTCTCTAGTTCATCTTTAATTCTAATCCTGCCTTAAAATACTGGTCAAAACCTTGTTACCTCTGCAGACTTAGATCTTTTCTTTACAATAAACACTCATAAAAGTGTTCCACCCCTAACTGCCCATAAATTACTAGAAACTTAGAAAGCAGGACTTCTGGACTCATTTGCAACTTATGCAATCTATATCAAGGTTTTGTGAACTATAGCCTGTGGTGAATAGTGAGTCTGCTGATGTTTCTATAAGTCAAGTTTTACTGAAACACAGCCAAGTTCATTGTTTTATTGTCTACCGGTGTTATGTTATACTATAGCTGTGTAATTTTACTCAAGTATCTTGCTATGTAAATAAAAGTTACTAACACAACACCTATCCTTTTACATTAAAACACACACACACTGAAATGTACCTGACCTAGATGTTACTCCAACTTTAAAGCCACAGGCCGTGACTGTGTTAAAACTGACCAGAACGCCTTCCTCATGATGGCCGGCAGCAACAGCTCTGGATGACTAAGGTCTAAACTGATCATGGCAGGCTCTTCGTAACCCACATTCCCTGATGGCGGCAGGGAAGAACGTCCATCCATCCGTCTGTCTGTCTGTCCCAGGTGACTGACCCCATCTGCATTGCCGAGCAGCTTACTGGCAGTCACAGACATGACCACACCCACCTTAGCTGGGCGTTAGAGGTCATATTTTTTATGCTATCACTCCTATGATGGCCTTTTTTAAAACTATCTGGATTTTCTCATCTTAAGCTTTAGAATACATTTGCTCCTTTCACAAAGAGAACTCCCCTGTTATCCCGAGAACTGTGGACTTTTAGGTCTTTCTCCACGCTGGAGGAGAGAGCAGGATGAGTAAGCAAGCCACCCTTAAGGGACCTGTGCATATGGACTAGAGATCCACCTCACTTCCCAATCCTCCTGGTCCCAGGGACATACTTTTTCTGACTATATGTATCATCTGTGAAATTTACACATACTTATTTAAATAAATTCACACACAACCATATAAACATTATATACAGTTTAAAATATTAAAAATATTTGAAAAATTGAAGAATGAATTCTCTAATGTGTCATAATCTTAATAATTGATTTCTCATACTGCATTAGGTCTGGCTGCCTACCCAGACTATCTGGACACTCCATTTGGAGAAAGTCACTCTAGATATGTTTTGCTGTTGCTTTTTTTCTTTTTGCATATTTGGTCATATTTCCCTTGTTTGCTGTTCAGCCTAGTCATTTAGCTTTCCGTCCTCCTGCAGTGCGTGTTTTTAATTTCCTAGGTCCGGGTTCTCTTCTCAGCGCCAAGCTCCCTCTTCCCACCGTCCTCTGCTCTTTGGCTTTAAGAGGCAACAGCAGGTTCATAAAAACAGCCCTGTGGAGACTAAGTGATGAAACCCTAAACACACCCAGTAACGAGTGTGGTCCAGCTATGCACAGTCCTCTCTGGCGCCGGGCCCAGTGAGTGGTACCAGCCTCAGCCCTGAGCTCCCGAGCCCCGTGCGCCCAGCACACCACACTGTCACAGATACCACTTGCTCTGACTTGTCTACCCAGAGCCCTTTATCCTCTTTCCTGAACAAAGACAAACAGATTTAAATTATTTCACTACTATTGAAAAAAAGTGTGAAAAGATCACATCTTTGTGTATGTTGCATATATGTCCATATGTGTGAATGTGTGTATGCATGTGTGTGTCTGTGGAAGATGGGTATCAATGTCTGGTGTCTTCCTCAATTGATCTCCTTATTATTATTAAAGTATTTATGTCCGTGTGTATTTATGTTTGGACGTTTGTGAGTGTATGCACACTTGTGTGTGCAAGGTCTGATGAAGGTAATGGATCCCTCAGACTGGAATTACATCTGCTTACAGGATGCCTGGCTCGTTACCTGGGTTCTAGGATCTGAATTCCAGTCCTCATAACTGCTCTTAACCTTTGAGCTCTCTATCCAGCTTATCTTTTGTTTGTCTGTTTCTGAGACCGGGTTTCTCTATGTAGCCCTGACTGTCCTGGAACTTGCTGTGTAGACCAGGCTGGCCTCAAACTCAGAGCTCTGCCTGCCTCTCCTTCTCAAGTGCTGGGATTAGAGACATGGGCCACCATGCCCGGCACCCACGCGTCTTTTAAGACAGGATCTCTGACTGAACCCAGAGCTTACAGATTTGGCTAGAGCGAGGAGCTAACAAGCCCAGAGATGCCTAGTACTGGGATCGTAGGCATGTGCTACCGTGCCCAGCTTCTCCCCAAGGGATGGGGCCAAATGCAGGCTCTCACACTTGCATCGCCATAGCCCCAGTCAGTCCCTAGACTTGATCTTGTTAGTTTACATGTGCACCTGGGCAAATCCCGGCCCCAGAGCAGGTGCCCATGCTGCCCCCGAGCAGGGCGGGGACCGGCTCACGCCCTCAGCACTGGTCTTAGTCCTGTCACTGGGGAGGGGCTGCCCACCGTTAGCCGCCAAATTGCCAAACAATAGGCATAACTAAAGTCACAGGACCATGAACCTTTACCAACAAATACATTTTTCCTTTGTAAAGAATTCTATAAGCAGATAAAAACAAGTATCAAGACAGTTTAATGCCTCAGCCCACACAGACACTTACTGGGTGCAGCTGGTTTAGATTCCAGTGCTTGTCGGGTCAGAGAATTCCCTGAAATGACAAAAACATAAGTTAAAGAGACAACTGAAAGATTCAAGCAATTTTCCTAAGCCTGGCCACCAGAAAAAAAAAAAAGAATCTTTGCAATACCCAGCACCTCTCCACTCTGCGGAATATGCTTGACTCAAATTCCTTGTTGTTTTGCTTTTTTGTAGCCTTGGATGTCCTGGAATTCGCTCTGTAGACCATGCTGGCATCAAACTCAGAGATCCACCCGCCTCTCCTTCCCAAGTGCTGGGATTCAAGGCATGCACCACTGCACCCAGCTTGACTGAATTTTTTTTAAGTTCAATTTTTTTCTCGAGTGATTTCCAGGCAATTATTTATAGTTAAATGAACACCAACTTAAATCTTTTATAACCTGAGCTCTCATTATCCTAGGAGAAGTTAATGGGAATTATGAACTCACTCCTTTGCCCAGCTTTTCTGCCAAACATTTATCTCACGAAAAGATGGAAGGAATTCAGGTGTTTATGCTATGACCAAGCCCCAGCTAGTGTCTCCCACACAAGAATTCCCTGACAGTCTGAGGTGCACAGGGGCTGACCCTACGACCTCTTGAAGAAGCCTTGGCGGGAGCCTCGCTTTGGGCCCCACTCTCCCTTCTGATACAGACCACGCCTGATGAGGTGGCGGGCTGCTGCTGCTGGAGCCAACAGGGCACGAGTATGCCACTGTGCTTAAAACTGTCATAACCCCAAACCACTACACCAATGGAATTTAGTGTTTAAGGACAGTCCTGATGGGTGTCTAACCAGCGTACTTCATGAGTCACTCTATTTAATCCTTGTAACAAGGTTTTAGTGTAGCTACTAAATTTTCTCCATTACAGACGAAGAAACTCAACACAGACTCAAAAAGCTGTAAATGTCAGAGATAGGAGTTGAACTCAAACTCTTTCTAAGCCCTGGGTTTCTAACTCCGCCTTATGAATACAATTCAAGAGATAAAGGGCAAGACTGGAAAGGTGGCTCAGCAGTTAGGAGTAGTTCCTGCTCTTGCAGAGGAACTGAGTTTATTTCGTTCCCAGCATTCGCATAACAGCTCAAGAACATCTGTCAGTCCAGGTCCAGGGGATCAATGCCCTCCACAGCACTGCACACGTGGTGCACATACATGCTGTTACCAAGTTACAATGTTTTTAAAGAGGCAAATGAGTACCAACCACAACTATGCACATAATTGCTGACTGAATAACATATAGATAGTAAATAAGAGTTTAGCTTTTCTTAATCTTTCAACTTTCTGCGCTAAGGCAACAGATTTCTCAAATATTTAAACAACAAAAGGACAGATATCCCAAATAAAATGCCAATGAGAATGCCACCTCAGGAGACATAAACCAGCAGACCCAGATTTTCTGTACCCAAAGCTTTCAGGCAAGCCACTTCGGATTTGGTGTGGGAATCCTGTCTACTTACCTTTCAGCTCACTGACGTAAGGTTTACTGGCAAATTCTTTAATCTGTAAAAGATAAAACAGTCCGGTAGCAGTTCATATTCTAAAGTAGAAGTGGACAGACTGAATGCAGGCGTGACATGGCCACTGGTAAATGAACCTTCTCACTAAACCACTTCAACACATGCTTCCGAGCAGAGGCAAGGATTGTTGAGAAGTAACACATACGGACTTCTCCCATGATCATGGGAGATCCTCTTGTCTTCCTCTGACTTTGTTATCTGAGTTACCTCTGTGCTTTAAGTAGCTTTGGGGAAAATTTATTTTAATACCTTTCTTCTTGCAATCCATCCCCAGGAGGCTTGCAAATAATCCACTCTTGTCATATTCAACCTGAGATTGTGAAGAACACAGAACCTCTGTGTTCCTGGAGCAATTATGCTATTCAAAGATGCTCTGTGTACTCTCCCCCAGATGTACCTGCTTCCTCTGAGTGATGATGAGTTCATTCTGCTCCTTCAGCTTCTGGCCTAGCTCTTCTACCCGCCTCTTGTAGAAAACATTGTCTGCACTCAGATCTGCCATCATGGAGCTCCGAAGCTTCTCAATGTGCGACAGGAGCTGTGGAGACAGCGGGAGCCGGTCAGCCTGCAAGCTGCATGCATGGTTCTTTTTCAGACTTTATGTGCTTGGCCTGACTTCCTTGTTGGCTTTATGTGGTCTCTGTGCATTGGGTCACGCAGTAAACCTTCAGTCAGTGCAAATCAAGGTCCTGGCTGCACCAGACTGTGTCTCTTTCCCGGGAACCCTGCTGGCCAGCTTACCTGGGGGTCTCTGCCTTCCCAGGCTGAGGTCAAGGTGGCCGCCATGTCCATTAAGCCTTTATACAGGTTCAGCTATCTGATCTCCTGTCCTCGTTTATGTGACAAGCTCTTTACCTGATGAGCAACTCCTCAGCTCGTGATGGGTAATCAATCCTGTCAATTTCACGAGATTTCAAATCACCCTAGAAACACACTCGTAAGCTTGCCTGTGAAGAACTTTCCAAACCAGGTGCACTGAAGTGGAAAGCCCCACCTGGAAGCTGGGTGGCTCCATTCCATGGAAGGTGGGGACCTGAGCGGCGGCATTCATTTCTTTGTTTCTTGACTGTATGGTGTACTGTGACCGGCTGCCTGAAGCTCCTGTCTCCATGACTCCCCCCGCCCCCCAGTGGAGGACTATACCCTCAAACTGGGAACCAACGTCAGTCCTTCCTTAAACTTCCAGGCATTGCACCACAGCGGCCTGTAAGGTCACACAGAAACTTAATGCCAAGGGAGATAGATACCGGACAAGAAGAACTTCTGATAATTTAAGGAATGCCCATTAGAGCAATTTCAGCTGCCAAAGCAGAGGGGCAAAGAGAAACAAAACAAAGCCCAGCCTGGTAAGTGGTGCTCAGGAGAGTGTGTGCATCTAATACCTGCTGTGGAGAGAGAAGTGGGCTGCTCACGCCAACAGAGACAGCTTTGTCTGATGGGAGGAACGAGTGTCCACACGGGCATTTTTCTAATGTGCTCGTTTGTTTGTTATGTGTACACATGCATGCCTATGTAGCATGTGTGTGCACGTGTGTAGCTATCTAAGGAGGCCAGAGGTGTCTGCAACTGGGTAAGGCAGAACTGGGTCAGTTCTTTAGCCTCTGTGTGTGTGTGTGTGTGTGTGTGTGTGAGTGAGAGAGAGAGAGCACTGCCATTTCAAGCTCTCCGCTGTCCTCCTTGGCCTTGCTCAGAACACCAGCCTTCTCTGTCACCATGTGACCATCACGTACTTCCCGGGCTCTCAGGCCAGGTCAGAAGGTTGCACTACGGTTTATGTGTGACTCCCTTTGAACTCCTACCAACGTTATTTGAAAAAGAAAAAGACTGCCAAGAACCCATGTAGAGTACTAACAGGTCGACGCAGCCGCCTCCCTCAAACAAAGAAGCACAGTTTGTGCACTGTGGGACAAGGGGGCGCCAATCATGCGGAATGATTAATAAGTCTCAGTGGAGACGGCTGCATTTGATTGAATTCTCCGCTCTGCTGGGGTGTACTCCAATCGGAGAGGCCAACGGCTCCTAAACAGCTGGAGGAGCAGACAGAGGTGCAGCACAGCCTGCTGGCCAGGAGTCTGCACACAACCCAGCCTCGGGTTTCGTGACAGCGTTGGGGCAATCAGCTGCCTAAACTAACTCACCAAATTATCAAGTTTCAGGTTCAGCAAGCCATCCTGCCTCAGTAAATAAACTGGACAGTGACTGGGGAAGATAGACTCATTATCAATATGTGCCTACACATATAGTGCACATGACCATACAATGCCCCCACACATGTGAACATGCATACATGTGTTTTTTTTTTAAATCAGAATATTCTAGAAGTTACCCGAAGGCTATTGTAGCAAGCTCAGGAGGAAAAAGGACTAGGATAGGGGCAGTCAGCACATTACTTTATCCATACCGTGGTCAGTGGGTGAAGACGAGAGCTGATTCTAGACCTGATGCTGTTAGGAGGATAACACTTGGATAAGGCACGGATGACAGAGGGCATGGATGACAGAGGGCATGGGGGACAGAGGGCATGGGGGACAGAGGGCATGGGGGACAGAGGGCATGGGGACAAAGGGCATAGGGGACAGATGTGCACAAACAAGCCCCGCCCATCAGGTGAGCAAGCCCCGCCCATCACACAAACAAGCCCCGCCCATCAGGTGAGCAAGCCCCGCCCATCGGCAAGCCCCGCCCGCCACTGGCCCTGCTCTCCTTCCCAACCCCAGGGCTCCAGTCTTCAGCTGTTCTGTCCCTAGGACAGGGATAGCTCTCTGTTTTCAGCCCTGGATAGTGCAGTGCATAGAATTACTCAATAAAGATCTAAATGGGATCACTCATCAGTGGCACAATTCTCAGTGCCTATAGATTAGTGTGACTACATACATCAATTATTTACATTAACACATGAAACTTTTCATGGAACAAAGGGAAAACCATGATTCATGACTCCCTTTCTTTTTCCTAGCTATTGTGTGCGTACCCACAAACACACACACACACACACACACTATACACACACATATAGCCAAATATACATGTAGTACATATATTAACTGTATAAATACATAGTATACAATATTATATATAAATACATAATTATATAATAGGTACATAGTATATAATTATATAATTACATATAGTATATACATATTGCATTTACTATACATACATACATACATTAATCTCTCCATATAAAACCAAAGATTATATATACATATATGATATTCTGCTCAGTAGTGTATGAAAAAAAGTACTTGGTGTACTTAGTACTAACTATATGAAAGAAGGTTCTTTTAGGTAATGTGTGTGTTCTACATAGAAAATATCTATTAGGCCAGGTAGCTGTGTTGCACGCCTTTAATCCCAGCACTCGGGAGGCAGAGACAAGTGCATCTCTGGGTTTAAGGACCGCCTGGTCTACAACTGAGTTCCAGGATAGCCAGGGTTAAACAGAGACACCCTGTCTCAAAAAAAATCTATTAGGAATACAGAGGGTTCAAAAGATAATATTGTTTTAAAAAAACAAGCAAGATTTCTTGTCTTAATATATTTTTTGTCCAGTGGAAACATTAACAAGGAATTTTCTGACATACACAGTGTGAACAGGAATTAAGACATCACTTTTATAATAAAATTTGCCTTTCATTAGATCTTAATGTTAACAACCTTTTACTTTGGCTCCAGTCCAGAAATGTGAAAAAAATCAAATATACAAATTCAATAACAGAAATGATGAACATATAAAACCACTAGATAAGGTGATTATATAGCCAATAATGATATTGAAGGATTTTTACGCATCAAGTATTTATCATCTAGAAAATACAAATGGAAATTTTGTAAAGATAGATCTGTAGGTGGGGTTGTATTTCTAGAAGTGTAACACTTAGACATATACAGTGGCATGAATATTATGGGGTAGCCAACCACTGTATGATCAGAGTCAAGGCCTGCTCCACAAGAGGGAACTTATGTCTGGTTCTACAAGCCAGACCAGGAAAATGTGATGCAGAGTTCACAGGCCGCAGGGGAGACTTATCACTATTATTTCATTAATGGGCACAGCATCAAGTATCTCTAAATACCTCTTTATACCTTTGGATTAACACAGCACTCAGCCCTCACTAGAGCGGCTTATTTTTGCAATGGACAGTGGTTAACACAAAGATTCCTAACTGATCAACATACAGAGAAAAACCATTGTGGGATGATCAGCCCTAAATAGGACGTTTACCTCTCTTTCTCTCTCTCTCTCTCTCTCTCACTCACACTCACACTCACACACACACACACACACACACACACACACACACACACACACACACACAAATGCAGCAGTCCACTTGATCAGTGTGGGATATGTTTTCTTTCAAAACTCACATGAAACCACAAATACTTAACTCTCTCTCATTATGTAATATATCTGTATATCTGTATACATACATACATACATACATACATACATACATACAGGCTCAGGGGACATCATGGAAGGAAGGTAAATAAACTATAATGGCCAAAGATGGGGGCAGGGTGAAGACTGCTACATTCAGTTAGGTGTGATATTTTACCCAGGAAATTGGCCTCCTCTTTGGGTTTAGTCTTTAGTAAAATAATTTTTAAAACATACTTGGAAAAAAGCTTGAGTACACTTTTACTAGTGTTTAAGAGAAAAAACACACCAACACAACAACAAAAACACAAAACCAAACCCAGCCAGGCAAGCTGTAAATTTTGGCAGCGCAGCAGCCTGGAGGAAAAGTGTGGAAAAAGAGCAAAGAGAAAACTCTGCTATTTGCAAGCAGTCACGTGGTGAAAGGCAGTTTTGTAGGGTGAGGAAGCATGTGGAAGAAACAAACGTAAGGAAGAGGAAGTTGTGCTTCTCTGAGTTTGGACTTACAGAAGGGAGCAGGCCCCAGTGTCGAGGCTGCACCCAGGAACTCAGAGGCTGTGGCTGCGTACTCAAGAGGAAGCCAGGCAACCAGGCAGCGTGGAGGGGAGCTCACGAGAGCCCACCTGCAGAGGAGCTACTGGCATCGGGGCTGCTGGGACAGACAGTTCTCTTCACAGTGTGGCCTTGGTGGGCTGCCCATGTCTGGTGAACGCTCTAAACCCGTGTGGACGTGGGCAGCACTAACGGGAACCAGTGGGTTATTTCTGAAGAAGTTGGGGAGCGGGGAGCACACACTGGTCCAGTGCAGAACGAGATGGAGGTGCAGTTAGGAACGGAAAGCTCAAAATACACTGCGCATGTGCAAAACTCGAAAAGGACAAATAGTTCTAAAAAGAAATTTAACTTTTGCAATATGAAAGGAAACTGAAGAGAAACTTAAAAGCAGCAGTGCTTAATTTTGGTATTAATTCTTAAAGTTTTGTTACACATTTCTCCAGAAATATTAAGTAGGAAAATACTACTTTTATTATTGAGTAAATTAGAAATTCTTATCTAAACTGACTGATTTGGGGGGGGGGGTGTAGCTTAGTAACAGAGCACTCACCTGCACACACATCTGAGGTTCCATCCTCAGTACTGGGGAGAAAGGGTCAGGGGCGACTGACTAGACAGGCTCCCTAAATTCTCACTCTTACCTGCCCCTTCTCCTTGCTGTGTTCCTCGTTGAGAACTTGAAATCGATCTGACCACTTGCTTGCCTGGGGGAGAGCAAAACAAATGATATGTCTGTAACACAGAAACACACCACACTGGAGCTTGCTCTCATTAGGCACGTACGAGCCCAACAACCCAGTAACACTTTAGCTGCATTGTTAAGAGTATATATATGGGAGTTATGTTTAAACCCATTTGTCTCTGCTTTTACTGTATGGTTGGGATCAGCAGACATTTCTATTACAGAAATGTCAGGGGAGTCTATCACAACTGAGGGTGTGGGGATGGCCTAGTTGGGGTTACTATTGCTGTGATGAACTACCATGCTGGTTCATGCCTTCTGCCACTGGGGGGTGGGGCAGGGGCTGAACCCAGGTCATCAAGCTTGGTGGCGAAGGCCTTTACCCTGTGAGCCTCTCTTGCCGACTCAAAGGCTTTTAAATAGTAGGAGAGTTGAATTCAGGGCTTATGATCCTCACAGAAGCTATACCACTGACGTACATATAATCTTTTTGATTTTTAATTGCTTTGCATAAACCACTGTGATAAAATAACTTTTATAGTGATTAGAGTCAGATTTCCAAATGAAAACATATAAAATATCAGTTTGCCAATGTAGTATTTTATGTAAACTAAATGTAAGTTTAATGCTTCAACATGCATTCTTTACAAAGATTTGTTTATTTATTATTTATCATTGTTCTATCTGCATGTGTGCCTGCACTCCAGAAGAGGGCACCAGATCTCATTATAGATGGTTGTGAGCCACCATGTGGTTGCTGGGAATTGAACTCAGGACCTTTGGGAAGAAGAGCCAGCACTCTTAACCTCTGGGCTCATCTCTCCCGCCCTCAATATGCACCTTTAAAAGTGAGATCTATATCTGACGTAGGGAGAATATTAAATAACAATGTGAATTGATTGAGGACACTAACTAGTTCAGACTGACATTCTATTGGTGGAAACTGAAACAATTTTAACTACTATTTTGTTTTCACATACATGTGTCAACACCTATTATGAGTTAGGCATGAGTTGGGAGATAAGAGGAAAAGAAAACACATTTGTTGTGAATGACCTTGTTAAGAGCAAAACCCAAGGCAATGGAGACCTGGCTCAGTGGTCAAAAGTGCTTAGTGCTCTTGTGGAGAACGTGGGGTCAGTATCTGCGTCACTTGTGACTGCAGTTCCCTGGGAATGGACCCTGCGTGAGCTTACTGTGTTACACGTAAGCTCACGCAGGTGCACACACAAACAACTAGTGAGCACTACAGGCTGTGGCCGTGGCCAGCACCATGTCCTACCTGGCTGTCAAGGAGCTGCAGCATGTTTTGGAAATCCTGAGGACACGGAAGCCGGTCTTCTTTAACATCATTAACGTCTCTTAAGGTGCCTATGTTGGACTTGACCTGGATATTGGACTTCTGTATTTCTAACAATTGCTACAAGTGAAAAACAATCAGCAGTAGAGATGTCAGGCATTCGTTTAACTGAGAAGTGAAAAGGCTGGGGAGCAGAAAACCACAGTCAACGTTTACTGTCCTTCCAACACTCCTTGTCTGTTTCTCGGCTCCACTCTTTATTTCCACCAGAATGTATAGAGGAAAAGGAAACGAAAACTGATGCTTTAAAAATTAACTGTTGCCGTGCTAAGGCATACCACAACATACATGTGACTGCCAGAGGCCAACTGCAGTCTGCTCCCTCTTGTTCCCTTCCCATGGATTTCAGTGATTGAAAGGGGATGTGAGCAGTGCTCACCACAAGCACTTTACTGGAGGAACCCCTCTCTGGCACCGAAGGAACTTCTGGCCTTTGAAAACAGGTCTTTAAATTTTTAATAGGAACATAACATCTGAGGGAGGAACTGGTATGTCTGTCTCTCTTTCTGTTTATTTTTTGAGGCAGATCTTGCTAAGTTGCCCAAGCTGGACTTGAACTCTTGCTGACCCTGTGTCAGCCTCCAGAATGCTGGATTACTGGGGCATCACCATGCAGATGGTAGTTCCAAGGAGATACTGTAATGGAAGGTCAACACTGTCCAGGAGCCATACCAAGAAATCCATAGGGATGTAAATGTCTTAAGTTCCCAAGGGTAAATATGGGGAAGAAATCTCAGACAACAGGCACTAAAGTTACAAAACAGAAGGGTGGGGAGCCGACTTCATTGTATGCCCCCAGCAACCACTCAAAGCAGGAGGAGGAGCTTTTCAGTAGAGAAGCTTGCTCCCACCAAGGCAGCTCCCAGGTGCTAAGGCCAATGTGAAAGCCACAGATAATGTGTGCACTGGGTACGGCATGATGAAGTGACACGTTTCCCAGATCCTCCCGACATAAACTCTGACGAAATCAGGGTACACTCAAACCAGTCAGATAAACCCCATCAGCAAGGCTTCCAATACACATAACCCACACTTCTCTACAGTAACAAGACTGAAAAGCTACCACAGACAAAAGAAAACCAAGTTTGTTTCTAAAACATGACAGCCCCTAAAGGGAGCCCGAGGATTGTCCTTAGTTCCCTCCTTCTTCCCCGCAGGGCTGTCAGGTCAAAAGGACCCGCAGGGACTGAGGGCCAGGTTCCAGCCCTGGTAAGTGAATCTTCTATCACACGTGTCCATGGACCACGGCTGTTCCCACGCGGCACAAGGCCTACTTGCCACATCCTACTTTCTTTGCAGACCCAGTCCTCTCCAAAGGACAGGTATGGAGTGGGGAGTGCTGGTGTAGACATTCTGGTCTGTGATATGTAAACATGTTTTTGTTATAATCCCAAGTGGGGGATCTTAGTTTGTCCACGCCTGTTAAGCGCCTCGTGCTGAGCATAGTCTTTGCCAGCTGGAGTTAGTTGAATTCTGAGGAACTTGAGGGATATAAATATGACAGCCCAGAGGCACAGTGGCTTGGAAGAGGCAGAGGAGGACTGCTTGCTGTGCTTGCTGGTTACTGGGACGTCTGGATTTCCTGACGATGGATATTGGTATTACCGCCCCCCAAAAGAATCCTACGACCCTACCCAGCAGGAAGAAGTAAAGAAGGCTATGTCCCCTTTCCCTTACAACCTTCTTTATCCCCTACCTGGGGTTGGGGAGCTGGAAGGGAAGTAAAAGCTTTAAGGAACCCCCAAATAAGGTAGTGTTTGAAAAACTATCGCCTACAGAGAGGGCTAGATTTAGATTCTTCCTCCCTCTCCTCTCGCCTTGGTGATCTGATCAGCCTTTCTATCTACTACTATGAACATTCTAGAATTTGCAGAGGGGTCTGTGATTTAAGGCTATTTAAACCTAACCAGGCAGGAAAATTTCTTCTGGGAGCTATAGAAACAGTTCTGTAAGTGTTTTGAACAAGAACCTGGGGACAGACTACCCACTCGTAACAAAAATATCTCTCTCACCTGCCCTCCATCCTCTGGGCTTCGTGCTCCCTGGGATGCCCAGGAAGAGGGCCATGCGTGCTGGGCACGGGAAAGACCTGATCCTCTGGCCACAATGCCATGCCAACAGCGCATGTCAAAGCACGAAACCCTTTGAGAAATTCTAGGCTACATGCTTACGTATTCTAATGCTGAGTTCTTAGAAGTTAATTCCTTAAATTCCTTCATAAACATCTCCTTGACCTTTTCCATTTCATCGAGTAACTTCTCCTTTTCTTCCTCCTTCCATCTTTCAAATAGCTTCAAAAAGTCGTCTTCTTTTGTTTTCTGCATTTCATATTCCTGGAAATATTTGAATATGTGTCATTAAAGGCTCTGGGTGAAACAGATATGTAAATTCTGAAACAAATCACAGCCTCACCCCAATTCTTTGCATTGCACCTGAAATAACACTTTCTAAACCCGCAGGCCTAATGCAATGATTCTTCCATGTTGACACATGCCTGGAGAACAGGAAGGATGGCTCAGTGGGTCAAGGTACTTGGCGCTACACCTGACAACTTGAATTTGATGGCAGGGCTAACACAGTGAAAAGAAAAACCTGACTTGCACAGCTGTCCTGATTCACATATGCACAGGACACACGCACATACATATAAATAAACACAAATTAAGAAAGAAACACAACCAAAACCCACATTTGGAGATTGGAGATATGGCTCAGTGGTCAACACTGCTTGTTGCATAAATGTGAAGACCTGAGTTCAAATCCCTAACACCCATGTATACAGTCGGGATAGCCCCGCACATGCCTATAACCCCTGTAGCCTTGTCCAGATTCAGCGAGACCCTGTCTCAGAGGACTGAGGCCTCCGGCCCAGCATGCCCGCCCACATGCCCGCACACCAAAGCCAGCATCCCCGCTGCCTGCATCTTTTACGGCGCAGGCCAGAGCACTGTGGCCCACCTTAGAGAACCGGACTGCATGAGAGTGCTGGGCAGACTCCAGCTGCGACCGGGTGAGTTGCAGCTGCTCCTTCAACATGTCCATTTCCTTCTGCAGCCTGTCTGTCTGGGCCTTTGTGTTACACTCTGCTGCAAGAGAAAACCTCGTCAGGACGCCATTCCTTACAAATTAACCTGAAAACTCACAGGGCACGGCTGTATGACCAAGGAAAATGCTCTCACTCGGGACACTACTACTTAATTGATGCCACGAGCCCAGTCTTGTTCTTTAGTGTTGGTCTGGAGCCCTTCCTGTGACCAGACATTCCAACAGTTTGAGTAGCTTCTTTTAGCCACTCACAGTACTGAGGATCATCTGTGAGAGCCTTGTGCAGGGAGCAGTCCTGCTGGCTCTGCCCCACTGGCACTCTGGACCTTTTCAGAGATGTCCGTCTCAGAGCGGAGAAGCAAAGGCTTCACCCACAAGTCCCACAATACTGAAAGCCTGAAGTCCCACCATCAGCACTGTTTGCACTCCCACCCAGCATCCCCAAGGTCCCTATCGGTGAGCACAGAGGGGCTGGGGATTCAAGGCGCAAGCTGGGGCAGTCATCTGTCAACTCGGGCAAAAGCGAAGAACTGAGAAGCTGTCAAAGGAAGCAGCAGGTGAAGGGAAGGATACTTTTGTGCGTGTACTTACATGAGGATGTACACATGACTGAATGGGTACACATGGGCTGTGAGTGCGGACATGAAAGGTATGGAAACCAAAGCAGAAAGTCAGAATCTCAAAGATGACCTGAAGAGACAATACTCATTTCAGAGTCCGAAATGCTCTCTGACACGAGTATGAGATAGAATAAGAAACTGAAACAGAGAGACAGAGGTCAGTTTCACACTGGAGAATGGTAGGTCAATTGCACATAGTTCCACATTTCCACGTTTCCAATATTTGCTTATTTGTATCAGTGGTGCATGGCTTATACTGACATTTTCTGCTACCTGTTCTGCTTCTACTACAAGTCGTAACAGGCAGGAATAGAAACAGACTGGTCCCAAGCGAAGGAGACCAGTGTAACTACCGAAAACACATCTGTAGGCTGCAGCGGCTCAAAGCCTGGCCTGCTTGGGGAGGAGGAGACTGCATTCTCTGAGAACGTTCAGATCGTGGGAAGACTGACTAGTTCCGGGTCTTCACTTCTACCCCTCCTTTCCAGTTACTTTCCATTAGCACCCAGACATAGTTACTCAACATAAGACAACTCCCTCTCGTCTCCACACTTCAATGGAGGTGACGCGTCAGGTCTCCTGCCTTCCTTCCCAACACACACTGCTTACATATACAGCTATGCCTGTTAAGAGGATTTCCTCATTGACTTCCAACTCCGCTCACTCAAACTGACCTGTCGTCAAGGCCAATGACCTGTGCGGCCATGATGAATTCTCTTCTGCACCCCAGTCTTTGCCTCTGAATAGCTGACATACTTGACCATGGCCATCTTTTTGGGACACTTTACTCTTGCTGTTCAAGGCAGCACACTCTCTAGGTCATCCTCATTGTCACTCTCTCTCTATCTGCCACTATTGGCCTTGGGTCTTAGGGCCTCTGCCTGGATGACATCAGCCAGCCCACTGTCTCCAGTTTCCAGATCCCTCTGTCTACCCTGAGCCTCCATTTGCAAATACCACCCACATGACTCGCCTTCTCTTGTATGTGTGATGTTAACGTATGCATGGCCAACACAAGCTCTCCTGTCTCCTCCAACCCCACACCCTCTACCACAGAAAGTATTCCTCTCAATAGGAACAGGTCTTTGTTTCACCTGTCACCTCCACCCCAGAGCTCTGTAGGCTCTGTGTCCAACACATGTTCTTTTGATGCCCCTCTGCCCTGCAGCCAGCCTGGTCTTGGCTTCTCTCCTCTCACTTGGACTTCTACGCATCTCCTCATTCTACCAGCTTCCACTGTTGCTCCTGCATCCCTCAGCAGCCAGAATGTTTTCCTTAGGGGAAAAATGACACCATCATTCTCCTCCACAAAAAAAGTCATCCTGTGGCTCTTCCCATTGTATTCATGTACTGCCCACAAGCCAGGGCAGTCAGTGGTCTCTTGAGATCTCTCCCCTAGGCCTTCAGCCTTCCCACACACCACTGCCTTGCTCACACCCACCTCCTTTCTGTTCCTTAAACACAAGGCACAGTCTTGTCTCCTGGGCCTCACACTAGCAGCCCAGGTACCTGGACTACTCTAGTCACTCTCATCAGACTATGGCTTCTTCACAGGCCTTCACTCTGGCTGGAAATGGCTCCCTCAGAGAGGCCTTCGAAGGCCACCTGAGAGGATTCTCCCTCTGTCCTGCTTTTGTCCCTTGCAGCCATTGTTACTGTCTTTGCATCTGGCACATGGAAAACAGTACGGGTTTAAGTGTCGATTTAGCCCTCTCTTAGAAGGCAAGACTTGCTGACAGCTGTGTCCAGCAGCTAGGGCACCCTGAACTCGAACCTCAGGGGCTCAGCGTTCACTCACTCAACATACTCACAGGCCGTGAGACCTTCCTTCAAAAGCACCGATGAGTGCGCTGGACCACGTCTCTTGAGAAAGCAAAGAGGGAGAGGAAGGAAACAGCTCTGACCCAGAGCTTGTGCCTTACCAAGGTGAGACTCGGGGGCGTGGCGGCGTTGAATGTGGCTCTGTAGGAAGGCTTGGTTCATAAAGGCCTTGTCGCAAAAATGGCACTGAAAGGAGAACAACAAATTCAAGTGTCTACTGTGACTCTCCCCATTTCCTTGCAGGTAAAACAAGGGATCAGAGACACAGCTTTTTCACGGCTTTCCTCCTAAAAGACTCAGGATGTTGGCTAGTGATACTGATTCAAAGGGCAAATGTAAGGTAAGAATGGCCTTCCCAAACTAAAGTCAGTCAATGAAATATCTTTTGACAGTTGACACGGCCCTTCTGGTAATTTCTGAAAGCCCAATGATGTTTCTACTACATGGGGTTTCCATCTCTTACCACTACTTTGTTCAAGGCAGGAGGAGAAACTCCAGAAACCAGCTCTGCTGAAACCCTGACATAGGATTTCCAGTTTCCAAATATTTGAGAAATTTCCATTATTTAAGTCATGTAATTGATGGTATTTGTTATGGTAGACGTGTGTGTGTGTGTGTGTGTGTATGTGAGAGAGAGAGAGAGAGAGAGAGAGAGAGAGAGAGAGAGAACAAGAGAGACAGAGAAATGTTTTAAAACTAAAAACATTCTATGAATGTATATATTCATAAACAAAACCTTTTGTTTTTTCAAAATAGGCTTTCTCTGTGTAGCCCTGGCTGTCCTGCAACTTGCTCTGTAGACCAGGATGGCCTTGAACTCACAGAGATCCACCTGCCTCTGCCTCCCAACTACTGGGATTAAATGCATGCACCACCATTGTCTGGCTCATATAAACCTTTCAAAGGTACATGGTATACAACAAACATAAAGGAGAATACAGTGACACAAAAATTTTCTCTGGAAATGGATGGAAGGAAACTATTTTAAAAAATTAAGTGTGTGATGTGTGACCTCTGGAGTTGGTCATGCTGCAGGCGATCGGCTACACTCAAGAGTATGTAGACATCACAAACTGGACTCCATCGTTTTTAGTTTACAGAGGACATGAAGTTGGGTGGGAGTAGGTCTGGGAGGACTGGGGGAGGTAAATATAATCAAAACATGCTATTAAACTCTCAAAGAGTTAAAAATATTGAAATAGATAATGGAAAATAATTTTAAAAAATCTTAAAGTCCTCCCTTTCCACTGAACTAAAGTCCAAGTGGATCAAAGACCTCAACATAAAACCAGACACACTAAATCTGCTAGAAGGAAAAGTGAGGAAGAGCCTAGAACTCATTGGCACATGAGAAAACTTCCTGAACAGAACACCAAGAACAGCACAGGCTCTAAGAGCAACAATCAATAAATGGGACCTCATGAAACTGAAAAGCTTCTGTAAAGCAAAGGACACTGTCAATAGAACAAAACAACAGTCTACAGACAGGGAAAGGATCTTCACCAACCCTATATCTGACAGAGGGCTAACATCCAGAATATATAAAGAACTCAATAAATTAAACTCCAACAAACTAAATAATCCAATTAAAAATTGGGGTACACAGCTAAACCGAGAATTCTCAACAAAGGAATATCGAATGGTGGAGAAACACCTAAAGAAATGTTCGACATCCATAGTCATCAGGGAAATGCAAACCAAAACAACTCATCAGAATGGCTAAGATCAAAAACTCAAGTGACAATACATGCTGGAGAGGATGTGGAGAAAGGGAACCCCTCCTCCATTGATGGTGGGAATGTAAACTTGTACAGCCACTTTGGAAATCAATCTGGTGCTTTCTCAGACAAATAGGAAGAGTGCTTCTTCAAGATCCAGCTATACCACTCCTGGGAATATATTTGAAAGATGCTCCACCATAAAACAAGGATATCTGCTCAACTATGTTCATAGCAGCTTTATTAACAATAGCCAGAATCTGGAAACAACCCAGATGTCCCTCAACTAAAGAATGGATACAGAAATTATGGCACATTTACATAATGGAATACTACTCAGCTATTAAAAAGAAGGAAATCATGAAATTTGCAGGCAGATGGATGGAACTAGAAAAGATCATGCTGAGGTTAAAGATCATCTGGGCGAGGTAACCCAGAACCAGAAAGACACACATGGTATATACTCACTTTTAAGTGGATATTAGCCATACGATACAGGATAAACATACCCAAATCCACAGACCTAAAGAAGCTAAGTAACAAGGAGGACCCTAAGGAGGATGCTTAATTCTCATTCAGAAGGGCAAATAGAATAGAGACTGAAAGTGGCTGAAGAGAGGGAACAGGACTAGAGCCTACCATAGATGTCCTCTGAAAGACTCTGCAGGGGATCAAAGCAGATGCTGAGACTCTTAGCCAAACTTTGGGCAGAGTGCAGGGAATCTTATGAAAGAAGGGGGAGATAGAAACACCTGGAGGGTCAGCTCCTCAAGGAGAGCAAAATCTGGGCCCAGGGGTCTTTTCTGAGACTGAGATTCCACCAAGGACCATGCATGGAGAAGACCTAGAATGCAGAGATGTAGCCCATGGCAGCTCAGTCTCCATGTGGGTTGCCTAGTAAGGGGAGCAAGGGGCTGCCTATGATATGGACTCAGTTTCCTGTTCTTTGATCACTTCCCCCTTGGGGGAAGTCTTGATTAGACTTGATAGGTGGGGGTCAGATGGTAGGGGAGAAGTGTTCCCACCCTTTCTAAGGACTAGGGGATGAGGACAGGGAGGAAGAGGGAGAGAAGGTGGGACTGGAAGGAGACAAGGGAGGGGGCTACAATTGGGAAGCAAAGTGAATAAATTATAAAAAATAAATTTAAATTAAAAAATTTCCCCAAATAGAGGATGTAAATACAGCAAAACACCAGCACACATCCCATCTTAGACGTGGGTGTATGTGTTAGTTACACTGTTCTATGTACTCTTTCCACACATCGTGACTCCATTGTTCATGCCTATTAGTTTTTCCTTTTACCACATTTCATATGAGGATATTCAGCAGAGTTGTTTTCATTTTACTATATGTTGTAAATTTCATATAATAAAATATTGAGGTAAAACACAATATACATTGTCACTATAACCCCTTTGCACATTTTGACAGCACACAACCATGTCATGCTCATGTTCTCTGTGGGAGAAAAGCCTTCAAGAAGTGGATATCCTCATGTGTTTTATTCACACTACATAACTCCCGTGATTTCTTGAGGCAAAAGGAAATGGGGACAAAGAGAAGTGACAGAGAAATGAGATCAGGATTTCTGAAGGTGAACTGGATCACATGGCTTGCCCAACTTCTTTGAAAAGAGTCGGGTGCCTCTAAAATCTGTCTGGAGAGGTGAAGAAAAGTTCAACTGAGATTGTAGTAACTCAGCTCTGGTGTTTGAGTACCACAGGGCTTCTGCACCTCACTCTCGGGTTCTGGGTAAAAGAACTAACGACACTTAAACATGACCACACAAAGCCCATGAGCGGCTATGAGTAGGTAGAGTGACCACTTCCATGCCACAGAGTAGAACCAACGTTTGGGAGAGTTGAGCAATATGGTAAGGTCCAGCAGTTGAGACAGGAGTACAGAAGCTGCTTAGAGAGAGTCCTTCTTTCTGTTCTCCATTGGGCAGAAGCAGGTGATCAGATTCTGTAGCATGACCTCCAGGGAGCCACAGGACGGAATGTGTCCACCACTAACTAAATGATTCCCACTCGGTTCTTTTGTCTTTCTAAGTTCTGACAGCATCACTCTAAGTCGAGGAATTTCTTATATTCTGAAAGTGCACATAGGCCCTCAACAAATGATCTTAGACTGAAGGTGTGAGAGAAAGAGAGAAGGGAAGGGCGAAGAAGAGAGAGAGAGAGGTTGATTGATTATATCTCTGTCCATCTAGAGCCAAGTCTCCTTTTGAAGCCTGAGGGCAGAGTCTCACTTAACTCACAGTCCCCTACAGAATCTGATTCCGTTGACCTCCCCAAACACCAGAAAGGTGTGGCTGTTCCCTAACCCCATTCCACACCTCTGGAATCAGAATCCCCTAGGCATTACAATCTCCTGGCAGGTAAGGGAGGGCCATGAGGAGCGTGTGGCCATTAAAACACATCTTTTCAATTAAAATATAATTAAATGTGTGTTCGTGTGTGTGTGTGTGTGTGCTTGGCCACTGAAATACATCTCCAAGTAAAAAGTAATTAAATATGTGTGTTTGTGTGTGTGTGTGTGTGTGCTTGGCCATTAAAAAACATCTCCAATTAAAAAATGTGTGTGTATGTGTGCTTGGCTATTAAAAGACATCTCTAATCTAAAAAATTTAGTATCTGCACACATATGAATGTACATGTGCACACGCTGGAAAGGAGGCTCCGTGGTTAAGAGCACTGGCTACTCTTACAGAGGACCCACATTTGATGCCCAACCACCACACTGCAGCTCACAGCTGTCTGAGGCTCCAGCCCCAGGACAGGAGGAAATCAAGCTGGTACTAATCTGGACGTTTCTTCCCTGCTGTCTAGCTTCCATGGCCCCGTAAGATGCTACGAGGGCTGCTGAGGTAGAAAAGATATCAACAGTCTCAGCAAGCTGCGAAACCTGCAAATCACACAACAATCACCCTGGAAAAATTAGCGCCAAAAGTGGCCCGAGTGTTATGGAGGTAACCAGCAGCTCAGGAACCAGCGTGGAAGGGAGAGCAGGAAGCTTGCAAGACCACACATCAGGAAGATTCCTTAGACACAACGTCTTCTGGACATGGCCAGGCCAGGGCACTCATGAGCTCCTAGCAGCCACAGCTGCCAGCATAAGACCCACACGAGATCAAGCTGGTCAACACTCCAGCTTGGAGAATGAACAGGTTTCTGGGATCCTCCGCTAGCTCAGTAGCTTACTGGCAGAGGGACAAATAGGTTTTCTTCTGTGGTGTAGTTTGCCAATGTTCCACTAGAGGGCTACTACACACAGGACAAAGCACTGGGTTGGATTATTGTTCTGGCAGTAATTGATTAATTTCAGGTAATTAATTAAATTTTGTGACTGCATCCTAAAGTCACAAAATCAAGTGTCTTTCCCTAAATTATTTAACTGCCCAAATATAACCTGGAGTTTCAACACTTTTGCTATCTGCTCTCTATTCATGGCTGTAGTCCCCCTGTGCCATCCTGTACCGCAGCCTTACACCGAAAGCGGGATAACAGAAGCCGTAAGCCACCACCAGAAAGCCACCAGGGAAGCCAAATGTGCATGTCCACTGAACCCACACTGCCCGTCTCATCTCGTGGGACACCTCATCTTAACAGGCAGCTGCTGCGAACGCCCCATTTCCAGAAAGGAAAGCTAGAAATGGAACGACTTGCATTATACCCGAACCTGTGCGGTCTAACTGTGAAACTGTCACCCTAAAAGTCACAATGGTGTGTTGCGTAACAGAGGACAGCAGGAAAAGACGATGCAGGAACTTCTGCCTTAATGTCTCACATGAACCCACACACACACTGTCAACAGAGAGTCTGCCGAGCGCTGAGCTGACAGGCATCACCGGTGTGAGAAGTCCTTGCCTTTACATATTTATAGTGTCCATACTTCATATTTGTTACCCATTTCAGCCACTAGCAATTATTTCTATGGTGACTGAAAGATACAACTTTTGCTATGTGTATTAATATTTCACTAGATTACTACCCAACTAGAGAACAATACAATTACTTCCAGTGTTTAAGTAGCATGGATTCCATTCACTGTACAAAAAAAGTTATCATCATTATTTACAGGTCTGTAGTTTTTAAACAGCGTTTGAAGACAGCAGGTATCATTTGAGGAGAGTGCCTCCTGTGTCTAGCCAAGACCAGGCATTTCCCTGAGCTGAAATACACTTCAGTGCTGCTGTGCAGTTTGTCAACTGCACCACTTCTCTGCCCTAGATGCGCGTCTGCCACACTGAAGCGGTTTCAGCTCCCATAT
The DNA here is from genome assembly GCA_028658305.1 of Pachyuromys duprasi. Taxonomy (NCBI): domain Eukaryota; kingdom Metazoa; phylum Chordata; class Mammalia; order Rodentia; family Muridae; genus Pachyuromys; species Pachyuromys duprasi. Next base: position 59,609,798 of record CM053745.1, read on the forward strand.
TCCGAAGACTGCCAGAAGCCACTTAACGAGTATGTATCCCCAACGTGTAAAACGGAAAGTGAAATCATCCTGTCAACCTGCTCTTTACTACTTTTTAATCAAAGTTTGTTCTTCCTTCAACTAAGCACAAACTGGGCCTCTCTGATCTGAAACCCCCAAATCCAGATGCTCCAAAGCACAGCCATCTCCCCACAAGTGTAAAATTCCACACCCAACTCCATGTGACAGTCTCAGAACACGGAAGAACTGTAAAAAAACAACTCCAGGGTGCACGGATAAGCTGCATTTGAAGCCTCAGACAATTTTCTACTTAGATTTGGGTCTCCTGCACTGGAGAGCCTTTATTGCTCTTGCAGAGGAAGCATGTGAGAATCTCAGCCTCCACGTCAGGTGGCTCACACACCACCAGCTCCAGCTGCAGGAGATCTGACCTCTCTGGCCCCCTCATGGCACTGCACTCACTCCTGTGGGCACACCCTTGCACACACATGCGCACACACATATAAGCATTTAGGTTTGAGTCCCAGCCCCAGGATACCTTAGGAGATGAATACAAATATTGCAAATTTCAAAACATTTCTGGTCCTAAGCATTTCAAAGCAGACACTCAACCTGTACAGCGATTTCAAAATTGCAGTCTTTATCCTGGGCTTAGTGTCTAATTAATAATAAAGAGATTATGCTTAGAATACAGAGGTGTTTAGCTCTTTAAGTGCTAATGTTAGTGTTCTTGTCCATGGGGACTGCACACATGGAACATTTGAGTCTGTAGCTCACTGTGAGACCGTTCCTCTGTGGGAATCAAGCAGGGGTAGAGGAGCTACAGAACAGTGCCAACTGCAGGTAACAAGAGTCTGGGTGAAGGGTTCATGAAGGCTCCCGGTTTTATTTTGGCACTTTTCTGTCATTTGGAAAACACCCTGAATTTTTAAAAGGGGGGGGTTCACATATTTTATCATATTCCAGGTCATTTCAATAGCAACTTGTACAAAACTGGTTTTTTCACAGCATCTATTGTAAGTAGGAAACAGGCTCACCAACCAACACCTGGATAACCTCATAAGCCCTGTACAGTGCAATATTATAATATTATTAAGGTATTTAGTTATCAATCTCTTGGCGCTGCAGAAGGTAATGAAAATTTCCCGCTGCTGATTAAAATGAAGGAACAGTGTCCCACCTGGTAGTAGCTGGCTTTGGCCTCTATCATCAGCTGCTGCGTGGACAGCATCTTCTTCCTGCGTTTACACTCCTCCTTAAGCAGCTTGATCTCGCTGGCCTGCTTGGTGAGCAGCTGCTTGCTCTGCTCGTAGTCACTGATGCTCAGGCGCAGCCTCTCCTCCACCAGGTTCAGCTGCGACGTGAGGAAGTCCTGCGAGTGCATCAGGTATTCGATGGTGAGCTGTGCCAGGCGGATCAGCTTCAGCAGCACGGGGTCCACCCCCGACTGGCAGTGCGGGCACTTCTCGTCCTCCAGCTTGCAGAAGGTGATGTTCATGATGTTCTCCTGCAGCGTCAGGACGTCCACGGCGCCGGCAACCTTGTCCACGTCGATGGCGCTCAGCCGCCTCCAGTCCACGCTCTCCAGCCGCGGCCGGAACTGGAAGAAGGGCAGGGGGCCCGTGGCCGCGCTGGCGGGGATGAAGGCCATGGGGGCCGCGCCTGCGGCAGGGGCGTCGGGCCCCTCGGGGCTGTTGGCCAGAGGGTAGTACACGTGCTTCTGAAAGGGCTGCGGAGGAAGAGACAGCGCGGCGGGAGGCGGGAGAGCTGGGGAGCCAGGAGTCCCAGCGCACCCGACCGTCCCTGCCCTGCATCTTGGGACAGGAACCTCGGGCCTCGTGCATCTTACCATGCTTGCAAGCCAGCCGGCCGCCTAAGCTTGCGCCTGAGGGGCGGAGCAGTGTCTTCTACTTGGCCTGGGCCGCTTAGGGGCCGCCGCCGCCACACCCCTCGTGAGCTGGAGAAGGCCCAGGCGCCCGCTTCGGCGGCGGCGGCCTGAGATCTGGGCGTCCAGGACGTTGCTATGGCAACGCCCAGCCCCGACCTGGAGCACTGGGCGTGTCAGCCCACGCGCGCTCAGCATGCGCCCAGGGACCTGCGGAAGCAGAAGGACAAGGGAAGACCTCTTGGACCAGCCGGAGACTGGTCCACACTCCTCGTCCGCCTGTGGCGGGCGTCTCCTGGTGGTCACCTCCCCTAACGTCACCCTCGGCTCAAAAGACTGGGCCCACTAAGCCCCTAAATCGTGCTTGGGGTCACGTGTTCAGAACCTTCAGTCCGAGCTGCGGCCTTCTAAGTATCCATCCCTATGTTAGCGTTAGGTTTTGGGCTTGGAAATACACGTTCATCTTTTTAATCTTTTCCACACATTTGGGAAATGTGTACCTACAAAAGTACAAGGTTAATTGAGGGCGTAAGGGCTGTTTGAAAATCTGGGCAGGGCGTTCTGCATGTTGACTGTGGAATTAATTGTATGGATGTACACATTTGCCAAATTTAGCGGAATTGTTCTTTTAAAATTAAGGGTGTGTTTTGTATATTACACCACAGTAAGGCTAAGCTTGTTACTTAGCCTTTCCAAATATCTTACTTTCAACGTACTTTCAAATGGGATTGTTCTTTTTCTGGGCGCTGGCAGCTTGGCTTTGAATCTTGTTAAATGCAAACCAAACAACTCGCCCAATATAAACAACAGTTTGTCATTCCAAATGCATTTCTCAAAACGTTGAAGAAAAAAACGGCTGAGAACTTCCACCTCCAACTCCCTATGACGTTTCACAGGCCTACAGTATTTACCTTACAGATTTCTGTCGGTGCTGCATTCTTTAAAAAATTCTAGCAGCGGCTTGCAGACCCCAGGCCTCTCACTGCAGGGGTCTTCTGGAGGTTGCCCGTGGTTACCTCCAAGATCAAGGAGCTGAGGAAAAGCCAGGCATTCCTCAATCCACCAGGGAGGCCCTGCTTGGACCAACCATCAGGATTTTTTTTTTCTTTCCTAACAACCAAATACGTGGACAGAAGAAAGGAAAATACAATTCACAGTAATTATCTGGAAGTAAAGTGGTCACCAACTATTTCGAGCACTTTCCATGTAATGTAAACAAATCCACAGAAAGTGTCCAGGAACTAACACATGCACCTCGTGCTTTCACAGGATGGCAGAGAGATAAACACATTTTACTGCAACCTCGCATACAAGCCCTAGGGACATAAATAGCTGTAAAGGCCGACTCTTCCGTGTACCTGGTGCTTGACCTAGAACACATCTGTTGACCCTGACCCCCTCGGTTTCCCCATCTGCTGAGGTACTGGGATACTGACCTGGCAGGTTTGTGGGTTCTGGGCTCCATCCACTGGGCTGGCAGGATCAGAGGGAACAGGAGAGGTGTGTAGCTCACCGCTGTATTTCCAGCACCTAGTGCAGCACAAGAAAGGAAGGGGCATTCAGAGAGTGCAGAGATTAAAATAACAAAACAACAAAAAACGGCTGAGTTATTCGTTCCGTTAAGAAGCTAATGAATGACTCCAGGCCCGTAGCCCTATTTTCTTTGCCTTTGGCCTGTTAAAGGGACGAACCCTTGATCTGTTCCGAAGGCCTGCCAGCTGAACTGAACACCCAGCAAGGACGCGCGCAGGCCCAAGGTACAACCTTGGCGGTCGCGGCGCCTAGGGCATCTGCGGTTTGCCATCCTTAACCCCTAGGTCGAATCCCAGCCACAAGATGGCCGGAACAGGAAGGCAGGGGGCATACTTTCCTGTTCCCCTGTTCCCATCCCAGACTGGGTTCCCATTCCTGGGCAGCCTACTGTTCTGGGCACAGCGCACGGTGCTGCAGGCCTGAGGAACCCGAAAAGACAAAGGCTCGGGAGCCGGGTCCTAGGAGGCAAAAGATGGTTGAAGGCAGAGGCGGATCTGCAGCTTTGCGGATCTCAGCAAACAGGGAAGAAGGCCCGACTTGGCCTCGCCAACAGAGATGCAAGATGCTCTGTGCTGCTGAATCCCGGAGGACGCCTGGAGCATCCTAGACCTCGGCTCACCCCAGCCGCGCGCTCCTGGGCGAAAGCCGGGCGCTGCAAGCCACGGGGTGTCGCGGGGGACCCAGATCCCCAGATTGCTCCTGGCGCAGAGGCGGGGCTCGCGGAGGCCGAGGAGCGACCGAGCAGGGAGAGGCAGGCCGGCTCCTTCTTCCAGGGTGCAAGATAAAGCGTGTCTCGCCTGGGCAAGTTGCGACGAGCCGGGTAGCCTGGCCTCGCTCCTTGTCCTCCCAGGCTCCGGGCCGTGGGTGGCTAAGGCTGCCCCACCCCCCTCCCGCCCCCTCCCCGGTACGATCTTCTGGTGGCCTCTTCTCCTCGCTACCCGGCTCCTCTGGCAGCTGGGCGGGACCACCCGCGCCTAGACCGCAGCACTAAAATGCGCTCCGCCAATCCGCAGCTGCTGCAGACACGTGATGCTTTGCTGAGCGCCGTTGCTGACTCCCGGTGCTAGCCCCGGGAAGACTTTTCAGCAACAATCCAGATTCCCTTGTACGGATAGTTCCCTCTGTCTCAGCTCGCCGTTTCCCATGAAGGGCCGGTGTGAACTTTCTTCTCTGGAGAGATACAGTTTATCTGCAGATATCTGCAGATAAAAGAGAGCTTCAAGAGTCTAAACATGGTTGTGTTCTAGAGCGGAGAGAAGCATAGTGCCCCCATAAGAGCACCATATCTAAGAGGATGGTGTTCATTCGTGATGAGCATGTGTTAGGAAACTAACAAGATTGCAGAGTTGATTGACCGCAGGAACTAGGTTTTTTAACACACTGGAGAGAAAATCATGTTATGCCTGAAATCTGTCCTACACTTGGCCTTTCAGTTAATTGATATACAAGAAACAATTTTAGTCCACCTTGAGGAATTAAAAGCATTACAAATGTGGAAGATATTAGCACAAAGTAATATGCTGGTTAACCAGTCACTTAGGAATGTGACAATTCAGTTAAACGAATTGCCTCCATCAGATCCTGTAGGCATGTCTGCGGAGCATTTCCTATCTTACTGTCTCACAAGAGACCGCCCAGCTCAATGTGGGTGGTTCCACACTTGGGTAGGTGATCCTGAATTGTATTTTTTTTTTAAAGGAAATGGAGCAAGTTATGAGGAGCAAGCCATTAAGCAGCATGTCTCTGAGGTCTCTGCTTCTTTTCGGCCTCCAGGTTTCTTTCTTAAGAGACCCAGACCCATGGAGTCTCTTCATGATGGATTGTTTTCAACACGTAAACCCAGCGCTGCTCTGTGTCACAGCGATTATCTCAGCAACAAGAACGTAACTACACGTTGACATATAATAGTTTCCTCTGAGTATGAAACACTGCAGGCTGCAGGGAAGCTCTGTAAGCAAGAAGGTAAACAACCCAAAATTGTTCTAGGTAGTTTCTGAAACTGACCAGATCTACTAGGCTCCTTCCCATCACAGTAAGCAATGAAAGCTGAGCTACCTCTTAGACTAAGGGTAGCTGAACTGCAAACAAGACTCAGAGACCAGACCAGATGCCTGGGAGGAGCAGGAACCAGCAGAGCTTCCTGGAAGAAGTTTAGAGCAGAGTCACTTGGAGAAGACACTCTCAACCTGATGAGTTAGTTCCCTGCAAGCTGTGCAGTGTGCTCCAGGTTCCCAGCTTTTGTGAGCTGTCAGCCATGCTGAGATGGGCATTGCTCCTGTACGTAACCCCAGTAAAACTCATTGGTTCACCAAGCTGGATTTTGTGGTATCTATTCTTTGGTCTGTTAGGAGAATCTGCTCTGGTGTGAGTAGACATGTGTTGTATCTTGTCAGGGAAAGTTTTGTCACACAACACCAGGCCAAATGTCAATAATCATTTTTAAATGAAATGCCTGGATAAATGTATTAAAAGTGCATTTAAAAAGGATAACATATATAAAAGAAATATCCATAATGTTCTCTATAAGACATCTACTCTAGCTAGGCATGGTGGTACACACCTTTAATCCCAGCACTCAGGATGCTGAGGCAAGAGGCTCTCCATGAGTTCAAGGCCTGCCTAGTCTACATAGTGAGTACCAGGACAGTAAGGGCAGCATAGTGGGACTATGTCTCAAAAAAAATCCCATTTAAATAAAAGATGACATATAGATTTAATGTGGCAGTGTTGCCAGTCATCTGGGTTAAGGTGTGTAAGAGATTCAGTATTGGGTCTGGACCCCCAGGACCAAGTGCCCAGCACAAAGGAGATTTGCCCCAGAGGGACAAAGAACAGGGAATAAGAGACAAAAACAGAAGAGAACCGACTAAGTGGAAATGAACAAGAAGAGGGTCAGGGACATTTGTCCCAGTGGGGATGAAGGGCTGCCTCTGGATAGAGAGCAGGCAAATGGCAGTTTATAAAGGTAAAGGGGACCCCCCCCCCGCCCGTATTAGGATGAGGTATTTAATTTTAACTGAGCATGTTAATTAGGTGAGCCAGAGGGGCCTTTGATTGCTGGACTTTAATACTTTGACAGCTGGACCTTGGTAGTCAGCCTCAGAAGGAAGTGGCCAAATAAGGGACCAGAGTTTGAGGGCCAGCTTTAGGAATGTGATCTAACAGTTTGCAGCCAGGCAGGGAGAATGGGGAGAAGGATGTGGCCGGTGGGAGCCACATTTGCCTTGCTGTGGCTGGCTAGAGTTCCTTCAAGGTGTGGGGTTATTTGGTTTTGAAAGGGAGTCTCGTGCACTCCAGGCTGACCTCAATTCATTGGCATGTGCCACCACCCAGGTTATGGGGTGCTGGGTGAGCCCAAGGCCTTGTGAACACTAGGCACGCACTCCACCAACTGAGCCATTTCCTTTGTTCTCAAGAGTAATCGTAAGGAGGCGAGGCAGGTGACAGCAAACAATGTTTTTTCCCCTGGAGACTATGGTCCAACACAATGCATGCTGCTCACCACGCCCATGCCTGCACACAAGTATCTGTGTTCAACGGTGTTAGGCACTGGTGTTGGACACTAGGGCTTGGTTTCCGTCCTAGGTATGTGGAGGATGAGCATTACTGTACCCTGGAAAGGTGAAACAACCATCACCCTTGGCTGCTTTGCTCATGTGGGTGTTCGGGAAAGTTTCTCACAAATTAGGACGTTGGTGGTTATCTAAAGACTATAACTTTCTAAAGTAGTGACGTCAGGGAAGACAACGCTGCGGCACATCCAGACCTCCTTTCTCGTCTCAAGGGTGGAGCTTAACTTATGGGGGACGTTGTTTCAAACTTTCATTTAAGAATCACTTAGTGTGTGTGTGTGTGTGTGTGCATGGATGTGTGTACATTGTCTGTGTGTGCATGCATGTTTGTTTGCTTGTGTGTATATGTGCACGTTTGCATATGTGTGCATGCGTGTTTATGTGTATGTGGTGTGCTTCTGTGTGTGTGTGTTAGTGCGTGTATGGGCAAGTGTGTGCCACAGCTGGTACACATAGCTGGTGGAGTCTGCCAGCAGACCAAAGTAAGCTGAAGGGATCTGAAGTGGCCACAGGAGTATGGACTTTATCCTCACCCCTTTGGCGGCAGAGGAAAGTGTACTGACTTTGCAATGGGGAACTAGTAATTCTCCTCTCAAGCCCCAAGCCCAAGTGTTGCTATGACAACCAGAGTACAAATCTAGCTTGGAGAAGCAGAGTATTTGTAGTGGAAGTTTTAGATTCTTTAAAACCTGTTATGTTACAAAAGTATGTTTTTGTTTTAATCCCAAGTGTAGGATATTGGGCCTTAGTTTACAGAGAGGGGTGTGGTCTTTGCCAGCTGGAGACAGTTTAATTCTGAGGACTTGGAGAGGGTGTAAATTCAAGAGCCCAGAGAGAGAAGGTGAGGGCTGTGAGGAGGAAGAAGCCTGCTGGTTCTTCCTGCTGCTGTTTGCAGTTGCTGCACTGCTAGATATCCTGACGACCCTACCCAGCCAGAACCAAGTCTAAAGAGACCTCCATCCCCTGTCCCTTCTAACTCTAAGGACAGTGCTGCTCTCAGAAGATGGGTTGTTAAATGAAAACTTCAGTACAAAGCCCAACCTCCCTATGAGTTATTAGTCAAGGTGGTCTCAGAGTCCTTCAAAACAATGCAGCTGCTGCCATTGCTCTTGGCTGCCTCCCTTAACTAGGTGGTAAGCCACTGTGGCTGGAGACACCACACACATTCCTTACAGGACATGACAGATCAGTCTTGAACTGCCCAGGAAACAGTCTTCTATGGCTGCCTGTCATGGTGCTGGAAGGTGGTGTCCTGGCTGCTGGGGGAGAAGAGATATCCATGGTCTAACCCAGATCTGGACCCAGAAAGCTCTATCCCTGATGTGTCAGGACAGAAGTGCCCACTGGCTGAAATGCTGGCAAGACTGCTTATTGCAGTGCCACAGCTAGATGCTGCTGTCAACTTCAGCAGGGAAGAGGGACCCTCAATAGAAGCATCCCCAGATCAGATTGGCCGGAGGCCATGTCTGTGGTGTATTTTTCTTTTCTTGTCAAGACAGGATCTCGCTATGTAGCTCCGGCTATTCTGGATTCAATATACAGAGCAGGCTGGCTGCTGGGTCACAGAGATCTGCCTGTGTGCCACTATGCCTGTGAGGTATTCCCTAATTGCTAATTGGTGAGGTCAGGCCTAACACAGCGTGTGCAGTGCCGTCTCTGGGTAGGTAGACTTAGGCTGCTTACGGAAAGGTGCCCCCACTGGGCGTGGTGGCTTGGGTCTTTAACCCCAGCAGCACTTGGGAGGCAGATCTCTGTGAGTTCAAGGTCAGCCATGTCTACAAGGTGAGCTCCAGGATAGCCAGGGTTGTTACACAGACAACCCTGTCTTGAAAACAACAAAAATACACACAAAAAAGAAAGGTGGCTGAGAAAAGCAGTAAGCAACATTTCCCTGAGAGTTCTGCTTCAAGCTCTTGCTGAGTTTCTGCCTTGGTCTCCCAGAGTGAACCCTTTCTTTCCCGAGTTGCTTTGGGTCAGATTTTTTTTTTTCAAGACAGGGTTTTTCTGTGTAGCCTTGACTGTCCTGGATTTGCTTCGTAGACCAGGTTGGCCCTGAACTCACAGATCCTCCTGCCTCTGCCTCCTGAGTGCTGGGATCACAGGTGTGCGCCACTGTGCCCAGCTTTGGGTCAGAATGTTTTATCTCAGCAATAGAAATGAAATTAGAGTCTGGGGCAACTGACTACTCTCTTAACTGGATCTAAGGCCCTTTTCCCAGGAGAGAATCCATGCCTGGTCCTTCAGACACAGGCCTAGGGAAGTCACAGGCTTCAGGAGAGAACCTATTGGTGTGTTTTACTAAATGGTTATGCCACAAAACTGACTTATAAATATTTATAATATATAACATATTACTTATAGATTTGTGTTGTTTTTCTAACGTTGGTCAGAGAAGCTTATTTCAGAAGGTGATGTTTAATCAAGGATTCATAACTGTTCGAAGTGCTGAGAACAAGTGACTGTGAATGCTGTACCAAGGACATCTATGACATACGCACGCACGCATGCAAGCGCAGAGCAGAAACATTGTGGAAGAGAAGGCAGAACGACTGTAAGAGCTGGAAACCGGGAGGCTGGGAAATGCTTTGGATGTGGCATGGCTGTCACACACATGAACTTACAGCAGCTGTGGTTACCCGCATGGCTTGTCAAAATCAAGCCAGGAAAAATTCCTTTATGGAGTGGGAGAGTGCCCTGCCCTCAGTGAGGGGCTTGGCAGTTGATGACTGGGGAGGTGAGCGCTGCTTTTCTTAGGGGTGCGGCCCAGTGGTCACCCAATGCACATACGGGCAGTGTTAATTGGACTCGTGAGTTATGAAAAAAGACAGGAAGTTATGATGAAATTGTTGTGGGAACCCAGGGACAGGGGGTGTTGGAGGGAGTCAGCGGACATGAGCAAGATACAGGGTTTCTCTGTGTAGCCCTGGCTGTCCTGGAACTCACTGTGTAGATGAGGCTGGCCTCAAACCACAGACCCCTGTTGGGATGAAAGGTGTGCTCCACTACTCCCCAGTGGCGACATTTTCAACAATTAAAATTAAAAAAAGGTTTGGCTTAATCAAAATGCGGAATTGGCCTCCAGCGACCTCTTGTGGCTACTGGCATGTAATTTTTGCTTCCCTTTACCCCCTTCCCCTTTTAAATGTGTGATAAATGTTGACTTAGACTGAAAAAAAGTGGTCAATTCAGAGGTTGAGTCATTTCTCTGGTCAGGACTAAATCAATGACTAAATCAACTATATCCCGAGGATATATCCCCCAAGGTCGTTGATTTAATATATATATTCCATATATATATTAATGTTAATATATTTATCTCCCAGAACATAGCTCTAGAGTCTCACCTTCCACAAAGATATGTGTCTTCTTTGACTTCTCAAGGATCCACTTAAAATATTTTCACAATTACACACACACAGAACTTTGATCACACCCACCCAGTCATCCCCTCATCCCTCTTCCACTTCTAGTGAGCCCTTTCTGCTTCCCATGTCTCCTTACTGCTTTCAGTCTGTCTGTGTCCAAGCCTCTGTGGGGGTGTGAGCAGTGGTAACTTACCCTCGGCTATCCCACATGGCCTTTCCTCCCCCAGCAAGCATCAGCTTCCCTCCTCATGAGCGCCTCCGAGGATCAACTCTTAAAAAAGTTATGTTCGTTCTCTGTCGCTAAGAACCCTGATTAGATAGATCATAGCCACTGTCAAATATACTATGAAGTCTATCACAAAGATTTTTTTCCCTTGACTCCCACCCTCTCTCAGCCAAGATAACCTCATGGCTGTTTGGCATTTGAAACAGTACTCTCTAAGCAACAATTTTATTGTGGGAAATTTCAACTTGCCAACATTTTGCCAATGTTAGTATAATTCTTTAGAGGCCTGCTTGCCCCATTCACCTCCTGCTCTGTGTCCGTCCACTCTCACTGGCTATTGCTCTCAGCCCTTCAGTGAGGCTCCTTGTCAGTCACCAATCCCTGGTCTCCCTTTTCCTTCCTCCTCTCCTCCAGTCTACATTTTACTCTCATATTTGTGGGGCGAGGGGCCATTCTCTCCTTCGTTTTCCTTCTACATCTGGATGAGTCTTGCCATTGTCATTGTCCTGATGTCCTGGGTATGCCCCCATTTTTGTTTGGTCCCTTTATATCTTGTCTTTAGGTGGTGCCATTCACTTACACGGATCTTCATTTTAAAAATCCCTCTTCTCCATTCTCTTCTCTCAACTCTAAATGCAGAATCCAATCTCTTCCACTTACTTAACATTTCTATTTGATACTTATGAGGCATTTAAAATATAATGTGGTTGTAAGTTTAACTCTCCTCATTTTGTCTTCCCTTACTAAAACCAGGTGTTAGCGAATGATAATATGTAGTTGCCTGAAGTACTGTAGGTATTATTCCTGGTTCTTTCACTGGTCTGACCTCCATCTAAACTATTTGTTACCATATTGTTCCGTGTAAGATCTGCAATTTAGCTTGTCATTCCATCTTCTGTTCAGCTTAGTGCAATGACCTCCCTATCACATTGTTTAACCTCTACAATTTGTTAATAATAGTAAATAAGGTAAGTTCTTCGCATAAAATTCTTTGGTGGCTTATTTTCAATATAATAAGATTAAAACTACTCTAACAGACTGAAACGTCACTGATAAGTCACTGACAAGATAGTCCCTGATTTAAGACGGTTTGGTTGAACATTTTTTTTTTTTTATGGTAGTGGAACATAGATAGCACATCTCAAGTTTTGATTTTCTGCTTGTTAGGCATATGATATCGTGACACTGGGTAACTTCCAGATGGCCTCATCAACATCTCCTCCTCCTCAACATACTGTCTTGCTGAGTTGTAGTGTTCAGTAGGTTTCATGTATTGATTGCATCATCCATTTCCAGTACTTTGAACTTACTATGGGCTTAATAGGAGGTGACATCATCCTAGGTAGTGGCACATTCTCTGTACCTCACTGTCATGTTAGATCACTGTGGTTCAAGTTTATTATACTGAAACCCACTGACTCTTAAACATACTAAGACTTTCTTCATTCTAAAGCCTTTGTATTTTCTATTTCCTTTGTCTGGCTCCTAAGGGGACTGTATTACTTCGAAAGTCATGTTAATGCTATGGTTTGAAAATGAAATGCCACCCACTGTGCCATTTCAGGTTGGAGTGCCTAGCGTGCAGAGGGCCTAGTTGGCTAACGCAGGCTTTAGGGCTGGGCCTCTAAAGGTACAGCCCAGCCTTGCTCCTGGCCCGAACTCTGCTTTCTAATTCAACAAGCTCCCTGAAGACAGTATCTCACAGGCTTCCATCACTGCAGCTGCCAGGACACACAGATTCTGGACAACTATGAACTAACCAACCCTTCCTTCTCAGGTCACAGCCACAAAAGACATTTTTTTTTTCCCAATAACATTATCTTTGTCAAGGGATACTTTGTGTATTGTAGCTCTGATACTTCAGGATTGTTAGGTGGTTGCTCAAGAAATGTTTAGTCACTCAGCATTGAAGACCCTTGCTATTCTTAGTCTGTAACACAAATACATTTTAAAAATAACTTCTCTCCCCTTAGGATTTTTGCAGCTCTTTTCCTTAAGGCCAGAACCACAAAGCAGTATCTAGGGATGATACACACATTTTGCTTTGTTTTCTCCTTCAAAATATTTCAACACTTTGTTGGCTCCTTTGACCAAAGGTGCCTCATTTGTGTGTTGTCTTGAGGACATGGAATCATCTCCCACCTTTTCACTTTACCTTGTGAGGTATGTGTGTCTGTGTGTATCTCAAAGAAATGTCCACAAAACTCTAAAGCTTCTTCATTATTTTGCTCCTGTTAGAATAAAGAACACAATCTGTAGGACTCTATAGTTTAAAGGAACTACAGTTTACCTGCTTCATAAAACCTCAAACTACTGAGGTTGCAGGATCATACTCAATTTACAGATGAGGATAATTTACATAATAGCTGTTTCCTTGTATCTAAATATTGTGCTTTTCACCACTGCCTTCCCCAAGGCTTACACAGGACTCAGTTCTTCAAACCGTGAAACATTTCCTTTACATTCTATTTCTTTGGGATAGAAAGAAACTTTTTTTTGCTTTTACTTTTCTTTTCTTCATTGTTTACATCTTCAGGAAATCACAAATTTGTTAGTTCTCAAATTTGAGACAAAGGACTGAAGCCCTATTTAACATATCAAATCTGACCTAGCCACTAGGTTCTCCCAGCATCCCAGCCCCTTACCTAGTGCAAGGAATGGCTGACATAGCCATCTCTCCACCCAGAACTCTCTGGCCCAGGGGCAGGGCTGCCCTTCCTTTCCCCAGAGGCTCTTCTATACAATCCAGGGTTGGTTACCCCGCCCTCCCCTTTTTTTAACCTTTGCCCTCTTGGCTGCTGCACCTGGTTCCCTCTCTCCCTTCTCACATGGCTCAGGGTCATGCCCACTCTCTTAGATGTCTCAGGCCTCTGCCTCCACCTCTATGCTCTCCCTTTTTTCTACATTAAACTTTCTCCTCCACCATATATGGGAGCAATCATCATTTCCTTCCTTTTTTTTTTTCATTCAAAATTCACCTTAATTTGTGAGTTATTCTAAAGCACGAAGTAACACTAAGGTATCAAAAGTACTGAACTGCAAAGCCACATTAACTATGTGTGAAGCATTACTTGTGTATAGAGTGTCCAAAACAACATCTATGATCAAAGCCAGCAACAGTCTGAAGTCGATCTTGTTCAAAATTTTATATCTTTGAATGAAATAGCCACTATGTGGGTGAAAAAGGGAAAAGTTTATTCCCAAGTGCCAAGGCTGTCTCTTGGGGAAGCAGAGACCAAAAATTGAAGACCGAGCAAGAAAACGGCTGTGGCTGTTTATGTAGGGTGAGCTAAAGGCCCTGGAGGCATTTCATGGACACAGCAATGCATAACTGGACTAGGCCAGGTAATAGCCCTGAAGCTTGAAATCCTTCCTCAGCTAGCCAACGTATTACCAGCCCCCGCCCCAACAACAGAAATTCTGAACATTTCTTTGGAGAGACTAGGAAAGGGCTTTAAGGATGCTGCCCCATCAACCGTGGGGCTTGTGAGAATGGCTCTTGCATCTCTGACCAACGAGAGGAACCGAAGAGTGTCAGGTCTCTCAGGAAATTCGGGCATCAGGCAAAGCCAGTATTCCCTCAGGGGCCTGAAGAGATTGCTACTTGCTAAGGAGTCGGTCTCCTATCCCTGGGAAAAGGGCCACGTGGCTCTTCCTTTAACTCAGGACCGTGCAGTCTAGTCTACTAGCACGTCAACGTCCCTCCTCACAAGCCCCTAAGCCAGCTCCCAGGCTCCCTTCCTCCATACAACCCAGGGGGCCCCCGGCCCCCCTCCCCTCCCCCGCCGGCCAGTCCAGTGCACGCGCCTCTCTCTGCTCTCCGGAGAGAAGGCCTTGGCAGTTTGGAATACACTTTTCACCCCCGGGGCAGCTACGTGGGCTTCTCTACTTCGCCCATTTCATTCAGGAAGTCAATTCCTGACGTCTCCGGCGCCCCTGGACACTAGGTGCCGGGTCTGGCCTTCCCGGCCCGGACGGCGGCCGCGCCTCAGGCCCCGGCAAACAGCAAGGCGGAGAGCCCGGCTCGCGCAAAGGCGCGCCGGTGCCGGCCCAGCCCGCGAGGACGGCCCGCCGCGGTCCGGGGCCCGCGCATGCGGACTCGGCGCCGCGGCCCGGCCTCCCCAGCCGCTTCCCCCCGGGCCTCGGCGGCGGTTTGGAGCCCGCTGACAGCTCCACGACCTGCGGACGCAGCCTCGCCTTGAGCTTCCACGTTACCCTATCGGAGCCGGGGCGGGGCGTCCGGCTCCACAGCCAATCAGCGCCAACCACGACCCAGGCGAGCCGCGCGGCTCGGCGGCCAGGAGGGAGGCGATTGGGCGGCGGCGCTCGGGGCGTGGCGGCCCCGGGCCCCGCCCACAGCTGTTTTCCGCCGCCGGGCGCCCGCCGCCGCCGAGGCCGGAGTGACGGACCGAGCGGGCGGAGGGCGCTTGGCTGCGGGCTGTGCGCCGCGCGGGCTGCTGGGCCGCGCACCTTCCTGCTCCTCGGCCTCGGCGCCCTCGGACATGGTGGCCCCCGGCTCGGTGGGCAGCCGGCTGGGCGCGGTGTTCCCGTTCCTGCTGGTCCTGGTGGACCTGCAGTACGAAGGTGAGTCCCGCCCTGCGCTCGGGCCGGGCTTCGGGTCCCGGTCCCGGCCGGGAACGGCGCTCCGGGGCGCGAGGCTGGGCCCGAGCCGGATCCGGCTGTGTGCGGCGGGGCGGCTCGGCGGCCGGGGGCAGCCCGGAGCCCAGCGCCGCGGGGACGCGGGGTCGGCGGTGCCGGGAGGAGGCGGTAACGGCGGCCCGCTCGGGACGGGTCCCGGCGGCCGCGGAAGCCGGGGGCCGCCGAGGGCGGGTCCGGACGCCGGTCCGGTGCGGCGGACCTAGGCTGGTGCCCGGAGAAGCCCTGGCTGGGCGCGGAGCCCCCAGCTCCTGAGTTCTGGGCTCTGTCTGGGGTTCTACAGTTCCCAGCATGGCGTCATTCAACTTTTCTGTCCTTTCTGGGGCTACTTTTTCTAGCCATCGGAAGAAAAAGAAAGGTCTGCTTAAAAAGATAGCGAGCGCTTACAGTTCACCCTGGCCTCCGGACTGGAATGTTGGCTACTCTCGACAGAACAGCAAAAATAGAGGCCTGTCCCATCTCGGGTGTCGGAGCAGGGAGGAGTTAAACATTGACGCCCCAAATGCCATTGAATAATGCTTACCAACTTGGTTACTGTGCTGAAGTGACATCTGTCCTGGGCACTCACGTGCTCATTCCCGTAAGTGGGGGGGATAGTTGTCAAGGAAGAGAGTAAACAATTGGATATTCCATTGGGGGGATTGAGGAACTGAAATTGGGAATAGTTAATGGTGAAATCCCACCGAAGTGTATGTGGGTTTCTTTCTGTTTTTTTTTTTTTTTTAAAGCCGTGCTCTTAGGTTTTTACATCTTCATTAAAGGTAGAACTTTTGTTTGTTTTGGCTTCCTGATGACCAAAGGTTCTTTGAACCTCAGATCAGAATTTGTGACAATACTTTGACGTTGAAGCCGGCCTCTAAGCCTCTAATCGGAGGGGGTTGGCATTTGAAGGCCTAGACTACTTTAATACGGGTCTTATATTCTAATTCTCTCACATTTTCTGATTCTTTTCATCTGGACTAATCATGCCTAGTGATCATTGAGTACTTATTTTCCGTTATTAAGAGAGTGTTGTTTATGGTGTGTTTAGTATCAATTTATTTTTCAGATATAGAAGTGCTTATTTTTGTTTGCTTTACTTTTTCCAGTAGCTTGTAGATCAGTCACATTCGAATTTCTGGTTTCTGTAGGATTCCTGAGACTTTGAGCACTTCTCTTCTTTCTCTCTTTATTTCTGTGAGAAAACTTAGAAGTTTTTCTGTCTGAAAAGCACTAATGGCACCCCTCAGGGGAAAGCCCTGTTGCTCTTTTCCAGAGCATTGCCTGTGTAAAATAGCAGGTGATGGAGAAGAAAAGAGCTTTTCTGTAAGCCGTTTCTATTCCACAGAGATAAGAGATAGTCTCTATTTACACATGGGAGGAGACTGGTGTTCCAGAGCTTAATGAAAAGTTAACTTGGGGCTGGAGAAATGGTTAGTGTGCTTGCTGGTCTTGCAGAAGAGTGGGGTTGCATTTCCAGTACCAGATCACACTACTCACAGTTAGCTGGAATTACAACTCTGGGAGTCCTCTTCTAGTTCTGAAAGCGCCAGGGACTGTGGAATAAATAAATATAGTGAAATATAGTGAAGGCCTAACTTTCTTTCTGCTTTAAACTAGGTTTGCTGTTGTAATCCAGAGAAGGAAAGCACGCTATGAACTGGAAGACTGACTCTTAACATTCCCTTTCTCAAAGGCCTTTAAAAGAAATCTAGACACGAGAAATAGAATTTTTGAGTAGAAAGACAGTTTTAGGGACTAGAGAGATGGCTCAGAGGTTGAGGGCTGGCTGCTCTCAGAGAGGACATGCCTTCAGCTCCCAGGTGCTGGAGTGCATGCTCCCTCTCATACACACAGAGAGCCACAGAAGTAAAAGGAGAACTTTAGTATTCGCGTTAGCATTCTCACATTGCAAATCAGATTATTTCATTCTATTGCTAATGGCTTATTTAGTGACTTGAGTATGAATACAGAATGAAAAACATTTTGTGTTGTCATAACTTTATCTTTTTTTTCTTGACATATATCACATTCCTTGTTCTCACAATAACTCTCCTGTCTTCTCTCTCCAAGCCTCAAGTGTAGTGACCTGCATGCCACCCTCAACTAGGTTAACGAACCCAGATAGAACTGTCCACAACCGGCCCACCCCCAGTGTCTCGCTGTGTAGCCCTGGCTATCCAGAAACTCATTGTGTAGACTAGGCTGGCCTCTGACTCAGAGACCCACTTGCCTCCACTTTCCCAAGTGCTGGGATTAAACACCATGTTTGGCAAGGACCCAGTTTTTAGATTCCACTGATGTAAGCTCCTTATATCATATGTTTGGGCCATCATGTGAAAAGACTTGAAAGTCAGTGCAAACAAAAGGTTGTGATACATTTTATTTAAACTTGTAAATTAAAAGTATATTTTACTGTTTTTAGGATTTCTTCGGTATTAGTTAAATATGAAGAGAAAATTTTTAATGAATGATTTTTAAAGTAGTTTATATAAATAGATGTTCAGATAGCTTCTTAAAATTGTTTTGAATTATTTAGCAAGGTAGATTATAAAGTTAGCAGTAGTGTCAAGGTTTTATTTTCCCATATGAAGTTAATTGGATTGGCTGGTTGATTGTGTGTGTGTGTGTGTGTGTGTGTGTCTGTGTGTGTTGTCTTTAGCCCAGGCTGGACTGGATGAGCTCTAGAATTGGGTATGTAGATCAGGATGGGCCCAAAGCTCAGCTCTGCCTTCTGCGTGCTGGGGTGAAGGGCTTACCCCACTACATCTTTTGATTAATGAGAATTTAACTGCTGATTCTCATTATAACCCTGGGAACCCAGTCATCTGCCTTTCAGAACTCAAATCATTTCTCAATCATTTAGTTTTGACCTTAAATTTATTTTGCTTTACGTATCTTTAGAGAATGGCTCTTTTAAAATAGATAAATATGACGGTAAGTTTGTTGCTTGGAGTTTTGGAATATAAAAAAGACTTCTGTGTCAGCAAAGGTTATGCTCTATGGTGCTGTGGTAAGGTATATATGCGGTGAGGTATAAAATTAATGAGCTACCTAAGAGTTCACAGAACAGAGAACATAAGACATGCATTTGGGAACTATCCTCTTTTTAAAAATCTATTTTCTAGTCTCTGCTCTTGTATTCTTTGGTTTTCCTTACCTGGCAGATCTCCAAGTCCATTAAATTCAAGCTTGGCCATCTTGTTAGTTGTACCTAAGAGATAAGCACAGGTGGAGGAGAGCAACTTGACGGTTAGTGTCACTGTAACACAGTCTCGGGCTCACTCTCGGCTGCACTGTTTAGCTAGTGTTTGTATACTTCTTCAGTAGGTTGTTTTTGAAAAGTCAGTTATTTTAAACCCTTTCCCTTAAAGATCCAGTTCAAATTCTTCTTTTACTCCCTTCACTTATTCTCTTTTTTGTTTGTTTGTTTTTTTAGACCTGATTTGAGACATTAACCTTGGCTGTCCTGGAATTCACTCTATAGAGCAGGCTGTCTCGAACTCATGGTCCCCGGAGTGCTGGGATTAATCATGGGCCACCACATAGATTGGTGACTGCCTTTTCCTTATCTCTAACAACAACAACAACAAACAACCGAATAATGGGGGGCAGGGGCTGTTGAGGGGGGAGTTGGGCTGTGTGCTAGCACAGGTGTGGAGGCCAGAGGAAACTCTCTGAGGCTAGTTCTCTTCCTCTGACATGTGGTATGGGCTCCAGGGATCGAGTTTAGGCCCCACAGGCATGGTAGCAACGTGCCTCTAACCACAGAGCCAGCCCGAAGGCCTCCCTGTAACTTCATTCTTTACATGGTGTCTTTGTTGAGACTGAGCGCACCACAGGGCCTCTTTCTAGTCTTTTGGCAACACAATTCCCTAGCTTGTCTGCTGCATCTATGCCCAAATTGCTACCCACTCTGAGACTCTGAGTAGTTTTTGCTTGATGCGTAGTTTTGATTTTGAGATGTGCTGGGTCATTTAGATAACCTGGCGTTGGTCTTTAAAAATGAAAGTTGTTCAGGCTGGTTATGAACTTGCTGTGTTTCCCAGTCAGGCCTCAAACTCTGTCCTGTCTTAGCTTCTCTTTTGTTGAGATTGTAGGCATGTGAAAGGGTTTTCTTGTTCTTCACACTGAAGAAGGGCTGAGTGCTCTAGCTTGACATGGCAAAGGTGTAAGGGCAAAAGGACCAGCTTGCTCCTGCAGCTCTTTCATAAGTCACTGATGGCCTATCTGAAGGCACAGACTGATGACTAGTTACTTTGCAAATTCTGTAACACCAGGACAATGGACTAAGTGTTCACAAATGAATTTTGGGAATATTCAGAGCAAGTTGTTTCTCTCCTTTGTCATCACTTCCTTCCCCTCCACTGGATCACTCCAACATACCTTTTGTACCTTCAGCTGCTCTTCTGATGTTAATCATTTGTCTGGGAAGCTACTGAATTGTATTGTAATACAATCTCTTGATAATAGAATTTTTTAAAAATTTATTTTAAAGATTTTATTTTCATTTTATGTGTATGGATGTTTTGCCTACATATATGTGTTTGCAACATGTGCATGTCCTGTACCCAAAGAGGTCAGAAGAGGAGTTGGAGCCCCTGGAGCTGGCGTTAGTGATGCTTGTAAATCACAATGTGGGTGCTGGGAACCAAACCTGGGTCTTCTGCAAGAGCAACAAGTGATCAAGAGCCAGTGCTCTTAACCCCTGAGCCATTTCTCCAGCTTTAGCTACATGGTTTTAAGGAATGATTAAGGATCAATGATTAAGGTTTTAAGGATTAGGAAGGTGTTTTTAGTTCTGTTATTTGTCTTACATATTACTTAAATGTTTATGTACCTGACTCTTATTTGCTTTTACCATTTTGTTTTAGCCCAGTCTTCCCTCCTGAGGTGTATATTAGCTTTCTTCACTTCTAAATGTCTGATTTGTTTTTTCTTATGCCATAATCTTCAGTGAATGACATGATTGGTCTATCTTTTTTCCTACTCTTCCTGTTTTCATTGTTGACCCATGATTGGTAACGATTGATAGGTGTCTAGGAGAAAGCTGTTCAGTGCTGATTTGGAAATTGCATGATATCTGATTCAAGCCTTATCTCTTGGAAAATAACACTCACACAGTGTGTAGCAATGCAATAAAAATTGTGGCTCAAAATAGCGTTTACATGTTGCAAGACAGCCAGCAATCTACAAGTTGCCTTCTTCTTAGACACTAGTGTCCTTATGACTCATTTATGAGCAGTGGTACTTGATAATTGTATGTGTTCTGGACTTTGTTATTTTGAAGACTAATGATATATTCAAGTAGGAAGGCAAATAATTAAATTCATGTAATAAATATTGAGTGCTCACTGTAGGCAGTATACTGAACTTTGTGATGTAAGGGGAAAAACATGATAGTTTTGCCCTCAGACTTGCTTTTCATTGGTGCTGGGATAAGGGCGGGATCATACTGTGAAAAGCGGCTTGTTGAGATAGTGGTTCTACAAAGCAAATGTGCACTTGTGAGAGTGGGAATGCACAGTATGGTAGCAGTTAGAAGATTCTCTACTTTCTTCAGTAGGTAGCAGAGGTTCACACAGGAAGGAGCAGCATTTGTAGGCAGATCTGTTTTGTCTGTTTGCTTGTTTCTTTTTACTCTGTGGTGTTGAGAACCTCTCACTGTTCTCCCTAGGCTACATGCCTAGGAGGACAGACTCTTGATGGGAGAGTAAGACTTTTCTAGGTGGGCAGCTGGGAAAGGCTGTTATATGACACAGTGGATGTAGAAGCATGAGGCTGAATACATGGTTCATTCAGGGAAGCACAACCAATTCCTTTGCTGTAAGAGTAAAAAGTAGATAGTTGAGGAAGTATGGATGGTTATGCTGAGCCTGGATCAGCATCAGGGAACATAGGTCTGAAGTGTGCCATTTGCTTTTAATCTTGGAAGAATTTGGAGTGATTACCCAGCAATATGCAAATATTGCAGGAGTTTTAGAAGGGAGGTGTTTAAAAAAGATTGTTTTGGATGCAACATGGATTCAGGATTAGGAAGAAGGTAAGATAGGAGCTGGGAACCTCTGCTGAGTAAAAGAGATCTCCACTCCCCAACTTTTAGATTGTGGCATGCTCTGTTACAGAAATGTGATCGACTACACAATCCTCTCAGAGGATGGATCGTGGGAATTTTTATGAAGATAGCTTATTAACTTACATAACCAAATAGAAATTTGATTGGATAAAATTATAAAGACCAAAGCTTAATTCTGAAGGGATGGAGAAATGCAGAATGTCTCTTTCACATAAGATTAGACCTGTTTGGGGTGGTATGGGCCATAAACTAAATGCTGCTTTAGAAAGCAAAAGAAATTTAATTTGAAGAATATCTTGATATTTAGGGAGAATGTGTGGTCTAATGTGACCTAGACACTCAGAGAAGATTACGAATGCATTCTTGGATCCCACTGGAGCTAAGAATCAACTGCAATGTTCAAATACCACTACATGAGGAGGATTATACATTGTGTGGACAGGAAAGGTGAGGTTTAGAGATGGGTTGTTTGACAGTCATTTGGGCAGAACTGACACCTTTTTTGAGCCTCAGTCTTTTTAGTAGGAAATATATGAAAGATGTTTACATCCCGGAGTTGGGAAAATTAAATGAACTAAATACACAGAGGTACCTAGTACATGGTAGGTTTTAATTCTTTTTCTTTTTCCTTTTCCTTCCTCCTTCCTTCCTTCCTTCCTTCCTTCCTTCCTTCCTTCCTTCCTTCCTTTATCTATCTATCTATCTATCTATCTATCTATCTATCTATCTATCTATCTATCTATCTATCTATCTATCTATCTATCTATTTATTTATTTTTGAGGCAGGGTTTCTCTGTGTAGCATTGGCTTTGTAGACCAGGCTGGCCTCAAATGCACAGAGATCTGCCTGCCTCTGCCTCCCTGAATGCTGGGATTACATGTGTGCACCACCGAGCCTGGCTAGGTTTTTAATTCTTATGTTACTTGTTTTCCTCTTGATCGTTGTTATGGATAGATCAGGAAACCATTTCCCCTTGTTTTTGGAGACGGCTTTTGATGTAGCCCACACTGGCCTTGAACTCAAGGCAATCGCCCTGATTGAACCATCCAAGGGCTAGGATTGCAAGTATGCACCACTCTACCTGGCTTCATTTTCCTAGTAGTTTATCGTATACTTTTAACTTCTACTTCCTCACTTGAGAAATTGAGTATATTGATTTGGTTGTGTCTCTGAGAAAGTGTAACAGGGAAATGTTTGAAATCTTCATGCCTAGACTCCTGTATCTGATGTGCTTTTAGTCTTATTTGATGCCTGGTTCATTTTCTAGAATCCACCACAGTTTTTGTACACAGCTTTCTCTCGTGTTAATGATGTGTAACTTTTGACTTTGATGTGGGAAATATAAATGCTTATAAGTATAATTTATATTAGAAATTACCTTTTGAAGATCAAAATCTAGACGTAAGGACAAGACTAGGGGATGGCTTGGTGGTATAGTGCCTAGTGTGTGTGAGGTCGAATGCGATCCCCAGGACTATACAGCAAAGACAAACTAGTGTCCTGCTGGTAACTACGATATAAACACAATGATATATATTGTATAATAGATAGCATAATAGGCTAATCACATGTGCAAATTATACTTCAACAAAGTTTCATGACTTTTAAACAATTAAGTGTTATTTTTATTGGTGTGTGTTTGAGTGTGGTTGTGTATGTGTCGTGGTACAACTTGTGGTTTCCTGTTTCCGGGGATCAAACTTGACAGTTGGTGGCAAGTACCTTTTACTCAAGTAAGCCATTTCAGCAAATATTTATAGCTAGTAATTATTTTAAGTAAAACATATTCCTTAGTTTACTTCGCTAATTTTAAAATAAATAGTATATTAACATACATTTTCTGGAAAAAGTGGTCAGTATAGCAAGATGTATTATCTTTAGAAAGTAGAGATGAAATAATATACATTATGTATCCAACGTACTGTCCTTAGTTCACACCCCATAGTTCTTTCTATTTGTATCCGACGCCAGTCTGTCTTCCACATTGCAGCCAAAGTGATCTTTTGAAAATACAAATGAGACTATCAGCTTCTCGCTAAAGCCAATCCTAGGGGCTTCCTCTGTCACTTACATAGCAATCTGAATTTTGTTCTGTAGCTTACAGTTTGAGGTCTTGTACATGTCCTCTGTCCTCCCCTGCTTTCTTACTGTCAGTAACATTATATAGTTTCCCTGAAGTTGAGTTTGGCCCCGCCAGCCTTGCACTGGTTTTGCTGTCTGGATATGATTCTGGCGTGTGTCACTCAGCATTACTCTCACCCCATGTTGCTTTTGTTTTAACTCAGACATTATTGACTCAGGGAGGCCTTATTTGATTATCTATATTAATTACTCCTTTCCTCAGGCATTTTGTCACCTAGCATCAGATTGGCACTTACAAAATTATCTTGTTTATTTCTTGTTCTCCATTGTGTCCTTGCTGCTAGGGCTGAGTTTAAATGGGTGTTGCAACCTTTTAAATCTGTAAGATTATTAATTATATTCATTTTAAACAATTTTTAAAATGTGCTCTGAATTTTGCTTTGTTTTCTTTTTAGTGTTAGACTGTGTAAGAATTGGCTTTGTGGACTTCTTTGCATTTCAGAAGTACAGAGTACTGATTTTGGAAAGGTGATTGCCTGCCTGTGGTCCTTTCTGTTTTATCAGAGTTTGGAGCACTCACAGCACTTGGAGTACTGTGGCACAATTCAGAGAGTGTGCTTGAATGTTGTTTCTCAAAAGCCCGCTAAGCTAAGGTTCCCCGGGCCTGCCAGAATGTGAGATTCTAAAATCCCTTACATGTTAGGTTCCCCGGGCCTGCCAGAATGTGAGATTCTAAAATCCCTTACATGTTAGGCAATCTGTACATAAGATTGCCATGTGCGGCCTCTGCCCCTGACACCCTGGGTTTTATTCACGACATAACGTCTTCCTTAGCTTTTGATATTTGTCGTTTCATACTCTATAGTCATATGCTTCATATTCAAATTAAAATCAAATTAGATTTCTAGTCAAGTTGTTAATGAATACCCAACAGTTAATAGTGCTATAAGAAACATTTTTGAACCTATAGAAGCAGCCATGTTGCCATGATATCAGAAGATTCACTCTACATTGGGACTGTGTTAAAGGTCAAATAGGGAGAACAAAGATGGATGTTCCAATTCTTTTTATCCAAATATGCTGTAGGAGATTGCTTGTATGCTGTGGATAACTAGAGAAGACGAAAGATGCTTTTTTTAAACAGTGGAAAGAGCTTCCTCAGACAAGGAAGGGAAGCTGCTTCAAGTAAGTCATTGAGAAGGACCTGGGGTTCAGAAGTCAATTTCAACTGGATCCAGACACATGTTCCCACTGTAGGTACTGGGAGCCAGTTATTTATTAACCTGTGCCCCAATGTTCACAGGAGAAACTTGGTGAGGCTTGGTGGGACATTGGGTTCACCTGTCCCCATAATATCATAGGTGATTTTAGCTAGATCAGCCTTGTGATTGCTAAGGGGGGGGGTGGGGGAATTATTATAGAACTGTTATGGAAACACCCAGATTGACTTTAGCTGAGAATTAGTCCTGGGCTTGACATTCTTCTCTAAATGCTTCAGTGCATTGAAAAGAACCCACCTCTGATCACAGTGCTTGTTTTCATCATTTCTGCCGCTGTGGTCCAGTGTAGGAGGTACCTGGCCTCTAAGGTGTGTCTCAGTGTGTTGTCACAGTCAGCCAGAGATGGTAGTGTGGCCAGTTGTAGCGCTTGCATTGATTACTTGTTTAACTTCCTGCTTCCTGCTACAGTAACTCAGCATTCCACTCAGGGTCAAGGTCTGAGGGAAACCTCAGAACATCTTTTTGTGTGTCTGTCCTGGAACATTTCCAGTACCAGTTTAACAGTTTGGGCTCGTTCAGAAAACTCTACACATAGTAGTTTTAAAAGGAGGGGGCTGCTGAGGAGATGGCTTAGTTGGTAAAGTGTTTGCTGTCCAGAGTTTAATGCTTAGCACCTACGTTGGAAAAAGTGAGGTTGGGGTGGCATGCACCAGGGTGCAGAGATGGGTAGTTCTCTGGGGTTTGCAGGCCAGCCAGCCAAGCTTCAGGTTCAGTGAGAGACCCTGTCTTAAACACTAAGGTGCAGAGAAAATGAGGAAGATACTTGATATTGCCCTGGTTCCCCACACATGATACAAATGCGTACACACACACACACACACACACACACACACAGATACATTAAAACATTTTAAAGGGTGAATTGAATAGAGTCTTTTTTATAAAATAGTATGTCAGTAAGTAAAGCTGTGTAAAGAATCCTGAAGTATAGTCTAGGACTGAGATAGCTCAAGAAAGAGCTACCCTGGAAGTGAAGCCTCTCCTCAGGACTACGGCTCAGATTTCATTTGTAGTTGCAGCTCAGGCTTGCTAATGGGTAGACAGTGAGACAGAGTGGTCTCCAGTGATGGGAGGAGGAAGCAGTCATACCAGGTGGACTTTGCAGGGCAGGTCAACTGTTCTGCATGCATGTGTGGACAGTGCTGTGAGCTGTGAAGTCGGAATGTGAGTGTGTCCTTGTTGGGAAGTGGCTCCTGGCTGAGGCTGCCTGCAGATTGATGAGGGGCTGGGCACGCGGCTGGGCAGGGCACCACGTGCTTAGTTTGCAGCAGAAGCGGGTGCAGCGGGGATGGACGCACCAGCAAGCAGAACTAGGACCTGTCCTTCCTTCGGTTTCCTCTGCCTCCCTATACTAACAAAACACAGCATTCGTTGTCCTCACCCGAAAGGGGAAACGCCTGAGATCTCTGGTGTGTGATGTCAAC
The DNA here is from genome assembly GCA_028658305.1 of Pachyuromys duprasi. Classification (NCBI taxonomy): domain Eukaryota; kingdom Metazoa; phylum Chordata; class Mammalia; order Rodentia; family Muridae; genus Pachyuromys; species Pachyuromys duprasi. The sequence goes on from CM053745.1 coordinate 59,635,877, forward strand.
TGCTGAAGGAGGGCTGCAGAGTAAGGAGACAGTGTATAGATGATTGGCCTACTCCTTCAGATGTCTGAGCGGCTCCATTTTTCCAGAGCAGGCATACAAGGCGCTCTGTTCTTCGATTTCATACTGCTTTCTTTTGTGGCTCTGCTGTTGGTGTCCTTGACATTTCCAGACACCATGGACTTAAGGCCTTTGCCCTAGCTGGTTCTTCCCATGTCTGACTGACAGCTTTCTCACTCCTCTAAGTTTTGCCCAGATGTCAGCTTTTCAAGGAAGGCTGCTCAGGGACTGCTTGTTCACCTCTCACTGTTGACACTCTCATTTCACCTGATTCACTGCACAGAAAGCTGTACCTGATAGCCGATGTCATTTCCTGTTTATTATGCCCGTCTCCCTCTGTAATGTCTGTACGGGGAGGGGTCAAGGGGCAGAGCTCTCCTCCGCAGATAACTGGTACAGTGCCTGCTGTGCCTAAGGAGCTCAGGAAGGACCTGAATAGCACAGCAGGTTCATTAAGGTGAGGTTCTAGCCTAGCAAAGCAGTTCTTTTATTTTTATTTTTTAATGCGGTATGTGTCTGTGTTCACGTGTGTGCATAAGCATGTGTGCGGGTGCACGTGCATACGTAGTTTGTGTATATGTGTACTCTGTGTGTTCATGTGCATGTAGTTAATGGTAACCAGAGGCAAATGTCAGGTGTCCTCCTTAACCACGCCTTAGTTTTTATTTCCAGAGGCTGGGTCTCACTGAGTCTAGAGCCTTCAATCTGCTATGCTAGCTAGCCAGCTTGCCCCGAGGATCCCTTTTCTGCCGTGTGTCCCCCTGGCATTTTTGTGGTTGCTGGCAATCCATACTCTGGTGCTCTTGCACAGCAAGCCCCTTGTCAGCTGGGCCCTGCCTTGCCCTAACACAGCAGTGCCGTCTCACTGTTGAGAATAGCGTCACCAGTGCGGCAGTCTGTGCTCTCTTACTCTATAGACTGCTGTTTGTCTTTGGGGTGGTTAAGCTGAATATAGGTATATTTTAGGGGCTTTTTATATGCTATAAAATGAAACTGTTTTACTTTCTGTCATTTTCAGATTCTGTGACTTTTCATTTTAGTAGACTGAGCTAGATAAGTGTTATCTTTTTATTTATTAGGGTTAAGTCTTAGTTCATGGAAAATTAACTTACTATTCTATTTTACTTTTTAGGTGCCGAATGTGGAGTAAATGCAGATGTGGAGAAACATCTTGAATTGGGAAAGAAATTACTTGCAGCTGGACAGCTGGCTGACGCTTTATCTCAGTTTCATGCTGCCGTAGGTTGGTATTATAACGCTAACCACTCAGTTGCTGTCTTCTGAGTTCTAGACAGAACTTATACTTTGGATAACACTTCAAGCATTATTACATGTCAAATAAACCATTAAACATAGTTTCAGGATTCTGGGTAAACTAGATTAATAAGCGCAACACATGACTGTGTGTGTGTTTAATAGCAGAGATAACCGAGAAGGCTGGAGGGAAGGCTCAGTGAGTAGCGCATGGATTGCTCCTCCGCATGGCCTAAGGGTAACTCCCGGTACCTATGTCTGTAGGCTTAAGCCACCTGTAACTCCTGCTCCAGAAAATCTGCTGCATCTGGCCTCAAGCACCTGCACTTACATGCACATACCACCACATGCTAGCCTACACACAGACACACAAACACACACACAACAGCCTTGCCTTGCATGAAGTTTAAGATGGAGCCTCTTAGCCAGGTGTGGTGGCACATGCCTTTAATCCCAGCACTCGGGAGGCAGAGGCAGGTGAATCTCTGTGAGTCCAGTCTGGTCTAGAAAGTGAGTCTCAAAAAAACCAAATAAACAACCAAACCAAAATAACAACAACAAAAAGAAGGAGCCTCTTTTTCCTTGTTGTAAATACTAGGCTTCCACCTTGCCATAGGGGTGATAACATGACAGGCTTTAAATGGGCTTTGGGGATATGAACTCAGGTCCTCATATTTGTGTGGCAAGTGGCTTACCCACTGAACCATCCCACCCTGCCATAATTGCTATTTTTAAGATGAAATGACAGTAAGGTGCCATGCAAGTGACCCTGTATCTCTAAGTAAGGTGACTTCATTTCTGTGTTGAATCTTTGTCAGTTGATGCTCAGAGTGTAGGTAGAGGAAAAGTGTTTCAACCTCTGTGCTTACCCAACACAATCCTTTTTTACTTCTGTCTATACAAGTGTGTGGAGACTTCCTCTAAAGGATCTCTTTGGGTCTGAGTTAGGGTCCTGTAATTCAGCTGAGGACCCTGGAGTTACCAGGCTAAAACTCCATAGGTTTTGAGGGAAACTTTAGCCCACTTTAGATCTCAGTCTGTACTCCCAGACCTACAGGAATAAGTCAGGGTCCCATGAGCCCCTTGTTAAGTTCAGTTAGCTTGCTAGAGTGGCTCTGGGAATGCAGGGAAGCATCTTTTCTGGTTTAGGGAAGTGGACATTACAGAGGATGCAGAGACTCATCCAGAGAGAGGAGGAGCATAGGGCAGGGCGAAGGGAAAGGACTTGGAGCTTTATTGTTCTTTCCGGGAGTACCATCCTTCAGGAACTGCCATATGTTCTGCTGAACCAAGCACAGTGTCACTCGACTGTATCCCAGACTCTTAATTTCAATGCCATGCTTATTTTATATTTATTTGCTTTTCAGAGAGAGTCCAAGCAGCCTGGGCTTGTCTTGGATTTGCTGTGTGGACCAGGCTATCGTCTAACTGAGCCTGCCTCCACCTCCGAAGTGCTAGGATTACCGTTGTACACTACCGTGCCTGCTTGCCATTCTTAATAAAACTGTGAACTTGAGTTTTCTCAGACTGTTTTGCCAAAAGTAAATTGCGGAGAGCTAGTATTTATTATTTTAATTTCCAGATGGTGACCCTGATAACTATATCGCATACTATCGGAGAGCTACTGTCTTCTTAGCCATGGGAAAGTCCAAAGCAGCGTTACCTGATTTAACGAGAGTGATTGAACTGAAGATGGATTTCACTGCAGTAAGTGTGCCTAAGCTTTCTCAGAGGGGAGCATAAGGGGACTGTCAGGAGGTCACCTATTTCCTGTAGTGAGTATTTGCACCTTCGCCATAACTAGAGAATACTAAAGCAAACAAGCAAAGTTCAAACTCTTACACTTATTCTTCATGTGGCACATAACTGTATATAGCCAGTTAGGAGGTAAAGGTAGGAGAGTCCCTTGAGTCCAGGGTCTTGAGACCTGCTTGAGTTCTGTAGCCAGATTCTGCCTCAGTTAAACAGCAAAACTCACTAAGTTCTTGGCATTAGCAGTCTGTATGCAGGCTGGGTGTGGTAGCACACGCCTTTAGCCTCCTAAGCCCAGGCACATGGGAGGCATGCACATTTCTATGAGTTCTGGGACAGTCAGGGCTATCTAGAGAGCCCCTGTCCCAACAAAAGAAAGAAAGGTCTGTATGGAAGAGTATATTTTTACAAAGAATCTTATCAGTACTCTGCATGTACACATGCACACCAGAAGAGGGCACTTAGATGCCCTTTATAGAAGAGGGCACTTAGATGCCCTTTATAGAAGAGGGCACTTAGATGCCCTTTATAGATGGTTGTGAGCCACCATGTGGGTGCTTGGAATTGAACTCAGGACCTCTGGGAGAGCAGCCAGTCCTCCTAACTGCGGAGCCATCTCACCAGCCCTACTAGGTGATTCTTTTCAGAAGCTTTACGGTATGAGGTCTGTGGTTTGGAAAGACAAGTCTGTGAAGGATGGGATGGAGGCCCGATGTGAGCAGAACCTGAGTGGCTGAAATAATAGGATGTCATCCGGGCCGACGGCAGTTGGATTTAAGGAGAGGCAGGAAGAGTAACAGTGGCCCTGGTAAGGAGTGTTGTGGTGGGTTCCAAGTGCAGTTAGCAGTTTCTCCCAGGCATCAGCGACCGAGCGTCGGGTTCAGAAGCCTAAGTCTCCTGTCCTGAAGGCTGGCAGGTCACTGTTAGGGCTCTCACAGGTCATGTGGGGACTCCTTGGTGGTGTGTTATTTATATCAGTGTAGGGACACAGCTCACATAAGCAACCTGAGAGACAGAGATTCATTGTAACTCATGGTTTCCGAGATCTCAGTATCCAGTGCGCAGTCCTTGGCTCCATAATTGTGGCCTGTGATGGCAGGGAGCACCATGGCACAGGGATGGAAGAGGAAGTTGCTTGCTTTATGGTAAACAAGGAACAGAGCATAATAAACAGGAAGCAGAGAAGAATGTATAGTAGCCAGAAGATATGGCTCCTGAGAATATCCCCTCTGTGTCTGCTTCCTTCAGCTAGGCCCCACCTCCTAAAGTGCTCCCCATTTCCCAAAATAGCAGCACCAGCTGAGGATCACAGTCAACGTAAGAACTGGTGTGGAGTCTGCTTTTTCCTTTTTAAAGATTTATTTGTTTATTATTATTTATTATTTATACAGCATTCTGCCTGCATGAGTACCTTCAGGCCAGAAGAGGGCACCAGATCTTATTATAGGTGGTTAAGAGCTACCATGTGGTTGCTGGGAATTGAACTCAGGACCTTTTGGAGAAAGTCAGTGTTCTTAACCGCTGAGTCATCTCTCCAGTTCCTTTGTGGAATATTTTATCAGTGGAATACATACATGGGCCAGTCAAATGGCCCCAGAATTAATTTTATGACATTATTTATAATTTGTTACATTCCCAAAAGGATCTGATCTGACTAGCCATGTAATGCATGCCTGATTTGAAATATTGCTCTAATTATTTTAAGATAGAATTCTCAACTGTCTTATTTCTTGTTGACTTTATTGCTTGGCACAGCTGAGTACAGCCTTCCACAAAGGTTAAGTAACCCATTTTCTTAGCATTGTGATAAGTCATTAGCTGCTGAAATGTCGTTTTTATGTATTGGTATATTTAATAGAGGATCAGGGAAGTTTTATATTCTGTGAAAGTAATACATAGATGTAAGCGGGATGTCAGTGTGGTCTCTGGTTCTCTGAGGAGAGCTGCTCCTTAGAGAGCAGCTGTGTGGGAGAGCTGGGGTGATGTTTATTAAAGAGGAGAGCTATCGGGAAGCAGGAGGCACCCTCATTGCGGTAAATACTTATATTGAAGGGTTAGTGAAAAGCAATCTTATTTCAGGAGCATTGACAGTCTGTGCAATTTTCAGTGGAAAAGTGATGTCAGAATGTATTTTTTAAAATTAGGATACAGAGCCTGGGATGTAGCTTGAAGGTAGAAGCCTTGTATCCCTTCATGAGCATATTAAAAAAAAGTATATAATTCACGGACCATTAAATTCACATTTTGAATTATCACTGGTTCTTGTATCCTTTTAGGTTGTACAGTCATTGCTCTCACTTAGTTCCAGGGCACTCTTACCTCTCTGAAAAGACTCTTGTATTTTGAACACACAAAAGAACTCCCAAAATAAAACCTTGCTGGTGGGTTGAACAAAACATATTTTTAGAGGAACCATACTTCAATAAAAGTTATGTGCATTCTCTAGCTATAGGAATTAGTCTCACTGCTAAGTCAAACGAACATTAGGAAATGAGTATTAGTAACTTGATTGCACTATTTACCCTTCATATTTAAATGCTCTCTAAACATTTCCACATTTAAAGAACATTTAGAGTCCACAGTGCTCAGGACAGCCTCTCTTCTTTCCCTTTAGGCAAGGTTACAGAGAGGCCACTTACTACTTAAGCAAGGAAAACTTGATGAAGCGGAAGACGATTTTAAGAAAGTGGTAAGTACCTGGCTCCAAGAAGAAATAGACATACAGAATGTATTTTTCTTTGTAATAGGTGTTTAACAGTACTTTCTTTTATAGGTAGAAAAGAAAAACTTAGGTATATAGGAAGCATAGTATTTATAATATTTAATGACTGGCATTAAAGAATCGTATTAGCAGTTGGAAGATAAAATGCACACAGTTGATACATAAGTCCTCATTCAGTTGTAGGCTCACTCACTTTAACTCATGTAGGCTAACTACATGAGAATCTAGAAATGCCAGCTGAAACAGGATTTCTAGCCTCTAAGTTGAGGCTTCTTGCATGCTTTTACCCTTGTGACTCTCACTCCATAGCTTTTTACATAACCCTGGATGGGTGGGTATACGTGTCATTTTACCATTTATTCACGAGCAAGGTAGATTGTATACTAATGAGCTATGTGCAGGTTTTTGCATAAAAAATGAAATCTTGGGTCTGTGAAGACAGTTTATATGGATAAGGTGCTTACCGTCCAAGTATGAGGACCTAGCACCCTCTGAACATCTTACCAGGTGACTGACGCTGTGTGCTGCGGGTGGGAGAGGGAGGTGCTGAGGAAGGCTGCTCAGAGCTTGCTGGCCAGCTGCTCTGCTTAGCATGTCGTCTCTAGCTTCACCCGATTTTTCTGTAAACGGCTTCATTCTTTATGACAGTGCTACTCCATTGTGTATGCATACCATCAATCTTTTAATGCGTTCATCTGCTGATGAACATCTGTGCCGACTGTATTTTGGCCTCTGTGAATAGTGTCTCAGCAGACATGGGTATGCAGGCATCACTTGTCCGCAAGTATATACTCAGGTGGGATAGCTGATCATACATAGGTCTACTTTTAGCCTTTGGAAGACCTCCATACTATTTTTCACAGTAGCTGTGCTAATTTGCATTCTTATCAACAACGTGTAAGGAAAACCTGCCTTTTGATTGTGGTAAAAATTAGATGTTTGGTAAATAACTGTCAATTGCAGTCAAATTTTAAAATATGGTAAGTTTTTTTTTAAATAAAAGCAGTAGTGGAGTACACACACACACATATTAGAAGGAACTCAAGCTTATGTAAATTATAATGAACATAACACTGGGCATCCCAGGGCTAAGCTGCCATAGATACCGAAGTTATTTCTGTGTCTTGGCTGTTGTAAGTTGTGCTGCGCTGGACATTATGGTGTAGGTGACCTTACAAAGAAGATTACTTGGTCATATGGTAGTACTTTTAACTGTTTTCAAAACCTACATACTGTTTCCCAACATTGCTACAACAGTGGACATTTCTGCCAGTAGGGCTTCTCCTCCCTGTGCACCAGACACCCCCTTCCCACAGTGTTAGCTACCAAATGGGGTGACTTAAGAAGAGTGGCTTGTTTTGGCTTGTACTTTCAGAAGTTTGAATCTATGGTCACCTGGGCCCTCGTTCTTGCCTCTGTTCCAAGGCAATCCATCATGGAGGGACAGCATGTCTACCTCAGGGTCAGGAAGCAGGCTGGTATCTTCTTGCCTTGAAGTAACAGGCCCTTTTCCTTTCAAGAGCTCCAGTACTATCCAGCAGCATCAAGCTGAGGATTAGCCAAAAGCCACTTTAGCGGATGGGCCTTTGTGTAGAGGGCATGAGCGGTGCACATGAACAAGCATTGGGGAAGCCAGGAATGTTAGTCATGCAGTATTATCTCCTTAATGGAGGAAGTGATGTTGTCAATGATCTGGTGAGTTTTGCTGTCTGTAGAGCCTGACCTCACCCAAATCAACCAGAATGCTTATTCGAGACTCTTCTCTCCCTAGACCTGTCTGGTTAGCTTTTGTTTTTAGTCAGTAGATCCCATGCTTAGGAAAATGTCACATACACTTTACAGCCTGCTGACCTCTATGCCAATCTCAGTCAGAGACCAAACCAGATCCTAGAGGCTCCTAAGCTGTAGAACCCATTTTTATAGGGGAGGTCACGCGTGCTTTGCAAAAGAGTCCATGTGGTCATGCCTTAAGCTTTATTGTTCACATCGGATTGGGACGGTTGTTACCAAGAATCCTTTATCCAAAAGGATTACACTGTACTCAAATATGTCTAAATAAACTGCCTGGGGTCCGACTCTAGAAATTTGAACCAGCACCAACTTAGTCAGGCTGCAGTCATCCCCTGCAGGCTCTGCTGCTTGCAGGGGCCCTCTCCCCCACACCTTTGGGGAGCATTCTAGGTCCCAAGCAGTGCAGCCGACTTTCTGAGAAGAGATGTGGAGTGTGTTTCTGGGTACCTGCTTGGGATTTCTTCATTTTCAAGTCCTTTGCCTGTTTTTCTTGGAGGTGTTCTTGTTTTTGAGTTCTGTAAGTTGATATAACTTGCGTATTTATCCCTTACCTGATAATATCGTTTATAACTTCTCTCCAACATGTCAATTGCCTTTTTACTTTGTGTCTGCATAACCTAAAAACTTAGATTATGCAAATAAACACATGAAATTCTATTAAATTATAATTTTATTTTTACCTCAAATGGGTCAAATTTAGGTACTTTAATTGCTGTAATTAACTAAAGTAGAAAATGTCCACATTTTAAAGCTGGCTGATGTGTAATTCAAGGGGAGATGAATTTTCACCTCATTGTGGACTTAGCTGTTTCCAGTGCTGGAGATTGAACATAGAGTCACACATTTGGAGGCAAGAATTGTATCACTACAACCCCTCTCATTGTGACTCTATATATCACAGAACAGTCACAAAAGTGTTAGGGGTGTAAGTCAGTAGCAGGGGAAGTGCATGAGCCCTGGGTTCAGTCCCAGCACAGAAGGGAACTTGCACTCACTGGCCATACCCAGATGCACGCTGCTGCTTCTCCTTGGCAAGGAAAAACACACAGCATGTAGAAGTCATGTAGATTAAGTCAGGGTTTGGATATGTAACGTGTCTGTTTAGACTTCATTGAGAAGTAAGCATAAAAGGGCTGATGTGATGGCCCAGTGGGTGACGCCACACGTGTCGAGCCCAGCTAAGTTCAATCCCTGGAGCCCACGCGCTGGAAGGCAAGCACAGACTGCTGCGGTCTGCATTGGTACTGTGACATGCAGGCCGGGCTACACAGCATGCATGCATACATAACCTTACAGGTCAACTAGTCACAAAATACTTATGGAAATATTCATAACTTTGTCACTGAGAAATGGCAAAACTTTCGTCCATGTTACTCCTGTTTGTTACCTGCTACTGTATGATGACTAATTGAAAGTTAGCAACTGCGCTTCTCTGGTTATAGGTAGAGGTTTGGGCAAGGTGTGGCACACAGAGTCTGTGCCATGGTATTTGGAAAGAGCAGATCTTTGAGTACGTTACAGGTACTGGATTCAAGAGATTAAAACTTTATTTTGTTGTTTTGCTGTAGCTCAAATCTAATCCAAGTGAACATGAAGAGAAGGAGGCCCAGTCTCAACTTGTGAAATCTGACGAGATGCAGCGATTGCGCTCACAAGCACTCGATGCTTTTGAAAGTGCCGATTACCCTGCTGCTATAACCTTCCTTGATAAGATTTTAGAGGTAAGTGCAGTTGACAGGTCTGTGCTGCCTTTTAGAGGAAGGCATGTGTTAGACACTTGGACAAGACACAGACTGACCCTTGGGCTTTTAAAGATTGGTCATGGAAATTTGTAAGTTTTTTAGTAAACGTTGGTATGCTGTAAAGTGAGAATTACATTTCATTGTTTTTTGAGACAGGATCTCTCTGTGTAGCTCTGGCTGACCCAAAACCCAAAACACTATATAGACCAGGCTGGCCTCGAACTCACAGAGCTCTGCCTGCCCCTACCTCCCAGGTGCTGGAGTTAAAGTCGTGCACCAACCTGCCTGGCTGAGAATTACATATTTTTACACTTTTTTTTTTTTGAGAATACTATGTTAGATAATAGTAAAAGACAAGCTACTTAGAAAAGAAAGATGGTGTTTGAAAACAAAAAGAAATGCTTACAGTGGGAGCTTTCTAGAGAAAAGACAGAGTGCTATGACAGGGAGGATGGTTCTGACAGGAAGTACTGAGTTTAGGGTTGCCTTCCTCAGAAGGATTTAATGGCAGATGATTTCAGAAAAAAGCCTGAATGGAAATGATGAATACAATTACCATTTCTACAGCTCTTTGACTTAGTATTGGCAGTAAACATGTGATATGTAGAAAATAGGCATTCATTTGAGAATTAAGAAATTACTCGAGTGTGTGTGTGTCTGATGCAGATGATAATGGCGTGTGCTTGTGTATACTGTGCTGCTCTCATAGAAGCCAGAGATTAGTCCTGTGAGTCACTTCTCCTTTGTGTGGGTTCTGTGGGTCACACTCGAGTCACCAGTCTTGTATGCCAGCATCTGCACATACTAAAACATCTTGCCAGACTTATGTGATTATTTTATAGAGGAGAAGGTATAGCGCATAGGGGAGTTCTTGCTGTACTAAATTATGTTATTGATAGAAATATAGAACTATAATTTTCACTTTCTCACTAGAACGTTGTCCATTTGGGCCTATCTCATTGTCAGAATATATAATACTGGTTTTTAGTTTTCAGCTGACATGTTTGAAGCTCTGAGGAAAACATAATGTACAGGCCCTGTGGGGGGATGAGCTTGGGGTATCTGTTTGGAAGAGTCTACTGTTTAGTGAGTATATTGGACTTTTCATAAAACAGGAATGGTGAAGTCTTAACTTCCAAGTTATTGTTTTTCCTTTTAAAAAATGAGGATTTAATATCAAAGAATCAAGGATGTAAGAGTTTACAAAAGTAATTTAGTAATCAGTGCAGTTAAGTATTTTGCTAATTGAGAACCTATGTTTTGGGCTGGCAGTGTAGCTCAGTTGGTAGAGCTTTTGCTCAGTACTTACACAGCCCCAAGCTAGACAAAGCAAAAATTACAAAAAAACGACAGATTTTCTTAATTGTAGAAATTATAATTGCTGAGTATTGCATAATAACTTCAGATATCTGAATGGGAATAGCCATAGGGCTTTTTTTCCTTCCTTCCTTCCTTCCTTCCTTCCTTCCTTCCTTCCTTCCTTC
>CM053745.1:59646778-59697986 GCA_028658305.1 Pachyuromys duprasi
TTCCTTCCTTCCTTCCTTCCTTCCTTCCTTCCTTCCTTCCTTCCTTCCTTCCTTCCTTCCTTCCTCCTGTCTCTCTCTCTCTCTTTCTTCTTTTGAGAAAGTGTTTCATTGTGCATGAAGCTTGCCTGAACCCAATGTGCAAATGCTATGCTTTCTTATATTTAGGGTTTTAAAATTCTATAATCTGGGAATGAAAGAAAGAAAGGCCCTACTGCTGCATATATATCTCCTCTCTCAGAATTTAAGACACACTGAAGAAACTATCACATTCTAGTTGTCACACTTAAGTGCATCAGGATTTTAAACACCATTTATAAAACAATGACTTTAATCACACTAACAGAGGGTTTTTATGTTTGTGAATATGTGGATGAACGTGTGGGGTGCAAGAGTCAATGTGCATACCTTATGTGTCTTAAAGTCTAGTTCTTTTGTTTCTCAAGGTTTGTGTTTGGGATGCAGAATTGCGTGAACTGCGAGCTGAGTGCTTCATAAAGGAAGGGGAGCCTAGGAAGGCGATCAGTGACTTAAAGGCTGCTTCAAAGCTGAAGAGTGACAACACAGAGGCGTTTTTCAAAATCAGCACACTCTATTATCAACTCGGAGACCACGAGCTGTCCCTCAGGTCAGTCTTGTGACATCCACATTTGTCTTTTTTTTTTTTTTTTAAGATTAAGTTATGTATACAACATTCTGCCTGCACACCAGAAGAGAACACCAGATCTCACCAGATCTCAGATGGTTATGAGCCACCATGTGGTTGCTGGAATTGAACTCAGGACCTTTGGAAGAACAGCCAGTGTTCTTAACCTCTGAGCCATCTCTCCAGCCCCCTGCATTTGTCGTTGTAGAATCTTAACAGAAGTATTAAGGCTTTAAAACATACTTACATCCATTCAGATAATTTAGGTTATCCCTAAGGTATAAATTCTATAGCTTATTTTCATGAAATAGTCTTATTAACATAAGTGTTTAATGTATAACTCTAGGCCATTTGAATTACCATGTCTAAGACAATGTGCATAGTAAATTATGAACTTTTCATTGTTCCAAAAAAATACTTCAATGAGTTTCTCTACTTAATACAGAGAAGTATTCAATGATTATTTTGATTTGGAATATTTCTTTTTTTTTTAAAATTACATGAGCAGTGAAGTTCGTGAATGTCTGAAACTTGACCAGGATCACAAAAGGTGTTTTGCGCACTATAAGCAAGTGAAGAAACTTAACAAGCTGATTGAGTCAGCTGAGGAGCTGATCAGAGATGGAAGGTAAGAGCCTTTCCTTATCTACCTGGGTAGGATCTGGATGGCACTGAGCTTAGCAACGCCGCTAGGATTCTGCAGTCATTGTTGATGCAGACAAACAGCAGTAATAGTAACTGGATAGTGTCCACTTGCCAGAGCAGCTGTCTCAGACTCTTCTCATGTGTGTCAAGTACTGAACTAGGTACTGAGAGTGCAGAAATGTGACCATGGTGTTTTAGGTTTATGTGGGAGGCTAATACGAAGTGGTGGAGTGGATCTTAATGGGACAAGCAAAGCAGAGTCCTCAATTCAATCTACAGCAGTGAAGGCCAAGATTAAAAGAAAAACTCTTGGAGAGCTGATAAATAGTTAAGTTCTCATCTTAAAATAGGAGCTGCTTGAAGTAGTGGGTTGTGTCTGTGTGACTATTGCAGTGCAGGGGGTTGGTAGGCTGGGGCAGGAGAGTTCCATACAGCACTGCTTACAAGGTAGACTCTGACCTCCCCACTGATAAGACCTGTGTAGCTGTGACGAGACTGCATTGCCCAGTTTACTTCAGTGTCTTAGAAACTGTACTGTCTTGGAATACTCTAGTGCATAATCAGGATGTTGATTACTTCTGTCACCGTGTGAGTATATCTCAGGTGTACTGGTTCTTTTACAGCCAAACTACTTCCTGTCCTAGCCTTCCTTGGATCTGAGCAACTATTAATATATTCTTTGTTTCTGTGGTTTTGGCTTTTCAAGAGTATTAAAGAAATGAGGAGAGGGGAAAAGGGATGGGGGGAAAGGAAGGAAGGAGAAGGAGAGAGAGGGGGGAAAGAGGGAGAGGGAGGAAAATGGGGAGCGAGAGAGGGAGGAAGAGAGAGGAGTGTGTGGTCCATTTTTTGATTTTTTTTTTTTTCTGGGAGACATGGACATGTGTTTGCCAGTGACAGAACACTCAAGTTAGTTTGTTGATAGTAAGTTTATTGGACGTACAGGAACATGGATGACCCTAAAGCAGCTCTCACCTCAGCATGGATGATGAGGTCCTGGGAGCTAGAGTCTCCTCATTGAACTTCAACCCGTTATATTCCCTAGCCATATGCTTTACATTGTTTTTATTGTATTTTTGTGTGCATGTCCTGGAGGTCACATGGACTCTCTCCATCATGTGAGTCTTAGGGCTTAATCTCAGGTCATCAGTCTTGTTGACAAAGGTCTTAGCTGCTGAGTCACCTGGTCACCCGTTCCTCCAACCACATGCTTTAAGTTGATACAAGAAGCTGGCCATCCACCCCCAACCATATGCTTTAAAGATGCCTGTCTCTGGAATGAGCACTTACTCTGCATTAAGATCAGATGAATTCTATTTGAAGGCAGGTGTTACTCTTGCTTCGTTGTAGTTATGAAGCAATACAGAGCGAAAGGAGAGGGTGCTGTCTACAGCTTTGCAAATAGTTTTGTTGTTAATGCCTGGTTGCTTATTTCATAGATACACAGATGCAACCAGCAAATATGAGTCTGTCATGAAAACAGAGCCCAGTGTTGCTGAGTATACAGTCCGCTCAAAAGAAAGGATCTGTCACTGCTTCTCTAAGGTAACACTTTCTTGTGGACACTTAACATGGACTACCTAATCACTGTAAGTGCACACACTCCCTGAGCGCTCTCTCTTACTCACTGTAAGTGCACACTCCCTGAGCCCCCTCTCTCCCTCTCATTCACTCACTCACTGTAAGTGCACACACTCCCTGAGCGCTTTCTCTCACTCACTGTAAATGCACACACTCCCTGAGCTCTCTCTGGTCCACAATGCTTATTTTTATCCATTCTTTTGGTATTGAGGATTTAACTTGGGAATTTGTGCATGATAGGCAAGCGCTTTACCACTGAGGTGCACCTCCAGCCTAGATTTTCTTTTCTCACATTACGTTTAGGACGAGAAACCTGTGGAAGCCATTAGAATATGCTCTGAGGTTCTACAGCTGGAACCGGACAATGTGAATGCTCTGAAAGACCGAGCAGAGGCCTATTTAATAGAGGAAATGTACGATGAAGGTAAATTTTAAAGGAATTTGACATTCAGTATCTTAAGGTTAAATTGATGAAACCAACACATATTTGTTGCATTTTTTGTTGAACAGATTCATCTGCAAATGGCTAAGAATTTGGAAAGTTATTTTTTCCTTAGTGGTCACAACAGGTGTAGCACTGAGTAAAGAGTTCTGTTGAAACCAGTTCAGTGGAACATGAAAGTAAAAAGTTTAGTTTTCTTGTAGTCTGTTCAGTTAGGAGAGATGAACCTCAGAATAGAAGATTTGTTATAGATTTCCTGTCATCCAGAGGTAATTGTTGTTCATGTGTTTTTTCCAGATGTGTCCACATACCTATGACTACTTTAAGCATATAAATGCACAGTATGTATAATACATACATAACCTGTGCATAGACTTTGTCTAACAAAACAATCCTGTGACCTCTCGCCTCTAGCAGCGTTAGGATAGGTGCTACCTGGACTTGAAGTTGAGCTAGGAGAATGTCCTTCTCCATGTTGTGAGGATCTTGTTTGTCCACTGAAAGATGGAGCGCATTTCATATGTTGTTTTGACCACACTTTTTATAGTACTCTTTAAAAAGCGATGTTTGCTAATTTTTAAACTTATTTGGCGATTTCACATGGTTTTTAATCAGAACTATCCCCCATTCTCTCCCACTCTGTCTAGCGCTCTTCCCAACACATCGCCCTCCTTCTCTCACTTTGATATTTATTTTGTAATAGCACATTGACTTTAAGGTTGCTTGTCTGAGCATGTTTATGGGTGTGTGGCTACAGACCTGAGAAAAGAGTGACTGTCTCTCCTCCAGAAGCCACTAACTGTCTGTAGCTCCTCAGCCTGGGGAGAGGAGCCCTTGGGAGCCTTTCCTTCACCCGTGCTGGAGTGCTGGCTGGCTTGATTCTGTGTAGGTTACCATGCGAGTCTATGTCATTTTCAGGAGATAGATTCTATAGTATTCCTCTCAGCCTCTGGCTCCTACATTTTCTCCTCTGTCCATTACTTAGTGTTTCTCAGACCTTGCAGATGGTGATAATAAAACCAGTTTTAAGGCTGAGCGCTTAACAGTCACTTATTTTAATTTTCGATTAATATGAATCTGCATTAACTGCTGAGCACTATAAAAAGAAGCATCTCCGACCAAGGTTAAGAATATCATTAATCTATGGGTATAAAGTTTAGAAGGCAGTTCAGCAACATGTTCATTTAGCAGAACAATCCTTTGTATGCTATCTAGGAGGAGACCATTTGCTTGTTTATGGGTCTATCTTGGGGTTCTTTGCTAGAGCCTACAGCTTCCCGAGTTACGGGCTTTTGAGCAGGGTGACAGTCTAGGTGTGGATTCTCTCCTGTGAGCCGAGTAGTTGTTTACCCCATCACGTTCATACCACTATTGTACACGTGAGCAGAGTCCAGTGCTGCAATCTGAAGAGTTACTGTAGGAATTATTTTAGGCTCTTACTAGTTCCCACTTGTAGTACTGTGAATATAGGAGACAACCAATAATTGTACACTTTGTATAATGAGAAAAATATGCATACTGTAACTTAATAAGTGGGTATGATTAAAAAGACTTGGCAGTCGGGGAGGGTGAGATGGCTCAGTGGATAGAGGGGCCTGCCGCCAAGCCCGACAATTTGACTTCAGTTTGGGACTCAATGTGTGGATGTAGAGAACTAACTTCTGCAAGTTGTTCTGTGGCCTCTCCCTGTGCTGCCCCCTAACCCTCCCCCAGTTCTCAGTTGAAATGTAATAAAAAATTTAAATTTAAGAATGAAAATGTGACTCGGGGAGGCCGAGGCAGGTGGATCTCTGTGAGTTCGAGGCCATCCTGGTCTACAAAGAGAGTCCAGGACAACCAAGGATACACAGAAACCCTGTCTCAAAACAAACAACAACAACAAAAACAGAAAGAAAAGAAAATGTGAGTTGGGCAGTGGTGGTGCACACCTTTAATCCCAGCATACTCATACTTGGGAAGCAGAGGCAGGAGGATCTCTCTGAGTTCAAGGTCAGCCTTGTCTACAGAGTGAGTTCCAGCACAGCCAGGGCTACACAGAAACCCTGTCTTGAGAAGTCAAAAACAAAACCCGAATGTAAATGTGTTTTAAATTAAGAGTTTATATGAATAGCAAATTTGTGTATCTTGAAACATTTTCTCTCATATTCCTTCAGAGTGTGTTTCCTTCCAAGGCTGGGGCAGTAGGTGCTATGAATATTAGTTGTAAATTTAAGCCTCACTAATATTTGTGATAGTTTTATAAACTAAGTTGGAAAAAAATTCCCTGTAGGATGAATCACAATAATAGTATTAATACCATAAGGGTACGGACAAGCTTGCTAGGTTAGTTGCTCACATTGGACTTGTCTGTTGATGGTATTGGCTCATTTTCAAAGTAGAACAGGTAGCTAAAATTTGTTGTGCTTGTCATTTTATCATTTGCTCAAAGTTACACTCCTTACACAAAAAACTTTTGTTAAGATTAATAAATGTCAACCAAAGAAATTTTCTTTTCTACAGTATTTTTTTCATAAACAATAGAATTTAGTCTCAGCAATCCATTAATTTGTCTTTTTAGGCAATGTGTGTCAAGCCTCCCTGACTAACCCCAAACTTGGTAGGACATGTTGGACTTAGCTGTTGTTGCACTCAGGGGCTAAGATGTACTCCACTGAGAGAGAAAAGTGCCAAGGACCAACTCGGTTCTGGAGTAAATAAGACTCTGAATATTGTTTTTCTGTAACTGACACAAGTTTAGTTCTACAACTGGGCCTCATCAGAGACCCAGCACCCAGGGCTGTCACTGAATGCTACTTTCTAGTCACTGTTCACTCATAGCTAGATTTCAGACTCCCAGGGCACATGAGCCTGTTACCAAGGAATATTGGAATGTTGCTGAAATCCAGCATCCCAAACTTAGTCATGAATAATCTTCATGAGCCAAACAGTTAAAGGATGAATCTCAGCCCCGCTACATTGATTCCTCTGGCTGATTAGATACCCAGGTACTCTCAGATAAAACATGCATTGTAGATTTCTCTCAGACCTTTAACGCTAGGTCTTTCTGTATTTTGGTTTTGGTTGACACTGCTATCATGTTGCAGTACCGAGCTCCTTTGTACCTTTTACTTTTTCCAGACTATCAGCCATATATATTAATGCTGATTTTCTTTTCCAGTGTTTGATCTTGTTTGCTCTGCTCTCATTTAGGACCTAGCGGTGGTAGGATTGCTCTGTGTAATACTAGAATACTTTGAAGGAGGTGTGGGGGAAAGAACGAGGGAGTGAGGACGAGTAAACCAGCCACAGTGGGAATTAAGTGTGAGCAAAATTATGAAAATGACACCATTTAGGCTCTTAGGAGTGCAGGGGCTGCCAGTGAAGACTTAGTACCAAGTTGTTAAAATTCATAAAGGCACTGAATCCTAATTCCCCCTAATAGCATTTTCCTAAACATATTTTGACAGCCATTCAGGATTATGAAGCTGCTCAGGAACACAACGAAAATGATCAGCAGATTCGGGAAGGTTTAGAGAAAGCCCAGCGGTTACTGAAACAGTCACAGAAACGAGATTATTATAAAATCTTGGGAGTGAAAAGGTGAATTATTGACATTTGCATGCTCTATTTAATCAATTGCTTTAAAGCTAATAATAGCTCATTTTGTCTTAACCTGGTTCGCTTCACGTATTCATTATTTTTGACATGTATTATTCTAATAACCTTTAACATCATAGACTGTATTTGGAATGTTATAGGCAAATTTATAAAGACCAGCAGTGCACTAATAAAGAGGAGTTGGTGGTGAAGTTTGTGGCATAGATAGGTCCTAGGCCGAGACTTTTTTGGGAAAGCTTAAGAAGCAGAGTTGAAGTTCATTTTAGTTGGAGTAGGAGAAAGAGAGCTCCCCTGGGCCTGAGTAAGCTGTGATGTTGTTATAAGACCGTCTTCTGGGCTGGAGGGGTTAAAAGCACTTGCTGTTGTAGACGACCCAGCTTCAGCTGTCAACGCGCACTTGACGGCCCGCAGCCATCTCTTACTCCAGTTGTGACACGGTAGTCACTCATGCAAGCATACAGCCATGCAGACTCGTGTCTCTGGCCAAGCAGACTGTCAGCTTTGCTCCAGAGTTTAAAGCTTTGTTCTTTCTAGTATTCAGTAAGGGTTCAAAAGAGATTCTGTGAATGTGTGTGCGCTTCATTTGGATTGATTGTTTGACAGAATCTCCATGTATAGCTCTGGCTGGCCTGAATTCACTATGTAGCCCTAGCTGGCCTTAAACTCACAGAAATTCACCTGCCTCTCCTCTAGAGTGCTGCTGGGATTAAAGATTTATATTACCATGCCTGAATGCCCAGAAAAAACTAAGTCATGGTATTGTGGAAATTCTGAAAGGGACAGCTGTAAAGAGTGTTCTGTATCCTGGGATGCTTAGTGAGGGAGCCTGGGGTGTTGGTTGGCTTGCCATGTGTGCAGGAGTCCATAGGTCACCACCCCTGTGGCCCAAAAGGAAGGAACAACAAAGCTGCCTGTCCAGAACAGTGAAGTCTTGGGCTTACAGCACTTGTTTGCAGTGTTGTGATTAGGCGTCAGGCCTTATGCATGTGAGGCAAGCCCCCACCACTGAGTTCTCACAGAGGACTACAGCACAGTGCTTCTGAGTTTTATGAAAGTAGGATGAACCTTTCCAACTGACGATTGCTACTAATTTCCCCTGTCCTTCAGAAATGCCAAAAAACAAGAGATCATTAAAGCATACCGAAAATTAGCACTTCAGTGGCATCCAGATAATTTCCAGAATGAAGAAGAAAAGAAAAAAGCGGAGAAAAAGTTCATTGACATAGCAGCTGCTAAAGAAGTCCTCTCGGACCCAGGTACCTTCTGCTCTTGAGATGGTGCAGTGAGGGACTAGTCAGAGCTTTATGTCTTTTCCCATCTCAAGCAGGGCACAGGGGAAATGTGGGTGAGCTGGAGGGCTGTGGATGGCTGGTGGTCCTGTGGTATCATCAGTCTCTTCCCACCTGAGTTTGGGGACCCTCAGGTAAATGGTGGAGTGGAAAGAATATTGAATGTGAAATACTTTCCCACTGGGACAAAACAATACCAGGCTCCTAGACCCCTGCTAGCTTCCTAGCTCAGTGATGGATGACTCCTGGTACCAAATTCCCTAATGTCTCAGGAGCCTGGTGAGGAAACCAGTATGTCAAGCCGACTTACAAAAAGATGAGAGTCCAGCTAGGCCTGTTGTGCCGTGTGGAGGTTAGCAGCAAGCTTGCTCTAAGTCATGTGAACAGATTTACTGGTTGATATATATGTAAATATTGGCAGGAAAGTAAGGAGACAGGCTAAGAGTTCATACAGGCTGCTTTACTGTGGCTTCCCAGATATGTGGGGATGCGCACTCTAATCTGAGCTAGAAAGGCTCAACAAGGAGGAAATCAAGTCTTGCCCCTAAAGCAGATCTTTTTTGGCATCCATTTATAGCACAGAATTGAAATAGTCATTTGTCCCAAGTAATTTGTAATCTAGTGAGGGAGACGGGTGTGCTTCATTAGTGCGTACAATAGGCACAGTTTACCCTTATTGAATGCAGAGTGCTTACACTATCTCTCAAATGTAATGTAATGTTTGGGCTAGAGTCAGGGGTCTTGAGGGATTTGGGGGTGTTAAGGAAGTCCTGTCCCCTCCCTCCAACCTTTGAGAGTTCCTCATTGTATCCTTCATGTTGTCTGCATTACGTTTTGGGAGGAAAGTGAGCCTTATGACTGTTGTTTTACTTGTTGGGCCAACCAGCTCCACAGAGTTCCTTTGGTACTTTGTGGAGGAGGACTCATGAGATTCTCAATTTGGGGGGTGAGAGTAACTACAATACAAGTAAAGAGCTTGACTTTGGGGGTTCTTTTTGCAATTGTCTTCCTCAGGACGGGAATGGGAAAGTATGGATTTGAGTATCAAAGCTTGTAGGTTAATATGTGGGTCTTGATTTGCTGGTTTCTTTTCTAGAAATGAGAAAGAAGTTTGATGATGGAGAAGATCCTCTTGATGCAGAAAGTCAACAAGGAGGTGGTGGCAACCCCTTCCACAGAAGTTGGAACTCATGGCAAGGGTTCAATCCCTTCAGCTCAGGCGGACCGTTTAGATTTAAATTCCACTTCAATTAAACCAGCTATTTTACTGCTCCTCCTCTTTATTATTATTACTTTTAACATTAAAAACAAGAAACTGTGTTTGGGATTCTAATGGAAACAAAACAGAACAAATCTTTTAGTTTGTCCATGACCAAAGAATTATTTTTAAAGAAAAAAAGCTGTTCTCATTGTGGACTTAAGGTTGACGGGCTTGCCAGGGCAGGAAGCAAGGAACTGTATTTCTGACGAAGCAGCCTACACTCATGTTGTGACTTCTGGGAGAAGTGGTCTGAGGTGTTTACCCTGTGGAGGTGTTCAAATAGCATTACGTATCTGTGTAACCGCAGAGCAGACTGTCCAGCCGATTGATTGTGTCCCACTATTCTTAAGGGAATAGAACAATCGAGCTTTAGTTTCTGGGGGACAATTATGCTGAGATTTTGGTCATTCCAGTCACTTGCAAGTGCTTATTCCTATACCAGTGTCACCGCGGCCATCACTGCAGGAGGATAAGAGACCATCTTTTAGGAGCCTTACCGTCAGGTGTGATGTCCAGGTATAGACTATTGGCTGAAGGATTTTTGTTCTGTGTCAACTTCACTTGAATATAATTTTAAAAACGTAAGGACCCTCCTTTAAATGCTAAACTAAGCAGAATAAGTTAAAATATATGAAAGAGGCTTAGTGCTATTTTAGATAATACTGTTGGAAGATCAGTTTGAAATACTTTTTTAACAAGGAAAGTCCAAGTTGTTTGGTAGAAATTTCCTGTCACAAAGTTGGCTTAGAAATGAAGAGTTGCTCTGCCAACAGGCAAACAGAATATTATGACTCCCACTGCAGGCAGTGCAGTGAGACAGCGTCTCTTTCTCTCAGTGTTTAGTCCAGCTGTCTGGCTCTGTTGCTGGCTGATTTTGGACTAGATGTTCCAGGTTTGTTTCTGCTTAGAAGAAAGTATAGGGCTTGCAAATTTGTTCAACTCTGGCTGTGTACGTGCATCTTACTCAATAAGACGGCCCTCCCTCCTCAGAGAGCCTTTCCCTCTCTGTCTAAGCAGATCCTCTAAGAAATGTCCTGTTCAGTAGCTGTATACTGAATCATTTTTGCCCATTAAAATCAAGAACATTGAGTGTTTATGGAACTACTGATGCTGCGTTGTAAACCTAAAAGAATTACCTTGGTAAGAATTATTATTACTTCTATTCTACAAATATTTTTTTAAACATTGTGAGATATTTTAAGCATAAAGGTCTAATATATTGCTTTTATGAAGTTAAACATTGTAGTTAATGTGGAGTCATGACCATAGCAGCCAAGCACAAATCATTTTCTTAACCTATGGTCATGTATAGAAAAAGATTTTTTAAATCGAAGAACATAAATCACATAGTTGAGTTGGGCAAAACATTTAAGTGCTTTTTGCCTCTACTTAGGAGCCTATTTTCTTACCAATAAACTTAACAATGCATTTCAAAATAGCTTTCAGCTTTTATTTTCCTTCAGTGTCTCAAAATTCATGTCAGGCAAGACAAGCTTTTATCCTAGCACTAGAGAAGCAGGTGGCTGGCTCCCTATGAGTTTGAGGCCAGCCTGGTTTCCCTAGTGAGTTCCAGGCCAGGCCCCCTTCCAAAATATTAAGGAAACTTAAGCCAGTGTGAAACATTGGATGGAAAGTGATTTAGTAATCTTATGTTAACTACTTAACAATTGTTTTTCAGTCTGACTCCTTTTGTGGATGATGTTACTGTTGTGAACTAGAGTGATAGCACTTGTGTGCTTTCTAAAGTGCATTTTCCACCAGCAGAACAAAGGAAGCATCCAGTTGCTTTTCTTCCCATTTACAGTGGATCGACGGTTGCCAGTAGCGTGGAGCCAGAAGGATTTTGACATGGTTGAAAGTTGGGCTGCACAGACAAGTGCCTCCTAATTTCTCAGAGAATTTTTTTTCCCCTTCCTACTTGTAACAACCCAACTGAGGATTAGATTTCCTCATTGCAAACTTTGGTGCCAAAGGCAGATGCCGGGGAAGGAGAAGGTAGCTCTCTTGGGCTGATTGGTGACCTAGGGTGACCACTAAGTTCCAGATGAGTAAAACATCAGGAGAGTGTTCCCTGGACCTGCCTACATTGTGTATCATGCAGTGTAGAAGCACATTACTGAAAAAGCATTCTCCCCTTTTCTTTCTTTTTTGTCTTGTTTGTTGGTTTTTGCTGGGCTACTTCCACATTCCAATTTGCTTTTAGGAACTGCAGGTGACCTTTTTGGTAGTTGTGGAAAATGGGATTGAAGCTCACCTTGGCTGACCTCTGTTCTGTTCCTAGCCTTTCCTTCCTTTGTGGTGAGCTTCCTAAGTGGAGTGCCATTGGGCTCTCAGTGCTTATCACTCAGGAGGAAGGAAACGCAACTACTTCTGGGGGCCACTTCTTTTACTTCTCAGTTCTGCAAGTTTACTTTCTTACTATGACTAGAAGACGACATGGAAACAAAATCTCAGTAGTTTATTAATGTGAATTGATATGACATCTTAACTTAAAAATATCCTTAGTCAGTGTTAAAAGTCTGTTTTTAAATAGCAGACTAATAATTGGAGTTCTGTTAATGAGTGGAATTTAAAATTTTTAGTGTTTTTTTTTTAAATGTAAACAGCACGGTGGCTCATGCCTGTAATCCCAGAATGTGGGGCTGCAATAGGAGGTCACTGTGACTTGGAGGCCCCAGTTCAAAAGTACCAAATTTACACCCAAAACAAAATAAGTACGAGAGAGAATTATTGATAACTAGGAAAAATGTCCATAGTCACCGTTATTTATTCCTGGAAGATAATGACAAATCCACATATAAACCCTTTAAACTGGTCAGAAGCCAGCATTTACCACGAAGGTATAAGATGTACCAGTTAGAAATCACTCGCAGGCCTTTGTGGGTACTGACAGATACAGGGCACTGAGGACGTTTTAGTAAGTACTGGTGAAGTGAAGATGGTTTTCTTGAATGTACTTGACTTTCCTGTAGTGATACAGGAAGGTGAAGGCAAATAGTAATTGTTAATAGCTAATCTTTTTCCAGATCATATCATTCCTTTTCTGTTGGTGGCAGAATTTATTCTGTAATTTCACGTAATGTTAAGAGGGGGAGAACTTTTTAAACAGATGATCTCATTTGCTGAATGATTTAAGAGTAAAATCAGCCACTGCGTGGCTTAGTGTACAGTGGTAACAGGTCTCAGTGCTCGTCTGTGGGTGAAACACTGGCCTGCAAAGGGGCGCAGGGCACGGGGAGGCAAAATTAGACATGTTTGATAAACTGTTACTCTTACGTTTACACTTGTTTTAAATGGGACAAGCCTAACTCAGTCTATCTCAAGTTAGTGTTTTAATAAAAAAGGAACTAAAATTATTTCAACTGGGGCTCACACATGTCTATGAATATGGGCAACATTTTTATGCCCGTGTATTTTCACATTTAATAAAAATATTTATGGTCATATCCACTACTTTCTTGCTTCTGATTCATGTAACCTTTGAGATAAAACTCTTAAGTTCATCGTAGAAGTCTGTTTCCAACTTTATTTTACACAAAATCAGTGACTGAGCTGACATAAAGGTTTTCCTTTATGTCAGCTCACAGGGAAGGGCAGCGCACAAAATGTAGGTGTGTTTAAAATCTTAGGTCACCAAGTCCTAGGGAAACGGGACTTAAGAGAGTGGGTTCCTCCTCCATTTTAATGCTGAAGTCTAACAAGCAGCTTTGAACTACGCTCACTTCTCTATCTCCTAACACACTCAAGTAAATTTCCAGCAACAACAAAGGCAGCTTTCTATTTCAGTTATATATTCTGTATTGAAGGAAAATAAAATACTTAGATTTATACAGAACTTTTACAGAAAGATTAGACACTTTTCAAGTCCTTAATGGTAATCTTGATACCACTACTGTTGTCTTGATACCAACAACAGAAAGGCCAGCCTTGTTCTGAATATGTCAGCAGGCAGGAGCCCAGTGCTGCCTGAGAGCGGGATGCAAGGACACCCTTGTTCTTTCTCAGAGCCTCTGGCTTGCCCTTAGCAGTCACAGCTGCTGTTACTCCACACCTCAGTTTAGGCCTTTAAAAGTGTACAGTCATCTTAAGGCAGGGAGCTTATACCGCAGGAACTCTAGACCCCAGACCTTTACCTTCCCGCTTTTGAGCAACTCCTTCCTTAGTGCATGACACACATAACACACCCTTAATGCTTTTGTCCAGTTTCTGCCATGGCCTTGAAAAGACAAAAAACAAATTTTCCTACTGGAAACTTTCTGTTTTCTCATTTCAGTTTCTCATTCTTTTAAAAGCCCACCTCTGCTCCCATAAGAGTCAAGTACAGTCTCAAGCCTTTTCCCAGGTTGGTCTTTGATGACTGAGTATCTGGCATCTTTAAGTTATGAAAGGTCTACTTTCAAATTCTCTATTACTTCATTTCCTTTGAGCCTCACTTTCCCAGCTGCTTAAAATTTCAACCAACTGGCTCTTTGGCAGTCATTTAAATCCATTAAAGTAACAGTGGTCAAGATAATGGCTAGGGCACCACCATAATGTTTTCTATTATAAGCACTGGCTCATCAGTACCTTTGAGTACATCTTTGTGATGTGTCAGAGTTTTTTGTTTGTTTTTGTATTTGTTTGGGTTTTTTGAGACAATTTCTGTGTATCAGCACTGGCTATTCTGGAACTCACTCTATAGTCCAGGCTGGCCTGGAACTCAGAAATCTGCCTGCCTCTGCCTCCCAAGTGCTGGGATTAGGGTATATGCTACCACCTGCCAGGCCTGAGGAATTAGGACTTTAATTATTAGCCTAGGTAAATGTATCACTTTTTTTTTTTTAAGAGGAGAAAGTGAAAACTGTTACAAAACTGTAAGGTGGGTTTTTTTTTTTTTTTTGGTTGGTTGGTTTGTTTTGTTTTGTTGTTTTTTCCCCCTGAGATGAAACACAACGATTAGGCAAGTTGGGGAGGAAAGGGTTTATTTGGCTTATACTTCTACTGAGGGAAGCCAGGGCAGGAACTCAAGCAGGGCAGGAACTTGGAGGCAGGAGCTGATGCAGAGGTCATGGAGGAGTGCTGCTTCCTGGCTTACTCCTCATGACTTGCTCAGTCTGCTGTCTTATAGAACCCCAGGACCACCGGTCCAGGCAAGGCTCCACCCACAATGGGTTGGACCTTTCCCCATCAGTCACTAATTAAGAAAATGCTTTACAGGCTTGCATAGAGCCGATCTTAACGGAAGAATTTTCTTAGCTAAGGTTCCCTCCTCTCGCTTTATTGTTGAGATAGAACTAGCCAGTACTATTGGCCCCTTGTCCATTTGACATACACATTACTCTAATGCCTTTCCTTCCTTATTCACCCCCAAGGTCACACATTAATATAAACATCACAACAAAGAACAGTTTACAGACTTAAAAAGTCCCACAATCTTACATATTCAAACACTTTAAAAAGTCAGTCTCTTTTAAAAAAATAAAGTCTTAAAAATCATAAGCCTTTCAATTGTAGGCTTCTATACAGATTTTACACACACACACACACACACACAATTTCAAGAGGGAAGAACCAGGGCACAGTCACTCAGATCAAAGTAAACCCGGACTTTAACTGTATACATAGCTCAATGCCTAATATCTGGAGCTCGCTCATGAACTTGTGGGTTCCTGGGTCACTTCCCTGGCTTTGCTCTCTGCAGCACACACAGCTTGTCTTCTAGGCTTGGGCTGACTCCACGGCACTGCTGCTGCTGTTGGTGTTTGTTCCACAGTACTGGCGTCTCCAAAATGCTGGGGCTTTCTGCACCAACTGGGCGGCACATTCACCACCAGCCTCTTCTGGGCCCTCTTCACGGTGCCGAGCCTTAACTTTCCTCATGACCTCTTCAGCCCTGAGACCTCAGCTGCTCCTGAGGCTGTCCTTTGGCCAGTGGTCTACCCTGGTGTCTCACAGTGCCAAGCCTTGGCTGCCCTCCATGACCACTTGATGTCTTCAAAATCAGCAATACCTGGGAGACTTACACATTACCAAGTTTAGCTGCTATCACCGTACAACCTGTAGAACACCGCTGACACTGGAAATACTTCCTGGATGATCACCTCAGTTTCTTCTTAAGTACAGCTGATTCTTTGGCCCCAGCAGACTAGCATTTATTGTCTGAGGAAAGCAAAGATTTTACTTTAGGGGTTCTGGTCTCTTGCTAACCATGGCCAATTCTTCAGCTCCAGCTGCTCAGAACCACTGACTTTTCACACAGATGGCCCGGTTGTCTTTGCTTCCCTCTGAAACTTCACAAGCCAGGCTCCACCATTTGCACTGACTGCAATGTTCTTATCCTCCAAGCTCCTACAGAGCAGCCCACTGATCTCTCAACACTGCGCAGAGTTCCAAAGTTCTCCTGCAATCTTCACAAGACAATATGGTCAAGTCTGTCACAGTATTTACCCACTCCACTACCAATTTCTGCTCTAGCGAGGGCTATCATTGCTTCGAGGAAACACCATGGCCAGAGCAAATTGTGCAAGAAAGTGTTCATTCAGCTTACACTTTCACATTACTGTTCACTGAAGGAAGTCGGGACATGAACTCAAACAGGACTGGAACCTGAAGGCAGGAGCTAATGCAGAAGCCATGGAGGAGGCTTCTGTCTTGTTCCTCATGGCTCTTTTAGCCAACTTTCTTAAGAGAAACAGGAACCACCAGCCCAGGGATGGTGGTACCATGCACAACTGGCCAGTCCCATCCCTTATCAATCACTAAGAAAATTACCTGTAGGCTTGCCTACAGCCTCATCTTATGGTGGCATTTTCTCAGTTGAGACTCCCTCCTCTCAGATTATTTAAGATTTTGTCAAGTTGACATAGAACTATATAGTACAGGTGTTGCAAACAAATGCATAATTAAAAAATCTAGATTTTCCAGTATTTACTCTTCTAGAAATGAGACATGCATGTTTAGTCTTTCAAGTCACAAGATGATAGCATGGAGCTATCAAATCTCATTTTATTTTCAAGACAGTGTTTCTCTGTTGTAGACCTGGCTGGCCTTGAACTCAGAGACCCACCTCTCTGACACCTGAGTGCTGGGTTAGAGACATGTACCACCACCAGGCTTCACATCTGACATTTTAAGGCAGAAATAAATTACAATATACCTTGAATGTCTTAAGTAATAAAAATAGCGAGCAAATAGGGAAAGGAAGGTATTCTCTTAATTGGAATGAGTAGAACTGCCAGAAGAAGGATATTGTTCAGGTTTGGCTCTAAGGGTCCACATTCTGAAAGGCTTAGTTACCAGCTTTCTTTGGTGCTACTGTGAAGTAATGGTTGGAACCTTTTAAGAGTTCAAACCCAGTTTAAAAAACAAACAAACAAACAAACAAAAAAACGTTAAGTTCTTGGTTGTAGGCCCTGTTGGCGTGGAAAACCTAGCCCTATGCTCTCCAACTCTGGCTACCAGCAGCCAGGAGGTAAACACGCCTTCTCCCAATGTACTCCCTTCATGAACAGTGCTCTCAAGAGCCCAAAGCAACATGGGAAAGTGACCACAAACTGAAATCCTGAGGGAAAATAAGCCCTTCTTTCATAAGCTTGTATCTTGGATATTTCGTCTCAGCAACAGAAAGCTGAGGAACATGGGTATTTTTCAGATTCTCTATAGCCTATGCTATCAGATAGAGCAGGATTATAATCTAATTATGTAGATCTAAAATGAATCAAGGCACAGAGAGCTTATGTCTCAGTACGGAACTTGTATGCAAACCTGTCCCAAGGTGAGCCAGCTGGCCTCTAGATGCAGAGGGTTCCACACTACCCTGGAGGTGTCCAAGATAACTCATCTGACAGAATCTGGAAGGGTGACTGAAACACTAGTCAGCCACTAAGCTCAAGTAAATGTTTCTCAAGAAGAATCTGGAGAGCGTTTTAAACAGGAATTCCCGTGGTTACATCAGACCCATCAGAGGTGACCAACCTTTTCCTCTTGACCAAGCTGCTGCAGCTACAGATGTGTGTGGCCTCATTCATAACCATCCTGGGATGTACTCAGCCCATGGCACACATGCAGCCAAGGGGCCAAGGCTGTACATCCAGATCACATGTGGGTGAGGTTATATTCTAGTCCCAAGATGCTATAAATATAGAGTATCTGAATAGTTTAAAATTATTTACTATTCTTATTTGTCTATTGAAACACAGCAGGGAAAATCTTTTACTTAGCTTCTACAGAAGTATACAGTTTCCATCCTTTACTGTGTTTCTATAAGAGTATTCAGTCCTTTAAAAAACACATGTATGGCTAATGCATATCAACATTTAGAACACTGTAAATATAGCACAAGAATAAAACCTATTATTTGAGATAAATGATTACAGTGTAATATGACTTCCATTTAAAAGTGATAGTTAAAGAATAAAATGAGCTTGTTTTTAATAATTCAGAGAAAGCCAGAAGTCATTTTTCTTGAAAATCACAAATTTCTGTAATTTTAAATGTATTTTTTGAGTAAGGAAATATGGGTACTTAAAGCTGGAATACTAAAACAAGGGCATCTAACAGCATCAAATTAACTGGTAACAACAACATATTAAGCAACCAGAAAAAGGAATTATATATATATATATATCATATAAATTAAGTTTATTTTGAAACTTCACATGTTTTTTAAATAAAGTTCATAAAAATTAACCTTAGGTCAGTAATTTGAATGAAATGGCCTACTAGTCTTAGCAGTTCCACATATTCCCAGCAGGTGGCAGATTTTCATATTTTATCTTCCGGCAACCAGTGCTAGAGTTCATCATGAACTGAAACTGCAGGGAAAGGAAAGTTTATTTAGTGTTTGAAATCTTAAAATATGAAATTAGCCTAAAATATCACCAAATAATGAGATATACAAAAAGCTCAGGTTTTGACGGAGATGCTTATTAATTTACTGTCTATATATTGTCATTCAGGGTAGAGATAGCTCTTTGTACTATCATAAATGCATCATAAGTGTATCTTTTAAAGCACCTTTAAAATGTGAATGTACATAAGTCTATGAGAATAAACGTGTTTATATACACAGTTAGCATTTTGTGAAATAAACATTAAAACACTCTAAACAAATACAGGGTTAAAGCCCCGTGTGACTGAAGACAAATGACATAGACAGAGGTCTTGAAGAATACAGAGTGGTTATGCAACTGACACAGTGTGTCTGCCAACCCCATGATGGAAGAATGAGGGAGGAGGATCCATGTGGTCCTCTTCTAACACAGGAGGACAGAACATTCAGACTCACACTAAGTACCTTACAAATGTGAGCTCAAGTCTAATGAAGACTACAAAGTGGTTTCCTATCATCCATATTACTAAGCTGCAACATACTCTAGCTAGCTTAAGAGGCCTCAGAATGCAAAGTGATATTTTATATGCAGAAGATAAAATATGAATGAAACACAGTCTGTACTTCAATTTGAGATGCCATATTAGCATTAAATTCCATTTCCAAGATGATAAATACCGGAGGACAGTAACGGGATGAGAAAAACTGGCACAAGATGCTATTGGGTTGGAGTAATTAATGATCACCTTCATCTAGAAAGAAAAACCTATGCCGATATATAAACATCAGTCAAGAATACCCAGGCAAGCTGCTGAGCTGGCTTTCCTGGCGGAGGACTTGGTTGGGCTACCACAGAGAAGCTCGGCAGAAGCCAGCCAGGGAAGCAGTGCCTGCAGGATTATCTGAGCTAAACTCAGGCCCATCTGTTAAACGCCAGTTCTTCCACACTGCAGGCAGGAGCCAAAATAGAAAGTGCAACTCTAAGTGCGTGTGGAGGCTTGTGCCTTTATTCCCAACGCTCAGGAGGCAGAGGCAGCAGTATCTCTGTGAGTTTGAGGCCAGCCTGGCCTACAGAAAGAGTTCCAGACCAGCCAGAGTTAAAAACAAACAAACAGAAGGTGGAACTTTATTGATTTTTTTTCTATGTCAAAGATTTTAATGCCAACTTCTTGGGGTTTTGTTAAGCAGTCCTTAAACGTCAAAACTTGAGCTTTGGCATTTCTTTTCATTTTCTTTGTTATTTTTTTATTACAATTTACTCTGTGTATCCCAGCTGTGTCTCCCTCCCTCATCTCCTCCCAGTTCCATCCTCTCTCCCTCTTCTCTTCCCATGCCCCTAACCTAGTCCACTGACATGGGCACTCTTCTTCCCCTTCCATCTGACTGTAGCACTGGCTGCATTGTCCTTCTCTGTGGCCTGGAAAGGCTGCCCCTACCCCAAAAGGGGGAGGTGGTCAAAGAGCCACCCCTGAGTTCATGTCAGAGACAGTTCCTGTTCCCCTTACTAGGGAACCCACTTGGAGACTGAGCTGCCATGTGCTATATCTGTGCAGAGGTTCTAGGTTATCTCTATGTATGGTCCTTGGTTGGAGTATCAGACTCAGAAAAGACCTCTGGGCCCAGACTTTTTGGTTCTGTTGCTCTCCTTGTGGAGCTCCAGTTCCTTCCAGGTCTTTCTAACTCGCCCTTCTTTCATAACATTCCCTGCACTCTGCCCAAAGTTTGACTATGTGTCTTAGTATCTGCTTGGATACCCTGATTTTTATATTTTTAAATAATATTTTATTTTTGAGAAATCCAAATAATCATTAGATCATACTTTAAAACACATAATCCAAAAATTGAAAAATATAAAAGGAATGAAATTTTCTCAGTAGATACCACTTGCCAAAGTTAAATCAAGATAAGATAAACGATATAAACAGAGCTTCAAACCTTAAGGAAATAGAAGCAGTCATTAAAAGTCTCCCAACCAAAAAAGTCCAGGATCAGATGGTTTTAGCACATAATTCTATTAGACTTTCAAGGAAGAGTAAATGCAATACTTGCCTACTTATTCCACAAAATAGTAACAGAAAGGAAATTCATTCATTTTATGAGGCCACAGTCAGCCTGATACCCAAAGCATACAAAGAGTCAACAAAGTAAGAATTACAGACCAAATCTCCCTTATGAGCATAAAACACTCAACAACGTACTCGAAAGCTGAATCCAAGAATTCATCAAAAAGATCATCCGCCGTAATCAAGTAAGATTCATCCCAGAGAGTCAGGGATAGTTTAGCATATGAAAATCTATCAATGTAATTTACCATATAAACAAACAGAAAAAAATGCGATCACTTCATTAGACAGCAAAAAAGCCTTTGACAAAATCTCTTTTGACCCATTCCTGTCAAAGTCTTAGAGAGATCAGGGGTACAAAGTGCACACCTTAGCCTGAGCTCATTTACACAACACAGGGCCCACGTGTCACTGCAGGGCAATTACTTACGTGCACTTCTCTTCTTGTTTTCGAGATGATCTAGTAGTTTCCGTATTTCTGAGTCGTATTTGACCCATTCTGGAACAATCCTTGCGGCAGCTTCTAGTTTGGGTTCTTTTGTTTTGGGATTATTGCACTAAAATCCAAACAAAATCTGTTAGTAAAACAGAAAAAACAACAACAAAGACCACATTCTAGGAAAGAAGAAGGCACTCCGTGAGAGCCTTAGTGAGTGGCTAGGCAGATGTAAGGCAATGCGATTAGGGAACACATGGCCCCGCTGTCTACTGGGTAGCTACAGTCCCAGGATTGGAGGACACTGGGGCTGTCCCACCCCACCCCCGCTCCTTTAGAGTCAAAAGCATTGGAAAGAAAGGGCTGGAACAACACAAATGTAATTACTGATCTTAAGTTTGAGGCCTGAGCATACCAGGAAGCTTTCTGGCCAAGGACAAAGATGCACCCTCCTGTGGTAGGCACCACATCACTGGATCCCCCCTCCCCCTGCAGAGAACATAGATCTCATATGATCTATTGAGCATAGAAAATATGCTCAGTATGTAGACTGGAGCAATAGGTCTCTTTCAAGTGTCCACTCGCGCTGTACAATGACCTAGACCACCTATACTGCACTGTTTGTCTTGTCTGAATTCTTCTAAGTGGGTATTAGCCACATAGTACAGAATAACCATACTACAATTCACAGACCCAAAGAAGATAAATAACAAGGAGGACCCACGGGGGATGCTTAACTCTCACTCAGAGGGGAGACAGAATAGGCTCTGGAAGCAGTGGGAGAGGGAGTTCAGAGAGAAGTGAGGGTGCAGAGCAGGCCTGGGTAGGGTGGTGGAAGGAGGGGCCTGCAGAGCGAAAGACACTGTGGTGGGGTCAGCTCCGAGTCATGCTGGAGACCCAGCACAGGGTGTGCTTCTGGGAGGACATGGGGTGACTCTAGCTGAGGATCCCAGTAGCAGGGATTAAGGGAATGCCCAACCAATGTCTGGCCCAACCTGAGAGCCACCCCATGGGAAAGAGCCAACCCTTGACACTATTAAGAATACTCTGTTATGCCATCAGACAGGAGTCAAGCATGGCTGTCTTCTGCGAGGCTCTACCCAGCAGCAGATGCTGAAACTCTCAGCCAAACATTGGGTGGAGGGCAGGGAGACTTATGGAAGAATGGGGAAAAGATAAAAGGGCAGGGACAGGAGCATCACAAGACAAATAGGGACACCTAACTAGGGCCTAGAAAGGCTTGCAGAGACTGAAGCACCAACCAAGGACCAGACATGGACTGGACTGGGACCCCTCCACAGATGTAGCTGATCAACAGCTGGGTCTTCATGTGGGTTCCCGAGTAAGGGGTGGGAGGTGTTGTCTCTGACATGGACTATGTTTCTTATCACTTCCCCCTGCCACAGGGGACAAGGACGCACTCAGTGCTGAGGCAACTTGATGTGCTGGGGTGGGTTGGTAGTGGGGAGGTAAAAAAGGGGATGCCGAGGGAAGAGGGAGGGTGGATGGGACTTGAAGGAGAGGAGGGAGGGTGCACGATTGGGATGAAAAGTCAATAAATAAATAAACAAAACAAATCCCAAATTACACAAATAAATAAAAACAGAGTCAGAACACAACAAGAAAAAGGAAATGTTTTCTATGCCATTAGCTTGAATTTATCTCCTTCTATGCCCATGATTCATAGATGTGATCTTTTCCCAGTACCCCTAGGTCTCATATATTCCATCTGTGCTTTTCTTTTGAATTTATCTTTGCCATGGGTTGTCCTTATATTTTTCTTGTGATAAATCAGCAAACCTGAGAGTAGTCTTGGGGACCTTTGAACACAGCTTTTCACTAATTCATAAAAGACCAAGCAGAAGAAGTGATGTAACAGTATATGTGGCCGGATTTATTTGCAAAGCAACATATTTAAATTTGAACATTTAGTATATGCTTATATGCAAATGAGAACACACAGACACTCACCAGATCAATTGTTTTGGCTCTTTTTTTAGAGTCATCGTCACACCAGGTTTCACACCACAGCCAGTCTTGAGGAAGAGACTTAATGGCAACTTGGTAAATCATATTGTTGGGAAGATCCTACAGAAAAAAAATTAATATGCTAGAGATTGCATGAAGTTGTCATTTAGACTTTAAATATATGATAAAAGGTCAACCAGTCTGGGATATCTCCATATGGTGGGCTTGCCATGCTAATCTTACCTGATTTTTATGAACTCACGACCCAAATCAAGGACAGCTAGGGAGGTCTGAAACTACCACTCTACGCTACCCACAGTGCATGACCGCATTCTCTCTGCTTCCCTTGAACAGCAGAACCAGGATCAAGTGCTCACATGTATCTGTCCTTGCTACTTATTTTTGTTTTTTACATTTGAAACATATTTATTTTATTTATGGGTACTTTGTCTATATGTATGTAAACATGCTGCATGCGTGCTTGCTGAGTCCAGAAGAGAGTAGCAGATGCCCTGAACCTTGAGTTATAGACAGCTGCAGGCCGCTCTAGTAGGTTCAGGTCGTCAGGATGAGAAGTGTGTGCTCTTGACCTCTGAGGCACCTCTCCAGCACCCACCATGGTTATTCTCCAGATTCTCAAGAAATTTCCCATCTTTTAGTTGGAAAAGATGTTTCAAGACCAATTTCAGTTTTCTCCATGCTCAAGGCTTCCTACACAAGGATTGCTGGCCCACGGCTTCACGCGTATTTGAAAAAAGGGCTACTAGTTAAAGGCAGAGACTTTTACAGAGTCTTAGTGTATTGTCCCTGAGATATCTATTTTTATTCCAGTCATAGAGCCCTCCCTTCATCCAAGAAATGTAGCTTTCTATGTATACTACCCAAGTCTCTGAGGAGATGAAGCTATTTTGCATTAGATGTGCTATGTATCCCTAAGATTCATAACTTTAGGGTTCCATTCTCACAGTCCTCCTAAATCTCTTGTAGAAAGTCCTAGAGAAGTGTAAGAAAACAAGAAAAGGGAATACAGTTCTGCAGACTGAAAAGAAGGGGTAAAGCTACCGTTGCCCGCAGTGAGAGAGATGATTACACAGAAAACGCTACACGCCAATGAGAAATGGTAGCCTTTGTAGGAAAATGAGTACAACCAAGATGATCACATTAAACAAATCAAGCCAGTCTCAGAAAGACAAGTATCATATGTTTTGTCTTATATGGAGTTCCTAGATTTTATATAGATACATAAACTCATGTATATATAAAACAAAAAAGACAGTGAGTAGACACTCTTTTTAGTGAGTATACACACTAATGATCGTGTGGATACTATTTATACACAATGGAGTCATAAAGAAAAAATGAAATCCTGCCATTCGCAGCAAAAGTGAGGTGGCAAATACCATGTCAAGTGAGATCAGGCATCATTAGAAGATGCCTTTTCTTACATGCAGGAATTAAGGAAATATGAATCCAAAAGTACAATAGTGAGTACTGGAGATTGTGAAGGGAAAAAAGATGGAAAAACATGAGGTGAAGAGAAGGGCAGTTGGATTCAGTCAGTGCAGGGCGCATACATTGCTGAAAATATCACACGGAATGCCATTAATGTATACTATTAATGTGTTAATAAGAAGTGCTAGTTAAAGCAACAAAACAAAAAATATTATATAGTAGACTGCAACTTCATTTTTGGTGGTGTTCCCTCTTTCTCTGACCTTTCTCATACCCTAGTGACAGGCCACCTGGCAGAAACTGACGCTTACCCAGCCCACCGGCATTGGCTGGTCCTGAGAGTTGCAGCGCCCAGCTCTGACTGCTCAGACTCCTGAGCCCAGCTCTGACTGGTTAGATTCCTGACCCACAGAATCAGCAGCCGAGCGCCTAGCTTTGACCGCTTAGACTCCTGACCCCAGAATCAGCCTTTATTGTAGCCACGAGGCTTCACAGTGCTCTGCTGCAGTCGATAACCAATACAAGTTTGCTCCTGGGTTTTGTCTGCTGAAAATAAAGCTATGAATATTCATGTACAAGACTATGGGCAACATGTACATGAAAACAGATGTGCATTTAACCTCAAAAGAAGTAACTCAAATTCTTATGTTCCTCAAACACAAAATGCCCACTTTCACCATTAGGAACAGCAGTATGAGCAATTTTGGGGGGACCTCTATATGAAACCCATTTAAATTCTGCCTTTAGGAATGAATAGTTACCTATTTTACACTGAAAACTCCAAACTTCACTAGGCATTCTGAACCCTCTCTATCATGTTTTTCTATTTTACTTCTTCTCCAAAAATTAATCACACAATGTATGTAGACACAGATACACACATATTGTAACTAGAATGACAGCATTGTGACCTCAGGAAAGTTTTGCTGTTTTCTGCAGGCCCAGGTCTTATGAGAATATGTGGCACAGACGCACCCACCGCCCACCAGCTGAATGAGTGTAAGCAGTTTAGTAGATAGAATTAGTAAGGATTTGGGCTGCTTTGTCCTTCTTATTATCTGTCTAAATTATTGGAACTAATTTGGTACAATGACGAATAGTTTAATGGAATGTGAGGGAAAGGCACTTATTGGGTGTCTTGGAGGACACTGGATACAGACTTTTGTTGAAGATCAGCACACAGAGGAGACAACGGGAGAGTGAGGCATTCTTGCACGCGAAAGAGCCATATGTCGTGATGAAAATTAAGTAAAAGGTGACTGAACAAGAGAAGAAAGGATAGGTTTGAGAATGGAGAGTGAGAATACTGCTAGAATAAAAAAACATTCTGAGCTTGAAATAAAAAGTATGCATAAGTAGAGGTGTTTGCATAAAGAGTAGAAGTTTGAAAAAAAGTGGCAAAGATTGTTTGTATGAAGGACACTGAAACAGTTTATACACCATGTGTATTTATTCATTAAGACTTGTCGGAGAGGTACTGACCTGATCCAGGTTTGAAAGACTGTTTGGATCTTGGCTGAGAGCCTGGTACTGGCCCCGGAGCCGGTCCCCTGCTGAGATTCTCCTGAACTTCTTGAGATCCACCACGTACAGGGCACTGAAAAAGGACACTCTTTACTGCCTGTGTTGCTATGCGGCTCCCCCTAGTGGCTGTTCAGAGCACAGCCGTATCTGCGCGGGCGCTGGGTAGCTCTGTTGTCAACTCCATACAGCGTAAAAAGGGAGCCAACTGGGAAAATGCCTCCATCAGACTGGCCTGTGAGCAAGTCTGTGGGGGCATTTTCTTATTAATGATTGCTGTGGGAAGGCCCAGACCCCTGTGCACGGTGCTATAACTGGGCAGCTGGTTTTGGAGTGGGCTACAGCGAGCGAGCCGGGAAGCAGTGTTTGTGCGTTGGTCTCCGGTTCCTATGCTGAGCTCCTGCCCATGCTTCTCTTTATGGCGGATTGTGAGCAGCAAAATGAAACAAACCTTAAGTAGCTAAGTGCGTGGCACACGGGTATGTAACATGCACAAGCGAAATGAAGAGGAATGGTTTGAGCAAGTACATTGGGCTGCACTGTCATTTAAATTGTCGGAAATATTTTGGGGCAAAGTAAATAACTTAATGGACCATGAGGGAACGGAACGCGAGCTTTTGGTCACGGTGTTTATTATAGCAATAGAAAGCAAACTAGCATAGACTCCTGAGGGCCTAACAAATATTTCTTTCATAAATTTGAGTCCAGTGTTCTGGTATTTTTACAGAGTTTGAGGTTTGCTATAACTATGGCAAGACCTATATATTTCAGAGGCATCTCAAACTTTTTCAAGTCTTCATGAAACTCACAGCCCTAAAATGAAGTAACCATCAGAAGACAGCGTCTGCACTTCGTTAATCACAAACAAAAGCTTACAAACAAAGCTGCAGCAGGCAGGTGCACACTACTGAACTTTATCATTCGGTTTTAACCCTTGGTTCAACTAAGTACTAGGCAAGGAAAGCCTGAGCAAGTCACCTAAATGCTGACTGCCTCAGTTTCCATAGCTGTAAGTAGGCAGGACAGGATATTGAGACTGTGAGAAAACTCTTAGGTTCATGTGCAACAGGGACTTTCTCAGACGGCACATAATCGGTTATAGGGTGATGACATAGTAATCAGCCAGGAAACAGGAACATGCGCTGTCTGACCTGATATGGTATTTCCTTTTCATGAGGTGTGACGCCCAGTATCCTGTCTTCCAGAAGCGATAGCCGTCCATTTCCCTGCGGCTGTCACAGAACGGGGTGTACCCATACGGAGCTCCACCCAGATCCAAGTCCCGGAGTTCCTTTAGGTCGTGTCTAACAATCTAGGCAATGAGAACAGCGTCTCTGCACAGTGCACACTCTAAAACAGCATAAACTCTTTCCTTTTAAGTGTTGGATTATTACCTCAGTGCACAAAAATTGAAGGTGCATTTTCCTCAGATATTATCATACAACATAAACTTACTATGTTAATTTTTTCCTTCTTGTTCTGACAGGTTAAATGAAACAGAAACTTTATATTAATGTGGTCCTACCAGCACAAATTCCTAGCCTTATCATTTATAGGTAAACTAGTTTACACAGCACACATTTTTGGAAAGGGGCTAAGTATCACAAAAGCATACAGCTCCTAGTTCTTCGGTGTATAAATTAATACTGGAAAATATTAATTTGAATCATAAAAAGTCTTGATTTGAAAAGTAGCTTAAATGACAATGTTTGCATGTTTTAACTTTATTTGTTTAACATGGCTGAGTGTTTGACTATGCTGTGTCTGTGTGGCATGCGCGTGCACTGGCCACAGAGAGCAGAGCAGGACTGGATGCCCGGAACTGGAGCTGTGGACTGGGCTTGCCCTTCTGAGAACAAGCCTGGGTCTTCTGTAGCGTCTCTCCACTGAGCCCTCTCTCTGGCTCTGTGCCTTCCTTTTGAATTGTCTCAAGCTTGCTGAAAAAATGCTTGTGTAAAGGTTGAGGGGAGGTAAGGGAATTCTGTTTTAAAATCTCACTCTTTTTGAAATTTGTTTTCTTCCCTCTCCACACATGTGTGTGCGTGCATGTGTGTGTCTAGGCTTGTGAACACAGAGCCTTTATCTGCAGAGCCATCTCTCTGGCCCAACAAAGAAATTTATTAAGTCATTATGTATTGGCAGCATTAAAGTTTTTATTATAATAGTTGAAATTAAATTGGCATAAAATAGTAGCATAGGAGAATACATTAAGTCCTTCTTTTCCTTATTTCTCCTCTTTCCTCTGATTCTACTCTGTCTTCTTTTCCTCCCTGTTAGCTTTCTCATATGCACTTCAGGCTGGCTCTGAACTCATTACCCTTCTGCCTCTTTCCTTCTTTCGTAATTAATTAATTAATATATTAAAATGTATTCACTTTACATCCTGGTCATAGCCCTACCCGTCCTCACCTCCCAGTCCCGCCCTCTCTTCCCCTCTTCCTCCCCTATTCCTCAGAAAAGGGGAGCCCCTCCTCATCCCTTCTAGCTCATCAAGTCACAACAGGGCTGAGTGTGTCCTCTTCCCCTGTGGCCTGGCAAGACAGTTCCTCCAGGGGGAAGTTATTGAAAAGCTCTGCCTCTATCTTTCAAGTGCTGGACTACAAATAAACGCCACCACACTCTGTGGGTGTAAGCAAATTCTAATACAGAATTTGAGAATATACTTTTGCCTTTGACATGCAAATTATGCGCTTAGTTTATATACATTGACACTTAATTTTTAGTGCTACTAGACATTCTGTACATTTTCAAGTATTTTTTCACCATTGCTGATTATAAAGGTATTGAACTGAGGTAAAGGGAAAAGCCAAAACTTATATATATGTAGATTTTGAAGTTGAGGTAGCCTTTAATTTTTTTTTCCAGCTAAATTTAGAGTCTTTTCTTAGGTGACAGACATATGGAGATGTGATGATTGTCTCAGTGTCGAACAAAGCTGCTGGTGGCAGAACAAGGAGAGGGACTGTGCACAGCTGCTAACCTTTCCGGCAAGAACAAACAGCCAGTTAAAACACATGCTGACATCCACAGAAACTGATATTTTACTTTATAATGAATAATACAGGCATGTCTTATTTCTCCTTGTGAAACTTAGAAAATGGCTGTTTCAGATGGAAACTCCCCTGTTCTAAGCAAGCAGCGCTCCCTGCCACACTTTCAAGTCTGCTCATGCTCTGACAGTGTGTTTTTAAACTGAGGTACTTCATGGATCTGATATAATCGTGTCTCGTATATTCACGATATACGGTGACAATAAATTAGCAACATAAATTCTGATACTTACATTCAATTAGAGGCAAAACCAAACTTTATTATAAAAACAATTACTCTTGTTACCTGGTCAGCATCAACAAATATGACTTTGTCCAGTGCCAATGGGAAAAGGACGTCAAGGAAAAGGATCTTGTAGCCCCAAATGATCCGCTGCTTCTCAGTCTGCCGATGAAGCCAACGGGGCCACTTATACTGCACGAGTTCATACTGGAATCCATATTCCTTAGCCATGTGGGGAATTACTTCCTAAACACATATAACAGAGTGAAGTAATACAGCTCAGAAGACAGTCACTATAAATTATTACAAACCGATTGGAAAATGCCTAAACATTATTTTAATAAATTTGTTCCAAAACTGAATGGGGGGGTGCAGAGGAATAAGAACGGGGGGGGCCAGCAAACACACATTCTCCTTTCCTCATTCGATTCTTGTTTGCATGTAGGTGCTGATCAAATGCTTAATCATTTATCTTTTTATTTTAATGCTGGAAATTTAAAGCATTTCAAATATAAAGAATTATTTTTCCTTATTTTATAAGGATCCATTTTATCTATGCATTAAAATGGTGAAGTTATGGCTTTAACAGCTGCTGGAAGTTATTATTTTCATAAAAAAACATGACGAAGACTTAGAAAAAAATCCAATTATTCAACAATACATATGAAAAGGATCCATGCAACTATTGCTATATCCTGTGGGCGATGTAGTGAGCAGCACTCCTCCACACCACTCAGATCGTGCTCTTAGAAGCTTACAGGTTAGAGACGATGGGCACAAAAAGAAATGAGACAGAGCTATGGAAAAAGATAAAGGGGCCAGGAAAGCGGAGCCGTAGCCTTCAGAGCGTAATGTGGAGATGATCATACCTATGACGAGGAACTTCGCACGGCTGTGAGGGAATGTGGGTGCCTGGGTGGGGGGGTTAAGGAGCTGACCCTAGACCCGCCAGTGTCTGATGTGCGGTGCCGTGTGGGAAGGATGTGCGGTGCCGTGTGGGAAGGCTGGGAGACGTGTCTTTGGTGGAGGGAATGTGCCACTGGAGGAGGCCTTTGAGAGCTCAGAGACTTGTGCCATTTGCAGCTCGTTCTTTCTGCCCCATGCTTGTGGTTCAGAATGTGAGCCCTCAGCTTCCTGATCTAACAGCCCCCCCTACTTCTGCCATGCTTCCCCAGCACCACCGACTCCTCTACCATGGCCAGCAAATC
This sequence comes from Pachyuromys duprasi, assembly GCA_028658305.1. NCBI lineage: Eukaryota > Metazoa > Chordata > Mammalia > Rodentia > Muridae > Pachyuromys > Pachyuromys duprasi. Next base: position 59,676,964 of record CM053745.1, read on the forward strand.
ACTCCTTCCATAAGATGGCCTGGTCATGGTGTTTCCTACAGCGACAGGAATGCAAGGAGGACTGTGACTTTGCGGCTGGGGGTGTGAGGTCAGCTACTGCAAAGCCACGTGGGGCTGTGCGCTGTCCTGAGTATGTTCTCTTACCAAAGCACCTCACAAAGAAGAAACCGAGAGAGAAAGCAGATTAGGCCGGAAGACACTTTTTTGAGTAGGCATTACTTTTTTTTGCCATGAAGTGTTGCAAGAATTTTTGCAACTGTTTTTCTAGTTAGGAATATAATTGGCTAGGACAGTCTTTAGATGGTATCATCTTGGTTTATATACTTCCCATTCACATGCAGAATTTAGCTAGTAGGGCATGTTTAAAAGAAGTAAAAATAGTTAAAATTTTGTCTGTTATTGTATGTTTATTTTCAGTTGCATTGTCGGTTGCAAACTGAGCACAGGGGTGCTGGTGGTGAGAGGCAGGCTGTCCACGAGGGTAGTGTGACTGGCCTTTGAGGTCGGAGTACTTGGGGTCCAGCCTCAGCTCTTCATAGTTAGCTGTTGTATCCACGGCCTATGCTAGAAAGTTGGGATCATGGACCATGAAAAGTACAACTTTTTTCACGCTTCCTATGATGTAGCCTTCACTCCTGCATTTGTCTCCCAAGTGACCCTGAGTCACACTAGATAGTCTGTGTTGACAGTGACCTTCACAGTGAGCAGAATCGGGGAACACAGAATCAGCCCAAGCTCTACAGGAGGCCGTGTTTAGCCACGGCAGGCAGCCAGCTGGGCATATGTTTGACCCTAACAAAGGCACTGGGCGCCACAGTATCTTGAATGCTGTACTCCTCTAAGGTCCACGGCTGTCTGAGAAAGGCCAAGAGGCAGCTCCTCATCTGACTTCCCCTGCACCCAGTCCTCTGCTCCTGGTCGGTCGCTGACTATGTTTGCACCTTTTAATGGTAATAAGCTGTGAGCAAAACAGCTTTTGTGAGTTGCGGAGGCCCCAGTCAGTTACTAGACTTATGGAAAGGTGGTCTTGGGTATCTTCGGGCACAGGTGGTCTTAGTAACTTTTTTATGGATGTAATAGAATACCAGGACCAAAGGGACGTGAAAAAAAAGTTTTGTTTTTTTAGTTGATTATTTGGGAATCTTACATCACACACCCTGACTGCTCACCTCCCATGTCTGCCTCCTCCGCTCACATACAAAACAAAACAAAAAACAGAAAAAGAACTTTTTCAACTTTTTCTGTTATCCATACACTCACTAGAGTGAGTGGCCAGTCCCCTAAGGCAGGATGAATCTTTCTCTACCTGCATCTATGTCAGAAGCCATCAACTGAGGAAAGCCTTGAAGCGGCTTAAAAGTGGAGGGGCCGAGTCTCTTGTGCCTACACTACTTCCTGCACCACAGTACCTTGGGCTGGTGAGGGGACAGACGGGAGGAGGGTTTTTGTTTGTTTTTTGTATTTTGTTTTTCAAGACTGTTTCTCTGTATAGCTCTGGCTGTCTCTGAACTTGCTCTGTAGACCAGGCTGGCCTTGAACTCAGAAAGATCCTCTTGCCTCTCCCTCCTGAGTTCTGGGATTAAACATGTGCACTACCACATCCAGCTGTTGAAAAGTTTGATCGGCTTATGGCTGCAGAGGGTTAATGCCCATGAAGGCAGAAGGAAGGCATGACAGCAGGAACAGCTGGAAGATTACATCTCTACCACAAACAGGAGGGAGAAAGCTGGGATGTTGGAAGGCTGGCGAAGCCTTACAGCCTGACCACGACACACTCCTAATCCTTCCCAAATAGTTCCACCAACTGGGGACCCAGGTTCAAACACATGATCCTATGGGGCATTCTCATTCAAAGCATGTTGGTTTTCTTTCCAATGGGATTACGAAGAATCAGTGAGTCACACTGAAATGGTATTTAGCCATATGCTTGGAAATACTAAGGAAGAAGCACATGGTTAGCCAGTTTTCATTTCTCTTTTTATTATTACTTTCGGTAATACTAGTGAAAGGTGCCATTTAAGTTTTATGGGATCTGATCACTTTCTGCTGAGAATATGAAGGAACTGCAAAGGCTGTGGCAGGAAAGGAGGCAGAATAACAGTGGCCCGTGCTGGCCACTTCACCTGCTGAGGAAAGCCGGGCCCAGGGCGCTCGCGCTGCACAGACTGGCGCCGCCCTCTAAGCATTCTCATTTTTCTTGATAGTACTCATGTTTCTGTCTTTAGAAAAATGACAGAATTAAATTCTCTTAATTGACATTTTTATGTATTTTCATCAAATATAAATTATCATAAAAGCTACTAATCATTCCAGTTTTGAGTTTACTTAAAGGTACACCCTTCTGCTGTTCTTTTCTTTAAATTCCTCTTTAAATAAAAAAATTACATAGAATGTTTGTAAACTGGATAAAATAGTGAATATAACTTTAAATTCAAATTTGTAATTTGGGTAAACATACAGTTTAAAAAGCTCACTTTGAAAAGGGAAATGCTTACAGCGCTTACATACAATGTTAAAAAATTTTGCGTCAAGCTTTAGTCACACTGAGATAGCAATGTGCTCACTTTGAATGTTGGTGAGAGGTAGTTCTTCAGAAACCAGAACTTTACCGGAGTTTTGGTGTTCCGCAGAACAGAGAGCATCATGATCCTATGGAAAACAACATGAAAACAAATGTAAGGTGACTTCTTATTTTTCCAAAGGCTTCTAAATGTTTAAAAATATGAATGAAGTTTTCCTCTATGAATTATGTAAAATCAAACATTAGGGTTGTTAAAATGAGAACTGTAGGGTGCTGTGAAGTGGTCCCTGCCACTGAACCAGCGTCTGATTCTGGCTCGGCCACTGTGTGATAAACATAAGGCCTTCAACAGAGAAGGGGCTGCTGCGCCCTGAAAACCCACGGTAAGTTGCTTTAGTCCAGGCCTGTCAGTACAGACGATTCGGGACACTGGAAGCAGTCTCCTAACGCATCAGCGCCATAACTCAGTGCTCGAGGCATCCTTTGTGATTGCTCTCCATCAGCTTTCAGAAATACCCTTGGAATTCTGAATGCTATTTCCTTCCCCACTTACTCCCTTCTATTTGCAAAGAAAGATATTACTTTGTGGGGAGAGAAAAATTTACACATTTTTAGAATCATCTTGTCACATATAATGCATTTTCTAATCTTAGTGAAAACAACTCTAAATCAGACTAAACCAAGGAAGTGTAAATATATTTTGAAAGTTACATGTAAAAAAAGCAGATGCTGATGTGACAGGAAGCAAATATAAAGAAGGAAACAGGAAAACCCTTTTTTTCTTTTTCGAAGTTCATACTTACGTTTTGTTGAATTCTGAGCTGTGTAAAGGAATGACTTTCTGAGGATATTAGAAAATACTCACTTACCTTAGAAAACGTTCATATAAATGGCCAGAAGCAACTGAAAAAATGTTTAGGATGTCATTTTCCTTTTTGTTATCTTTATGTAGACTTTTTGTGAAGCTTGTAATAAAAACACAGGATGGTAGATTTTTAGTATATAATGTATATTATATTAGCACTGCACACATCTAAATGATACGCATCAAAATAACAACTATTAAACAAACACTGTCCTAACAATTATGAGCTATTTATAATTAATGTGGTAGAATGTAAGGCTCATGAGCTTCTCTTTAGACATGGAATGCACTAAACTCCCTCCGTCCTCCATGGTGATGTGAAGTTTTGTGACTTCCAGGAATGAAGTACAGCCTGCTGTGTCATGCCTGGTGTGCTGGGACGCAAGCAGGGTACAGCGGGCAAAGACGCAGAACACACTGAGCAGAACTGTTAGTCAGGGAACAACGAGGGCTTCTGGGATTGAGTAGAAACGTGAATGTTGCTCATGAGGCAGCCTTCCCTAAAATGTTATTAAAATGCCAGAAGTGGCTGCGACAATGACTCAATGGGTTACACACTGGCTCTGCACACACGTGAGACCTGAGCTTGGAGGCCATTACCCATGTAAAGCAATGGGAGGTCATCACCCACATAAAGCAATGGGATTGGTAGTGTGCACCTGTGATACCTGGGCTAGAAAGAGAGAAAGAGGATCCTGGGGACTGGGTGGCCAGCAAGTCTGGCAAACAATGAGCTCTAGTTCACTAAGAAACCCTGTCTCAACAAATAAGGTAGACAGCAATAGAGGAAGACAGTTGTGCTGACTGATGTATGTGTGACACTGATTTTGTATATGACGTATCTAATGTCACACACAAAAGCTATACCTGGTAGGCTGAAGAAACTCCTGCTTTTCTACAGGACGAATTTGGTTTCCAGCACCGACGGTGACAGCTCACAATTGCCCTAACAGTAGCTTCATGGACTCTGACTCCCTCTTCTGCCCTCTGAGGACACCTGCATACCTGACCATACCACTCTAATGCCACTGTCAGGCCTAGTCTTGTGTTATTGGATTATAAATATATGAACGAAACCTTCGCTTCCCTTTCACTCTCTTGCTCCTCCCTCTTTGTGGTGCTGGAGATGAAACCCAGGGCATACTGCTGGGCAAGAACTCTGCTACTGAAATACACCCAACACCTTAAGCTAATGACATGACTCAACAAACACCCTGCAACCCTATGTTACAGCATTATATGTGTAATGTGTATATATACACACATATATGTATACATATGTCTAAGTATGTATAGACATTCCCACCTTCTGTTTTAAACAGCATTTCGTTTTCATCACTTCAGGTTCTTTCTTAAAATTTGATTAATTCCTTGGCAACTTTGTGCACATGAACTTTGCACTCTGACTGTTCTCACCTCTTTGCTTTTCCTCTCACCCATCAGTCTCTTTCCCACCAGCTCCAGGTTTTCATGTTAGCATTTGTGTGTCTCTCTAATTGCTCCTAGGAGGGAGGGTTGCTGCTTTATTTTCTTAGATTGTTGCCACCTGAGGCTTTCCTGATTGATCAATCTAGTGATGTCATTAAAATATTTCCAGTTATTGGTAATTACCTTTTAATTGAATCCCACATGCCTCTGTTTTCATATTTATCAGCAAGGATATCTTCTGTAATTTTACTTGATTTCTTCTTTACCTAGATAGCATGACAAAGAGAAAACTTAGAATTTAATTGATTAATTGTAAAGTATTCCATTTAAGGCAGACATCTTTAAAAATGTAGGAAGGTAGTTGGAGTTAACAAATGCAGGTTATATACTAGCATGGTGTTTAAGTCAAATCCTGGTACTATCAACTGCAAGAAAAAGCTAAGAGAGAAGCACAAGAAACCTAGTGCTGACTGCTATGCTGGCAGATAATGTGCTTCAGCTTGGGTCTGAGACTTGACCAACTTATGACACAACTTGAGAATTGTTTCTCACTCACATAATTAGACCCTTTTCATTCTTTGTCACGAGAGCCCTCCTTCCTCTTCCTGAGGAAGTCCTGGTGGTAATATCCTGTCTTCAGTTCTTCTGCTGAGTACATTTGCAACATACACTCTTTACAAATCTGTTCCAACAACTGTGTCCCTTTCTCCCACACACTGTTGCTGAGAGCACTAATAATGTCTGTTCCTTTTTCTCTGGCCCCAATTCATATTTTGGTATTTGTAAATACAAGTAACATTTCCTTAATTAAGTTAAATGTAATTATCTCTGTTGCACTCTGCTAATTCTTTCCACAAGTGTATAAAAGCTAGCTACTAAGTTATTTTGTTTTAATGTTATTTGTGTGTCAACACGCCCACACATGCGAACTTGCATGTGTTATATGTATGCCACATGCTGGTAGATGCCCAAGAAGGCCAACAGGCATTGGATAGTTTGGCACTGGAGTTCAGGTGTTGTACCAAGTGGTGTAGGTGCTGGAAACAACAGCGCTTTTGCAAGAGCAAGTGCTTTTAACTGCTCAGCAGTCTCGCCTGCCCCAGGCACCGAATTCTTAACCTTGAACTGATGCTAAACTATTCCTGATCCATGTGGTATACACCCATCTAGCACAAGTATCCACATATCTCTGGATTACTTGGTGACACAAACTTGGGCTGATTAGAAAGAATTATTTATGCTTTATCCTTATTCTAATAAAATAATCTTCTAAGAAATTATTTTATGTGGGTTTTGCATTTTAATTGCTATTAAATTAAATGTAAATTAATATAATGACAATCTGAGTGGTGCAGGATGTGCAGCGCTTCTAGGTGAGCAGCAGACCTCCTTGTCAGGAGGACTTTGTGCCTGCCCCCTTCTCACTGAGCTCATGGTCCCATCTTTCCTCTTCTCCATCACTCTCAGGCTTCAGCTCGTGGTCCTGTCTTTCCTCTTCCCCATCATTCTCAGGCACCTCTTTTAGCCACAATTTTGCTAGCTTTACACAGGAACATTCATTCAAAAGAGAAACTATATCCACCATTGTTAAAAAACAAAACAAAACAAAACACAACTCCTTTTCTTTTTCCCTCCCTCCTTCCCTCTACTGCTTTCCCCTCCCCAGGGCACCCTCACAGAAGAAGAGAACGGGGTCTGATGCCCCTGCCCTCTGCAGGCATTTGTGCTCACATTCACATGGCCTCATCATGAAACATACAATTAAAAATAGTAAATCTTAAAAAAAGTTTTCATTAGAATTCTTTCTAATGGAAAAAAAGACATAAGAAGGTTGTGAAGTGGTTAGGGAGGGAGAGAAAGGACAAGAGACAGAGGATCTCTTTTGAGGCCAGCCTGGTCATACAGAAAATTCTGGACCAGCCAGAGCTACATAGTAAGACCTGGTCTCAAAAAACAAATCAAACCAAAAACAAAACAAAACAAAACAAAACACCTAGCAAGAGCAACAAAACGCCTATTCTCTCTCTGTCTAAGGGGCAAATGTTGCCTTTTCTCTTCAGACCAACTTTTCATCCTGTGTCCCTGGCTCATCTCCGGAGGCTGCTGTATAGCTTTACCTGGTTACAGAGAGTAAATACTCTGATATCACACAATCTAAGAAAAAAATTCCTTTTGTCTTCAAGCTCCACTTTCATAACCTTCACTTTTCCTTCTTTTCACTGAGTTACAATACAAAATTTTAGAAAGCAAATTTTTAGTTGATATAAAAACAAAATTAAGAGGAAAAATGGCACTTACTAGAATCTATGAAAGATTTAGCCTCACATACCTGCACTTTCAGTATCTTGCTCTTGAAACTGTTTAACACGACAATGACATTGCCTATGTTGGTCTTAGAGTCTGTTCCTTCATGCCTAAAGGAAGAATACAAATGTCCACAATTCACTCAAAAATAGACTATAATTTTGATGATATAAATAATTCCTTTATAATAAAGTATGTCATATATTCAACTTATATATACCAAAATATTATAATTACTTAATTAAGCTTATTTTAATATAAATTAAAATTCTATAAAGGTATTTATTAAGTTTAATATTCTAATTACCCATGAAATTTATATTCTTGCTTATCTTTGCTATCGTATGACAAGGCTTTGACAAAACTCAGATCTTTTATCTGACACGCTATAATGATAATTAAAATGAGAGACAGTTTCGAGACTTAAAAGTTTTCAATTTCAGAGGAATTCTACTGTCAAAACTTTCCAATATCACCAGCATTTTCAAATACCCCAAAGTGAAAGGCATTAGTAAACTCAATAATTCAAAGTATATCTGTGAAGTCCATTTGTATCACTTCAATTTTACCTTACATTATATATAACAACTCACTCCTTAAATTCCAAAATTATTGAACAAGCATATAACTGAACCTAATTTCAGACATTAATCTCCTAAGTCCTAGTACTCTCTTTGCCTTCTCTTCTGCTGTATTACCTGAGCCTTGGATGAGATAGTATAAACATTTTACTAAACTTTTTTTCTTTTGTGGTGGTGGCTGTTCCCTAGACTCTCTTGCAGCTATAGTTCAGGCTGATAACTAGATTCTGCTGAACAAACAAATACATTTCCTTGGGACCTAGAACTTGAAGGGGAAATGTGTTAATGTTTTGCTGGGATTTTTATGTATTTTTCTGACAATCTCAACCAATGAGACACGAGGTTTGACAGAAGATCTGACAGTTCACTTGCTTTGCTTTCTAGGCGAAGAAAGCCAACTGGTGTATACCATGGTAGAAGCAGCTTCTTGTTTTCTTACTTTGAAATCATGGAAAGGTAGTAGCTCTTTTTCTGTCAGGTTCTCAGTTTTGTTCTATGTGCCAATCCTGGGAGCCAGCTCTTAAACCCTCTCTAAGTAGAGTCTGAATTTATAGGGACTGGTCAGCTTCCAGTAGTTGCTTGAGTTTGCTTCACAGTGGGGCAAACACAAAGGCCCAGAACACCAGACAGACCTACATGCTGGGGTTGTGAGACCCCCCTGACAAGGCCTAGAGGTTTAGTTTTTGGGTACAGCTTAAAGTCTATTGCTGTGAGGGCCTTCCTGCTAGGTTTGCTAGGATTTGGGGATTCAGGGCAAAGTTGTGCTTACCACTTAGTATACCAAGCAGAGGATTTCTTAGTGCTGTTCTGACAGCGTCTGGAAGAAAGGACAGGTTATAGGAGCCTGTCCTTCCCATCCTCTTCAATGCAGTTTACTTATTTCCTGCCACAGCCGTGTGCTCGGATAGCAGTTAAAGTCCTACGGAGCGGCTAAGTCCTGAAAAGGCATTCCCTCATTCTATACAAAACCAGGCCTAATTCTAAAAATCACTTTAATTAGCATTTAAAGTTGCATACATCTGATATGTAACACTAAGCAATTATTTACATTTAAAGCTTTAAAAGTGGTTTGGATAACTTACCCAACTATTTCATAAATATCTTCAGATTTTCCTTCACGTAGTTTCAGTATCCAAGCACCGGGGTTTGCTTTTAGTTGAAAATATCCCTTTGCAGATGAAAGGGAGAAACTATTCAATTACATGAATAAGAATATCCAATTATTCATTAAAGATTATGTATGAATTAGCCAAGAAAGTATTTGGTTGCAATGGAATTAGAAGGTTCTACAAATGAGTGATAAGGAAGAAGATTTTACAATAGGCTAAAAAGCATCATTTCCCCCCGTTTTGAGACAGGACTTCACCATGCCCGACTCAATTCTTCCAATGTTTAAAGGACATTGTCTTCTTTAAGGACTCAACATTAGGGAAATGCTGACTGGAGAGATGGCTCCGTGGTTAATAACGCTTCCTGTACACTGGAGTTTGTTCCTAGCACACAGGCCAGGTACTTCACAACTACCTAGACTCCAGCTCCAGGGGGACTTGATGCCATCTTCTGGTTGCTATAGGCACCTGCATGGCAGACATTCATATAGACACATACACATAAATACAAATAAAATTAATCTTAAAAAGATTTACTTTGTTTTCTTTTGCTGATCAACAATTGAAGAGTAAAGAGGATTTTATTTTCACTATCAGGAAAACTTAAGGAATAACATCACAATCATGAATTCGGTGTTTAGAATACTCACAAGGTTGGCCATCACTATTGTGTCAACTATAACAGGGTTGCTTTTTGTGCCCAGAGTGAACTGGAGACCCTGTGGGGGCTGTTCTGTTGTCATATCAAAGCAATGTCCTTCAAGTAGTAGATACTCAAGTTCATACTCTGCTGTAACAATTCTTTCAATCTGGGGAGAAATATATTGTTGGTTGGGCATTGTGAATAATAAGAATATACCTTTTGTAAAAAATGAAAATGATGGTTTTTCAATGAAACAATACACTTTGGTTTATAACCTCAAGTCTTCCTTTAACACATGAGTAAACTGATAATTCACCAATTTCTGCAAGACAAAAGATCACGGTTAATTTTTTCTTTCCCATACCAGGTCTTTCCTAATTTCATGATATATGTACCAATAACAGCAAGTAGGAAGGAGTGAGTTTGGCTAGGTATTCCATAATAGCAGTAATCAAAGCTCTCTTAAAGGCAGGCTTCATATGTGATAGTTATAAAAAAAGTTTCAGGGCACTTTTTTTTCTCTACATTATTCATTTCAAACTGGGCAAGAAAGCCAAGTTATCACCTATTGGCTTTCTTGTAATTAAAAAATGTTCATTATTTAAGTACAAGTAAAAATGCCATTTATTTAAAAAAATTAAAATTAACCTTTCCATAGCAGAACAGAGTGGAAAAAAGAGAAAGTACCTACAGATGAAACTTTCATATAAACATGAATCTGAATTTCATGGGTTTAGTCAAGCAAATATGTGTAGTTTATGTTTTGATTGAACACGGTTCTCTGTGAACCCTTTTGAGATCAGGTCTCACTGAAAGGGTGTCCACTGGCTTTGAACTCATTAGCTTTTTGTTCTGACTCCCAGGAAGCTGGCACAACTTGGTATAAACCATTGTGCCCGCCATTCATAAACATGTTTTTAAAAGGCTTGGACATTTCAACTGTTTATACATTTTCTTCTTTGTAATTACTATAATTTAGGGAAAGAACCTTTTCTTTCCCTCACATGGAAATCATAATCAAATATGAATGTTTCGAAGTTTTCCTAAGGAAAATATAGTAGATGGTGTTAATCTTTGAAATGTTTCACAACAGGAGGGTTTGAATGTTATAGTAACATGCCTAGAAATATTTTCAGGAGTCGCTGGGAACATGCTATGCTGTCTGGTCCGTTTTCTTTGGTGTAACCCTCAGCAGTGGTTAGAATGTCATGTACAGCTCTCTTTAGTTCCTGATATTTGACTGTGGTGCTTGTTTGAAGGTTCTGAACTACTTGTGTATTGTTGCTATTCTAGTGATGAACTTCATATACCAACTATATGCAAAACCCATAAAAGTTTTTTATTTTTTTAATTAAGTTTTATCATAGCTTCCCCTTCTTCCTCTCCTCACAACCTCCTCCCTTCCCTCCTCATCCACCCATGCTTCCCTTCTCCTCAGAAAAGGGGAGGCCTCCCATGAATATCAACCAGCCTTGACATATAAAATCAGCAAGTTTTTAAAATGGAAGATTTCAGAGAGAGAAACCTAGTTAAAAGAATGATGCTCTTTTTGGTCTCACAGGCATCACAATGGTATAACAGTTCTTAAGGAAGAAATGTTTATACATATGTACTCTAGTCACTTCTCAATCTCTTGCTTTGTAGCTCAAGTTGGCTGGGAGCTTAAAACAATCCTCCTACTGCAGTCTTCAAAATGCTGAGATTACATATGTGATCATGATCAGCTCGGTTTTATGTTTCTATACTTACTCCTTTCTATTACAGTAAATGGCTCTACACATTATTTGAAAAAATTCTGGGATAGTTAGAGACACTTTATCCATTATATTACACAACGGGAGCATGACAGTCAGAAAGGTAGCATCAATACAAGACAAAGAATCTTCTGCTTATCCCGCATCTATGAAGCCAGAGACCTTGTTGTCTAACTGCAGACTTAGAGCTATTGCTTATCTAAACAGCTTTGGAGAGATTTTGAGATTTGCTCCTCACTGTGAAAGCATTTAGATAACTTGCATTGGTGTCTAAGAATGAGAAGACTATTACCATCACACAGTACTTTTATTGCTTAGCTATGCATTGCCCCCATTGCAAATTTTCACAGTTTTGGTTGGGATCTTTAAAGTTATATTAATAATACACATTGTTTATTCTGTTTATGAGGCTCCAAAAGACCTTTTTAAGAGATCTCACCAATCGCGAAGACAACAGGGATATCTTTTTTCAATTTCCTTTATGTACTTTATTATTTTGTATCCTCTTACTCTTTACTTATGGTAAAGGTTGGTTTAGATGATGAACTGAGCATTGGTGTACCCAATTTAATAAAGAAATGGTAAGTCCTGAAATAGATTGATCTCCACACAGTAATGATGACTTCAGTGTCACACTCTTACCAATAGACAGGTTATTCAGACAAAAAATGGACAAGTGTCAGCACTAAATAAAATGTTATTAAATACAGAGTTTACAGACCTCTTTGGAAAATTCCACTCATAAGCATTCTTTTCAGAAGCTCATGAAACATTCTTTAAAACATATCAATAACAGTACAATAAAAGTATAAGTCAACAGGATGAAAAACTTAGAAAATACACAAACCCATGGAGACTAAGGAGCACACTACTGGATGACAGATAGTCATCAAAGAAACCAGGAGAGGAATTAAAAATTCTTAGAATTGTATGAAAATGAACACAGATGATATAACAGAAAGCAGTTTAGTGAAGAAAGCTCATAACAATATATGCCTGTATGTGAAAAAAGAAATTTCACATAAATTAACAAGGAATAGTAAGCCTTAGGAGTCTTAGAAACACAAAAAAGACAAACTTAATCAGCAGATAGGAAAAATAATAAAGATCAAGTTAGAAAGTGATGAATTTGTAATGGAGAAAACAATACAGAGAATGAATGAAACGGAGCTCACTCCTGAAAAAGAAATAAACAGGATTGACGAACTGTTAGTAAAACTGACCAAAGGAGAAAGAAAGACATAAATTAGAAATGAAAACTACAAAGATTTACAACAGATATAATGAAATCCAGAGATCACCTGAACACATACTGAAGACCTATACTGGAAAATGCAGAAATACATTTATAGACACATATGATCTTCTGAAGTGAAATGAGTGTAAACAACCTATAGAGCTGTACAGGAAACAATGAGATTTAAAGTCTTCCAAGCAAAAAGTCCAAACCCAGAGGTTCCACCAGTCCTCTGAAGAACATCAATGCTCCCCAAACTATTCTGTAAAAGAGAAAGGGAAGGGTGTTCCCAGTCATACTTTATGAATCCAGTTTTACATTGATCCCCAAACTGGGGAAGGCACAACAACAAAACCACAGGCAATCTCCGATGAACATGATGCAGGAATTCTTAACAAAATAGCTGCCATCTGAATTCAGCAGCACATGGAAAAGATCATTCACAATTACATGATCTCAACAGATACAGACAAGAGCTTTGATGAAGCCCATCATTCATTCATTATAAAAACCCTCAAGAAATGTGGAACAGGAGGGACATAGCTTAACATGGTAAGTTCTATAGAAGACAAATCTAAATGTAACATTGTATTAACAGGGGAAATGGAACACACCCAGTGTAGTCAGAAAGAAAATAAGGGTTTCCACTCCATTTCTAATTCAATACTTCTCACTGAAGTCTGAGATAGAGCAATAAGACTAGAGAAAGAAATAAAAAGTATAGAAATAGAAAAAGAAGTCAATTTATCTTTTTTTTGTGGACAACATGGTACTATATATAAAAGCCCTTATAGAATGCTCAAAAAGCTTTTAGACTGCACATACGCTTTCAGAAGAAACACAAAAGTTCAGTAATAATCCTTTTAGGAAAGAAATCAGGAAAAGAGTCCCAATTAGAATGGCCTTAAAAATGCCCAGCAATTTACACAACCAGTAAATGATTTTTATAAACACACATTTAAACCTAAAAAGATTTATTTATATTTGTTATGTGCATGTGTGAGGTAGGAGAGAACTGACTCTCACAAGTTGTTCTCTGACCTCTATACATGCGCTGTGGTATGTGTTCCCACACACAAACACACATGATTAAAAACTAAAACAAACAAGCACATTTAATTTCCTAGCATGAAGATTTGCCTTCATCTTTAGCCAATGGTAAAATGATGTATATATCAAAGAATTGTTTTAAAATAAGCTTATAACTTATTTGTATATGTTCTTTATAGTACATAGTCCCAGGCTCATGAGACCATGTGTAAAAGGGTCATGGGTGGAAATATTTAAGAAGTTCTGGTAAAGAAGACCTAAAATTAAACCAACACAGCTCTGGCCACCTGCTTTTGACAAATATACCAGAACATCCACTACAGAAAAGACAGCAACCTCTTCAACAAATGGTAACGAGAACATTAGGTATCCTCATGCAGAAGTTAAAGCTAGAGTTCTATTTCTCACTCTTCATGAAACAAATTAAAAAAGGATCAAAGTGCTTGCTGTTAGTGTCGATACTCCGAAGCTGATATACAAGTATGAAGATATTGGCGGAACAGGCGCTGTAGATGAAGATGCCATGGCTCAGGAAATTACTGCCAGGCCTGAGGCATGGGACTGAATGGAACTTGAGAAGCTGTACATCAGATGAAGCAGCTAGCTGAAAAGAAATCTCTTCACTTAGTATACAACTTATGTATGACTAAGGTCTAGAATAAAGAACTGGCAAGACCCCCAAACAACTAAATAATCAGACCAGTAAGCACACTGGTGACTTAAGCACGTAGTACTCAAGAGATAAGTACACGTGCCAACGAACATACAAAATGTCAACATCCTAGCCACTGGAAAGTGCAAATAAAAACCATGACTGATGTTCTAGTTTATCCCAGGCAAGATAGCTTTCATGCAGAAAACAACACATGCCGGGGAGAAGGCCGGGACAGGCCCACACGGGCAGAGCTCTGGGGATCAGCAGGAAGTCTACTCAAAACACTAAACGCAGAGAACTCATGTGTCCCAGCTCCTGAGTATGTTCCTGAAAGACTGAAGACAACACAGACATATTTGCATATCTGCATTTTGTGGCACTACTTAGAACATACATTTACATTGTGCCAAGTTACGGAGTCAATCCATTTATTCATCCATAGATGAATGATATGATGAGAGCTATGAACAAGAATGAAATTATGTCATTTGAAGGTAAATGGTTGGCAAAATAAATTAGGCTCACAAAGACAAATGTTTTCTCTCATTTGTGGTTTCTAGATTTTCTATGGGCACATAAAATTACTATACATATAACTGTATATATGTGTGTACACACACAGCTTGAAAGCAGGCGTGAGACTGGAGAAAGTGGGGTTTCTGGGAGATGCTTATGGCTTGATTATATGACAGATAGCTTTGAATGAAAATGTCCTTGTGACACTTTTTAGAAAGAATATATGCCAATAAAAATTAAAAAATTAAAAAAATTCTCTTCTCCGTTTCTCTCCCATGAGCAGTGAGAAGCAGAGGTCTTGATATTTATATTCCAGAAGTTACAGTGGATGTGATGGGAAGCAGGTGTGTCCTGCCTGTAGTTCACCAAAGTTTGCTTCCTGATTTCCCTCTTAACATTTATACAGACTGACTTCTCTCGCTATGAGCCATATAACTCAAAATGTGTTCTGAATGAAACTCCTAGAAGTTAAACGCATCAAGCAAAGTAGGTACTTAATACTGTCAACCTAATTTGCCGAAATTCATCTCCAATAGCCTACACTGTCTGAGATGGTGGCAGATGGCAATAAAAATGGCAAGGGCATTTACAAACCTGGAAATGGGAGAAGCTGAATTTGGAAGTAAGGCAAATGTAAAAATTAAGGAAAAATACCATATTGAGACCCAGAGTTACAAAGAAAATTGTTATCCATGTGTGATTGCTCATGGACTACAGCTTTAATAGACAAGGGGTTTTCCTGGTCCTTTCTCTTCACATGACCACAGTAACTTACATCTTTTAAATTAATATTGTCAAGGTCACAGTTGCTGTGTACTGTTTCAACCAGCCATCCTTCTGGGGTAATCATGTTGAGAGTTAGAAGGTGTGATTCTGGAATGTCCAGGAATTTTGCCACTGGTCCATTAGAAGGACTATTGTTAGCCCCTGTTATCAGCTCTGGTTCCAGCACAAAACGGTAAAAGCTGTTAACAAAACACAAGAGTATTGTGACTAAAACTGAAATCATTATTTATTCCTCAAATAATTTAAAACTACCAATGACTTAGTAAACATAACTATAAAATCCTAAATAAAAAAGTTAAAAAAGTGCACTGTATGCCACAAGAGCTACGAGACTGTTTTATATGATTATGTATTTGTATTATGTATTTTATTCCTTAAAGAACATAATTAGAATTTCCTTTAAAATGCATTTGAGTTAAGCATATATAATCTATCTGTACTCATTTCTGTACTCCTTCACATTGTTGACAGTCTACATTTTTGCTATTTTATTAGCTACTAATTCTACAAAGCAGAGAAATGAGAGAAAGAAAATGGGTAAAATTCAAGTGGAATTTCTGATACCAATTTTAAAAGTTCAACTAAAGTTAAATAAATGGAATGGAGTTAAATGCACCTGCTTAGTAGATCATTAGGCGCAAGTATAGTTTTTCTGAATTTTAGCCTCATCTTTCAATATAATCATACTAAATCATTTGTTAAGAATAGTGTGAGCCAGTATCGAGAGCACAAAATATTTCAGTTCTCTAATGTATTTTTCCGTCATGTTAAGCTCAAACTCATACTGTGAGTGCTATAATTTCACTATTCTCCTGCTGTTTCGATTTTCCTTAAGAAAGGTATATGACATATTTGAAATATGAAAGACAAAATGAACAACCCAAAGAGTAAATGAACTAGAAAACAAATGTCAGCAAGAAGCCAATGGATGAAGCCTAAATACCCATTTTAATTTTCCATTTAATACTTTCCATGTATTAAAAGTTCCTTATTTAAAATGATGGTTCAGTGCAATAGTGCATCATATATAACTACGTGAAACCATCTAGAGATTACTGCGTTATCCTTTCTCTGTCGGGTGCACATGCATGTTTAGAGTTTGATAACTGTAATCAAGAGAAGCACCAGTAATCTGTACAGAGCTGTTCTAGCCCACCTGGACACTCCTCCTGCCCCAAGACACCAGAGGAGAGCAAACACTTCCACTAGTAGACATGATCACGCTGACAGTGATTCTGATGCAAACCAGAGAAAGGGTGTGCTCCTGTTAAGGTAGGAGCCGGCCGAATAACCGCGGCCACCACATTAGATGTGTCACTGACGGGTACTCCAAAGCACGTTTGTGGTGACACTCCCCAACGGAGAATGTGGTGAAGGGGGAAAAGACATCTTGAGTTGTAGGTCTGGAAAGTGCTGACAGAATAGTAACCCCAAACTTTTGGATTCGCAGTGTTCCTTCCCCTCGAAACACTTCTCAATAGATGCTCCTAAATCAAATTTCTAAAAATGTCTGTGAACAAAAATTCATACAACTTTTGCATTAAGGTGAGACACGTTTCCTGAATCAGGTTATTGATGAGCAGGGCTGCTGAGCGTTTCCTTGGTGCATCTGAGAGCCTCATCTCTGAGTGATGGTGCCCAGCCACTCACCTTCTGAGAGGGGCTTCTGAGAGCTTGCCTCTGCAGTTCAGGAACAGCCTTATCCTCACATTTGCAATCTTCCCAAGCACCTATTGAAAATGCCCACATTTGATTTTTAAATGACAGAATGGCTAATAGTTACTGAGCATACATCATCCACCATGCGCTGCATTAGCAGTTTACATTCGCTGTCACATTTAACCCTCAAACGCCCTCCACAGGCTTGCAGAGCTGAGGTGCAGAGGCTGCCCTGCCCGACATTTAAACACCTCTAAGTCGCTAGTCTT
Source organism: Pachyuromys duprasi (assembly GCA_028658305.1). Lineage (NCBI taxonomy): Eukaryota > Metazoa > Chordata > Mammalia > Rodentia > Muridae > Pachyuromys > Pachyuromys duprasi. The sequence continues at coordinate 59,694,341 of CM053745.1, forward strand.
TCGCTTAAAGTAACTTCCTTTCAGAGTTTCCGAATTTCCTTAGCACTGGAGGAAATGGAGTGTGATTACCAGAACCTCGCTTTGCACACACAAAGCTTCACAGCAGTGCCTAGGACACTCTGATCTGAGAATTCCACTCGGTATCATGAGAGATGCAAAGTTCTAGGCTACACACACATGGCCTACTCTTTTCTCTTCATTGTCATTAAATCAGTAAGGAGTAGGAGGAAATTAATTTTGTTCTCTCTCATATCTATACAGGCAACAAATCAAAGATGATTCAAAAGCTATTGATGAACAAAAGATATGGATAAAGGCAGAAAGGAAAATGTACATGTGGCTCAAAGAATACACAGTTAATGAGAAGCTATGGCAAACAGAGTGTACGCCTAAGAGCTTTTAGGTTGAATGCGGTTAAACTTCTACTCTGTCACTCGTGTCTGCCCCCATTGAGGCCACAGAACAACCAGTTTGACCCTCAAATGTTAGACCAGCGCTATACAGTTGAGTAAGTCATCTGACTACAGAGGATGAGTGACAAGAGAAGCTAGACCCCATAGCCAACTCTTAAAATATTACTTTATGAGCACAATATTTTATAAAGTAAAAACTAAACTGTATAGAAATAAAACATGCTAGTATCAAAGAAATACAGGGATATGCAATTCCTGTCTTACTTAAACATAAAACAACATTCTCTTCTGGGCTCGGGGAAGCTGTACACTAACAGTCAGAGACCGTGTGAGCACTGAACTTCACGAAGCTCACACAATGCTCACACCAATGCTAACAAAGAAGGCTGAAACAGCCACGGCATTAACTTTGTGCTGTTTATACCCTGAATAAAAACAACATCAAAGTCCAATATTATCATCCATTTTAATAAATACATTCATAAAAGTACTTATAATCCATTCCTTTATTAGGCCTACTGTCTGAGAAAGCTACAACATGGAATTCTAACAGAATATATACCAATATCACCTCACTTGACCATTAATATTATCCATTAGATTTACTGTTTACACTTTGGTCTGTTTCCAGAAGGAAAGCCAATTGACAGAGGAGTTTCCAACTCTGAGACTTTACTTCTTTATTTAAACAATTTTTTATATTATGATTATGTCATTTCTCCTTTTCCCCTCTCCAAGTCCTCCCACGTATGCCCCTCTATACATCTGTTCTCTTTCAAGTTCATGGCCTCATTTCTTTTAAATTTTGTTACACACGCAAAAATATGTAAATATATAAACAGCATCTGCTCAGTCCATATGTTACTTGTATGTATGTTTTTAGGGTTGACCATTTGCTATTGGATAACAAACTGGTGTGCTCTTCCCCATTTCTCCTGCTCTTAGCATTCCTTAGTTGCCTTTAGTTGAGAACATTTTATGAACATTCAGCTAGTTTCCTTCTTTCCTTCCTTTTTTCCTTCCTTCCTACTTTCCTTTCTTCTTCCTTCCCTTCCTTCCTTCGTTCGTTCGTTCCTTCCTTCCTCCTTTCCTCTCCTCTTTCCTCCCTCTCTTCCTCTCTCATCTCCCCTCCATCCTTCTATCTTAGGGTTTGGCTATGCAGCCGAACTGGGACTTCAGTGAGAAGTCACAACATCAGACTTCCCCTATGTTGGACACAGCTTCCAGCCTCTCATATTTTTACTGCCGGTCACTTGTGGAGCTTTGGGGTTGCAGCTCTGTTCCCCCCTTTACACTGTGACAGTGACCTTAGGTTACCTGACAGTGTCAGCAGCTTGAGTAGCTTGTGCTTGACTGCTACGTGACATGGTAACTTCATCTTGTTGAGGACACTGTTATTTTTGCCCTTGCTAAAGGAACCAGATACAATGGACTGGATACAATCTCTATGTCCCTCTTTCCCTGAATTCTGCCTGCTAGATCATCACTCATTGCACTTCAAGCTTCACCTAAATAAAAGTGAACATTGGCTTCTCCAAAAGGTGTCATTCACCACATGGTAAGACAATGATTTGCTTAGGTTGTCACGATGAAATGCCACAGACTGAGTTGCTTAAAGTACAGAAATTTATTTTCTCACAATTCTGGAAGCTCAGAAGCCCAAGATGAAAGTCTATCTGCTTGGCTTCCATGAGAACTCTCTTCTCTGCTTCTTGGTTAGAAGGCAGATGTCATGTTATTATGCCTACCTGACCCCTTTGTGTGCTCTAGGAGATAGACGGATGGAGATATAATGGTAGCGACACAGAATTTCTGTTTCTCCTTACAAGACCCTGTCTGATATGACTAGAACCTCTTCCTTATGAGTTTACTCAAGGACCCACTTCTTCACAGTCCACTGACAGGTAGAGCCTGGAGTTCATCAAAGCACACCTCACACGCCACAGCACAAAGCCTGCAGTGAACAACAACTCAGCCCAGCAACACCCAGCCTAAATGCTGCTGCAACAGTCATTATTATACAGTCAAATATGTGCATTTCATACGAGGGTATAAAACGTCATATGTGTGAAGAACTGAGGAGAACACAAACCCTTCAGTACACTTAAAAACAGACATGACAATGTACGTTTCAAAGTGAGATGGTGTGGTGCAATTTGCACTATCTTACAATCAGCAACTGTGCCATCTTCTGAGCCTCTCTTGTCAAAGGATCAACAATAGCAGTGACGTCAAAGAACATGTCATTTTCTGGAGGATTTATCTTTATAACACTAGAACAACAAAAAATGAGACAAGCATAGTAGTTTAAGTTCATATGAACACATCCATAACTGTGATCTTAGCTATGTACATTCTTATAAGTTGGTTGCTTTCCCCCTTAGTTAAAAATTCTGATTATTTCACATAATAAAATGCAGATTTGAAATCTGTGTGCAATACATTATGAATTCATCTGTGTACATTAAGGTTATAAAGAATTTGAAAAAAGAAGTATCTTAAAAGAATGCAATTAAAATACGCTTTAAAGAATGAGACCAGTATAGCAAAACTACTGATAATTTTTTATGGATTGCATTATGTGAGAAATAAAACCAATATGCTTTTTGTGGTAGGTGAATATATTTTTTAGACTTGAGAATTAATATTAAATACTTTTATCCAATTTGGCATTGTACAATATCAACACGTTAACACAGGGAAATTAGAAACAAACACAGTCAAAATCGTCATAATTTATTTAGATCCCAACCTTCTCTCTTTACTGCCTTCCTTCCTGTCCTTTCCCATCTGTATCCAACTGATCTAAACCACAAATTAAGAGTTAGACTTAACTTAAAAGGAAATGGAAACAAAGGGCCCGCGGGAGATGCTCACTCCTGTGTATGTCATTGAATGATAGATGACGCCAACTTAACTTCCTCCTTAACCCAGTCACACTAAAGCACTTTTTTAAAAAATTTATTTATTTTTATCTCAATCACAGGTTAGGTACTTTGAATCCTAGGCGTAGCCCCCTCCCTCATTCCCTCCCACCCTCCCACTCCCTCCCTCATCTCCCTCCTCCCCACCCCCTCCAAGTCCACCAACAGGGGAGGACCTCCTTCCCTTCCATCCAACCCCAGCTTATCCTGTCTCCTCAGGGCTGGCTGCAATGTCCTCCCCTGGGATCTAGCCAGTCTGTCACTCCCCGGCTTGTATGGGGGAGGGTCAAAGAGTCAGCCATCAAGATC
>CM053745.1:59698486-59751499 GCA_028658305.1 Pachyuromys duprasi
TATTGAAGCAGCTGCTGAGATACATAACCAAACTCTGGACAGAGTGCTGGAAATCTTATAGAAGAAGGGAGAGAGAGAAAGACCTGGAGTGGAGAGGAGCTCCATAAGGAGCGCCAAAAAACCTGGGCCCAAGGGAACTGCAGAGACTGATACTCCAACAAAGAACCATGCATGGAGAAGACCTAGATCCCCTGCTCAGATGAAGCCCATGGTAGCTCAGTTTCCCAGTAGGTTCCCTAGTAAAAGGAGCAGGGACTGTCTCTGACATGAACTCAGTGGCCTGCTCTTTGATCACCTCCCCCTGAGGGGGGAGCAGCCTTACCAGGCCATAGAGGAAGACAATGCAGCAGTCCTGATGAGACCTGATAGGCTAGGGTCAGAGGGAAGGGGAGGAGGACCTCCCTATCAGTAGACTAGGGGAGGAAAATGGCGGGTGGGGTGGGACTAGGAGGAGACTAGGGAGCAGGCTACGGCTGGGATACTAAGTGAATAAACTGTAATAAATAATAAATAAGAATTAAAAATATAGATGTTCATTTAAAAAAGTGCCCTGAAATACAGAAACCATCCTGCCTAAGAATTGATTTATAATTACTCAAAACAATTGCTATTCCTAGTTACTGTTTTATAATACAGATTTGAGTTCACTGGAGACAAACAGGCTTTTCTTCTATATCTCTGTCTCTGTTTCACTATTTGAGTAGATTATTAAACACATTTCATACAAATGAAGACACACACACACACACACACACACACACCCAGTTTGAAAAAAGAAGACTCCAAAAAAGAAAAAGAACAGTATGTGGGGAAGTTATGAGGTAATTTCACCAGGAGAGAAAACTGTCTCACATCCCTGACTTGCTCTCTTAGCACTAGGCACTAACCACATGAACTTGTGTGTTATTAACATGGAAGAGAATGATAGCTGAACACTGTTATCACTCGGGAAGAGTATGTACTTACCATGTGTTCTAATGCATTAAAAAGCAGTTTTCTTCCAGAACGCGTATCAAAATCAGCAATAATCCACAAAGTGACGGCAGATATCATATTGTCTGAAATGTTCAAATAGTCAAGTAAAATTAATTTTTTCTAAAATCAAAATAAAGGAGAATAAACCGTTCCCTATGGGCCAAGCACTCACACCATCAGTTTATGGGGGTCCTACTCACTGAAAACACCATAGTGACATGGCTAGAATTGCTGAATAATGGGGGAGACAGAACCGAAGCTGGGCACCCCTCACCACATAATGAATAATCCACTTCAGGACTGGGGTATAGCAGTGGAGGTGCTGGCTAATGGTTCCCATGGGAACCCCCATACCACATAGGCTATTGACAAGTTACTCTCCACAAAATGATGATAAGGTGCTACTGCTGAAGACAACTGATTGAACATGAAGTGGCCAAGCTGGTGTCTACCTGAAGCCTTCACCTACACTGACTAATGTGCAGGGTACTAGAAAGTACCTTGCCCACTACCAAAGGAAAGAAGTCAACACCAATTCAGCTACATGCTGATACATGATGATGTGCTACATGCAAGATGCAGTAGTAAAATAATGGCCCCCAAATTGGCTGGGAGTAACCAAGTAATACATGATTGGATTTACATCCCACTCCATGAGCTGGAACCTTTGCTTGACACTTCTGGGGGCCAAGAACCTTAGAATCAATGGTCAGTGATTTAGGGAAAATAACAAATATTACTTTTCTGCTCAAGAAATGGAGCAACACAGTGACTTCTAGTGACATTCTTCTATATTCACAAAGTGTGTTGCTCAGTCAGTATCAGAAAAGCGTCCCCCTGTAGCAGGTGGAAATAAACGCAGAGATCCACAGCTAAACAATGTGTAGAGAATGAGACACCCTGGAACGCTTAGCTCTGAATGGGAGGACTCTATCAGATCCTTCACCCAGGGTTTGGGGAACCATGCAGAAGAACTGGAAGGACAGTAAAAGCCGGAGGGATGAGGAGTTCCAAGGACACGAGGCCTTTTAAGCACATGGGCACTGACAGACATGAGTTCACAGAGACTGAGCCAGCAGCACTGGGCCTGCATGGGTCTAGGCCTCATGGTGTCCTGAAGCTGAGAGCGGGAGTGGACACTCAACGCCACACCCCAAGCTCAGAAGCTGTCTCCAACTGACAATCACTGACAAAGCAAAGCTAGTTTCCGCCAATGGCCTCTCCCATGCTGACAGCAGCTGACTAACAGAACAGGAACTCCGGAGTAGCTCTGGAGGCACTTCTGTGCTTTACCTGCGCATTCTTCTCCCCCCTTTTCGTACCTTACAGGTCCTTTGCTGATATACTGTGGCTTCTGATTTTGTGTTTCTAAGGTTTTTTTTGTGTGTGTGCCAATATATGGCTCTGCATCTATACATGTTTCTTGTGCTTTTTCTCTGGTTATTTTCCTATTTGTTTTTAAAATTGTTTTTATTTTTATTAATTACAGTTTATTCGCTCTGTATCCCCCCTGTAGCTCCCTCTCTCTTCTCCGCCTGTACCCCTCCCCCAGTCCACTGATAGGGGAGGTCCTCCTCCCCTTCCCTCTGATCCTAGTCTCTCAGCTCTCATCAGGAGTGGCTGCATTGTCTTCCTCTGTGGCCTGGTAAGGCAATTAGGAATAGCGTTTCCTCAAGACCCAGCTATACCACTCCTAGGCATATATCCAAAAGATGCTCAAGCACACAACAAGGACATCTGCTCCAGCATGTTTGTAGCAGCTTTATTTGTAATAGCCAGAAGCTGGAAACACCCAGATGCCCCTCAGTGGAGGAATGGGTACAGAAATTGTGGTAATCTACACAATGGAGCGATAAAAAACAAGGAAATCATGAAATTTGCAGGTAAATGGTGGGATCTAGAAAAGGTCATCCTGAGTGAGGTATCCCAGAAGCAGAAGGACACACATGGTATATATTCCTATTTGTTTTATCCTGTTCAAATCTGTCTTTTTATTTTATCTTTTCTTTTCCTTTCACCTTTAAAAAAATGCCTGTTTGTTTTCTACTGAGAGAGACCAAGAAGGATGAGAAATAGGATGGGTGGAAGGTGGCAGGGGCTGGGGGAGGGAAATAATCATCACTGTATAGGAGAGGAGGACCTCCCATATCAGGGGCGGGGGGAGGGGAATAATCACTGTATAGGAGAGGAGGACCTCCCATATCAGCAGCTGGGGGAGGGGCAAAGAGGGAGAAGAAGGAGGGAGGGATTGAGAGGAGAGGAGGGCGTGAGGGAGCTGGTCACAGCCGGGATACAAAGTGAATAAATTGTAATAAATAAATATATAAATAAAATTAAAAAGAAAAGATGTTTTGACATTAAAATAATCTTAAAAAATAATCATAGAATAAAATATGTAAAAATAATATTGTATAAAATCCATTTCAATTAAAATAAGATGAGGGAACAAAGATGTGTCAACCAAACCAAACCAAACCACCTCAAAGCAGAACAAACAAAGCAAAACCTAACTGATCAAATGCTATTTACCTTTTTAAACATTAAGTTGTAGCTTTAACAAATCTGTGGTCCAACTTCAGACTTCTCTTTTTAACCTAAATCCTTATTTCTAAATGTATAAACTGTCTTGGTCTCTCTTTTTCTGGTTGTGATCCCCAACTTCACCAAGACATCAAGATTTTGTTGACTCATAAAGGAGAATCACTATTATCTCATGTAATATAGGAATTATATTTTATTTATGGACTTATCAAAATAGGTTTTATTACTTTCTTAAATGGCAAAAATGGATGAACACACTTTTTAAAGAAAAGGCTGCATATATGATTAATGAGGCTAAGAGGAACACTTTCCCATTTGCAACACCTATTAAATTGTAATAAATTATAAACTGCCAAATTGAAATCTAAGCCGCTAGCCAAAAATAGAAACATAGTAGCATTTGTTATCCAAGCACCTTACTAAAGTTAATGTTTTTATTACTTTAGGAATAAATCACAGAAAAATATGCCCATTACCTTCTTGAGTTAAATAATGCATGTTTTTGGCAATCACAGCGCTCTTATCTTGTGAATCCAAGAAAGAGAAAGTAGAGAAATCTTCAATATCAGCAGTTACTGAAATAACAAATGTTTAATAATGATGATAAACCATTCACAGTAAGCATTTGGTATATAGTATAAGAATGGTTCTCTACCTGATGAAGACAATAAATTAAGGTACTGTGGTTCTGTGTGCAAAATCAAAGAATTTAAGCGGGGCACTACATTATTCTTGTCCATCAGGAAATCAACTGCATTGACTTCATCATTTAACATGCCCTAAAACAGAAAAATATTACTTTATTAATATGGGCAATTTATATGCATATTTTTGTTATGTAAGTAATTCATATAAATATATTTAAAATATTTTTTAAAAGCATTTAATTTAGGATTAAATTTGTTAAATTAAGTAATAAGCTTTCTTATCAAATATTCAAATAATCTATTTTTATGATATCTATAAATTTAACGATTAATTAGTAAATGATCAGGGTGAATATTTTTATGTAACTTAGGCTATTAAAAATTTCAATATACTTATAAATATCATTTGTGTCATCTTTTTATAAGTGTGTACTTACCATAAAAACATCTCTTTGTAGAAATACAAATGTATCCATCATTTTTTCCAGAACAACTCCTTTCAGTTCTTCAGTGTTCAACTCTTTGAGGTCAAAGGGTTCCCCATTATAAAGAGCCTGAGGCAAAGGACCTAGGCCAGTCATCTTATAAAAGCTTGTTCCTGCCTATTTATTAGAGACACCAGTGTCAAACACAATATAGCCACTTAAAAAGAAATGTAAGACAAAAAGAAACAGTGCCATATTTTATGTCATAGGAAAAGTGGTTAATTTTGCTATTTATACCTATACATTCAAAGAAAATCTAACCACATATAGCAAGAATCTAAAATTATTGTCTGTCAAGGGTTGGTAGTTATAGGAGATTAACAGAAAATTAATGAACACATTTTTTGGTTGTCCTAAAAGTTATTTACACAAACAAGCAGTGGCACTGTTGATTCTTGACATTTGATCTGACATTTACTTAGAGTCAAAACAGTTATCTATATTAAAAACATAATATTCACTTATTCAATAAAGACTTGACTCAATTAATGATAATTACGTTACCCACACTGAAAATAAGACTGAATACTGTTCTTCAAAGAAGTTCACTAAATACTTACAAATTAAAGCAAGGTTTGAAGTGGGTCCATAAAAGGATCATTTAACAAGTCTGAGCATGAAGAGGAAGGGTTAGGTAAAGGCTCCTGTTAGACAATGACATTGAAAGCTTTAAAGGATGAATACAAACTTTCCAGGAAGACAAAATGGAGAAAGACAGTCCAAGTGAAGGGACAGTAGATCAAGAACTGGAAGGAAGTGAGAAGATGGCACATTTAGGTAATGGCAACAAATACAGGTGTGACATATAGGATACTGTCAGATATGGGAGCAGAGAGAGTTACTCGGAAGTCAGATCACGGAGGTCCTCAGTGTTTGGACTGCACTTTGTGAGCAAGTCATTCATCTGACATCTGATTCTAAGTGTTAGGATTATTACTTGAACTGACATTCTCACAAGTAGTCTAGGAAACTAAGTACAAATTCAGTGCTCATTTTCTGAGATAGGATCAAAAGTACTTAAACTTTGGAATATGTGCAGACTCTTTCATAATTCGTTCCAAGATCTAAATGCTAAGTCATGACCAAACGCTTTTGGATTCTGAAGCAGCTGGAAATTCAGAGAGATATTGAGCCTGAGGCACTATTCTACCAACTGTACCCAGATCTGTCTGAAAAGAGAACTCTTAACCACAGTACTGTATATGTATGCACTTACTGGGAAGCTATCTGCTATATTAAAAGACAATGAATGCATACGAATAACATACCTAAACAAAAGTAGCATCTTAGTAGAAGGAAAGATGGATAAACTAAAACAGGTATGAATAAAGTTCCCAGAGGTATCAATGACATGACTAATACCATCAAAAAGAAGGTTCAATGCAACTGTATGGCCATATTATTTATTTTAAAAAGAACACAACAATGAGTTGGAATCTACTTCAGCAGTGTGTGAAAACAGACAAGAACCAGAATGGTGTGCAGCGGGCAAGGTCAGGGTCAGGAACAGTTCAGAGGCAGAGCCGACAAACCTGATGGCTGTTTGGGAGAATGTGGAGGAAAACAAACAGGTTAGGATGCCTACAGACTTCCAGCAGAGGCCGCCTGTGAGAACTATCAACAGTCTACTCTTACAAGAGGGCACCAAGGAGAAAATAAGTTTGGGGTAGCAAGGGACACAGTGGGCTTAGTTTTAGATGCCTTTGACGTCATATATTTATGGGAAATGCCCTAGGCAGACAAATGTCTCCCCTTCTTTCTGGTGTGTGTGCATATGTGTGTGCACAGTGTGAGTGTCTGTTATGGCAGCATGTGTGAGCACGGGTGTATGGAGTGCAGGGGTTAATGCTGGTATCTTACTGCAATTGCTTTCAATCTGCTTGCAAAAGAATTTTAAGACAAGGTCTCTCATTGAACCGGAAGTTTATTTTGCCAGTTAGCCATAGGCACACTATTCGCTTGGGCACGTGCCACAGTTCTCAGGTTTTTATGTTTTAACCTGGAATCTGTCTGAAGATCTGAGCTCAGGTCCTCATACCTGCGGGCAGGCACTTCACCAACTGAGCCATCTTCCAGCCCTGAATGCATGTGTGTTGATGGTTAAAAAGATATCCCTGATGGAAATACAGGTCTCCCAGTGTATAACTTCTAATTAAGCAGCCTTTATATTCCAAGATATTAATTACCGAAGACAAGCCAGTGATATAATCCTACACTTTAAGCCTATGTCTCTTTTGAGCTTAGCCACATATGCTCAGTGTATCATTTCATGTATCTGGAAGTTCACAGGCATCTCAAATACTGGATATGGAAAGTGGAAATTATCTTCCATTTATGTTTTTTGTGATGACAGATCTTGAAACTTTATTTCAAGTATGAAATATATTAGTATTATGATTTCCACATTTAACAGATCTCTTAAACTTGGTCTTCTGGTCTAACTGAAATGTTGTATTCCTCACTCATGTCTTCCCAAGTCCTCCCACCACCCAGAGCCTCTGGTAACCTGCTTTGTGCCCTGCAGCTGTGCACCCTTATATTGCTCATGGCTAAGACCCCAAGGCATTCCTTTTGTGCCTGGTATTCACTTTACATTATGTCCAATCTTACCGTTCTTCTTCTATCATACTTGGAATGGGTTCCCAAGATATCCAAAACATCAGCATAAGGAAATTTATTTTGAAGAATACTTTTCACATTTTCCACAGTGAGTATTTGATTACCCTTCACTTTTTGGTACATCTGTGGAAACAAGATATATTTTTTTCCTACAGTAACTCGATTAATTTTTCTAAGACTATAATTGTATTTACTAAATAAAGACCGTGTCTTATAATTTCTTTTTGTTGCTGATTTTGAAAAAGGTCAAATATACCCCAGGGTTGCCCTCAAATTTCCTTTGCAGCCAAGGATGACCTTGAACCAATAATGCCTTCTACCTTCACTTCTCTAGTGCTGTGATTACAGGCATGAACCACATCTACCTCATCTGGTTTTCACAGTGCTGGGGTTAAACTTCTACATGTACGGTAGGCAAGTACTATTAAGCTACAATCAATTAAGCTACAATCACTAAGGGTACTAAATATGCACATTATACATACAGAAAGCAGTCACATAAATCATGCATTATCTTTAAGAAAATAGTTAAAATGCTGTATAACTTTCAAAATGATAACCACTTATGTTGTATTTTAATCAAATTCGACACCAATTTTACTAATTTTTTTACAGTGTTTCAGAAATACTTCATTCTCCCTTCTGACTGCTCTTCAGCACACGCATCTCTAGTCTCTTCTCTTTTCCTAGTCTCAACGTTCTAAGCACACCTGTATGCCGCTCATTCTTTCTCATCTCTTCTTTTAAAAATGACATGACGTGTGGTACATCCATGTGTGTGCATGTATCTATGTGTACATGTGTGCGCCGGAAACTGCCTTGGAGTCAGTCTCTCTCTCTCTCTCTCTCTCTCTCTCTCTCTCTCTCTCTCTCCCTCCCTCCCTCCCTCCCTCCCTCCCTCTCTCTCTCTCAGCCTAGATCATACTTTTGGCAAAGCTGTCAGGCCAGAAAGCCCTGGGACCTAGCCACCTCCCTGATGCAGCGACGGGGTTGCAGGAGGACGCTTACAACCACAGCTTCATTGTGGACAAGGATCAAACTTACCCGTATTAACTTCGTGGAAAATTTTCATATATTTAGAATGATATAATAATAAACATAGCAATACAAGAAAATTATTTATTCTGAAAAACCTTATCTAGTGCACAAACTCACATGTGCCATGGAAATAAATGCTTCTAGTACATCATATTTTTCTTCAATATAATTGAAAGCTCGCCAAAGAGCAACTCCAGCATCCGCCATTCCATCAACTTCATTATCCTCATTAAGAATGAACACAAAACCAATTCTGGGGAAAGAGGACAGATCAATAATGCTACAACCACCTCTTGAATAACTGTAAGTTACTACTTAAAATCTTACACTGCAACATCTAGCTGGGGAAGGGTTATATCAGATATGGGAAAAGGGAATTTGCCCATTTACCCAAATATCACAGCTGTCGCAGTCCTGAAAAATGTCAGACATACTTGAGTGGCCCTGACACATCTCCAGAGCAACCCTACTATTTCCTCAGGAAGCTAGCAGATAGGTAAGAGCACTGTTCAGCTTCGATTGGCAGAGTCTACCAGAAAGGACGGTCAGGATACTTCACAACCCATGAGACCTGCTGCTTTTAATGCAGTCATACTCTCTGTAACACATTATAGGCAGCACTAGATTTATCACAGTTTACAGCTTAATAATATAAATTTATAATTACCTAAGAGGAATTTCATTATAATAAAAAAATTCTGCCAAACTTATAAAGTCCAAGGTATATTCTTGAGCAGGATCAATAAACAGAACCTAGAAGAATGAACATAATAATTATTATAAGACTTTAGAATTTTCATGAAATTTAAATATAGTCTAATTTTTGTAATTTAAATCAAGAAATTAAAGATTTAAGATTTCAAAACTTCTAAACTGAACATATAAGAATTTTATAATTTATGAAGCTCATTGCTACATATTAAATATAATTACACATAGAATCTTAAATAGCTTAAAGATATTCTTTGTGGATACACAATAAAAAGTATGTATTTCCTACAAAATGGAAGACCTCATTTCACATATTGATTGGCTCTTTTGTGAAAATGTTCAAAAATGTTGTAAATGAGAAGGGGAAATGAAATAGACAGCGGGGTGGATGAACAGAGGGACCTGGGTAGGAGGTGAGGTAGGAGAAAAAGGAGGCTGCGGATCAGATGTGAGGAGAGCACGGGCAGGGGCCGGAGGTCTGTGAGAGAGATGGGAACCAGGGGTCAGCCATCTCTGAGACAAGTTGGAGGCCTGCAATGGGGAGGGTCCTGAGGGTGTGGGAGGGACTCTAGCTGAGACTCCTAGCAGCAGGGGACATGGAGACTGAAGTGACCGCCTTCTAGCCAGGCAGGACTTCTAGTGGAGGAACCCACTAGAAAACCCACCCACAAAATCTTCAGCTCAGAACTTAGCCTGCCCACAAGATGTGCAGGGATAAAGGTGGAGCAGAGATTGAGGTAATGTCCAACCACTGACTGGCCAACCTGACACTCACCCCATGGGAGAGAGACAACCCTGACACTCTAATGATATTATACTGTATGTAATGACCCTATACTGACACAATGCTTGCAGACAGGAACCTAGCATAGCTGCCCTCTGAGAGGCTCCACCAAGTAGTGGCTGGAAATGGATGCTGAGACTCACCAGAGCCAAACATGAGCTGGAGCTTGGGGAGCCTGCCTTGGGGAAGGATAGAAAGTCCTGCAGCAGACAAGGACTCTACAAGAAGACCAAAAGATTCAACTAACTTAGGACCATGAGGGCCTACAGAGACTGAAGCACCACTGAAGAGCACACATATGTAGCTGATGGGCAGCTTTGTCTTCATGTGGGTTCCCTAGCAAGTGGAATGGAAGCTCCTGGATCACTTCCCCTTAGCAGGGCTGCCTAGTCTAGCCTCAGTGGAAAAGATACTCTCAATACTGATGCGACTTGATGTGCTTTGGTGGGTTGATGGGGGAAGCTCCCCTCTTCTGAAAGGAAGGGGAGGGAGAAATGGGAAAGAAGGTGGGAAGAGAAGAAGGAGGGGGCTGCGTTCGGGATGTAAAGTGAATAAACTAAAAAAAAGTGTAAATGTGACAGCTTCCTGAAGTCTTACAGGAAACAAGAAAGAGAATTCCTAGGAGAAAACCACACATAAACACTGTATATATAGCCTTAGGTTTTTCTGTACACTTCAAAATTCCAAAAAGTTGTTTGATTATTTAGAAATGCAATAACGAACCAATAAACATTCATGAAAAAAATAGAATTTATATTTTTCCTGACTACTAAACTTTAAAATATAGGACAAAATTATAAATTCCTTTGAGATAATGTACAAATATCATTTATGAGAGATGAATAACCATCAACAAATTAAGTAAAGTTACTGGCTTTTGATGTTCCTTCAAATAGCCACTCCAATCCTGGTATGCTAGGCAAGTACTCCTTAGACTTGACCTGCCTGCTACCCAATAGCAAGGTAATCAAAAAGGAATGTTATCTTTATAAAAATAACGTTAAGAATTAAAATAACAAAACTCACCAAATTATGAAAATTACGTCTTATAGAAGGAACTGTTTCATGTAATACTGGTTTCAGAAATTCCCAGCAACTCGTAGGCCAAGTAATATACATACCATCATTTTCTAAGTCATTAATCCACTAGAAAAGAATTCAGAAACCTTTTAAAGCTACATAAAGATAACAGTTACATCACTTTCAAATTTAGATATTTTTTACTGTATTAAATCACAGTTGAACACACACAGATTTTGCTATATTTCTGATGTAAAAAGCCAATTGAATAGGAAATATGACACATATGACAACTGTATGCTTCCAAAAACAAATAAAAACTTTGGCTCATTAAAAAAATTATTTTGTAATTGTATTGCTTGGTGTGCTGATGGTGGGAGGTATGTGCATGCACGGGGTGCAGAGATCCTGCTGAGCCAGATCCTCCTGGAACTGGAGACTCAAGCTATGAGCTGTTGGAAGCCATCTGATGTGGGATTGGGAGGGGATGAGAGTGGGGACTACAGCTGGGATACGAAGTGAATAAACTGTAATTAATATAAAAAATTAAACTTTAATTAAAAAATCTTCTGGCAGAGTGTCTCTAATTTGCCACATGTACACAGTCTGTACAAAGACCGAGACAGACTTTCTACTTTTAGGAATTTATTCTTTCTTAGCTCTTTAGCAGACTTCTAAGTTCACATAACAGACACTGTAGATAAAAGCACAAATCATCTCACTTTTAACAGTAGATAGAACAACGAGAGAGAATAGCAAAGAAATAAGGCTTGAATGATACTATAAAGAAAATAAAAGCATCTCTGTCTAACATTACCAGAATATACATTTTTTTCAACTACACATGAGGCATTCTACAGGATAGATACATGTTATTACATAAAAAAAGAAGTCTCAATAAATTTATAAAACTGAAATGGTATAAACTATGCAATCATACAATGAACTGAAATTTAAAAGTAGCAAGAAAAACTCAGAAACATCACAAATATTCAGAAACTAAACAGAATAATCTTAAATCACCAATGAGTAAAGAACAAATCACAAGGACATTTAAAAAACTCTTTGAAATAGGACATAGGAAACTTTGGAAGCAACAAAACAAGAGGGTTAATTATAGCTATATGTATCTACATTACGAAGTAATGATCTCAAGTCAATTATCTAATTTTCACCCTAAGAACCTAGGAAAAGCAAAGTGGCATAATAAATGTAAAAGCAAGAAGGAGTCAAAAGCAGTAAAGACTTGTACAAAGGTAAATGAAATAACAGAACAGCAGAGCCATACAGAAGAAACTAAATTTGGTGAACAACAAACTTGATAGAAGTTTAGTGGGGCTGACAAGACACCAATAACAAAGACTCAGATGCCAAACCTGTAATTAAATCAAATCAGTAGATATCATAAAATAGAAGCCATGTAACTAATCAATAACCCTTAAGAACATAGACACTATAAATGCTATAAAATACACAAAATAAATGCAGCTTCAGCAGTCCAAAGAGTATCAATGTGCTCAAGTAGGAGTTCTCCCACAGATGAAAAATTATTTCAACATATGGGAATCTATTTAATACAGCATATCATTATAGGAGAATTATCATTTTAATAGATAAAGGAAAAAGCACTGACAAGCTTACTTTTTCATTATGAAGACATCCAACCAACTAGGAACATAGAGGAGCTTCCTTATCTTGATAGAGGGCATGTGTAAGAATCAATGGTACACATACTTAGTGGTATAAGACTGACTGGCCCAACTTCTGGCTCTTTTGAATCCTACTAAAATCACTTAAGATGAGGATGGTTTACTTTAGAAACATGAACAAAAGCTGAGTGTGGTGATGCACACTTTAATCCCATGCAGAGACAGGCGGTTCTCTGTGAATTCAAGGCCAGCCTGGTCCACAGAGCAAATTCCAGGACAGCCAGGGCTACAGAGGGATACAGGGATACAGAGAAACTGCGTCTTGAAAAACTAAAACCCAAACCCAAACCAAACCAACCAATCAACCAACCGACCAAACAAACAAACAAACAAACAAACAAACAAACAAACTATCTACAGCAAACCAAAACTACCACCACCACCATGACCTCTAGACTGTTTAGGAAGCTTTCTTGGCTATGGATTTTCATCTGAACTTAGCAAAGAAAATAGGAGCTAACTGGGGAGCAGGAAAAGCAGGAGATGACCCAGTGTTCTCAAGAAGCTCTTCTGAAAACTGAATGGCAGCTACGTTAGCAGTGGAATACAGATTTTTTTTTTTTTAAAGAACACCTTGTTACTTCAACAAAGAAGGTAAGAGCTATTTCCTAAATGCCAGGATGAAGTATAGACTAAAGTCATAGCCTAAGGCACACTGCCCAGGCTTATTCTCCTCACGTTTAGGTACTATTCCAACTCCAGACCTTCACTGGTGCTTGTTACTGCTCCTGTTCCTAGGACTGTCTTCTGCCTGTTTTATTTTTGAAGCTGGAAGAGTTGCTTCATGAGAGTCCTAATCCTTGTGTGAAGCTACTAAGTGGACAGAGAACGGGTCTGTGGTTTTGTTCTCTTTTCTGAATACTCAGTCATTCAATGCTTAAAGGTTTTCTAAAGACTGCAAATACATAGTTTTATGCTAAGCCTTAAAAATCCAAATGGTTAGGACAAGGAATAATCTGAGCACTTACCACTATTGCAGAATGCCGAATATCTAACACATAGTCATAGTCCCACACAGGCGAATTTAATTTTAAAATTTTGTTCATATCTTCTTCACTGAGCCCAAGATTTTTAAGGCCACTCATGAGTTTTCCTTCTGATTTCAGCATATCTAAAATACTTTATGTTCAAAGAAGAAAACATTTTAATTTTGTCAAAGCTTAAAAAATCTAGAGTTTGACAGTATTTTTTCAATTGTGTATGTACATGTTCATGTATGTAGATGCACATGTGTACACATGATTGTGGAAGACAGGTCGATATTAATAGTTAAAACTTATTTTAGTCATTTTGAGATTTTAAATTTAATTTCAACATTTTAAAATTAATTAAATCTTAAAATTTGGTTCAACAAATATTTGAGTTCCATGATGTAAAAGATATCATAGTGGTTGATAAACATGCTAAAACAAATTGCCCATGTAGATTTTGAAGTCTAGTGAGGAACCAATGCTAAGAAACTAATCATTGCATGGTATGACTTTAAAGCCATAGCATGCAGCACTTTGAGGACCTGCAACTCCAGAGGCGTAATGCTTGTATATACTTAGTATTTGTAGAGCTCAACAGAATTAAATCAGATAACCATTAAGATATGCAAAACTCATAGACTAACAATAACTCCAGAACCAGGCATGAGAAACCCCCTTAGAATGGCTGGTCAGGGCAGTCCAGATGACTGTGAAACCAATGCAGCTTACTAAGGCAGCACTGGTCACCTCTCAGGCTGAAGGTGCACCCCATGTGCTAAACATACCACATACACTCAGGACACACCACCCACAGGACTCAAGATGAACCCACCTGAAAGCCTCCTTCCTGTGGTCCAGCCTCCATGGCACCAAAAAGTATGTGCAAGCTGCCAGTGGAGGGTCACAGAATGTCCTACCCAGTTCTAACACTTCTGATCCACTCATCAAAGAATCCTCTCTTTATAACAGATGGAGAGCATCACAGAAAACCACAACTGGCCACAGTGCACAGATCAACGTATCATGACAGCCTAGACCCCCAAACATCACAGCTCCTCTATCTATAGCTCATGGAACACCTTGGAAGATGTTTGGAAGAAAAACTTTAAGAGCCAGAATATCAGGAAGTCTGCTATAAAACCCTCTCCCAGAAATGTCTGTATAAGCAAGACCAGAACAGCGGGAACGGAAATGGTGGAAGAGGTAAAATTTGCAGGTACTGTCCATAGACAGCATACAGGAGACTAATCAAAGTTTCAAGGAAGTTAATTAACCTGTCTCCACTGTTGACTATCCAATGTAGACTGGCCGCTCTATTTCTCTTCTGTCTGACTCATGACTTTAACTTACTGGTGGGCTTGGAGCAGTGGCACACACCTTTAATCCTAGCACTCAGGAGGCAGAGGCAGGTGGATCTCTATGAGTTCGAGGCCAGTCTAGTCTATAAAGTGAGTCTAGGAAAGCCAAGGTCACACAAGGAAACCCTGTCTCAAAAAAAAAAAAAAAAAAAAACCCCAAAGCAACTCCCCCAAAACAAAAAACCAAAACCAAAATAAACCAATACAAAACAATTACCCAGCACCCAGAGGGGCTTGCTGAGACTGAAGCAACAACCAAGGACCCAGGATCCCTACAAAGACGTAGCAGATGGGTAGCTTAGGCTTCATGGGGGTCCTCTAGGAGGGGAAGTGGGGACTGTAGTGTGCGCGGACTCACTTGCCAGCTTTTTGATCACTTCCCCTAGGTGGGACTGCCTTGCCAGGCCACAGGGAAGAGGACATGCTCAGTCCTGAGGCAACTTGATGGGCTGCCACGGGCAGAATAGGGAGTGTCCTTTTCTGAGGAACAGGGGAGAGGAGAAGGAGGAGGGTGGAGCTGGGAGGGGAGGAGGGATGTGGCTACAACCAGGATGTAAAGTGAATAAAAAATAAATTAAAAACTGAACAATACAAAACAAAACAAAAACTTACAGATGAGTGGCCACTGTGCCAGAGGCCTGCCTAATTCTACTTCAGAGTATTTTTGAAGAATTCTGCTTGTTCTAAGACACTTGATGGCACACAACATTCTAGCTGATAGACACAAACAATTTGAGCTGCCATGTTAGTATCTTTCTGCTGGAGACACAGCCTATGTTTGCAGTTCTTTCTGGAGAGCAGAGCTCCTGGAACTCCCAGTCCAGTCCCAAAGTGCCTTCCTGTTAAACATCAAGCTAATTTTAAGCAAAAGGCAGCCTACAATAACGAAATAACTAAAGTTCTACCATCCGCCAGATCACCACCATTTATCCCAGTTCTGAAATTTGAAGACACTGTGCAATGGTACATTTTGGAAGAATTGCACAATAAGAAGTATTGAATATAAGAGACAGAGAGGGACAGAGAGGATGGATAGCAGGTTCTAAGACATGGTGAGGAAGAACGACTTAAAGCAGAGTTAGGTCACTATAGGTCACAACAATTTACGTCACAGTTGAAAAGACAGAAAAGAGATGACTTCAGTGTTCTGCATATGAAGAAATCGTGTTTGAGGAGACAGAAATGCTGATCACCCTGATTTGATTATTATACATTATACACATATATCAAAATATATTGTATCCATGTGTCAAAACATTTGCCTAAACATTAAAACCTTTGTTTTGCATTTTGACAATAAATTCAGGAAAATGTTTATCTTTCCATAATTCAGAGTTTATATTAATAATTTAACACTTACCTAAAAGGATCATAAACATCCAGGTCAACACGGAGGCCATTTATGAACAAACGAGCATCGCCTGGCTTAATTTCAAATCTATGTCGTAGGTCCTTGAAACAAAGCAACACAACAGTTAACTGACAACAGTCTCAGGGTTTGAGGTCTACCACAGTATCCTGAGTATGCGCAACGGGACTCCTTCTACACCATCGCCAGTCTTGGCTGAATGCTCTTCGGTAGGTATTGGCTTTCAGAAATTCCTAAGGAATACCTCACAAAATGCTTCTGGGAGTGAATTCTCTTTTCGTGTGTGTGTGTGTGTGTTTGTGTGCATGCGCACATGCTCACATGTGCATGTGCACATGCTCACATGTGCATGTGTCTGCACGGTGCAGCGGGGATAAAGGGCTAGGCCTTGCACAGACATATGCCTGGGAAGTGTCCTTTGCAAGTCCCTGCATTCCTCATGCCCAGTGCTGTTCGTAGCCTCATGGACATGCCTGAGAGGCGACCTCTTCACTTTGAATACTCCACATGCACAGTTGTTTTTCTCATGCTGGACGTCTTTTGAGAAGCCTGCTGCTACGTGAACTTCTTTCCATGACTCCAGCAGCCACACTCACTGCCTGTAAGGTGCCTTGTTTGCTCATTCCAGGTCAGTTCTCCAGCTGCACAGGCAGCTTTTCAGACACAGATTTGGATCTTTTCACTTTAGAAAAAAATTCTAATTGCAGTTTTAAGTGTTTCTTTTGCCCATTTTTCTCATTTTATCTCAAGAACTCTTTATTATAATTTTTTAATAATTATTTTTATTTTTATTAATTAGTTTATTTACTTTGTATCCCCCCTGTACCTCCCTCCCTCCTCCCTTCGCAATCCCACCCTCCCACTTCCTCACTCATGTCCCTCTCCCAGTCCACTGAAAAGGGAGGTCCTCCTCCAACCTTCCCTGTCAGGTCTCATCAGGAGTGGCTGAATTCTCTTCCTCTGTGGCCTGGCAAGGCTGCCCCCCCCTCAGGGGGAGGTGATCAAAGAGCAGGCCAATCAGTTCATGTCAGAGACAGTCCCTGTTCCCCTTACTAGAGAACCCACTTGGAGACTGAGCTGCCACGGGCTACATCTGTGCAGGGGTTCTAGGTTATCTCCATACATAGTCCTTGGTTAGAATATCAGTCTCAGAAAAGACCTCTGTGCCCAGATTTTTTGATTCTGTACCTCTGCTCTCCTTGTGGAGATACTGTCCTCTCCAGGTCTTACTATCTTCCCCTTCTTTCATAAGATTTCCTGCACTCTGCCCAAAGTTTGGTTATGAGTCTCAGCATCTGCTTTGATACCATGCTGGGTAGTCTTTCAGAGGCCCTCTGTGGTAGGTTCCTGGCCTGTTTTCTCCTTTTTTCCAATGTCCATCCCCTTTGTTTTTCTGAGGATTGATCATCTTACTCAGTGTCCTTTTTCTTGCTTAGCTTCCTTAGGTGAACAGATTTTATTCTGTTTATCCTAATATTATATGCCTAATATCCACTTATAAGTGAGTATATACTGTGGGCGTCATTCTGCTTTTGGGATACCTCACTCAGGATGATCTTTTCTAGTTCCCACCATTTGCCTGCAAAATTCATGATTTCTGTGATTTTAATTTGTATTTTTTCATATGGTCAATTGTCCTTGCAATTGTACTTTTTACTTGTCAAATGTTTTCTTACTTCCTGCACCTTTGAGAGTTCTTCCAGCTGTGACTTCACCTCATCCTCTTGGGCGTGGATATCAATTCATGTCCAACTATAGTCTTGGTCATGCTTTCTAAACCTGGCACTTCTCAGCTTCAACAGTTTATAAAGTTGTTTTTTCTTTAAATGAACAAATGAATCCTGTATGTCAGTTTATCTCTGCTGAGTAGGGCTTCATTAACTAGAAGATTATCCTGTTGCCCTTCCATCTCAATCTTTACATAGATGTACTTTACCTTATAGATTTTTAAATATGAATGAGCTAGACTTACTAGGGACAGATATTACTGTGTTCTTTTAGAGTGCAATTCTCAGCATGAAGACTGCTTACAGGTCACATCTGCATTGGGTCACTCGGTCAGATCAAGTTGGTCTCATTTCAAACCTCAGTCTGCTCTCAGGCCCCAGCCATCTTTTCTTTGTCTCTGAGGGATGCTACCTTGTCTTTCAAATGCTATCTTTGGTGATTTGGACTGTTGTAAACTGGCACACTGTTGCGTGCTGTTCGCGCTTTCAAAGGCAGACTTTGGGAATATGGTAGGCTCCCCGTGTGTCACAGTACACATGTTTATCTCAGGTGTCCTCAGTTGTCTGTTGAGGGGCCTGCTGGCCTTTAACAAGGAGGAGAAAAAGACACAGCTAACAGTGCAGCAGCATCATGCCTTGGAGAACATCTAGAAGGTGAAATGTACAAACTGTGCGGCAGGAACGAGAAGGCAGAAGCTCGCCACTCTCCGTCATGCCCCCAGCCTGGCTGTTTCAGCAGGACTTCTCTAGTTATTTCTCCTGAATTTATGATTTGATGATGGTCGATATCTACCTGCTGGGAACTGGAAGCACCCAATTTGATGATGTTTTGTTATTCAGTTTTTAGGATTTATTTCTTAAATTATGTGTATGTAAGGTTGTCTGTGTATCTGTCTGTGTGCATGGGGATGGCTGACTACGTAAGCCAGAAGAGGGGTTGGAACCCCTGTAGCTCAAGATATAGGTGGTTGTAGGAGCCTGACATGGTGCTGAGGATACAACACAGGTCGTCTGCAAGCACACTGTGTTCTTTAACCGTTGTTCCACCTCTCTAACTCCTCCTGCTATTATTTTCTTCTTCTCTATCTTACTATATCCTTGAAAAGTACAACTCTTTTAAACCTGAGGGATGGCTATCATGGGTCATTCTATAGACAGAACATACGTTCACTTCTTCCCACAACATCTCTAATTTTATGAAATCTTCTAGCACACCAATTCAAATGACCATAAGGATGAATGTTTTGATGGTAAGTAAACAGAAAAAACTCAGTATCAAATCCATAAAGCCACTGACACCCTGGTATTTGTTTCTTCTCTTTAAAAAAAAATCTTGTCTTCCTAAAAAGAAGCAATTAGTAAAGTTACAAAAAGGAGCAATAACACAATTTAGCTAGTTGTCATCATTAAAACTGTTGGCAAGTTGACGAGTGTGGCTGACTAGCCTACCATCCTACCTAGCTCAATTCTCTGCTTACTGCCATTACTAAAGGAATAAATACTAAATGTTCTAGCTTCCCTTGCAGCTAAAGATGTTCACATGACTAGGTCCTGGTCCACGAGACAAATGTCAAAGTCTGTGGTAGTACTCAAGGACAGCTTTAAAAATGATTAATGTGGTTATTAACATTCTTCTGACCTCCTTGGATCTGAATACAGAAAAGAAATCTTGAGCTGCTGCTGCTCTCTTACTATCCAGAAAGCCAGTGGGTGTTTTACAAATACTTTCTGACACTGGGGAGCACCTGAGCTTCAGCATCAGTGATTGAGACTTTTAAGACATCTTTTCATGTGAGAAAAATAAATTAACACTGTTTAGGGCCTTAAGTGTCTGGTATTAGGTTAATTAAGATAGAAACGATTACATGGCATGGAGCTAGGCTATGAGCAGTATCATAACTATTAGCACACAGCCGTAAGTGCTAAAATAATTAGTATAATTTGGTGTTTAGATGTTAGTAAACCACTTGGGAATAATCTTCTCAAACTTTCAACTGTGTCTTACTTGCTGCGGGATGCTAGGAATGTCACAGTAGTCTAACATTGGTTTATTCTTTCTAAGAGTCAGAACAAGTACTCTGTGTTATGTGTGTGTGAGGAAAGTACTACAAATGACAAAATTCTGGAGTCAGAGTGAAAGTAGGAGCCATGTAAAGACCAGCTAGACTGTGGGACATAACACACACAGTAGAGAGTATATAATGTAAGTCTTAAAATATTTTTTGTATTTATTGGCTGTTAAATTTTTTCAAATAATGTATTCTGATCATATTCTTCTCCTTCCCCAACTCCTTCAAGATTCTTTCCAACTTACCCACGAGCTTCATATTCTTTCTCCCAAAAACCAAGACAAGACAAAACCCTCAGAATATCCCAAATCAAAGCAAACAAACAAGCATTACAACAAAACCCCAAAGACAAAAAATATTAAAACAAATAAAGACATAAAAATGTGCAGCCTGTCTGGTTTCTAATGAGTCCTGAGCATGGGCTTGCTCTGTGTGGCTGATGTGTGCAGTGTCTCTCCACTGAAGAAGCCTGATCATCTCTGTTTGAGCTATTGTAACAACAACACTAAAACTTGTTTTTTAAAAAATTAAAATAAAAGATCTAACTTATAAAAAGTAATGTAATATGGTAAATAAAAAAATTGAAATAAATTCAAGCAAACCTTTTGATTTTCCTGTATCTCTTTTCTCATTAGTTCATTTACAGCAATCCTGGTGAGAGATCTGAGAAAACACATAGGTTACTTAATAAAATAAATAGCATTCATTCTTCCCTAAGTGCTCAGAGATATTCAATCATTCAATGTAGCAGAACAGTTTAGAAAATATCTATTTTCTAAATCTTCAGGAAGATATTTCTGTAGCCTAATTTGACAATGGTTCTGTATTTTATCTGACATTGTATTCCATTCACATGAAATAAAAACTAAAAATTCCATATACTTCCAATATACGTACCAAGTATTATCATAACTTATTCACCACTACTTTTATTTTCAAAACACTCAGTTATATAGGAATAACCCAGACAGGCAACCAGTCCTCCATTGGGATAAGTAAGGAATTGATTTCTGGATTCCCCATAAAAACAAAAACCATCGCCAGGGTGGGCCGAGCCCTTATTAAAAGTGGTTTTGTAATGCATAACCTACACGTTGCTGTATACTGCGAAAAACTTATATAGACCATTTAGAATACTTACTATTCTCTTATGTAAATGGTCAGTACACTATATTATTTAGAATAATTATAAGGGTGTTATCTCTTTAAGTTCAGTGAAGAGATTATTATTCTTTGAGTATTTTCCAAATGTAGTTCATTAAATTTTCAGATATAGTATTCAGAGATAAAGAGGAATGATTATACTTCATTTCATATTTGCTACTTTAGAAGACTTTATGATAAGTTAAAGATAGACTTAAAATATATTTTCTTAGTTATTTATAAATATAAATATAGTTATATACAAATATAATCTGCAACCCCCCTAAAATGTTATTATATCTGTCAATGTAGGTATAAAAGAAATTATCTGAAAATGCAGATTGTTACGGGGGATGGAATGCCCAACCTGCAATACAGCATTCAATAGTTAATTAACAGTCTTAGTACAACTGAAATTACTTTCTTTAGATTTGAGCCAATTTCAAACGCTACTACTAATGAAATAGTACGGCTAATAATATTACTATGGCTAAACCTATATTTTCATATATATATATATATTTCATGTTTTAGTTATGAATAGTGTTAACTTCTCAAATTCTCCACCTAAAAATTGACTGAGTCAGGTGTGAATCTCATAAAGGACATTATGTAAATATGTATACTAAAGCATCACAATAAAACTCCTCATTTTCTAAAACTAGTATTCTAATTTTGGTCCTGTGGCAGGTATGGTGGTGAAGTCCTGTAGAACGCCTACTTCAGAGGGTGAGGCAGAAAGATGGAGGGTCTGAGGTCAGCCTGGGCCAGGCAGCAAGAACTAGAAAAAGAAAACTGCAAACTCTTCTGTTCTCAGGGGACCATTAAACATATTTGAGATCTCTTGTGTTGAGCAGATGCTGTTTATCTATCTTTCAAATGTAAAGTTACCTTCATTTAATGTTAGGAGCTGGCTAGCCCCAGGGCCTGATCTCCCCCCCCTCCCCCCCCCATCTCGGCCACCCTGCTTGGTAAACAACGGATGTCAGTGAACAGCCTAAACCACAGATGTTATCTCTAGGTATTGTAAAACCTTGTAACAGCCTAATGTTGTCCTTAGTTATTGTAAAACCTTGTAAGAATTTTCCACTGCTACTTCCTCCTTTTCGATACCCCCCACCCTGCCAGAAATTGCTCTTAAAAAGAAACTGCTCCACAATAAAGGTGACACTTGACCGACCCGGCATCTGTCTGCTTGTGTCCGTTTCTCTCTCTCCCCCATGTCTCTCAGGCACGACCCCCTTCGCGCCCACAAATAACTAGGTCCCGCGGGTCCGGACAATTTAAGAAATTTTAATCTTAACTATAAATTCATAGACAAAATAGAATTTGAGAAAAAAGATTTAGCATTCAATCTTTAAAACGATGAGCCAGATGAACAGGCTGCTTGTCAAAATTCTCAAGAAAGTATTGTTTCATATACATACTGTGACTTGCTTGGTGTTTCGTCTAAACACAGGCTTATATTTATTTACCATAGATCTATTTACGTAATTTCACATTACTTACAATATTATACTTGGTCATTTCTAAACAAAATACAGATGCATCAAAGCTGTATTATTTTATAATTTCTCACAAAATCTGAAATTGTATTCTGGCACTCTGCATAAGCAAATGAGTTATCTATTGAAATAAAAAGTTTATTTAATGGAATAGTATTTCCTGGAAACAGTTCAACTACATATCTTACTAGCAAAAAGTATTACATAAAATACTCTATGCATTTAAAATATTAACACTTTTGAAATTCAAACAAAAGAAAATGATTTGGCAGAATTGAGGGTACAGATCACTTATTTGGAATAATACTTTTTATTCTCCTCCATGAAAGAATGAGAAATATTTTCTTATTATTTGATCAAAATATTTTCTTAGTCATGATTCCTATCAAAAATTTTAAAAATTATTTTTCTTTTCTAAATATTAGGCTCTACTTTAATGGTCCTCTTTGTAATATACTAAACATATATATATCCAATAGTTTGTGCTAATAAAAACTAACTATAAACAACACAGAGTCCTAAATTATAAAAAGGTATATATACTGGAACTGACATTTTCATTTTATGAAATCAGTTATTCTCATAAATTTCACTAAATGGAAAGAGATCTGCCTATAATCACAGCAATAAACGTTAACATACCTGGCTTTTATGGGGAAGTTCTGTGAAATATCTTTCATTAACTTTATGGCATCGTACACAGGTGTGGACACTATTTGAGAGGCGGCTTGAAAACTAAGATCTGGAAGAAAAGAATTGCAGGTGTCTACTATAATGTTACAGCCTTAGACACTCCCATTCAGTAGATTTTACCCATCACTTCTTCCCACACACACAGACACACACACACATATAAATTTCATTGTATTTAGCATTTTAAAAGTTTACATCAAAAACTTCCTCATTAGATTAAATTAGGGTATGACTTTGACTTTTAAGAATGAATGAGTGACTTAAAACTTATCTGTTTTCTACAAATTAAACTATGGTATCAGAAAGACACATGCAAACACAAGTAATATGGCTTCTGCCAGAAAAACATAAGGCTATTTTCTCCTATAATCAGGTTGAGTGACATATGTGACAAAGCTTTGATGGAGAGAGTAGCAAGACGGTTAATATTACTGTGGAGAAGTGCTGGACTCTTCAGTGGTGTAGGCACTGACTGTTGCCAGTGTCCCAGGAAACATTCTCACCCACGCACACAGGTAAACAACCCTAATTAAACTTACAGGGACTGAAACACCCACACCTCCCCTCCCTTACCTGCCCCCACAGGGAAGGAGACTACTTGGGGGAAAAAGGCTTCAGCGAAAGGGGTGGGGACTGAAAACTCACGTTATACGTGTATGAATGTTTAAAGAATAAACATGGTTTAAAGAGTTACAGGGACGAGGAGAGAGCTGAGCAGCAGACACTTGCCTCTCACGTGAAAGGCTCTTCACTCATGTCCACCGTCTACTCTTAAAATAAAAAAAGAAGAAAGAAAGAAAAATAAAAACAAAGGGGAAAAAGGAGCTCAAAGGGGCCAATTCAGGAGAGAATTATTAAAGAGGATTTAACTCAACACATTCATTTTCTTCTTAGATATTGTTTATATTTATGCTGAAATAAAATTACAGTTTATAGTTAGCAGTATTTTTTCTGAAACATTAGTCCTATTGCATGGTTAGCCACAGCTGCTCTCAAACATGTCAGAAGCAGTAATCTTAGTCTCATTATTTTCAAGAGTCAAAGAGGTTTTTTTTTTGTTGTTGTTTTTTGTTTTTTTTTTGGTCAAAGAGATTTTTAATGTTGTTGCTTAATCATGCTGCTTGTAAGAACTCACTAGAAAGAGAGCCTTCATTCCTCAGAGTGATTAAAGAAGCCACTTTGAAATAACATGGCTACTTTTGTTTCCATGTTATCTGGGTACAAATCTGAATCAGCTGGAGACAAAGCTGGAGACAAATGTTAAGATAAATATGCAAGTAGGCTAGTCTCCCAGGGGAGGGCATGGTCTAGTTAACTAGAGTTTAAATTCCAGCCATATCCTGTACTAGGTGAATTAACGCTCATCACAACCTCCTCACCCTCCTCTATGAGGTCCAGTCCCCATGCTACAGTGATGCTATCAGTGCTCACTAATCATGAGACACAAGGGGCAATTTTAGGGCCTTTCTGAGGAAGCTCTCTTTTGAGGGTCCGTATCTGAAAGGAAGAAGAGCGTATACCAGTTCAGAGGCAACTCTTCACTGTGAATGTACCATAAGCATGTGTTTAAAATGTAAAATAGTTTTGCATTACATATGCCATTTTGTCAAGAAAATCCTGATTAATAGCCTTTCAATTCCTGAAAAAGGAACTCCTCACCCAAAGCTGGGGACTGTGGAAAGAAAGGAAGCAACTGCTGGTGAATGCCCAACATGATTTCCGGAGAGGGGAGGAGTCTGTGGTCAGTGCTGCGGAAGTCTGGAAATGTATTAAAGCACACTGAACATAACACCTCAGAGAGAAATTGTGCAACATGTGGCTCAGATGTCTTAATAAAGCTATTATACTGAAAGAGGTATAGGAAAGGCATAATCAAAGTTGTGCATAAAAATGGCACGTGACCACGCCCACTGAACCATTTCAAACAACAAAGATGGAAAAGCAGTTAAAGTCCAGTCCAACTAAATCCTGGTCACAGAATCTTGACTTCTGGTTGTTAGCACAGAAACCATCAGGTTTATAGCTACTTGTCCTCTCACTTAAAATTTTCTATTAAAATTTTTATTTAATATTTGTGTGCAGTGGTACACATCTGTAATCCCAGTTCTCAGGGCAGACAGATCACTGTGAGTTTGAGGCCAGCCTTGTCTACAGAGTAACCAAGGCTACACAGAGAAGTCCTGTCTTAAAAAGCCAAACCAAACCAAACCAAACCACAACAAAAAAACAAAACAAAAAAGTATTCAAAGTACTGTACCTTGTAATTCCCAGACCTTCAAAGGCATCATTTCCTTGCTGCTCTCAATCAGGTACTTTTGGAATAGTGTCAGATTATCTTTAAGATCTGAATATATTTCTCTGCATCAGAATATTAAGTAATGTTAATAGTCACCATTTGCCACAAATTATGATATAAGCAATGCACTTTTGAATTTTTTCCTCTAATTAGACAGAAGCTAATCATTCAGAAGTAAGTAACAAATTGTGATACAGCTCTAACTATTGAACTTAATAAGGATGATATGTATGGCTCCTTTAGAAATACATAAAACAAAAAATGTGTGGGAGTAGATTCTTAATTTATACACAACCTGTAAAAGATGCAAAGAGGGAAGAATCACCAATTCTTACATTTTTAAATTCATGCCTTAAAAATTTTAAGTATTGCTTCTATATTTTAAAACAGAAACAATTTCACAACTAAAGACAGTGCTTCCCATAGCAACTTTCACTTGGCCCTAGCCAAAAGTCCAAAGAAACTTTTGTTATGTAGTCTTAGAGTCTGTTGTTTCTTTATAATTTCACCTCCAACTTACATAAAAACTCAAAAGATGACTGTCCAAAGAGCATTCTTTAGAGAGTCAATGTAGCCAAGTGGCGTTTACTACACACACTGTGTAAGCGTTCTTTCCTGAATTGCTCATAAAATCATGTCATACTACCTCTTCTTGTTCACTAGAAGTCTTTGTTTTATGCTAACATTTATATGTATTATTTAAACCAGTGTATAACAGTGAAACACCGAGAATCACTGATCACAGGAAACAAAGAGAAAAGATAAGGTTTTGTCTAATAGTAGAAAAACCTTCTATTTCAAATATTTATTTTTAAGAAAGACAAAACCACTAAATTATTACATTTCTGATTCTTAAATCATGAATATCCAAAACATACAACACAGCTGCTAGCATAAGACATGTCCCTCCTTCACTGCTTTTGTTCACGTGGACCAGAGATGAATATTTGGTTCACAGAAACATAGAAATTCAAACTGCCAATTTAGACACAACCATACATTAATATAATTTAATTTTAAGGATTAGTAAGAAAATAAACTATAATAGTACATAATTCAATACATGGAAATGTTTCAACAACTGGCAAAAATATAGTAACACAAAAAGTAAAGGTCAGGAATAAGCAGTTAGCTGGAGAAGAAACTCAAAGTCCAATAAATATAAAAAAGGAAGCTAAAGCTTGCAACCAACTGCCAATAGCTAACTGTTCTTGAATTCAAACTACAAAGTGCTCCAGTCCAGTGAAATAATTGTAAAGAAAAGAATCATTTCACTCATTAAAAAAATATGTTAGCACAGTTCTAGGAAACATAATTCACATCCGAGTACAGATGTGCTATTAAATTTTAGGAGGAAAATTTACAACTATGGATCAAAATTCAAGAAGTATAAATGTCTTGATTTCACATTTTCCCCTGAAAGCTGTGCCAAGAAAACGTGGAGCTGACATGGCGGGTCCACAGGACCCTCTAGGGCGCAATGAGGGCGAACGCTCCACGCAGTCCACAGGACCCTCTAGGGCGCTGTGAGGGCGAACGCTCCACGCGGTCCACAGGACCCTCTAGGGTGCTGTCAGGGCGAACGCTCCACGCGGTCCACAGGACCCTCTAGGGCGCTGTGAGGGCGAACGCTCCACGTGGTCTCTCCTCCCACAGCACGCGGGAAAAGCAGGTGCACAGCACTACCCTCTTGCAGGCAGCTATTTCGCCCCAGGAATATGTGCAGGCAGGTTGGAAACACAAGCCAAAGCAGTGACAGTCATTCCCCAGCTGTGGAATTCATAATTATTTCAAAAGTTTGTGCTTTTCATGTTTGTTTTCTCTAGCTTTTTGACATTAGCTGTCTGTAAGTTCTTTAATAAAGACAATGGTGTGCATATGAAACTGTATGCATCCTTGCCGGTTTCATGTCAACTTGCCACAAGCTAGAGCCATCTGAAATGAGGGAGCATCAATTAAGAAAATATCTCCATAAAATCCAGATATATGGCATTTTCTCACTCAGTGATTCATGTGGGAGGACTCAGAACATTGTGGGTGGAGCCACCCTCAGCTGCTCAGCTGGTCCTGAGCGCTCTACAAAGTCAGGCTGACAAGCCAAGAGAAGCAAGCCAGTAAGTAGCACCCTCCATGGCCTCTGCATCAGCTCCTGCCCCCAGGTTTCTTCCCCGCTTCAGTTCCCGTCCACACTTCCTTCAGTGATGAACAGTGATATGGAAGCATAAGCCAAATAAACCCTTTCCTCCCCAAGTTGCTTTCTGCAGTAATAGAAACTCTATAGAAGACAGTTTGTATATATAAGAAGAGCCTGTGCCAACATAGCATATCAAATTAAATACTTTCAAAAAAAGTGCATAATAAAACCAATTTCATTTCTATTCAGACTCACTTCAGTTTCCCAAAAAGAAATCCTTGAACTTCATCTGCTTCAGTCTCATTTTCTAAAGAAGTATCAGTAGTAGCTACATTAAAAAAAAAGTATCTGTCAGCTGGTGAAAACATAGAAATCTCAATTAAAAAATTCAACTTTTACATTTCTTTCACGAAGAAGGTTGACATATGTGCATGTATATACTATAATCCTAAGTAAATGTGCACTCATTTTAAAAATGGGCTTAGATTGTTAAATATGCATAATCACAGTGAATGTCCTATAAATTATAATATAGCAACTTCTATTTTATAAACCAAAATGATCATAAATGGGACCCACAACAAATCCTGGTTTATGTTTTCAGGTCTGGTGGTAGATCCATATCCTAGTAAATATGAGTTTTTGAACAATTCAAGCAATCTTAAAAGATGGTCAAGGATCTTTAGAAAGATACCACATTTACTGTCTCAAAAAATGCTGGTAAAATATATAACACTCATTTCCCTTCTTCTACCAAGTGGTGTGGAAGTCGAATAGGGGAGGGGTGTGTTCTTCATCAGTGCATTAAAACTAAGCGGGTCTGCTCCCTCTTCTCACTCTGCTGAAGCTCTGGGTCTCGGACTATAAGCAGAAATGCAGTCATGTGCTAGCTATGTATTTGCTGAATTAAATCACTGCATAAAATTTGATATGTGCTATGTTTTCTGATGGGATAGACAACAGGACAAAGACACTAGTTATAAAAAACCATACTTGGTGAGAAAGGAGAAAGACAAATGGACAACTTTAATAAAGTGAACAAAACTTTTCTACGTGGAGGCACAGAAATACATGGGCTAGAAAAGAAAAAAAAACCCAAACAGATCTTTGAGAGACTAGGAACTGTATGTTGCCCAGCTGAGGAGATATTGGCAATTGATAGCTGCTGGGAATGGGGGCTAGTTTTCTTTTCTTTCTTTCTTTTAACTTGGAGACTGCATTTTATTTTTTTATTTTTTGCATTTTTAAATTTTTATTAGTTTATTCACTTTGTATCCCCCTGTACCATCCCTCCTCCCATCCCACCCTCCCACTTCCCCACCCGAGTCCCTCCCCCAGTCATTGAAAAGGGAGGTCCTCCTTTTTCCTCTGACCCTAGCCTATCAGGTCTCATCAGGTGTGGCTGAATTGTCTTCTTCTGTGGCCTGGTAAGGATGCTCCCCTCTCAGGGGGAGGTGATCAAAGAGCAGGCCAATCAGTTCATGTCAGAGACAGTCCCTGTCCCCATTACTACGGAACCCACTTGGACACTGAACTGCCATGGGCTACATCTGTGCAGGGGTTCTAGGTTATCTCCACACATAGTCCTTGGTTAGAAGATCAGTCTCAGAAAAGACCCCTGTGTCCAAACTTTTAGGATATGTCGCTGTCCTTGTGGAGCTCCTGTCCTCTCCAAGTCTTACTATCTCCCACTTCTTTCGTAAGATTCCTTGCACTCTGTCCAGAGTTTGGCTATAAGTCTCAACATCTGCCTCGATACCCTACAGGGTAGAGCCTTTCAGGTAGGCTCCTGTCCTATTCCCTGTTTTCTCCCTCCTCCTATGTCCATCCTCTTTGCCTTTCTGAATGGGGATTGGGCATGTTAGCCAGAGTACTCTTTTCTGATTAGCTTCCTTAGGTGTACATATTTTAGTATGTTTAACCTATATTATATGTCTAGTATCCACTTATGAGTCAGTATATACCCTGTGTGTCTTTCTGCTTCTGGGATACCTCACTCAGGATGGTATTTTCCAGTTCCCATCATTTACCTGCAAATTTCATTATTTCCTTGTTTTTTTTTTTTTATCACTCAGTAATATTCCATTGTGTAGATGTACCAAAATTTCTGTACCCTTGCCTCAACTGAGGGGCATCTGGGCTGTTTCAAACTTCTGGCTATCACAAATAAAGCTGCTACAAACATGGTTGAGCAGATGTCCTTGTTGTATACTTGAGCGTCTTCTGGATGTATGCCTAGCAATGGTATAGCTGGATCTTGAGGAAGCGCCATTCCTAATTGTCTGAGAAAGCGCCAGACTGATTTCCAGACTGGTTGTACAAGTTTACATTCCCACTAGCAGTAGAGGAGGGTTCCCCTTTCTCCACATCCTCTCCAGCATGTGTTGTCACTTGAGTTTTTGATCTCAGCCATTCTGATGGGTATAAGGTGAAATCTCAAGTTCGTTTTGATTTGCACTTCCCTGATGACTAAGGACGTTGAAACATTCTTTGTTTCTCTGCCATTTGATATTCCTCTATTGAGAATTCTGTTTAGCTCTGTACCCCATTTTTTAATTGGATCACTTGATGTGTTGCTGTTTAACTTTTTGAGTTCTTTATATATTCTGGATATTAGCCCTCTGTCAGATGTAGGGTTGGTAAAGATCCTTTCCCAGTCTGTAGGCTGTCGTATTGTTTTGATGACAGTGTCCTTTGCTTTACAGAAGATTTTAAGTTTCATGAAGTCCCATTTATAGATTGTTGCTCTCAGAACCTGTGCTGTTGTTGTTCTGTTCAGGAAGTTGTCTCCTGTACTAATGAGTTCAAGGCTCTTCCCCACTTTTTCTTCTAATCGATTTAATGTGTCTGGTTTTATGTTGAGGTCTTTGGACTTTAGTTTTGTGCAGGGTGATAAGTATGGATCTATTTGCATTTTTCTACATGAGGACATCCAGTTAGACCAACATTTTTGAAGATGCTATCTTTTTTCCATTGAATGGTTTTGGCCTCTGTCAAAATTCAGGTGTCCGTAAGTGTGTGGGTTTATTTCTGGGTCTTCTATCAGTTCCATTGATTCACCAGTCTGTTTCTATGGCAGTGCCATGCAGTTTTTAGTATTGTTGCTCTATAGTACAGCTTGAGATCAGGGATGGAGATACCTCCGGAAGATCTTTCATTGTAGAGGATTGTTTTAGCAATTCTTGGTTTCTTGTTCTTCCATATGAAGTTGAGAAATTTTCTTTCAAGGTGTGCAATGAATTGTATTGGTAATTTTTTGATGGGAATTGCATTGAATCTGTAGACTGTAGACTGCTTTTGGTAAGATGGCCATTTTTATTATGTTAATCCTGCCAAGCCATGAGCATGGGAGATCTTTCCATCTTCTGATATCTTCTTCTAATTCTTTCTTCAGAAACTTAAAATGTTTTTCATACAAGCCTTTGACTTGCGCCAGTTTTCTTTAAGAGTATGGCACTGTAAGTGGATGATATTCCTGTAGAAGGCCACACACCCAAGAATATTTGGGTGTACAAACTGCTGTTGACTTTTTTTTTAAGAGGACACAAATTTGGGTGGGTAGAGAAGGATGTGTGTGTTAGGGAAGAGTTGGAGAATGAGATCAATCTGTTCAGAACATACTCTGAAATTCTCAAAAAGCTAACACAGCTCTATTTTGGTGTTTTGTTTTTTAACGCATGCTCTGAGTGCTCTGCCACAGATGAAATGTGTGTGTCAGAGCCACCTCAAGGCTCAGTGAACACTGCAGAGAGGGGAGAGAAGAAAGTCTGAGCTGGAAGACAATGCTGCTTTGGGACCCTGAGGCTGCTCATCACACGCTGCCACACACGGAGCCCCTGAAGCCTATAGTCACCTGCACAGAAGCTGCTCAAGTATTCTACCATGTCTCACCCTAGCTGAGAGCTATTGGTCGTGGGTGGCTTGCTGAGGGAGGGTCACTTTTCTTTTAGGAGAAGGTCCATTGGCAAGTTCCCTTTCATAGCCCAGTGGATGACATCACACCCATATGCATATGGGAGGCACTAACAGACAGACTAAATGGGCTATAAAAACAAAAAAAGAAGGACTGGACTTAAGAGGAAGATGTGATGGGAGAAGAGGAGGCAGAACTGGAAGGGGAAGTGGGGGAGGCGTGACCAAATATACCGTATACATGAATAACGATGTAAAAGGACAGAAAAGAAGCCTTAAACATTAAAAATCTTACTTTTAATTTGGATATCATCCAACGCTTTGTATTCTGTATCCTTAATTGCTAGCTCCACACCATAACCAGATAAGTACATTTTCCTTGAGCTTGGTTTCTGTTCAAATACATTTATTTAAAAAAAAAGGAAACATTTAGTTAAGCATGTTGCTCTGAATTTAGTAGCATGACATATTAGGATACTATAGCAAATTATTAATATTGGAAGCTTGCATGCGTGTGCGTGTGTGTGAGCATGTGTGTGTTAGGTGCTGAGCCTTCAGCCCAGTGCCTTGCAGGTGCTAGGAAAGTACTGCAGCACCAGGCTATAGTCCCCTGCCTAACACAAAGAGCTTGTAACCACGGTGAACTATTATTATACTACTGCTATTATTATTATTATTTGGGGAACACTTATGTGAACTATTTTTGGGGGGGGGGACACTTACACTCTCTACACAGTCTATCAAAGAACCAGAATTTTCTTGAGGACGTTTTCCTTCACTAGAAACTTAGATATGACTTTTCAGTATTTTTTAATTAAAAAAGAGATTTTTCTCTTCAAATCTACAATGAGTTAACATAGGGTCCAATACAGTAGAGTTGAAATAAAGTTGCACTTCTTCCATTTACTTCCACAAGTCTTGCTTCTTATTTGTTAGGCAACTGGTTCCAGGACAATCAGAGAGAGCACCAGTAAATAATGAAAAGTACAGACTAGAAAGAGACAGACGATAAAACACTCAATGCTTAGTACCTTGGAAACCTTGTTTAGAACTTTTTCAGGTGTCTCAATAACTAAAATGTTCCAAATGTCGCAAATTAAGGAGTGGCTATCTGGAATATTTATATTATCAATTTTGGTAGCTAATTTTCCTCCTCTAGGAAGGGACAAATATAAAATGTAAAATGTATCTCTAGAGATGACTCCAGTGAGCAAGGCAAATCACGTTTCATTTTGCACGAGGCAACACAGATAAAAACACATGTTTTTTCGAAAGATGTCTAAGTTCCCTTCATGTTCCCACCTAAAATTATTACCTGATGTGCTGCAACCATCATGTTTTGTTTTGTTTTTTATTCCAAGAGTTAAGAAGCTAGTTGTAATTACTTGAATGCACCAAATTCTTAGTAGCAGCTATGTATCTTTTCTTAACACAGGTTTGTACAGGGACAGTTTGGTAATTCTGCATGTGATAGAGGAATGTATAAGGCCAGATACTGGTGGGAAAGAGAACCGTAATAACATATTACCCTTTACTCATCTAACGCTTTTCTTAGTTTTAAAATGAAGTGTATCAGGACAATGCCTTTCTTTTGGGCTGTTTTGGGTCCAAATTAGAACATGTATAAATAACCTTTGGATACATAGTACTTAAAACTGCTGCTCGGAGTTTAAGGAAAGCATGAGGAAACTAAGTTATTTATAACTACACCAACATAAAAAAGTTGAAGTGTTCTAAAGAGTTTTCAATATCATGTAGCTATTCCAAAACAAAATTGTAGCTGGTAGACTGGAAAATTTACGTCTAAGGCCACATATCTTGTCAGAGTTGATAAAGGAAATGCAATCCATATAACCAATTTCTATTATAAATACTAAAAAGTTATTGGTGCCTGGATCATAAAAGAAAAGTGTTTATTAAATTTGTATGTATTTTCTCTTTTTGAAATGTATTAAAATAAAAACAGAATTGTAGTTTAATAAGCTTGGATTTGTAAACTGAAACTCTTAGCCAAAAGTGTTAAGACAAGCCTTCATATTTCCTTTTTTTAATTAAATTTTTATTTTTTTATATTAGTTATAGTTTATTTACTTTGTACCCCAGCTGTAGCCCCCTCCTTCGTCCCCATCCCAATCCCACCATTCCTTCCTCATCTCCTCCCTGCCTCTCTCTAAGTCCACTGATAGGGGAGGTCCTCCTCCCCTTCCATCTGACCCTAGCTTATCAGGTCTCTTCAGGACTGGCTGCAGTGTCCTCCTCTGTGGCCTAGCACAGCTGCTCCCCTCTCAGGGAGGGTGGAAGGTCAAAGAGCCAACCATTGAGTTCTTGTCAGAGACAGTCCCTGTTGCCCTTACTAGGGTACCTACTTGGAGATTGAACTGCCATGGGCTACATCTGAGCAGGGGTTCTAGGTTATATCCATACATGGTCCTTGGTTGGAGAAACAGTCTCAGAAAAGACCCCTGTGCCCAGATATATTTGGTCCTTGTGGAGCTCCTGTCCTCTCCAGGTCATACTAGCTCCCCCTTATTTCATATGATTCCCTGCACTCTGCCCAAGATTTGGTTATGAGTCTCAGCATCTGCTTTGATACACTGCTAGGTAGAGTCTTTCAGAGGCCCTCGGTGGGAGGCTCCTGTCCTGTTACTTGTTTTCTCCTACTTCCAATGTCTATATCATTTATCTTTCTAAGTGAAGATTGATCATCTTAACCCAGGTTCTCTTTCTTGTTTATCTTCTTTAGGTGTACAGACTTTAGTATGTTTGTCCTATCGTACAGGTCTAGTACCCACTTATAAGTAAGCATATACCATGTGTGTCTGTCTACTTCTGGGATACCTCACTCAGGATGATATTTTCTAGATCCCACCATTTGCCTGCAAACTTCATGATTTCCTTGTTTTTAATTGCTGAGTATTATTCCATTGTGTAAATGTACCACAATTTCTATATTTATTCCTCCATTGAGGGACATCTGCGTTGTTTCCAAGTTCTGGCAATTACGAATAAAGCTGCTATGAACATGGTTAAGCAAATGTCCTTGTTGTGTACTTGAGCATCTTTTGGATATATGCCTAGAAGTGGTATAGATGGATCTTGGGAAAGTGCTATTCCTAAGCGCCAGGTTGATTTCCATAGTGGTCGCACAAGTTTGCATTCCCACCAGCAATGGAGGACGGTTCTCCTTCCTCCACAACCTCTCCAGCATGTGTTGTCACTTGAGTTATTCATCTTAGCCATTCTGATAGGTGTAAGGTGAAATCTCAGGGTTGTTTTGATT
The DNA here is from genome assembly GCA_028658305.1 of Pachyuromys duprasi. Classification (NCBI taxonomy): domain Eukaryota; kingdom Metazoa; phylum Chordata; class Mammalia; order Rodentia; family Muridae; genus Pachyuromys; species Pachyuromys duprasi. The sequence continues at coordinate 59,733,473 of CM053745.1, forward strand.
TGCATCTCTCTGATGGCTAAGGACATTGAACATTTCTTTAAGTGCTTCTCTGCCATTCTATATTTCTCTGTTTAGCTCTGTACCCCATTTTTTAATTGGATTACTTGTTTTGTTGCTTTTTAACTTCTTTAGTTCTTTATATATTCTGGATATGAATCTTCTGTCAGATATAAGGTTGGTGAAGATCCTTTCAAGCCTTCATATTTCTATCTCTTTTTTCTCCTCAAAAAAGGAATTTGTTCAAAAGGAAGCGCAAAGAAGTCTATTTTCATTAAAATCTCATGCTGATAAATTTACATGATTACTACTGTGAGTGTAGAAGATGTCATACAATAAGTAGAAGGTTATTATTTAATGGTACAAAGCATCTCACGGTTAATATGATCTCACAGAAGTATTTTTTGATTATAGTTTCCAAAGAATATTTAAGACCTTTTCAACAGATGGGCATATCCTCCACGGGCCATATTAGCATCACCTGGTGAACATACATGAGATAAATATATTCTTTTATGTCCTACATCCATTTTCTTTTAATGTGTCTCTTACCTCTGGTCTGGTCCATCTAGTAGAGAATTATAGCCATAATGTCCTGCTTTTATTGATAAACACATATTTATTCTTATGGCAAAAAAGGAAAATGATTGGGAATTACTAGTTTAAAGAGAATCACCAATATAGAATGTTTAATCCTCTTTTATCTTCATATTTTTACTGATTCAGTTTATTATCATCAAACATATACTTATGGGTTATTCACAAGTAAATGTCCTTGTTGTGTACTTGGGCATATTTTGGATATATGCTTAAGAGTTGTATAGTTGGATCTTGAGGTAGCACTATTCCTAATTTTCTGAGAAAGCACCAGATTGATTTCCAAAGTGATTGTACAAGTTTCCCTTCCCACCAGCAATGGAGGAGGGTTCATATCGGATTATTTATCTTACTGCTTTGCAAATAATACTTGGCACTGAGGCACAGGAATTAACTGCTCAAGTATGCTAATGCTTACAAACATACACACATTCGATGGACCTATGCTTTTGCTGTATATTTTAATCTTCAGTAGGCTATTAAAATATCTATATTCTAGTTTACCAAAACTTTAAGATTATTTAACAAGGGTTTCTCATTTCTAGTAAATAGTAGTGAATTAACTAAAACCAGACAATAAAAATTAAAAATAAAGACTACTGAGGAGAGTAAAAAGACATTTCAGAAATATATGCTTAACGGAATAGGCAAGCCTCCTGAAAACCTCTGTACCACATTCTTAGAATAACTGCAGCAATCTCTTAGGATTCAGCATCCTGGGACATGGAGGAAATTGCTGGAGCAACCTAGGTTGTGTTCCCATTTCTCCTAGAATAGGATGTTCTGCAAATGCTTTAGTTCAACTAAAACAGTTCTTAGAAATATGTAACAGTATATGTTTACAGCTGTAACAAAGAAAAAGATCTAAACACAGCAACCCTAGGGTCACTTAAAAAAGCTAGATGTGCACAAGAAAACTAAGCTTTAAAGAAGATAAAGTAAAGAAGCCCCAAACACTGAGACAGAATGCTATAACAGAAAGATCACAGAAGCCAAAACAAGCAAGAAACCAGAGGGGCTTCCATACACGATATCAGTAAGATTGATAAACCTTCAGTCTGGCTCAGAAAGAAAATGACAAATTACTAATACTGTCAAACAAACAAGAAACAACACAAACATGTACCTTAATATAGTGGCGGAGAACATACAGAATTTTACCATTTTTAGATTTCTTAGACAAAACTCTGTGAAATTCAGCAAATGCTCTCGTACCAATTTCTGCATAAAGAATAACCACTGGTAAGTTCTCACTGCCTGTGGGAAACTTATGATCTTTCTTAAATAGATAAGGCCTGGGCCTAAAATGGAAACAAAACACAAACTTTGAGAAAAAGTGAGAGGCAACAAGCATATCAGACACATGCCATGATATTTTCTATACTTTCTGCTATCAAAGGATTCATAATGTAAGTAACTACAGAAATGGGAAAATAGAAATAGAAAAGGAAGAAATTTGGTTTACCCAAAACTGACTATGAGAAATGCTTTAATTTCTGGTTAGGTAAATTGTAAATAAAATAACATTTTATTAATATGATTTTGGTCAATTAAATTTTATATTTAATTAGTATAGTTACGATTTCCTGAACATAGTTTCCAAATATGTAAAAGACCATGCAAAGTCACACCTTCATAAAAAATTAATGTTTAACACCAAGGACTATGAATGAGGTCCTTAAAAACAGGTGGACAGGTTCAAGAGCTGGGAGAGTTCTGTAGATCAGTTGGTACCACTATTCTAAACAGTTATGACAGCTTCTCTCCAGTAATCTCTACTTTTACGTGTGAAGCTAGTTACTACTACTTCTATAACCTTTCCAGTCTCTGGGCTCAGACTGGTTAGTCAAGCACAGTGAGACCAGTGAAAGAAAGAAGTGCTCAGGTCCCATGGGAAGTGATGACTGCCTGAGGCCCCTGGGGTTGGGAGAGTTTTCCTTACACAGGGATTTAGACACATACACAGCTCTGATACACAGCAAGGAAGCAAGGGATGGCAGACTACTCCTCACAGATTTCTAATTAAAAGCATGTCTAATTTCCTCAAAATTATTTGCAGCATGGGTTTTTCTTATCCTTAAGATGGGCTAAAACACATAAAAAGCTTCTTGTAGATACCAATAGAAACAGGATCAAATATCTTTGTTCAATGTCTTAGAATATTAAAATTCTACTCCAAGTCTTCTCCCTCACAAACCATTTCTCTATTATGCATGGTGCTTTACCTTGAAGCAGCCTTAGTCAGCAGCTTTTTTATTTCATTGATTTTACAGGTGTACTTCTGATGTATGACCACAAATGCATTACATCCATCTGGTGGTGGCTCATCAGCAGCGATCTACAATCCCAAGGTTGACGCTGTTACAATAGCTCAGCACTAGAACATAGTCTTAAAACTCAACTGTTACTTTGATTAAAATAACTGAGTTTTTACTATAAAGTCACTGTTCTAATTAAGGTAAAATATTTTCTGTGAATAGAATTTAAGAAATATTTAACAAAGCCAACTTTGTCTTAGGAGATATATACATCCAATTAATTTGAAATTCTATAAAAATTTTTATTCTAAGTAATTGCACTGACAATGTGTTTCTATGCTTTCCTAACTCCAAACAGGCAATATTTTTTTTTCAATTATAATCAATGTCAGCAATGGTAATAAAATCATCAACAGGTTATGGGATGAAAGACACATTTGTGCAACACTTTGAATCAATGATGCTCACTTTAAATAGTTCAACACATATTACAACGCATATATTCATGAAGTAATGCTTGAGTATTTGCACCTGTTGGGACATCTGGATAGTTGGAGAGTATGCCCTTATAGAGAATGCAAACTTTAGGAGATTGATGTGTATATCATCTAAAAACTGCCCTGCTTTCTTCAGGATCAGGTTGTAGTAAGAATGATCTGCTTCTACAAAAAGAAAAAGATGTTAGCATTTTACAGTCAGTGTACTGGAATATCCCACACACAGAGCTATTGAATTACTGGTAAATCATCACATTTTAAGCTTGGGTCAGCTGCTAAAGAAAGCACTATTTTGTCTGTTTCAGTGTTTTCTGAGCAATCAACACAAGAGAGATTAAAATAACCGTGCCTTTAAAATCTCTGGGGAAGATGCACTTTACTCTATCTCAACATGTGGGTCACTACACAGATGAGTCACAGGCTCAGTGTGCAGTTGAGGAGGACCACAAGCATGATGCCACAGGTAAGATGAAGAGCACCATGTCTGGCGCAGTGGCCACGTGTAATCAGCATGTCAACCATACTCCAGGAACCACAGTTCAAGCCTGCCTTTCAAGACGATGTGTCACTCTTGTCTGGAGACGGAGCTGAAATACTGCTCCCCTTTCTCTGAGCTGATCTGAGCTACAAAAGAGAAATCTGGCTCTTTGAATTCAGTCTTAAACTCTCTAACACTCTTTGGGATAAAAACATTTAATTTTGGGGGTAGGAGACAGAAGAGAATAGTAGTACAAAGCTGAAGACAGCCCAGGGATGCTAACAGAGATAAGCAGGTAAAAATGTTTACATCTGTGTGCCCTTCCCTACATCCATGTTGTAGTAAACAGCCTCCCACCCACGGTCATGGAAGCAACACTATACATCAGTGGGTTACATATGAGAAAGAGCTATGAAAGTAGGAGGGGACTTTCAGAGAGAAGCAGGGTGAGGAAATGAGTGAGGGCATAGGGAGTGAAAATAACTAAAATTCTTCACATAAGGTAAAAAATCACCAAAAAGAAACATTTAAAAATAGAATGTAAATGTCTATAACTATCAAAATCACTTCTACTATAAAATAGAATGCCTAGGATACTTGATGCTGTTAAAATGATTAAATTTATGCTCATCAAATAAATGGCTGGTCATTATTTTGCCTTTTTTCTCTTCTTCTTCCCCTTGTATTTTACTCAAGATTTGTTTCTTGGAACTTAATAAACCATACACTTATTTTTGGCCAATATAGTCAGCTATTGACTTCTTCTCTTGATGCTTTAATGTGCTTAAATATTTAAGTTACCTCATTTCTTCAATGCACATACTTTTAAAAATTTTTAATTTTTAATTTGTTTTTTATTTTTATATATTAATTATAGTTTATTTACTTTGTATCCCAGCTGTAGACTCCTCTCTCATTCCCTCCCAATCCTAATCTCCCTCATGTCCTCCCATGCCTCTCTCCAAGTCCACTGATAGGGGAGGACCTCCTCTTCTTCCATCTGACCCTAGCTTATCAGGTCTCATCAGGACTGGCTGCAATGTGTTCTCTGTGGCCTAGCTAGGCTGCTTCTCCCATGATGGGTGGGAGGTCAAAGAGCCAATTTCCAAAGGAGGTCAATTTCCTTATGATTTATTATTAAACATTTCGTTCTTTGGTTTTATACCTATTTCATATGCCTATATGCTTGGCATCATGTAAAGATTTCCCGGGTCAAAAGGCATCACAAGTAGAAAAAGTTTAAGTAGATCTGCTCTCTAGGTTGACTAGGTACCTTCTGTGTGTCTTCACATCATGCAGAACCCTCCTCACGCTAGGAGTGTGCACTCCTGAGTGTATGCACACCTGAGTAGACACACCTGAGAGTGTGCACTCTTGAGTGTGTATGCACACCTGAGAGTAGACACAACTGAGAGTGTGAACACCCGAGAGTGTGAACACCCGAGAGTAGACACACCTGAGAGTGTGAACACCTGAGTGTGTGAACACCTGAGAGTGTGAACACCTGAGAGTAGACACACCTGAGAGTGTGAACACCTGAGAGTGTGAACGCCTGAGAGTGTGAACGCCTGAGAGTGTGAACGCCTGAGAGTGTGAACGCCTGAGAGTGTGAACACCTGAGAGTAGACACACCTGAGTGTGAACACCTGAGAGTAGACACACCTGAGAGTGTGAACACCTGAGAGTGTGAACACCTGAGAGTTTGAACACCTGAGAGTGTGAACACCTGAGAGTGTGAACACCTGAGAGTGTGAACACCTGAGAGTAGACACACCTGAGAGTGTGAACACCTGAGAGTGTGAACACCTGAGAGTAGACACACCTGAGAGTGTGAACACCTGAGAGTAGACACACCTGAGAGTGTGAACACCTGAGAGTGTGAATACCTGAGAGCAGGCTGTTTTGTGACTCTACCATATTATGATGTGTTGAATATATACTTTATACTTCCTCATCTTTACTGTATCATCATTTAATCAGTGCCTAGTATCTTAATAAAAATATAATGGTTATTAGATAATTTTTTTCAGGAAAACATTTTTGAAAGAAAAAATTGCTAGGTTTTATAAATATTTTACCTGAAATGTCATCAAAGGTATATCTGACCTCTTTATTTTTAAGATCTATCTAATTAAGTCAAACATTGCTAAATGTCAAAGCCACTTGAGCCAAACAGACTGCAGCAAATGAATACTTAAAACTAATTACCTTCCACTTACATTTGAGTAAAAATAAAACTATTTAATCATCTACAATTAAAAGTTTACTGTGTCTAGATGGTTAAAGATTTAACTTCTACGGGATTCTACATTCATGTCATCTATGTTATTTCAAGATAAAAATACCTTTTCTTTAGAATAATTATCCCTATAGCTTCTGTTGCAAAAACCTACCTTTAATGGCCTCAATATTTTGATATTCTATAAAAATATATTAATGTATGTGTTAATAGATATAGATACATATTTTGGCATATATAAAAGTAGAAATTACAATTTTAGATAATGATATGAAAATACATTATTCTGACTTTTGTAGGGTAATTATTGGGAATATCTTTAAGAATTCTAAAGCAAAAATACGCAGGCAATAAAAATGCAGCAAGGCTAATAAACATTTGTTAGAACTCACAGAATACACAAGACTGAGAGTATAAACTATAAATTTTAAACAGCAATGATGAGTCATTGTAGGTTAATCGACTCAGGTGAAGGCTCTGAATAAGGCAGGCTGTTTGTATGAATGAGTGGAGCATATAGGAGAAATATATGTACTTTTCCCATTTCTACTGTAGTCTTAAAACTCAAAAAAAAATCAAGCCTATTAAAATGAAGAAAAAAAATCCTAGTGCAAAATTAATAGCATTTCAAAGAAATTTAGGTTAAATATTGCAACAATTTTTATTTTTTCTTTAACTTAACATTACTAATTATTTGAGTCTTCCAAGAGGTTTTATATCTATCTTAGAAATGAGTGTTTACAATAGTTTCTTAGTTAGGGTTTCTATTGCTGTGATAAAACAGAATGACCAGAGCAATGTGGGAGGATGGGCTTGTTTCACTTCACTGTCCTGATCACAGTCCTTCCTGAAGGGAAGTCAGAACAAGAATTTGGGCAGGAACCTGGAGGCAGGAAATAAGGCTGAGGGACCAGGGAAGAGAGCTGCGTATAGGCTTGTTCCCTAAATCTTTCTTTCTTCTTCTTTCTTTTCAAAACAGGGTCTCACTTATGTACCCTTGGCTGGCCTGAATTTTCTATGTCAACCAGGCTGGTTTCATATATACCCAGAATCATGGCCAAAGGCTGGCACAACCAGAATGCTATTGGGTAACATATAGTCACTTATTTAGAAAAGGTTTATCTGAGTTGGGCACTTTCTCAACTAAGGTTTCCTCTGTTCAAATGACTCTAGCTTGTGTCAAGCTGGCATAAAAATAGATACTGCAGTTTCCAGTAAAATTTCTTTCTTTCTTTTTCTTTCTTTCTTTCACTCTTTCTCTCTTTCTTTCGAGACAAGATCTCATGCAGCTCTGAGTGACATTTGACTCAATATATAGCAAAGGATGACCTTGAACTTCTCATCTTTCTGCATCACAAAAGATGGGATTACAAGAGTGTGCCATCGTTCCCATGTCTTTGGTAACACTGGTGATCCAAACCAGGGATTCTTGTATGGTAGGCAGGAACTCTATCAGCAGAGCTGCATGCTCAACATTCAAATTTAATGTTCAGAATTATTAACCCATTTCACATTTATTTTTATTACCATCTAAAACACATCTAATGTAAACACGTAAGTATAAATTTCATATGCTAACATTTGCACATCACTTACCTGTTTGCTTATAAACAGCTAATTCTCTTACTGTTTCCACAAACTGCCAAAATTTTTCATTACTTTCTTCTGCCATAAATTCACTGTTAAAAATATAATCCATGAATAAATGATAATAAAAATAGGTTGATACCATAAACCACACTATAGAACAAAATACTTTATGACAAAAGCTCCAAAATGAATATTAAATTATTGATATGCATTCACTGTAACACAATATGAAAGTAAACTGAAATTCTCACCCAAAGTAATTATATACATTAAAAGATTGTGTATTACTTTTGGCTTTTCCTTACCATTATCAACAACTTAGAAATGTGCAATTTCTTTTTCTCTATCCATGAAATACCACTAAGACAACAAAAAATGAGAGCATAAAGGTAAACAGTAAATACAGAGGTCATTTATCAGCAAAAGCGGTTCTACAAATATTCCATAGAAACCACATATAGTGCCCTACTGTGACGGTACCAAAGGCATTGATCACAAGGCAAGGAGAAACTCATCAACAGTCTTAGCCTTCTGTGATCTCCGCCCCCTGAACGATGAGCAGCCTGGAAAAGCATGTCCACTTCAAGTGTTCTGTGAACGCTAGGTGGCTGATGTAGGGCCCACTACACAGGAAACGCACGCCTGTAAGAAGAACATGTGATGGGGATGCTCCAGGCCCCACTGGCCACATTACCAAGCTGCCTTCTAGACACTTAAGCCTACAGATTAGCACACTCCCATCAGAGCATCTTTGTGCAGTGGATGGGGGGTGATACAGTGGTTTAGAACTGGTCAGTGTTAAAGAGCGCGAAAGTCTGTGGAGTGCTCGCCCGTAAGAGAATATCTGTGTCGTACCGCTTCCCGTAGAGCGCAGCGAACACTCGCAAGAAGGGGGCGGAAGCCTGGAAGAGGCCAAGGCACGCTGCTGCAGAACTGTCTTCTGCACACAAGCCTGAACTCATAAGCTCACAGCAGCTGTGGCTGCCTGCCCAACGCTTGCATAGGATCAAGCTGGCCAGCATTCCAACACGGGTAGGAGCATGGCTCGTGAGGCTGAGCTGAGGAGCTGTTAGCGGCTCACTGATGGCAGGGACAGAGGTGAACCAGCTTTATGTAGGGACATGGCTCCTGGTAGGATGTTCAAGGTCAGATGGCTGGCCGAACACCCATGCATATATTAGTAGCACTAATTATGTTCCAGGGGTTACTTTTTTAAGTGACAGCACATGAGCAGGGGACTCCAGGGGGAACAGGAGAGAGATATGGTCAAAATTCATTGAATGAATATATAAAATTATCAAAGAATAAAAATATTAAAAGATCTGAGCCCAGGGGGTCCTGCAGAGACTGATGCACCAATGGAGGACCATGCATAGAAAGGACCCCCTGCTCAGATGTGGCTGATTGGCAGCTCAGTCTCCATGTAGATCTGAGTGCGGGGAGCAGGGGCTGCCTCTATCATGAACTCTGTTGACTGCTCCCTGATCACTCGCCCTTTATTATGTGGCCTTCCCAGGCCACGGAGGAAGAGGATCCAGGCAGTCCTGATGAGACTAAACAAGCTATGGGCACATAGCAATGGTGGAGAACTCCCCCTTTCAATGGACTAAGGGAAGGGGACCAGGGGAAGATGAAGGCAGAGTGGGGCTGGGAGGAGTTGAGGGAGGGGACTGTAGTCAGGCTATAGAATAAATAAATTGTGAAGAGAGAAATAAAAATAAAAACCAAGTAGTTTTGGAGCAAAATAGTAATTTAACTCCTTATTAACAAAGACAATATTATTTAAAACAAACCCTAATATAAAATCGATCAGGAAATTGTTACATTCTATAAAGTCTTCGGGTATAAAGTCCAAATAATCTACTTTTCAAGAGTTTCCAGAAAAAAAGAAAGTCAAAACCATTTAAGACCTTTCAGATATAATAAAGTATTATTCAGTCCAGTAGAAGATTGTGAAAAACACCTTAAAATGTCCATCTCCATGACTTAAAAACAAAAATTACAAGATTTAAAAGTAGGGACAATGCTCAGTAGGACTTAACAAAAAGCTAGGAATGGTACAGAAAGGGTCAACCTTACTGCTTAGTTGGCCAAACAGCAACACACAGCTTGAATATCCTGAGGGCCATAAGCAATTCACACTTTTCTAGGTTTTGGAATCTTTGCATATGCAGAATGCTTATTTGGGTGAAGAGACCAAAGTCTGAAGTTGTAATTAATTGGTTTTATATACACATACCTTAAAGATAAGTTTATATAATACTTTTGGTACACCTGATTTTTATTCTGTCCCATGAAGTCAGGTATAGAATTTTCTACTTTGGAGCTATGTTGACAATACAATTTTTTTTTTAGTTTTAGACTATTTAGGATTCAGATGTGGGATGGCCAACCTACATGTAGGTAAAAGTATGATCCATCAGTAAGACAGTCCTTGATTACACTTATTTTTCTCAATATAACACTGCTCTAGACACTTTGGGAAGTATTCTAGAACTACCATCTTTATGACAGGTTCAGCTGAAATTTCTGAGTAGATCCAGGAATCCCCTACCTCTATTCAGAAAAACTCACCTATTTACCTGAACCCTGGCTATTTCTTTGGATCACAGGCATCTATAGTTTCCTAATCTTCACATCCTTTCCAATATAAACAGGCTGAGAAAATTCCAAATATCAAACTGCGGCTTCATTTTTCCTTAGCTTATTTCTCTCTTCATTCTGCAACTTATGCAAAGGGCAATGAGGTGGCACCTTGAAAATCTCCTCAGGTTACTGTAACTGTCCAATTTTATAGTTTCCAAGTTGGTGTTCACAAATGGCTGAACCTAAATTAGGCAGTACTGTCAGTATATAACAAGATTCACCTTTTTTCCTGCTTCCAATATTACAATGCTTTTGAACCCTTCCCGGAATTACTTTCAATTACTTTTGACAGTCTGCCAGGATGGCTTGAAGATTTCCTTTCTCTCTAGTGCCCTTGAAACATAAGAGCTACTAGCTTGAGAACAGGCTATCATGATTTGGCAAAATATGTCCTTAAAACTGCAATATTGTTTAAATGTTGGGCTGTGGGATTGATGAGGAAAACTGATTCTGTTCTGTCATGGTTTATCAATAATGACTAAACTTATGACCAAGCAGAAGTTAAAACATATGTCCAGGGACAAAAATTATATGATCCATGTTTTGGAACAACATGCATCTATCCCTGCCTACTAAATTCTGTATAAATAAAAAGCACCCAGACTGTCAGTCAGTCAGGATGTAAAACTCCTCCTAATTCTCGTGCCTGACTCATTCCTCCCTTGCTGCTCTTGCATCCACCCTTTCTCAGGCCCTGACTTCAATCCAGGCTGGACCCTGACAGAGGACATCATCACATTCCATACACCATCACACCAACAAAGAATCAACAAAGCAGAGCTCATTAGGGCTCACAGAGACGGAAAAACAGCCTGCATAAGTCTGAACTAGGTCCTCTGCACATGTTATGGTTGTGTAGCTTGGTGTTCTTGTGGGACTCCTAACAGTGGGAGTGGGGTGTCTTTGGCTCTTTTGCCTGCTCTTGGGACCCTTTTCCTCATACTGGGTTGCCTCACCTTGATATGATGGTTTGTACTTATTCTTATTTTAACTTGTTATGTCATGGTTACCTGATGCCCCTGGGAGGTCTGCTCTTTTCTGAAGGGACCTGGAGGAGTGGATCTGGGGAGGGAAGGTGTGGGAGAGGGACTAGAAAAGTGGAGGGAGGGGAGACTGCAGTCTGGATGTGACATATGGCAGAAGAATAAATAAATAATAAAAATACTAACTGATGGGGACTCAGCGTGGGATCAGGTCCAGGTAGTGTGGATAAGAGGAAACACACACATTTAATCTAGAACCATTTAGTCTATAAGAACTGCATCAAATAAATGCAATGTAATATAGTGATGTAATAATGTGATGAGGGTTCTTTTTAGATGCATGGGATGTTGTTTTGTAAATTCATTAAAACGATTACAGAACTTTACGCCCAATAGAAAGGAACAAAAATTGAGACAACGTCTCCCTTTTGTTGCCTTAGGCTTGCCACAAATTCATGAAATTTTGGTCCTCCTGCTCCAAAGGGATTACAAGGGTGTGCCACCATGAGCCATGAGGGGCAGGATTTCTACTTCCGTTTACGGAAACACGAAAGGGCAGAACAGAGTGATAGGTCTGTTTTATGCAAGGAAACTACACAGAATCAATAACAAACCCCATTGTAGAGATATTTGGGGACAAGGGTGTAACTGAGAAGCTGCCTTCTCCACTGTTAACTTGGGAGACAGAAAACTAACTGGAAAACCAGCCGCTCGGAGTGCGCTATCTGCCAACTAGAATTTTCCAGAAGCGCTTGCATTAAATGCCACCTCCCACGTCAGTAAGATGCTTAGGAACAGGAATCAACTTGGGACACAGAGGTTTTAAAAATCTTAGGCGGGCAGGAAAGGTGGGGCGAGTGGGGGTCAGAGTGACTGCTGGGAGCGGTGATGCTCCGGGTGCTGGGGACATAGAGGGACAAGAAAGAGGACGCCTGGTTGGAGAGGTGCCGAGGATGCCAGGTCTGAGGGCACACTAGCTCTGAGGGGACCCTGGGGCGCGGGGACCCGGGATGTGAGGACACGCGGGGATGTGAGGGGTCGCGCGATTGTGGGGGACCCGGGGACCCGCGGGGACCCTGGGGCGCGGGGCTCTGCGCAGCATCTTGCGGAGGGATGTCTACGCGGATCCAGGGTCCGCCGCCACGCCCCGGCCTCGGCACCCACCTGGCCTCCAGCAGCAGCGGCGTCTCGGGCCACTTGGCAGCCAAGTGCGCGGTCACCGCTTTGGACGCGGCCGCCGTGCCGGCGCCGAGCAGGGCGAGCCACAGCGCGACGGAGCGCAGGAGCAGCGGCCGCTCGCCGGCCGCTCCGGCCCGCGCCATGGTGCGCCGAGGCAAGCGCGAGCCGCCACGCCCCGGTCCGCTCCTCGCGCCGCGCCGCGCCCCACTTCCGGTGGGGGGAGCTGCGGTCCGTTACTCGGCCGGCCAGAGCGTGCGCATGCGTGGCCGGCGAGGTCCGGGGCGGGGGGCGCGCTGTGGGGAGTCCCCGCGGGCCGATGCGCGCACTGAGGTCGCCTGGAGGATGCTCGGATGATCCCGGGACTCTGGGTGCGGAGCCCCCGTGCCAAGCCATGAGTAGCTGGAGCTGCCCCAATCCAGCTACCCTGGGTGAGGGCAAACTTTCAGCTTACAGTTACCAGGGCGAGTGTGCCAGTGAGACTAGGCCTCAGAATTAACTTCCGAGCTGCAGCTGTGCGCACTGTTGAGCGAGCAAGCTGTGGTTTACCAGTGGCCCTGTCAGGCTTTCCCTGTTCCTAGGCCGCTCACGAGCTCGCCCCGCACTTAGGGCCCCTCACTTAGGAGCCACACACTTCTGGAGTTGGATGCAGAAGTGTGTTTCAGACCCTTGGAAGGCCCAGGCCTGTGCACTGACAAGATGGAGCTAGTGGTGCTTCCAAAGATTACAACTGAACACAAAAGTGCCGGTAAACGATAGGAGTGAAAGGTAAGAGAGAGGCTGGAAAAAACAGTTCAGGCCGAGCACACAGCCATTGCTTCCCGTCTGTGTACATCTCTGCCTTGTGGGTACACCCATCTCTTCTAGCTGCCAACGCACGCGCGTGTGTGCGTGCACGCACATGTACGCTCAAGCATGCACACACACACACACACACACAGACGACAGAGACATAAAAAGACGGGCACACAGACACAGAGGCAGATGGAGAGCGCGAGCAAGAGCGCTCCATTTCCCCTCATGGTTTAATTTTCTTTAGAAGACTCTGTTCTGAAAAAAAATGCCCAGGTAAGTGTCACCTCCAGAGCAGAGTGTTCATGTACTGATTTCTCTTCAGAGGACTCTTCATTCTTTAGACCCGCCCCCCCCCCCCGCCTCCTCAGCTGCTGCGTTATTGATTGGGTTTTCACTTTAGGACCTGAACACAGTGCTCACTTATTTCCCCTTGGGCAGATGGCGGTCTTCTCGGAGAGCTCAGGCCTCACTCGTTTCTAGCACAGTATATGTGGAGGATCAGTAAGTACTGAAAAAGCCTCGGCCTTTGGTGGCCCTGGGTAGGTGGACAGAAAGCTAGGGCCAAGGAACTACATTTCCAGCCAGAGTCTGAGGAGAAGTATATTGTGAATCTTTTATATTTTTTGTTTTAATTCTTCATTTTTGGCTGAAATTTTTTTAGAGAAAATGAAATTCACTTAATATTGACTGTTTGGGTAATTATACACTTTATCTCTTAGGGTATTTTCCTAGTGACTGAAATCACTTTAGAACGTTTTCTCAGAGCGAGCGTCTCCTGGGTTGGGTCTTTGCCTGCCAGTAAGAGGGTAAGACTGAGTGACCTTCATGCTTCCTTCTCCTGGCAATTGCCTTGTGCAGGTAGAAAACCCAACAAAGCACATTTAAGTCAGCAAAACATCCAAGGACTCTAAAATCAGTAATTATAAAATTGGATCAATAAGCTCTAAGAACCCTTGGTGCGGGTTGGCCATGGACTGTGCACACCTCAGAGACATGATCATACGTTAGCACTTTCTCTTCTTAGGAAAATGCAATTCAAAGTTAGTCACTTCAGGGTACTGTGAATGAAAAATTCATGATAGCAGTTTTCATTATATGTGGAAGAAGTGATTAATGAGTTCTTTATAATAAGAAATGTGTTTCCTGGAATAAATCATCTTGAATTCTTAAGGTATGGAGCCAGCTATGTGCATCTAGTGATTAGAGAGGTGCCACGTGAGAATAAAGGTAGATAATAAGAATCTCAATTTTCTGAGCCAAAATAAAGTCTTAAAATTTAAGTGAAGTCTAAAATCCCCTTTTGTTTTCTGATATCTTTTGTTGCAAAGCAGACACTATTTTCATGATTTAATTGGAATGTTTTAAATATAAAAAGCATCCTACCCTCTATTCCAATTGGGAAGAATTCATAAACTTAAGGAATTTGTTATAGCTCCTCTTAGATATGATTGTGTAAAAATTATAAGCAAATGAATAATGGTTGAGAGTTTTTAATTTAAGGATCAGCAAGTCCAATTTTCTAACTGTGCATATTTTATTTAAAATAAGTTACAAATGTCTGACTCCATTTTATTGGTTTGTTTTTTCAGTTCCAGGACTGAACCCAGTGCTCTGTGTGTACTCAATGGGTACTGTGCTCCTGAGCTGCTCAGCCTCTATGGGATGTTTTTGATGGCATGGGTGCCTGCTTGCATTGCCGTTCATACAGTGGCTTTCAGAGAGCAGGGAGTAGCTGTGGACTACAGTCATTCTTAGATTAATCATTTTGGTTATATGAGAACTTGGAAGATGGTATCTAACAACTACCTTCTATGCCTACACACATGCTAGTGAGGTCAAAGTGTTTATTATCAGTTGCAAGATTCCTGTAAGATAAAATTGGTCATTTTAACCACTGTACGGTACAGATTTTATAGGGTAGTTAAGTACATGCACACTGATATGCAGTGATCTCTAGAATTTCTCAATTTTTCATCTTTCTCTCAACATCTCCTACTTTCTGCTCATGATGATTTGACTCCTCTAGATAATCACATGACTAAAACCACACACCATTTCCTGACTGGTTTATTGTAGCAGAGTTCTCTAAAGCTTTCTCTATGCTTTAGCATGTTTCAGAATTCCCTTCACTTTTAGGGCTGAACAATACTCTGCTATCAAATGGTAATATTTTGTTCATTCATTCTTCCACAGAAACTTGAGTTGCTTCCATTTTTTAGTACTTGCTAATAGCCCTTCTATGGATTTGAGTATAGAAATATAGTTTTAAGATTCTCCTTTAAGTTGTTTCAGTTCTCCACCCTGAAGTGGAATTGTAGGACCATATGTAATTCTACTTTTAGCTTTATGAGAAATTGCCATACTGTTTTCCCTTAGTGATTAAATTGTTTCACATTCTCACCAAAAGGGAGTGAGTGTGTGAGGATTCCAGTTTTTCTCTAGCCTTACAAAAAGTGAAGTGGTATGCCATCCTGGCTTTAGTTTTAATCTCCCAAATGATCAAGTTGTCTTGAAGCACAACTTTTAAAGTTAACTTCTGAACTGAAGACAGTGCTTTCCACAATGGTGTAAGAATTAAGACAGAGACTCTGTCCCTCTTCACTCATTATTGAAGATACTACTTAAGGTGCCCAGGGCTTGCTGTGGCAGGACAGCTGTGCTCTGAAGGCTCCATGTTGCCCTGGCTCTTGTTGATTATGTTCTTACGCTGCCCTTTGGCTATCTGGTTGTCCCTGGATGGCCCTGGTGTCCCAGGCAAGGTGCAGGCCAGTGGACCAATGGCCAGACGTTAGAGGTGGGGCAGCGGCGGGGGAGCAGAGGGCAGCTTGGGGCAGCTTGGGGCAGTTTGGGGCAGCTTGGGGCGGCTTGGGGCAGCTGGATGTTCCTGGAGCCCTACAGGTCTCCTTGGGAGTTTGAGCAATGAGGCTTGGAGGACAGCCTGGAGTTCACCTCTGTTGGCTATGCCCCAGGTAGACATAGCTGGCAGAGGGCTGAAGACACTACCCAAAAGACTGACTTTAGTTGACACTCTTGGCACTTCCGAGAGAACAGTTTCAATGAAAGGTTGGTGGTATAACTCATTGGTAGAGCACTTGTCTAGCCAACATGAGGCCATGGGATAAATCCCAGCACTAAATAATAATAATAATGTCACAATTGACCACATAGGCTCTTTATGACAATTACATAAATAATAGCTTCAACTAGTAAGAGATTCCTACTCTTGTTCTCATTAAGCTAGAAAAGTTTTTATGGCAGTTCCAACTGCTACAGTATTCTGTTGGCCGTATTTACATTTTAACCTTGTTATCATAGCTGGTGGCCATATCTCCACCGCATATTAATGGGTTTCTGACTGGAGAAGGAAGAAAGATCAATCTGGTTGCCTGACTGAGCTGATTCTGTTTAATACAACTCTCCCTTGAAGATTTGTTTATTAACTAGTTCTATGCTCCATGGCCTCTTCTCTCCTGATAAACCCTTGGAAATAGAATTTTATAGCTGGGATATTTTCCTTCTCATTCTTGACAGGACTGGGATTCTGTGGCTAAGAAGCAAGGACATGAGCAATTGTTTCACAGCAAAACTCATGTGTTCCGTCTTTCTTTTTTCTTTTTTCAATTTTTAAGGTTTATTTTATTATTATTATTATTTTTATTAATCACAGGTTAGGTACTTTGTATCCCAGCCATAGCTCCCTCTCACATTCCTTCCCTATCCCCCCACCCCTCATCTCCTCCCTGCCCCCCTCTAAGTCCACTGAGAGGGGAGGACCTCCTCCCCTTCCATCTAACCCTAGCTTATCAGGTCTCTTCAGGAATGGCTGCCATGTCCTCTTCTGTGGCCTAGCAAGGCTGCCCCTCCCTCGGGGGGTGAGGGGGTCGAAGAGTGGCACCACCAGAAACACCAAAAACTAATGGATATTTTAATTCAGCAGAAACTCAGGAAAATGAATTTAAAGCTATGATTATCCAGTTAAATCAGGAACAAAAAGAGGAAACGAACAGAGCTCTCAAAGAAATTTAAAAGAATATAATGGCCCACGTAGAGGAACAATTAGAAACATATAGAGAAGAAACAAATACAAAAATAGGAACCGCATTCAGTTAGATGAAGGAAATGGTACAAAGCATGAAAACAGAAACACTGTTATAAAGAAAACACAAATAGAGAAAAACCTGGAACTGGAGAACTTAGAGAAAAGATCAGGAACCCCAAAGGTAAGCATCACCAATAGAATACAAGAGATGGAAGAGAGAATCTCGGGAGCTGAAGATACACTTGCTGAAATTGATTCCTCACTCAAAGAAAAACTAAAATCAGAAAAGTCCCAAACATAAAACATTCAAGAAATCATGGATGCCATGAAAAGATGAAACCTAAGAATAATAGGAGTATGAAAAAGAAGACTCCAGGCTCCAAGGAATAGAAAATATTTTTAAGAAAATCATAGAAGAAAATTTCCCTAATTTAAAGAAAGAGATGTCCATAAACATACAAGAAGCCTACAGAACACGAAATAGACTAGACTAGAAAAGAAATACCTTACGTCACATCATAGTCAAAACACTAAACCTACAAAACAAAGACAAAATATTAAAGGCAGCAAGGGAAAAAGGTCAAGTAACATATGAAGGGAGATCTATCAGAATCACACCAGACTTCTCATCAGAAACTATGAAAGCCAGAAGGGCCTGGGCAGAGGTCAGGCAGTCTTTAAGGGAACACAGATGCCAACCAAGACTACTATACCCAGAAAAACTTTCAATCA
>CM053745.1:59761084-59790902 GCA_028658305.1 Pachyuromys duprasi
GGATGGAAGGGAAGGAGGTCCTCCCCTGTTGGTGGACTTGGAGGGGGCGGGGAAGAAGGAGATGAGGGAGGGAGTGGGAGGGTAGGAGGGAATGGGGGAGGGGGCTACGCCTGGGATTCAAAGTACCTAACCTGTGATTGAGATAAAAATAAATAAATTAAAAAAATATTAATGCAAAGATAAAAAAAAGAAAAAAAAAAGAAAAAAAAGAAAAAAAACGGTAGCCACAAGATATCAAACATAATTAAAACAGATTTATTGCTTTGAGCTTTGATTTTTTTTCTCAATTATAATTAGGGCACATACATATTAAATATTTCTCATATATACACATATATGTATGTGTACATGCATACATCTATGTATATAAGCTGAATAGAATAATATATATGCAAGTTTAAGCATGTATAATTCAGGTAATTAAAAATTATGATTCCCTAAGCAACATCAACATACAGATAGTTATGAACCACTGAATTGTATGTTACATTTATCTCACAGTGTCTACTTCTGGCAAAGTGGATTTGAATTGATTAACTTTCATAATTTACGTTTTCAGGTTATTGGGCAAATTTCCAAGTTTGTAAATTTATTTTCCGTTTCAGTGTTCTCTTTGTGTTTGAACTGGCTGGTCTTCCATGCAGTGGACGCCATGCAAGCAAAGTAGCGCTTGGTGGCCAGATGAGACGGTATCTCCACTCCTCCTCCTTGCCCATGGCAGAAGCAGGAGCTGGGTGGGCACCCCACTCAGGTTTATCTTTATAAACTTTCAAGAGCCTGAGAAATGATAGTGTTTAGTGCTCTTTGCATATTGAAAGTTGGTAACTCAGAACCATCATATTTTTCTTGGAGTTGTAAATGTGAGATTCAGAGAAAGCTGAGCAGTCAGTGCATGGAACAAAATGACTTCAAAAGATGACAAGATGCCTCAGTGTTAGGAGGGAACATCCTGACAGTAATCATAATTTCATTTATAATGCTTTAATAAAATACCCTGATGATGAGCAACTTGGAGAAAGGGTTTATTTTAGCTCCTAATTGCTGGTTACAGTCCACCACTGAGAGGAAGCTGAGGCAGGAATGTGAGGCTGACAGTTCCATCACATCCACTGTCAAGAGAGAAAGATGCATTGTTACTGCTCAGCTCGTTTTCAGCTCATTCATAGACCAGGGCTCAGGAAATGATGCTGTTCTCATTGAGAGTGAGTCTTCCCACCTCAGCCCAATTACCATCCCCGACGGTCACGCCCGCAGCCAGCCTCACTAGACAGTCCTCACTGAGACTCTTTCCCCAGATGATTTTAGGTTGTGCCAAGCTGGCAAACATAAGCATCAGAAGTGCTCCACAGGCTCTTCTGTCTGAGGCAGCAGATAGGTAAGCCAGTTACCAGAGCAGCTGCAAGACATGCTTCCAGGGCACTCTCTATGATGAGTAAAATTGATTCCCACTGAGAGCCTCCTTGAACTGCATTTGAGAGCAGAGCCTTTCCAGGTGTATCAAGTGTAGACAAGCCTTATCTAACAGTAACAAATGGTGTCTCTCTGAGCAGGAAAAGGAAAATCGTCTGAAAACGGACACCACTAGGGAAGAGCAGGCGATCATAGAGGCATAGATGAAAATATTATGCAGCAACAATCCCTGACAACGACCAGCAAATAGCAAGAAGCAAGGAACGATTTCTCCCTATGCCTTTCACAGTGAACGAGGCAGGCTAACATCTTCTGACATCTAGCCATCAGAACTATTCATAGTTTCTGAAGATTTAAGAAAAAACAAAGAAACAGGTGTCTGTTGTCCATGTTCCCTGTTCTTTAAGAGGACCAATTATATGGCTCTTAGATTTCCACATGGCTGAAACTCAGTCTCCTCAGTTCCCTGGAACATGAAATTAACCAACTGTGTTCCCTGCAGTCCAAGCACCAGAACAAATTGGAACCAGGAGTGTGGCTGTTCCAATGAATGCCGATGAGACATGCTGGACTGGCAGCTGTTTGCTGCGTGGTGGTACTCTCGGAAGCACTGGCAGTTCCTTCCACACGTGAACACATCTGCATCCTGTAAAGAGGCCATGATCTTCTCTGAAAGTAATTACACACACGTGTTGGAGAGCTTTCACAACTCCAAAGATGAGGTCTAGCGATCTAAAGAACTGAAAGTTCAGTTGAATTCCAGATTAGCACATGCCTCCGTGTGAAGAACAAGAACATAGTCATCAGTTTGGAATGCTATTAATCAGCTCCAGAAACAGGAGAGGTCAAGCGACTTACTCAAGGCCACACCAATTGTACGTTATGTGCAGTCTACCACCATTAAAATTAATAAAACACTCAGTTTATTATGAGTTACATAAAAGTTAATTATTTGGATAAGTTGAGGATTTTGTGTGAATATCTAAGGCTGAGGATTAAACAAATTCTCTGCTAATGGCCTCATACCTTGAATAGTATCTGTTGTAACACAGAAGGATTTATTTCCAAACAAGTTTATTTTAATATGAATATCTTGCTGAAGTGGCCTGCTAGCAAATGAGACAAAAGTTTAAGATAATGTAACTTTTATGATCCTTACAGAATGGTCCAAGCACAGAGACTATGTCTTATTGAATTTAATGCTTTGGAAATATTCATTATATACATATATGAATGAGATAAATATAATTTAAAAAACCATATAAGAGAGCAATGATGAAGGCTTTGCTATTTTTTAAAAAGGGTTTGATGCTCCAAAGAATGCACAGAATTGTGCTTTACAGCATTTATCTCAGAACTTTCAGTCAGGCTCAAGAAAAATCTTTATTTAACACCAGCCCCATTACGTCAATCAAAGGTCCAATACAAAGGTATTGGGCTGGAGAGGTGGGTCAGTGGCTAAGATCACTGGTTGCTCTTCCAGGGACCTGGGTTAGAGTCCCACCATCGGGGACTCTGGGACCTGGGTTAGTGCTCACACTGTCTGTAACTTCAGGCCCTGGAAGTTCAACACTTTCTTTTAACCTTCCTGGGTACTAGGTCCACATGCGGTGCAGACAGGCATGCAGACAAAACACCCATACACATAAAATAAGTACACTAAAATACGAATTTTCCAGCATTGTCACAGGCCCTGGGATGCTGATTAAATAGAACTGAATACTAAAACTAAGCTTGCTTCCTGAACGCGGACACAGGAAAAGGTTGGTTTGCTTTCTGTAGAATGAAAAGGGTCCCAGTAGCCCACCAGTCTTTTTTTGTTTGTTTGTTTCCACACCAAGTACATCGACAAGCAAGCAAACAAGCAGAGATCCGTGGATCATGTCTGTATCTTCCAACATTATGCAGATTAGTACCAAGCTTTTCACTCTTCATCAAGAAAATGCAAAGGTTTGGGGCACACGCACAGAGGGGAGGCAGAAGACCAAAGGGGGTACAGGAACTTTAATCCTCCTACTCCCCACAATTGCACATGACACAGGGAGGATGGGCTTCCTCTCACAGAAACAATGTTCATCCTTTCATCCAAGCTCACCCATCATCACTAGTGGCAGAGCCTGTTTCCAAGAACTAGTGCCAAAGGCACATAGACTAGGAAGGGATTATCTTGAGCCTGATTGGAAATTTGAGGTAAACAGTGGAGCTCAGTTGGATTCATTCTTTTGCACAAAGTCTTAAAAAGAAAACCAACACACCATTGTCCCTGTAAATCTTTTATAATTTTATGTCCCTATAGATATCATGAATATTTCCGAATAGCACATGACCTGGCTCCTCTTAGAGAATATTTATTTATGCATTAGGTGATAAGTTGCTCAATAGTGTCCATCAAAATGCCATTGTTCTTTTTTTTTTTCCAGATCTTGCAATCAGCTAACACCACTTTTCTTAGGTCTAAGAACATAAATACACACACACTCTCTCCCCCCTTCACGTTCCCCTAAAACAGATGTGTTAATTAGTGACTCCTAAATTCCAAGGTATCTTCAGTATTGTTAATAAGCCAATTTATGCCTGTGAATTGCTTTGGCTTCTTAGGAATGGCAGCCAGGTGAAATGTTCACAAACAGCACTGAGAAGCACACATGGTGTAGTTACCTCACAGCCCCTGCGCCCTGGAAGTGTGTATTCATTTAGATATTCTTCCTAACAAAACCAAACCCAAACAGAAATAATAGTGACAAGCAATGATAATAAGACTTCTACGGAACCCGTCTAAAATCTGACATTATGGAGAACTCTTGAATTGAGAAATTACCGATTTCCAAGTAGTTGTGTTGATTATTTTGGTAAGTGGTTTTAGGGAGAACAAAAGAATCGGCTGTGATTCAACCCACACATATAATGCAAGCTTTGCTCTATTAATTTTACTATTTCTGGTTTCTCTTTTGCTTATTAGTAAAAAACCTAATTCTGTTTCTTGGCCATGGAGGAGATGATGCTAACAAAATGTACTGTAATCGTTTAGAAGTGATTTTCTCTAGAGATCCTGGAGGCTTAAGTGGTTGGGTTTCCTATTACTTTCTGCCCCCTCCCCCCCCCCGGGTTTTACATTGGTTCTGCACCAACTTTCTTGTCTTGTGTATTTGTTAGAGTAAATGGCTGGGCGGGAGAGGCCCCAGGGGATGGTTCCTGGCAGCAGCAGGTTGTGCTTAACCATTTTCTACATTTGTGCACCTGATGCGGTTGTTTATTAACAGACTCCACAGCAATCAATGACTACAATATCACTTTGCTTAATAGGTATGTGCAAAGGAAAAGAAAGACCTAATAACGTTTATCTGCAGGTGCATCCTGTGGTCTTAATCCAGGAGACAGAATCTCTGGAGTTGCTGACAGCCGTTTTACTTGTTCTGTTTCCACTGCACAGGTTGAGCCATGAATATTCAAAATGTAGTCTGCCTATTTTACCTAAGGGAAAAAGCAACAAGAAGTAGTGCATGTGGCAGAAATTAATGGACAGCAGAGGCTACTGGAAATGGAGTGGGAGGATTATGGCATAGCAAAATGAAATTGGAGCTAGAGACATAGCTTACCATTTGGAACTCTTGTACAGAACCCACTTTCAATCCCCAGCAGCCACACTAGGGGCTCACAGCCTGTAATCTGGCGCCCTCTTCTGGCCTCCATGGCCACCAGCACCCACAAGGTGCACAGACGTACAAGCAGGCACAGACATGCTTCAGGCTTCTGCTTTTATTCAATGTTGTCTTTTAAATTTTTTTATTAATTATTTATTACAATTTATTCACTTTGTATCCTGCTGCAGCCCCCTCCCTCGTCTCCTCCTAGCCCCTCCCTCTGTCTTCTCCTCCTATGCCCCTCCCTGAGTCCACTGATAGGGGAGGTCCTCCTCCCCTTTCATCTGACCCTAGCCTATCCGATCTCATCAGGACTGGCTGCATTGTTTTCCTTTGTTGCCAGGTAAAGCTGCTCACCCCTGGAGGGTAGGTGATCAAAGAGCCAGCCACTGAGTTCATGTCAGAGACAGCCCCTGCTCCTCTTACTAGGGAACCCACTTGGACACTGAGTCTATGGGCTACATCTGAGCTGGGGTAATAAATACAATCTTAAAAACAAACAAAACTAAAAAGGTAGTAGAGGTGTCTACTTGGAAATTTAAAAGTGGAAATCAGAAAACAGCACAAACAGCAGCATGAGTGAGTGTAATGCAGCACTGTGAGGACCTCAATCCTTGAACTGCTTTACGTTGGCTCCGTGTTCCTTGGTTTAGAGGAAAACGTGAACACAAATGCTTCGTTTTGTTGTGATTTTTGCCCCCTAACATGGAAGGAGCCTCTTTTATTCCCCTTCACTTTTCTTCTTCTACGCCTCTATTCTGTTTGTATTCCTCCCTCCTCTTCCAATTCTTTTTTTTTTTTAATTTTTGACTGTCTATGCTAGGGTTCTGTAGCTCAGTATGGAGGAGAGCTGGAAGGATCTTGATGTTACAAAGAGGAAACATTTGAAAACTAACGTCTGGCAGAGAAGAGGGAAAGAGGCAATCGCCAGCAGTGTGTAGGAGAGACTAAACCTCAGGAAAAGGGTTGCTGAAGATGCATGCATCTAACTGATATGTGGGCTTTCTGGATAAAGTGGACAATAACACCATAAACATTTCCAAGAAATATTGGTAGGGAATGCAGGATGCCACTGTCTTATCTGAGATTTGAACGGAACCATTGGACAGTGTGCATGTGTGTGCATGCACACATCTGTTTGTGTGCCTGTGTGCAGACTTGTGTGTGAGCTTGCATGCCTATAATTTATTTATTACATCAACACACTGTTCCTATCCCAGAAGCTTCTGGTTCCCCTTAACGCTGCACCATGTACACTGCTCTGCTCTACCAGCGTCCATTATCTCCATACTACCTGCCAGTCGGAAGCCCAAATGCCCCCTTTCTCTTACAGCCTTCTCTGACTTTCCAAAGTGCTTATCTTTCTAACTTCTGCATCTGTAATAATTTGTCATTCTGTCAAGTCCCTGATCACCCACTGCCTTGCCTTATGGCCCCAGGGAGGACTTTCCTGAGGAGGCATTAGTAAACCACCCGCTTACCTGGACGGAGCTCCACGGGCAGACAAAGGAACTGCTGTCGCTCGCAGTTACTTACAGGAGCTTGGACAACATGCGTACAGCTACACCACTGAGGAAAAATTCTTTCTCTCCTGGCAAAGGTAAATTGCTCATATATTCTTGGGAACAGGCAGTGGCAGTCCTTACAGGTTCCATCTCACCGTGTAAGAGTGTTAGTGAGCCCAATCTCGCACAGGTGTCATGTGGGCGATCACGGAACTTAGGAGGAAAAGTGACTTGCCTTGCCTGGAAGTCAGGCTTCTGCCACAGGTAGCTGCAGATCCTTCCTATGCAGGAACCTTAGCCTATTCATTGTGCGCCCCGCCCAGAGCCTGCTCAACCGCTGCCTTTCACTTAGCGGGTGCTCACCAACGATCCATGGGACAATGCATGTTTCTCTCATCAAATGTAGCATCTTTT
Source organism: Pachyuromys duprasi (assembly GCA_028658305.1). Lineage (NCBI taxonomy): Eukaryota > Metazoa > Chordata > Mammalia > Rodentia > Muridae > Pachyuromys > Pachyuromys duprasi. The sequence continues at coordinate 59,768,055 of CM053745.1, forward strand.
TGTTGTTGTTTGCTTGTTTGTTTTTCCTTGTATTTTCTCTTATAATCCATGATTTTGTTTAAAAGCTCTTTTGTAGGTGATTTTTCTTCCCATAGTACAACACGGAAAACTAAAGTTGGTGATAGGACATTTCAACGTAGAAAACCCTGAACGCCCCCAGGGTTTAAGTAACTAAATTGTTATAGGTTCTCAGTCATTTGGGATGTATTTACAAAATAAAGCTCTGTGGAAATGAAAAGCAGCAAAAGTGATATACTAAAGACCTAAAAATAATATGCACAGGGCAGGGTTAACGTTGCTGTCTTTTTCTCAAAGAATTGTCCAGTGCTAATTGTTTAAGATCTAAGAAATGAATATAACCCGAGCTACTAATTAGAAGTAGCTAACAGCCCTCTATTTCAGAAAGAATGGCTCCTTATGTTTGTACTTTTGTTTCTTAGCTTTCCTATTGTCTCTACTTCCTCTGTGAAGAAAAAAAAATTCAGATTTGAGACACTGTTTGAAAGACATAATAAAAGTCCAAAGAAAACAAATGAACAATATCTACAAATGCCCAAATGGTTTAATTTAAGAAAACACTATTTGGTGAAAAGTGAGGTCAGGGAAGCAGTAGAATGTTTCAGCTGAGCCCTCCCGTACAAACTTAAAACAAAGACTAAACAAGTGATATGTTCTAAAAACTACAAAGAATGCAGAAAAACTAAAAACTGGGCTAGGGCTGGCTCAGCGGTGTGGCACTCGCTTAGTCTGTGTGAGGCCCCTGTGTGAAGCCCACACTTGGTCCTGTACTACTGCAATAGAAAGGAAAGGGAGGAGAAAAGAAAAAAAAAAAACAACAAACCTGACCATGTAGCTTTGGTTAAGGCCTGGGCTCAGTCACCAGCTCTGAAAAAGCAAGTGAGCAAATAAAACAGAGAATAAACACAGACTCAAGGGCTGAACAGCTTTCTCTGAGCTGGAAAGGAGCTGTGATGGGGGCTGTGAGCTTCAGAGGCACAGGGGCTATTCTGTGTCTTAAGCTGGGTGCTGGCTGGATTTCAGAAACTGTACTTGTGTGTTAGAAACATATTTGTGTATGTGACTAAAATTTGTAGTGTGACCTTGAAGCCTTCTTGTGAAACGGGCTCAGAGAAACCAAAGTGGTATAGCATGCGGGATCCTGCAAAACCAGGAGGCAAACACAATGCTGGGGGCTCGTTTTGAATACAGCGCAGCCAAAACCATCTCCAAGAAGATGGCAATATTGTGCAAATGTTTTATGGAATGAGATAAAGCATTAGCTTGAAGTTTTAAAGATAAAATACAAGTGTTGTCCATTAAGTTGCTTTTTGCAGTGAGCTGTATTCAGTTTGACCTAAGACCACATGGGGGTGCTCATTCATTGTTCTTTATAGGAATACTTAGCTCAATAAAAGAACTTGGCATGAGCCAAGGAGCCAAGGAAAAGGTTCAGGCTGAGCCACTGTGGACAGCAGGCTCAGACCTTGTCTCAGAACACAGCAGAAGGTGTTCGCAACCTAGCACTGTGTGCGGTATTGCACAAACATACTTCCTTTGTGCAAGCTGAGAAATAGGAGCCCGTTCTTCCCGAGGCTTTTGCTGAGATAATTCTCATTCTTAGTGCAGGAAGCAGGGAGGTCTGGGCCAGAGTTCTGACAGATCTACAAGGTGGGTGTCGGTGGATGGAGGAAGGAGTGAAGATGGAGCTTTGAGAACTCTAGTAGAAATAAAGGGAGGTATGGCAGAGTTAAATCATTACAGAACTGCACACGTATCCCAGCGTTCAACGTGGTGCTGGGTGAAAGTGGGATATGGAGAAGTGAGAAGGAACCACTTAGAAATAAGGTGACATTCTGTTGAGGTACGAGTGCAAATCCAAAGGAGAGTGTTGACTCTAAGTATAGGTACCCATAAGAAAGTAGATTCATGCTATAGCTTCTCAATTTGATTTAAAAGGACGGGGAACAGCATAGAGACAGAGAAATATATATCTAATCCTGAGATGCACAGCCAAAACATAGTGCTATTATGTAGTGAGAATTTTGGTGTCTTAAAAAACCCAGTTCTGTTATGTGAATTGCTTTTGTTTTAATCCGGGGTGTGGGATACAGCGATACAGGGCTGCTTCACCTTGTCCACAGCGGCTAACTAGGATTGTTTCATGCTCTAGGAAAGGCATGATCTTTGCCAGCTGCAGAGAGTTTAAATTTGGAATTCTGGGGACTCTAGAGAGGGTATAAAAAGACCAGTGCCCGAGAGAGGGTGTGAGGCTGTTACTCCTGCTGCTTCCGCTCCTGCTGGTTCCTCCTCCTGCTGCTTCCTGCTCCTGCTGGCTCCTCCTCCTGATGGTTCTTAGGGCAATCCAGAGAAAAGTCATAAGAAAAAGAAGTTGGAGATACCCTGATTAGATGAAGATTGGACTTTCACAAAGAACTCAACACCCCTAATCAGCAGGAAGTAGTTAAAAAAACTCAACAACCCCTGTCCTTCCTAACCTTCTTTCTCTCCTACCTAGTGTTGGGGGGTTAGAAGGGATTAGAGTGGACTAAAGATCGGAAGGTCACAGAGGTATAAGAACCCAATAAAACAGATAAAAACAAATATGCCTGCACTGTTATCGATCATGAAAGTTCTCACATGGACCCTTTAAGGACACACCAGTTACATTGCCTATCAGCATCTGCCTGCAGATGTTTGGATCAGAAGAGGAGACAACCAGTAGCGGGGTGAAGAAGGAGCAGGCAGGAGATTTTCATCTGGGCAGTCATCCTCACTCTGGCTTGACAGTGAAGTCGCATGGAGCGCTTCAAATGTTCTGTTTCAGGACATGAAGACTGGAGTGACCACCTCCTAGCCAGACAGGGCTAGTGGAAGGAGGCAAAACCTTTCATCCAAAAAATTTCCCTGCCCACAAGAAATGCAGGGATGGAGGAGGAACAAAGATTGAGGGAAAGTCCAACCAATAACTGGCCCAACCTGAGACCCACCCCACGGTAGAGAGCCAGTCCCTGACATTAATGATGATGCTCTGCTATACTTGCAGGGAGGAGCCTAAGTCATCTAGGAGGCTAAGGTCAGCAGGGGATTGAGACAGATGCTGGGACTTGCAGCCAAGCATGGGGCGAAGCTCTAGGGTCCTGTGGATGTGTTGGAGGAAAGATGGAGGGACCTGGAGGGGACAGGAACCTCACAAGAAGACCAACAGAGACAACTAACCCAGTTTCATGGGGGCTCTCAGAGACTGAGACATCAACTAAAGAGCATGCATGGTCTGGATCTAGGCCCCTGCATACGTGTGGCTGAAGGGCAGCTTGGTCTTCATGTGGGTTACCTGGTTAGTGGAGGAGGGGGTGTGCTATTTCTAACTCTGTTGCTTGCTTTTGGATCATTTTTCCTGGCAGGGCTGCCTTGCCTGACCTCAGGGGATGAAGCTGTGCTCAGTCCTGATGTGACTTGATGTGCTGGGGAGGGAAAGAAAGAGGGGAAGGGGGAAGGAGAAAAAGGGGGGACTGAAAGGAGGGAGGGGTCACTCTTGGGATATAAAGTAAATAAGCTGAAATAATAAGTAAATAAAAGTTAAAAAACATTCTGTTTCCTGTGCCCCAGATTACCATTTAAGAAGCCTAGAATATGCTCAGAGGCTAACAGTCGCTTTAGCACTCTCAAGGGCATTTATTATTTATTATTTATTATGGCCTCTGTCCCTACCAGCTTCTCCCCTCTATGTTTTCCTGGAGCAAACCTTGATGTGTCAGTCAAACCCACGTCCACCTCAAGCATATATCTTATTGACCACTCCTTTGTTCGATTTTATTATGCTTTTATTCTTAGCAAAATCCATAGGTACATTTCTAAGTTTTCTTTTAAGATGAAAGCAACAGCCATTACATTCTCGTTCTCCTTCTCAATCCAAATTTCTATGCTTTATGTAATCTGATGTTTGTTTACTTAAGGAAATTCTGCACCTACCCATCTTAGAATGCATGAACATGGGCAAGGCAGAGTCCAGGCAAGATTCGTGATTTGGAAGTTAGGGAATAGAAATGGGGAGGAAGAGATGAGCAGATGGAAGAGAAAGAAATCATACAGTGGTATATGATTAGAGCAACCGCACTGACTTGATGCCAAGTCACCAGCATTTGTGGACGTGAAAACCAGCTCCAGACAAGTCTCAAGCGCTCTCATTGCAGACGAGGGTACTTGATGATGTGATGCAAACTCTTGGAGTCAGCTATTTTGACTGACACATCCCAGGAAGGAGTCATTAAAAGTTCATGGTGGAGAATGTAAGAGAAACACAGACTCCCACACCTCTGTAGAGGCAGGAGCCACCAGGAACACACGAAGACAAGAGAGCAGGTTATTTCTTGCTGCCCTGAAGACAATTTCACACAGAAGGGGAACAACGGATTTCCTTGAAAAGAGGAAGTTAGAAACATCGTAGGACAAGATTGGAAAATGACAAGTTATTTCAAGAAGAGCTCAAACAAACTGGTTTGGTTGGCATCCCTGAATAACTGAGTATCTTCCTGGGTACAGGATCTAATGTGAGGCTCAAGAAGAATGGGAAACAGATATGCAAGCAGAGTCAGTGATGCAAGCGCTGTTCTGTCATTCTATAGTTTATTGATCTCTATGCTTATGATCAGGTTTATGAAGTGGTCTCATTTCTGTCTCGTTCATAACGTGGATACTCCCCACCTGATGTTTACATTCAGTAGGAAAACAACATGGCCTTGCTGGCAGCAGCGAGGCCAGCTACCAGCTCACAGTCGTTAGGGCTCTGTTTTGTTTTCCCAGACAAGTGGGAGTCAAGGTAGGGATGACAAAAGGGTCATGGAAAGATTAGGGATGAGGGATGGGATGGAAGTTAGGAGACATGATCAGAAGGAAACTAATTTAAGCCAGCGTAATATGTCTGCCCAGCTCCTTCAGCACAGAAAGCCCATCCATCACTGCAGAGAGCACCTGCTTGTCTTAACAGATTCTTCATTCCCTTCTGCTCTTCTCCCTTCTGCCCTTACTTTTTCTTCCCTCTCTTCCTCCCTTTTGTCCTTCCCTCTCTTCATTCCTTTCTTTCATCATCATTTTTACTAATTCAAACGAATAATCAATTAACCAATTGTTTAGTTAGGCACAAGGCACTAAGCTAGTACTTAGTTTTCTATTGTAATACAACAAATGCTCACTAAAGAAATGTTTTAAAAAGCCACTTTGTGGATTCACAGGGGGTGAACCTAGATGCGGAAGGGCTATGCTTTCTATTTAGGGTCTCTCAATGCTAAAATCAAGGTGTCTGTTTGGTTGCTTTCCCACGTGAAGGTACTGAGAAAGAGTTTGCTTCTAAAATAATTCAGGTTTGAGCAGAATTCATCTTATTGAGGTGGATGATTGACCCGCTTTCTTCTGGATTTGCGGTAAGGGACGATGAACAGCACCTAAAGGCTGCTCTCAGCTCCTTGCCATGTGGCTCCCTCAGCAGGCCTTCTCCAGCTTCTTCCCAAGGTCTGCAGAAATGCATCTAACTTTTCCCACTGAGTCCATCCGAGGGACACATCTGCTTTTAACTGTTTCATTTGATTAGATCAGGTGAGGCTGCAACACATCACACTGCCTTATACTGCACCAATCATACCTTTTGTGCACATTCCAGAGGATGAGACAAGAAAAGGGAAATGGTCATTGGAAGCCAACCTGGGATTCTGCCTCTTTTAGCTGGATCAATACACACATCAGTAATCAAGAAAACTCGATACCTAGAATCCTCACGGTCATAGGGTCTCTGCCTTCCACCTGTATACCATGGCACACTCAAGGCCCCACACAGACATTCAAAAGCAAACAAATGTAAGAAAAATGTAAAAGGAACACTGCTCCATACAGAGCTCACAGTTTCCCATGTGCATCAGTTACATAAAGATAATTTAAGCGTGTGCTATGGTAATGGAGTTGCACAGTTCTAGTAACCTGCAACACTGGAGGAGATAATGAAGTTTGTGTGGACTGCAGGCCTGGATCTTTTTATAGAAGAGGCATCTTAGCTGAGTGTGGAAGAGAAGGCTGAGTCATTACATGGAGAACACAGTTTTCCAGATAGAAGGTTTCTAAGCATGGAGACAGTGTGTGTGTGTGTGTGTGCGTGCGCACACACACGTGGCTATCTGGGAAGCACTCCAGCATGACTGCCACCACTTTCTCCTCTGCAGGTGGTCTGCTTGGTTTGGGTGAGTGACCACCCCACTGTGAGAACACAAGCCTTTCCTCCTCACTGCCATCCTGTGTGGTTAGCAAACAGAACTCCTCATGTTGAAGTCCCCAGTGATGGACGTTCCGAAGTCCCTCTTCAGAGGACGATGTTTTTCCATCTACAACAACAGAACAGCACTGTGGACTTGGAGGTTTAAACGGTGTGTCACTGTCTTATAAAATCACAAGAACGACATTTAACTAACAATAGTTCAGAAGACTAACACTAAAGGCTTAAGGGTAATTCGCAGGACAGGCCGGAACACGCGGTAGGTTTCTGCAGTCCACGGAGGGAGCAAACACAAGAGAACAACTGCTCTGAAATGACATTTTTGTGCAGAAAAAGCACAATGAGTTTGGGTGTCTGGAGCACAATTAAGAATGAATTGCATAAAAACCATGGATCTCACAGCACGACTTTAGAAACAAATACTTATATTAATTAGTTGAGTAACAACGGGTATGATCTGCTGAGCTGTATTTAGGATGTTGCTGTGGGTTTCAGGAGGAAGGTTTAGTTTCATTGAACTATTGATCTTTTTGTTTTAAACATTTAAAATATAATGAAAACAAACACTTTTAAAAGTAATAATAGAAAAAATAAAAATACAAAAACAAAAAAGAATAAAAAATAAAAGTAATAATAGTCTACATTAATAACTATTAGAATATAGCAAAACCAATTTTGTCAGATAAGTGACATACTGGAAGGTGACCAGTCATTTTGATAAGTGAATGCAGTATTCATGTAGATGTAATAGAATTTTGCTTTTGTGTGGTATAATTCACCAGATATTTCCCTGGGAGCATCAGATTAAATGATAGAGAAAGGTCACATGAAAAAGCCTGTTATCATTAGTGAGAACACACTAATGATTTACCAAGGGAGTCCATACTCACTTCATCTTACATGAAACTTAAGTGAAAACTCTCACAGTCTGGAAGCTAGGAACCCCATGGCAAGGAGCCTGTGAACTTTCACTTGGACACTTAAGAGAATTTGTTTCTAAAAGAAACAAATAAAATAATCTTTTTTCTTTTTCTATTTAAAAAAATTTGTCTTTGGTTGTGTATGTGTGCATGTGTGTGTGTCCCTGTGTTGGCCAGAGCTTGTTATTGGGTGTCTTCTTTTGTAACCTTCCACCTTTATTATTAGTATTTTCTTACTCTCTCTGACTCACCAATTCCTCTAGACAGGCTGAGCAGTGAACTCTATAGATCTCCCTGTTTTCCTACCTCTTCCCCCGCCCCCCCAGCAGAACAAGGATTCATGTGCGTGTAAAAGCAAGCCAGCTTTAAGTGGGGCCAGGGCTCAAACCTAGGTTTTCGTGGTGAGCACTCACCCCCTGAGCTGCTGCCCTAACTGCTTCCTGCCATATCAGGAGCAATGTTTCTTCAGAGGCCTACTAGGCACAGAGTGCTATGCTGTGGCTGTAATCAGGTGAGTCCTGCTTCAGGTCTGTCCTTGGGGAGCATTCAGACCATCTGCCTTCTGTGCTGTGGAGATGCTCTGCCTACACACAACAATCGCCCCAAATATCCCTTAGAAGCCACTTTAGATATTTGATTTCCTGTGATTGAAAATCTACATCCACATATATGGATCATATGTATGTACTAGAGAGAATTTGTGGCCAATGTACAAGGGAGGGGTATTGCATCCTGATTTATTGTATGAACCATTAGGAAAGAGAAAATAGTCTTTACAAAATGTGCTTCTATCTAGACTTTCTCTTTCCAAGCTTATAATTAAACTAAGTTTATCTCTCTTGCTGCAGAAAAATTGAAGAGTACTTTCAAAGCTTTCTTTGTTAAAATGAAATGTAAACGTTTTGAAGCTCAAACCCATTTGGAAAATGCAAACATTTTAATTTGCTAAGAGAACTAATAATTATCCACACTGATTATTTTTTTTTGCACCTAATCCTATACGCGTTTTGCTGTCCATATTAATGATATCAGTGTCTGTGAAACATTCCCAGCCACAACGTGTTGAGATACTTTCAGTCTTCCTTTGCTTCTACTTACCTCTTCAGGTTTTATTGACTTCACCCCTGGAATATTTTTCTCATTTGTTCTGCCTTTTTTTTTTGAGGACTCTTGTGTCCTTTAGACAGTGCCAATTTCTTACTTGGTATCTCACAGATCCTGTCACCAAATGCTTCCAGAGCAGTCACTGGGGTTTTCCTACCTTATGCAAGAACAAACACACTTTTGTCTTTGATACGGAATTCAGATGTGGTCTCCACTCTTGAGTCCAGGCATTTATTTGATATCTCCACTGGCTGTCCCACTATGCTTTTATACTATGCAAATTATGCAAATGATGTTGCAGTTAGCAAGACTCCTCATACTTACACGGCATTGTTTTTACTTCTCATTTGTTGTCTGTGCGCCCTCCCAGCTCCAGCTGCTTCTCATTCTTTCTGAGTTAGTGCCCTTTCAGTTTTCTTATCACCTAAAGTGACTACTTCAAAATCTTGCTATTCAATATAAATTATTCAATAAAATCAGAATGCTAACAGAGAAGATCATCATGGTCTCTGAACAGTACAACAAACTTTTGAAGCAATCCATGTTTTTTTAATAAAATTTCAGGTTGTTGTGGGAAATAAGCATTCATGCATTGTTGGTAAAGGCTAGATTAGTACAATTTGAGAGAAAGTTATACAGTTGCTATTCACATCTAATGATATGTGCTCTTTAACTCAAATTCTATTTGTGGCAAAATCTAAGGAAAACGTGCTGAAGGTTATGGCTGTACTGGACATATTTTAGTTTCCTGTTAATAAGGAGCATAGTAAATGTTTTCATGTGTTCTAAAGGTAAAAAAAAAATATTTGTTTGGTAAAGAGGGCTGCATGTGACGATAGGAAGCCCACCAGGTTAGCTACTCATGAGGCCCTGAGAGAAAAGCCCATCAAAGAATGGGACAAGCTAGAGGACAGCCAGCCGTCCCAGCTCACTGCGGAAGAGTGACAGCTGAGGTTAGCAGGGACTGTGCTTGAGACCAGGTGAGGCTCAGAGACTGGCTACAGAAAAGAGAAGGTCCCCAAGAAGCCAGGGCTCCCTCAGTGGCAGATGCCACATGACCCCTAGCCTAGATCTGGGTGAAAGCCAACGGGAGGAAGGGAGGGCCATGACTTTGCCTGTTTACCCTAAGCACACAGAAATGACGGTTCCGTTTAAATCCAAACATTTTCACTTCCTCCACCTCAGACAGGGTGATTCTACAGGAAATTTCTGTTCGGTCGTTGGAAGATGAGGCAATTCACACATTTCCATTCCAAGTCCTTGGACTTATGACTTGGTAAATTATTTTCTTCACTTTTGCCTCCCTAGTCCAAGCCGCAATCATTGGTTTCTTGGACAACTACGTTGGCTTCTTGCTGGGTCCCCTGCTTTCTCTTCAATCTTTTCCATTCCATCACAGAGCCCATGAGCTTGCTCCAGCTCCTCACTAGCTGCCTCAAACCCACTCTTACGTTTGTAATGACCGGCCCTCAGTCTCCCCATCTAATTTCCTTCTCTGCCTAATGTCTTTCAAGTCCTCTGCACCTGCAGAGCACCATGCTTACTGTTCTGTGCAGCACGCTCTGCTCCTGGTGTCTGCGGGGCTGGCTCGCCCTGCTCCTTCTGGAGTTCAGGAGACAGTCCTCTCTTCTCCGTCTGGTGCAATCGACTGGCGTGTAGCCCGATTCCAATCGCCTTCATTGCCTCTCCTCCAGCACCTGTAAGGATCTTGGTTAGCACCCAATGGTAACAGTCCCATCCTTACTTGCTTTTGTCCCATGTCTTGATAGCATCCTCGACTCCTCTTTCTCTTTCTATAAACTTCAACTCATCTTGGAACATGCACTATTCTATCTTAACACCATGACCAATCTGGCCACTGCTCACCACCTCTTCTGTTAGTTCCTTTCTCTTCACTGAGGCACCGTCATTTCTTATGGTTACTGCCATGTCTCTTAACTGGCTTTCCTGTTTCTATGTTTGACCTCATCTATCCTAACAGAGTAAAACAGTCCAGTTGACTATTTTTAGATGGTTCCCATACGTCCATGTCTCTCTTCTCTCCCCTCTTGGAATCATCTTCTTATGACACCCCAGCTTTAATATGACCCATCTCCCAGTCTCTTTCCAATTTCTCCTGGACTGTTTTTGTTTTTATGGTGTTTGAACTCCCGAGGGCAAACCTTACTATCTTCATTGCTTCCCAAGGTGCCAAACACCTAAATGTAACTACTTTATGTTATCTATGCATCTCATTATATGTTTTTAGGTTAAATGAATTAATTACATCCATTTCCCTATCACTTTTCCTCTCTGTTGGAATGTAAGGTTCATGAAGGCCAAGTCTTGATTAGTCTTGTTGAATGGTGTAGCTCAAGCCTCCAAAGCAATATGATAAATGCTCAACAAATTCTTGTTGAAGAAATAACTGCACATTTACTATGAAAACACTAGTGCGTTTACTTACATTATACTGAGTTAATGAATATATATTATGCATTCAGATAGCAGTTTCTATGTTTCTCTGACAGGCTGCTATCTATGGTTGGTGAAAAAGGTTATACAATAAAGCAAAAAAAAATCATCCATTCATATAAATAGGAAATTGGAAATGCAATATATAGAGACACAGTTGCCTCAAAGTCACAGTGTTGTAGGGAACTGAAACACATTTATTATCGATTACAATTCTTTCTGTGACTTGCACTGACTCTACGAATGCTTCCGGTGACTTCCCAAGGAAGAAGTTAGTGTTACTCTTGTTTTTTAATTAAATTTTTATTTTTTATATTAATAACAATTTATTCACTTTGTATCCCAGCTGTAGCCCCCTTCCTCATTCCCTCCCACTCCCACCCTCCCTTCTTCTCCTCCTATGCCCCTCTCCAAGTCCACTGATAGGAAAGGTCCTTCTCCCCTTCTATTTGACCCTAGCCTATCAGGTCTCATCAGGACTGGCTGCATTGTCTTTCTCTGTGGCCTGGCAAGGCTGTTTCTCGCTCAGGAGGAGGTGATCAAAGGGCCAGCCACTGAGTTCATGCCAGAGACAGTCCCTGTTCTCCTTACTAGGCAACCCTTTTGTATACTGAGCACTTGCAAACTGCTTAACGGAGAGACTTGGGGACAGGGCTCATTTACAGAATCAAGAAAGAAGTCATTTCAGTGGACAAAAACACTTGTTATCAGTTACTTCATTTTCAAATTTTATGTGCATGGGTGTATGTTTGTGCACCATTGTGTCTGAAGTAACTGAGGAGGACAGAAGAGAGTAATGGATTTCCTGGGACTGGACTTATGGACTGTTGCAAATATGTGGTGGTGGAAATCAATCCCAGGTCTTTTGGAAGACCTTTGCTACTGAGCCAGCTTTCTAGCCCTGACTCATTCTAAAAAGAGGGATTCACATTGCTATTCAGAGACATGATCTATTTTGTTTTCTATATGCTTCAAAGGGCATCTCTGCATTCCTGTGTGCAAATGCCAGGCCGCCAGGTACTCTTCAGGATTGTTTGGGTCACTAATTTTTCCAGAGCATCCTTATGTTGGTGCTAGTTTTTAAACTTTTTATTTAGGTTTCATTATTATTATTATTAAATTCACTTTGTATCCCAGTTGTAATCCCTCCCTCTTCTCCCCCCATGAACCTCCCCTAGCCCACTGATACTGGAAGTCCTTCTCCCCTTCTACCTAACCATAGCCTATCAGGTCCCATCAGGACTGCCTGGATCCTCTTCCTCTGTGGCCTAACAAGGCCACCTCTACAGGGGGAGGAGATCAAAGAGCAGGCAACTGAGTCCATGTCAGAGACGGCCCCAGCTCCCCTTACTAGTGAACACACTGGAGACTGAGCTGCCATGGGCTACATCTGAGCAGGGGTCAGCGTCCTCTCCGTGCATGGTCCTTGGTTGTCCATCAGTCTCTGCAGGACCTCCTGGACCCAGATTTGCTGTCTCAGTTGGTCTCCTTGTGGAGCTCCTGTCCCCTGGGTCCTTCTATTCCCTCCTCCTTCCACAAGACTCCTTTCACTCAGCCCAAAGATTGGCTGTTAGTCTCTGCATCTGCTTCAATCCCCTGCTGGTTTCAGAGGACATCTCTGGTAGGCTTCTGTCCCGTTCCCTCTCTCCTGCTGCTTCCAGTGTCTATCTTGTTTTCCCTTCTGAATGAGAATTGAGAGTCTTTCCTAGGGTCTTCCTTGTTGTTTAGCTTCTTTAATTCTGTAGATTTTAGTATGTTTATCCTATATTATATGGCTATATAACTTATAAGTGAGTTTATAACATGTGCATCTTTCTGCTTCTGGGTTACCTCACTCAGGATGATCTTTTCTAGTTCCTACCATTTGCCTGCAAATTTAATGATTTCCTCATTTTTAATTGCTGAGTAGTATTCCATTGTGTAAATGTACCACAATTTTGAGCACCCATACTCATGGATCGGTAGGATTAACATAGCAAAAATGGCCATCCTACCAAAAGCAATCTACAGATTCAATGCAATTCCCATCAAAATACAACACAATTCTTTACAGATCTTGAAAGAACAATTCTCAACTTCATATGGAAAAAAAAAACCCAGAATAGCTAAAACAATCCTGTACAATAAAAGAGCTTCAGGAGGTATCTCCATCCCTGATCTCAAGCTGTACTATAGAGCAACAGTAATAAAAACAACATGGCACTGGCATAGAAACAGACTGGTGGAGCAATGGAATCGGACTGAAGACCCAGAAAGAAACCCACACACTTACAGACACCTGATATTTGACAAAGAAGCCAAAATCATACAATGGAAAAAAGATAGCATTTTCAACAAATGGTCCTGGTCTAACTGGATGTCCACATGTAGAAAAATGCAAATAGACCCATATCTATCACCCTGCACAAAAGTAAAGTTCAAGTGGATCAAAGACCTCAACATAAAACCAGACACACTGAATCTGTTATTTATGTTTCTTAAGTCTCTTTTTCCTTCTCCACCCCAATCCATTCCAACACCCCAACACTAGGTAGGAGAGAAAGGACAGTAATGGGAACAGGGGGCAGAGTTTTCCTTAGCTTAGTTCTCCTGCTGGTTAGAGTCATCAGGTTCTTTGGGGGAATCTTCATTTCAGGAGATCTCTGACTTCTCTTCACACTGCATTAACAGCAACCAGGAGCAGCAGGGGGAAGCAGCAGCCTTTTCTTTCTTGGAGCTCCTTTCTCTCTCTGGGTCCTGGCAGTTATTTCCTCTCCAGAGACTTTGATTTAAACTATCTGCAGCTGGCAAAGAGCCCCACTCAGAGCCTGCACCAGGCAGATAGTTTGCTGTTGTGGACCATCTGAATCAGTCCAATAGCCTACACCTGGGATCAAAACAAAAACATGTTTACAACTCATAAACCAAAACTTCCACAACATAATGGTCATTCTCAAAGGCAGTTTCTTGTACTAAAAGGGGAAAGGAAGAAACTGAGATGCAATTTAATCTCCCAATTGAAGTTGGTTAAATGAGGACTGGGCTAATCAAAAGCTTGAATCCTAGAGGGGGTGTGCAATGGTAACAGGTTTGAGAGTATCGAGAAGAACAGTGGAAGAAAGAGTGAAGGTAGAGAAAGGCAAGAAAATTGCAGTTAGCTTATTAAGGCATAGAATTAGGTGAACAAATTCCTCAGACAGCTAAGTGTTAAGCTCCCTGCTAGACTGGCAGAGGAAGTGGAAGAAAGCTTTTTGAAAACATTACTTTTATTCTTTTAATAATTTATGTAGGAATCATAGTAGCTGCAATCTGTTAGCCAGAAACAATTGCCAGCTGGTGTCACCATGCAGTAACTATAGTAGGCCGAATGCAAATATGTTTTTCCTTTCACCTGGGGAGCGTTCAGTTTTAGAAAGTTTCTATTCATTTTCACCAAAATGTGAGGTCTGCCCTCGTAGATAAGGAAGCCTGTTGATTGCACAATTTAAGAGCTTTGATTAGGTTCACAACAAGTTCTTCTGTGGTACTAGAGAGATCAGACCTGGGATAGACAAGGTGTTTATCCAACCAAAGTTACCTATCATTAGAAATGAGTTTCTGAACACATGCCTGAATTATCTATGCAAGTGGCTTCAATGTATGCATTGTTTTTTTTCCAATTACCTGAAGGAAATGGTAGCATCCCATTATCTATTTTATTGAAAGTACAAAAACAATAATAAGAAAGATTTTTATAGTGTTATGGGATAATGCTTTTTTAACACTGTTAAAAGGGCATGCAGACTTATGGACACACAAGTCATCAACAATGTAGCTGTTATAGTTTTTTAATACTTTCTTCTGAGATTCTCATAAACGATCTGTTTTAATAATGTTGCCACCGTTTATGGTTGGTACTGTTCTCCCTTGTTTATCTGGAAACTCTGACTAGATACCAAAACGTTGCCGGATGTGAAATTGCTCTGTTTTGCCTAGCGAGCCATAGGGAGAGGGAAAATAACTTAATTGTTCTGTAGCAAGGCTGTTGCTTCTTCCTGTCTCTAGCCCCACAGGGTCTCAGGGGGAAGAGAGGAAATTATGAACTCTGTTTTTGTTGTTCTGTGGATTTCTTCAGTGGTGGGTTGAATGTATTTCAGGGTATTAGAAGCTTCTAATTTTAACTTTGCTTTAACCTGGCTTTTCTTGGTTCAGTTTCCTCATCTCAGAAATGAGATACTATCCATCATTTTTTTTTCTTTAATCTCTTTAGAGTAATGTTCTGAGGAGCAAATGAGAAGATGGTTGGAAAAGTGCTTTTCTACTATGCAAATTACCACCAACACTACTGTTGTTCATTTGGGTATAAAGGCTCTCTTTAGCTATGAGAGATCAAGAAGTATTTCTCAAATAAAATAGTGCACAAAGGCATAATGGTGTTTTACCTGATGTGAGCCCCATCCCCTGCCACCCCATGTGCTTTTCTGTGCTTGTGCATGTGGAAGTCAGGAAAGGTTGGGATGTTGTTCCTCAAACGCCATCCACTTTTTACTTGAGAAGGAGCCTATCACTAAGTTGGCTGGCTATCGTGTCCTAGTGATCCATTTGTCTCATGTCTTGCTTCCTTAGCAGAGACACCGATGGCCTTTGAGCACTGGCCATCGTGTTTAGCTTTAAAAAATAATTAACTCTGGAAATGGAAAGCTAGGGCGTTGTGTATGCATTTTATTAATTGAATCAATCTCTAGCCTTAAAAAAAGTCTCTATCAGCTCGATGCTCTTAGGAAATAATTGCTGGGTTTTATTGAGTTCTTGTTTTAAAATCTCCAATTTCTTGTTATGGAGTGTAGTATGATGTCATTAGTAGGATTTTTAAACTTGGGTGAGAGAAAATAGAGCCCCCAAAGCTCTAGAGAAGTTGGTTCATTTCTTCTGCCACCTTTCTTAGGAATGTAGACTTCTACAATACGAAGAATAGCACGGGTTGCAGTTGTTCATAAACTTGAAAGCTGGGGTGGAAGCAGAGGAGGGATGCTTTGCTGAGAACTCTACCTGTCTAGAACCACAAACATAACTTCTGATGAGCAAGCTTTGGCATTCCCAGGAGAGATCAGGAGTTTAAGCGACTGGTGTGCACGGGGACAGAAGAGGTCAGCCCAGTCCTCTGGAAGGAACAAGCCCCGCACAGGTAGAGAGCGGGCTGATGTGAAGGTGGTGCGGGTCACTTAAGCAAAGTTTGGGTTCTAGGGCAAATTCAAAATTTACACACTCGAAAAATGAAGTTAAAAAATTCTGTGGACGAAGAAGGGCTTCACGAGTATAGCTGAGATGAGCTGGTGCTGTTTCACTTGGGTGGGCGAGGGCGAGTCTTGGGCCAGTGGACTGGATTTAGGAGGTGACCCTTAACCTCCGTTTATACCCTGTGTGGCTGCGTGTTGGACTGGTCTGGTGGCGAAAGAAACGAAGCATACATTAAACACAATGCCCTTGATGTAGCAGGCGTTTAATGGTTGCTGGTTGAATGAAGTTGTAGCGTTGGATCTACTAAGCTTATAGTTAAGGAAACTTGGAGCAAACTTGACAATCAGTTTGAATGTGTTGGGGAGACAGTAAGTGAGGCCTGCAGTCCATGTTCCCCACCGAGGAGGGACAAGCAACCCCTGTTTAGTCTGGTCTGCGTGGGACCTCCTGCAAACAAGACCAGCCTGGTTTCGTCCGCTCTCAAGCTGAGGAAGCAGCCAACACTGCCATTTAGAGCCCTCAGCTCCTCGCTAGGGACGCCCTCCACGGGGCCTGTTCTCTGTCCATGGTAGCTGCCTTCCGCTCTCCGCGGGCTCCGGGCTGCAGGGATTTCCACCCCCAGCTGCCTCCCGCGAGCCGCGCGGAGCCGTGGACTCCTCCCCTGGAGACTCCTCCGGGGCCGAGGAGGGCTTCGGCGCATGCTCCGTACCTAGGGCAGGTTTTCTTTTCTTTTTTATTTTTTTTTTTTTTTGCTGCGGGTAGCAGGGCTCCTGTCACACCGGCTGGCGGGTTGTGGCGGTGCCAGCCCGCGTGAGCGAGTGCGTGCGCCTGCCTGCGCCTGGGCGGGCGGACCCGGAGCAGTAGTGCGGTTCGCCCGGGAGGCGGCTCCGCAGAGGCGCCCGCTCGCTCGCCGCCGCCGCCGAGGGGCAGCTTTGCAAACTTGCGGCGGGCTCCGGGCGCCAGCGGCCGGCGGGCGGAGGCGCGGGGCGCACGCGGAGGGCTGGGGGCCGCGGGGCCCGGCCGCGCCGTCGCCCTTGGCCTCATGCAGCCCTCGCCGCCGCCGCAGCAGCTGCCCCGGGCGGCTCCGGGACCCGAACCCCGCGCCCCAGCACCCGAGCGTCTGCCGGCCGGCGGCGGGCGGCTCCGCGTCGCCTGAGAGCGCCGCGCCCGGGAGCCAGAGCCGCCGGAGCCCCGCGCCCCGGGCCCCGCGGGGAGCCCCATCCTCCCGGCTGCGCTCGCAGGCCCCGGCTCCGCCCGCCAGCCGCGCTGCTCGGCGGCAGGGGCATGGAGGAGCGGCGGGCTCCGAGCCGCGCCCCGGAGTCCCCGAAACTTCCGAGCGGGCGCCCGACCGCGCCGCCGCCGCCGCCTCGCCTGCCGGCCTGAGACGGGACCATGGACGAAAGGTTCAACAAGTGGCTGCTGACGCCGGTGCTCACGCTGCTCTTCGTGGTCATCATGTACCAGTACGTGTCCCCTTCCTGCACCAGCTCCTGCGCCAACTTCGGGGAGCAGCTCCGCGCCGCCGAGACCCGCCCGCCCGCCGCCCGGAGTCCCGCCCGGCGCGCGCAGGCGGCCCCGGAGGAGTGGGAGCGGCGCCCCCAGCTGCCCGCGCCACCCCGGGGGCCGCCCGAGGGGGCCGGCGGGGCCGCGGCTCCGGAGGACGAGGACGACGACCCGGGGGACCCCGAGGAGGAGGAGGAGGAAGAGGAGGAGGAGCCGGACCCCGAGGCGCCCGAGAACGGCTCGCTGCCCCGCTTCGCGCCGCGCTTCAACTTCACCCCGAAGGACCTGACCCGCTTCGTGGACTTCAACATCAAGGGGCGCGACGTGATTGTGTTCCTGCACATCCAGAAGACGGGGGGCACCACGTTCGGCCGCCACCTGGTGAGGAACATCCGCCTGGAGCAGCCGTGCAGCTGCAAAGCCGGCCAGAAGAAGTGCACCTGCCACCGGCCGGGCAAGAAGGAGACCTGGCTCTTCTCACGCTTCTCCACCGGCTGGAGCTGCGGGCTGCACGCCGACTGGACCGAGCTCACCAACTGCGTGCCGGCCATCATGGAGAAGAAGGACTGTCCCCGAAACCACAGCCACACCAGGTATGGCCTGCTTGCCCCGGGCTTCTGTGGGCTTCCCGAGGCCCCGGCCCCCTCCCCAGGTCCCGACCCCTCCAGCCGCCCTTGCTGCTATGCCAAAGAAGGGGGCGGAACACTAAGGCGAAGGGTCAGAGACCTCCGGTTGTCCTGAGCTGGCTCCTCCCCAGCTCTGCTGCTCCTGCTCACCCTCTGTCACCTTCAGAGGCGGCCCTGACCATCCTGGGGTGCGTTCTGACCCGTGCCTAGCACGGTGTGGTGTGCTGTTCGGAGCTGGCAGTCCCGATCAGCTATGGAATGCTGAGGCTCTGGGTTGGACCAGAGTGGTAGAATCTTGAACTTAAATTATGTGGTGGAAACCCGAAGAAGGGGGGTGGGTGGGCTGCGAGTGTGCAGATACAGCGTGAGTTTTTCAGGAAGGGCGATGCTGGAGTATAGTCCCTCATAAGTGGCTCAGGGAACTATGGTCTTGATGCCCCTTTGAAGGCACACGTGCAAATTCACGCTCTACGGTGATAATTCTAGTTCCGGAGGTAGTTTCTGTTGCTGGGCAATACTAGGGCTCATGCTGTCCTTAGCAAGATTTCCACTCTTCCCCGTTAAGCCATCCCAACAGTTTATTTCAACATTCTTTGTTAAATGCCTACCGTGAGCCTGGGAGTGTGCTCGGTGGCTACAGAGACCCCTTGCTTTCCAGAGGGAACACCAGCACGTTAGAACCGTACTGCAGCTCAGGACTGAGAAAGTTTGACAGCTCAACTACCAATGCAGCTGCTCACATTACCATCCTCTGAGAGAAGCATGGGCTTAGGGACGCGCTTGGATGCTCCTTCTGCCTATTGCCATCTGGAGATTAATCTGAAACGCTCAAGGGAATAAAACATTAAAAGATCAGAACACTAGTTTATTAAAGTTTTTATCTCAAAGGTTTTAAACAATTTGGTGTAAGGAAATAGGAATTGAAACACTCAGCTCATACGTTGCTATCAGATAGCTTTTTGCATTTGACATTATGGAAAAGCTTCATTTAGTGGAAACTGCCCAGACTCTGAAATTTGGCATCACTGAAGCATCTAATTCCACTTCATTTCTCTGAGAATGAGTGGACTTTCATTAAAGAATTTTTTTTCTTTTATTATGGCAGTTTAAAAAAAGCTACTTTATCTCCTTGATGCTCCTGTCTTTGTTTGATGCAAATTGGTTAGAATAAGAAACTGGTAGTCTTCCCTCAGTTTGTTTGAAGGGCTTTGCACCTGTATTTTAATAGTTCACTATTTTAGAGCCTGCCATTGTGTTTTTGGCTTAAAACTTTTGAACTAAGTATTCCATTCGATCTTCTCACTATGTAGCACTATTACTTCAATGAGATTTCATCTGCTTTAGCCCTCGCCATGGTGTGCCCCTTGGATTTAGATATTATACATTCCTGGTTGATCACAAAGAGTTGTGAGCCTGCTTCATTGCTTCCATCCTAGGAAAACTGGAGTCTTTCATCAGCACATCGAACCCTGGTGACTTTCAGTGAGCGTCCCTATTAAAAAGCAAAGGGAAAAGTGTCTTAGTGGATGTACGAAGATTTATAGGAATCAGAAGAGGATGAGAAATATGAGGTAGTTGGGTTTTGGCTGAACGGGAGATGACCCTGTTGCTAAGACCACGAGTGGGCCCCAAGTATTGGGTCTCCCTTCTCTAGGAGATGTGCACTATCTCTGTACTCTCTGACGTAGGAAAATTCCTCCTTGGCTATTTAAACACGTGGTTTCTATCAAAAGCTAATAACATTTTCAATTTAACAATGGAATATAAACATTCATTTCTTTTTGTGATGCAAGTTATCAGATAATCAATCATTGTGCGCTGACTTGTTTTGCTTTAGATTTTTTTTGTGTGTGTGGCATTTTGTGTGTCGCATTGTATAACCTTCTCATTTCTTCCCACCTTCTCTCCCTTTCCCCGGTGAGTCTCAATTACCTTTCTCCTAGATACTGTAGGAAGGAATAGCTGTGATCTATGTGAAGTGCCCTGCATGGAAAGCTATAGGGAAGGAATTGAAGAGACGTTAATAGTAGCATCTTGCTAGCAGAGAAGATTGAATTAGTTGTCTGTCATTGTAATGTCTGTGTACAGCATTCTACAGTCAACAAGATTAGCCTGGATAATGGAGGGTACATTTCCACAATGCAAAATGGCAGATAATCTATTGCTACATAATGGGAACAAGGTTCTCCTTCAAATCGGGCTGACTCTAAGCAAAATTGAGAAGGAGCGCCTGTTGGTTTTATTTCCCCAAGGCACTCTGCTTCTGGTCCCCTCTTGGCAGCTTGTCCCATTTCTCTTAAGGATCAATGCCGTTGTGGTCACATACTGGGTAAATGCAAGACTCTGCAGTTGGAAGAATGTGGATCTGGCATGTTCTATGTACTAGGAGCAAGTTATACTCATCCCAAGTCTGAGTCTCACATTCTCCCCTGCTTTATAGTGTAAATAACAGTTAGGATGTTCCATATAGTTGTGTTATAAGAACTGAATGAGCTAAGCTATGGAACATACTTAGTGTAGTATGTACATGTAGTATAATATGCTGGTATGTAGCACTTAACTTTTAATACCTGTGTATATGGTACCTGGGCAATAAGAGAGGAGGGAGGGACAGTTGGACTACAGACGGAAGAGGGAAAGCCAACTCTGAGAGAGCATGGGGAAACTGAAGGAAGCATTATACAGATTTCCTAGGCCCAGGAATGGCACAAATGTGAATTCTGATATAGAGAGTGGTTGGGATGGGATAGGAAACCAACAGGAACATAGCTTCTCCCTCTTTTTTATCATCCTACCAAGGATTTCCTCTTTTGGGTGTGATGTTTTTCCCTCTCCTTTCCTCAGTATGTTATCCTTTCTCTCTGCCTTGTGTATTCATCTTGAAACAGAAATCTCGTATGGGGGGGAGGGAGGTTAGTGTTGGGGAGGAGTGCTGGGCACGTGCATGCCACAGACTGCGTGTGCAGGTCAGGTCGGAAGACAACCTCACGTGTCAGTTCTTGCCCTCTGCCTTGCTCGGTGCAGGTCTTGTTAGCAGCTGCTTATGGCTGCTAGCTGCCTGCAAGCTTCTGAAGAGTCTCCTGCCTCTGTCTTCTGTCTCAGCACAGCTAGACTCACAGCTGTGTCGTGGCTTTACACAAGCACTGGGGTTCTGAACTCAGACCTGCCTGCTCGTCCGCTAAACGCTGTACTCGCCGAGCCTTCTCTCCAGTTGTGCTCCTTTTGATTTTATGTCTCTTCCCCTCTCTATATATGACCCCATCTTTAGGATTCTCTTTACCATTATTAAGTATGGATTGAATCATAGCATTTTATGCCAAAATTAAAAAGATAAAAACCACTGAAGCTGTCACTAATCCCCCAATTTTGATGAGCATTCCAACACTTAAAAAGAGGAGATGATGTCACTGAGGTGTCCTTAGGGAATTCATGTCTTCATTTTGTCACTCCAGTCAGTGCTCCAAGTACTGTGACTTGTATGTTCATATATGTTCTTAAATCTACTTCGGATACTTATATGTCAGGTACTCTGATAGTTCTGGGAGTTTTGAGCAGTGTCAATCTTGTGTGAGCCTGCCTGTTAGGAAACCAGCTTTAACCTTGGTATCGTCATCTTCCTTCTTACTAGATGCTGGAAAACACTCCTCTACATCCTTCTGTAGGGTGGGGAGAGGACTTCTGTCTTGTGTTCCATTGATCTTACCAGGGTGGATGATGTCACATGGATCTGGTACTAAACAGGACCCTGTGCTGCAAGTGATACAAACCTGCTTCAGCTAGAGGGGGTTGCTGACCTGTGTAAGTACACAACTGAACAGGAAAGTGTGGAGATGTGTTAGCAGTAACTGGGAACGTGGGGTCTGTCTCCCCATATTCCTATACATCTTCTAGGGAAGCACCCCAACACGTGAAACAGGCAAATGGGGTGAATGTATGAGAACATGAAGCTCGTATAGATGCAGTGCCCTGGTGGACCACTGGCTCGTCAATGGTGTCAGGCACAGGCACTAAGAAAGAAAGGAACCTTCAGGCATCTTTGCATTCTGTTGAGGTAAAGCTTTCAAGAAAATGACAGTCCATCTGATTGATAGCACCTGAAACCCACATTCATAGTAACTGAAGGAATTGGTAATATTTACTGGGAAGATGGAAAACATTAGGAGAAATATTCAAGTTGCCTTCAGTACTCAAAATAAAAAGGTGCGGAAGGTGAAGGACACTTGTTTTGTATCAACCCCGAACGTAAAACCAGGATGGAACTTGGTAGGGAACTGTGTAAAATGTGTAGCTGTCTCCAGTGAACATGAGCCCTTCTTCAGGGTGTGGTCCTCAGCAGTGGGTACTTCAGGAGCATCTGCTTAACCTTGACCATGAAATTCCTTCCTGGGAAAAGCCAGCCTTGGGTGGCCTTCAGTTTAAGAATCCTTAGTTCAAATCAAAGCTGCATTTAAGGTATCTTCTCCCCTTCCCTATATTATAATCAGAAAAGGACAACCAAGATTGTAAATGAATCAGTCAGCTCTCTAGTATTCGTAAATATTTCTACAAGAACTTCAGAAAAGTACAATCCGAAAGAAGAGACTGTTTGACACATTCAGACCCCAAAGTATTTAGTCCCTTTAATGACAATGTTTTCTTAATAAAATGAGCAAATGTCCTTGTTGTGTACTTGCGCATCTTTTGGATATATGCCTAAGAGTGGTATAGCTGGGTCTTGAGGAATCACTATTCCTAATTGTCTAAGAAAGCGCCAAATTGATTTCCAGAGTGGTTGTACAAGTTTGCATTC
>CM053745.1:59791402-59801402 GCA_028658305.1 Pachyuromys duprasi
GGAAATTTCTCCAGGTAATAACTGGGTGTCCCTAGGGTTTTCCCACTTGATTTTCTCACCGTAGGAGTTCCGCTCACCTGGCACTCACAATGCTGGCGTTTTAGGTCCCAGAGTTCAGTCTCCTGGTCGCTGCGTTGTTTCTGCTCTCCTACTCCTCAGACACAGTGTTCTCTCGTGGCAGCCATCTTGGATCCCCTCTAAATTTTTATTTTTATATTAATTACAGCTTAGTCACTTTGTATCCCAGCTGTAGCCCCCCCCCTCCCCTCCCAATCCCACCCTCTCTTCCTTATCTCCTCCTATGCCCCTCTCCAAGTCCACAGGTAGGGGAGGTCGTCTTCCCCTTCCATCTGACTCTAGCATATCAGGTCTTATCAGAACTGGCTGCATTGTCCTCCTCTGTGACCTGGTAAGGCTGCTCTCCTATCTGGGGGAGGTGGTTCAAAGAGCCAGCCACTGAGTTCATGTCAGAGACAGTCCCTGTTCCCCTTACTAGGGAACCCATTTGGAGACTGAGCTGCCATGGGCTACATCTGTGCAGGGGTTCTAGGTTATATCCACCAATGGTCATTGGTTGGAGTATCAGCCTCAGAAAAGACCCCTGTGCCCAAATATTTTGGTTCTGTTGCTCTCCTTGTGGGGCTCCTGTTCTCTCCAGGTCTTACTATCTCCCCCTTCTTCCCTAAGATTCCCTGCAGTCTGCCCAAAGTTTGGTTATGAGTCTCAGTATCTGCTTTGATACCCTGCTGGGTAGAGTCTTTCAGGGTCCCTCTGTGGTAGGCTCCTGTACCGTTTCCTGTTTTCTCTTTCCAATGTCCATCCTGTTTGCCTTTCTGAGTGAGGATTGATCATCTTACCCAGGGCCCTCCCTCTAGCTCAGCTTCTTTAGGTGTACAGATTTTTGTAGGTTTATCCTATATTATGTCTAGAATCCACTTATAAGTGAGTATATACCATGTGTGTCTTTCTGTTTCTGGGTTACCTCACTCTGGATGATCTTTTCTATATCCCACCATTTGCCTGCAAATTTCATGATTTCCTTGTTTTTAATTGCTGAGTAGTATTTCATTGTATAAATGTACCACAATTTTTGTATCCATTCCTCTATTGAGAGACATCTGTGTTGTTTCCAGGTTCTAGCTATTATGAATAAAGCTGCTATGAACATGGTTTAACAAATGTCCTTGTTGTGTACTTGAACATATTTTGGATATATGACTAGGACTGGTATAGCTGGATCTTGAGAAGTGCTATTTCTAATTGTCTGAGAAAGCACCAGATTGATTCCCAAGGTGGTTGTACAAGTTTACATTCTCACCAGCAATGGAGGAGGGTTCCCCTTTCTCCTCAGCCTCTCCAGCATGTGTTGTCACTTGAGTTTTTGATCTTAGCCATTCTGATGGGTGTAAGGTGAAATCTCAGAGTCATTTTGATTCGCATGGGACGCAACTTCTGTAGGCTATACAAGCTGTCAGTTCTAAGTCCCTTGTTCTAAGTACTTGTTGAACTGGATTTATGTCCAGCTGCTTAAAAATATCCAAGCAAGCTATCAGGGACTGTTTCTTGCTCACACAATCTCACCATTTCCTTCTTAACCTGTCCACTCATACAATAAGAGAGGTGGGCCCCCAGGAACCCTATATCTAAAATTTTTTGTAAGCTTCCTTTATGCAAGATCTCCTTACATGGCCTAGGATGGTCTTGATCTTGTGTGGACCAGCCTGGCTTGAACGCACTGCCTCCAGCTCCAGGGCTGAGGGGACAGCACTGTCCACGTCTGGCTTCTATTTCTAGTATGTTTGTTAAGATTTCTCCATTGCTATTTCCAGATGTACACATAAAATGCATTTGTGCAGGAAAACTTTTAACAACAAGGAGAAATTTAGCCGCTTTGGAAGTATTAAGTTTATTTATTAACCTAAAATACCTGTGACTATCAAGGTATGTTGTTTGCCTTTTACATTTGGGCTGAAGCCTAAAACATCACTGCAGATAAATCTCTTTGCTTTGAAGGTTTTATTCTCCAAGTTCCTTATGTGTGCTATAAAGAATAATTAATATAATGAAAAAATCAATATCGTGTATAAATTATTTAAGCTTTACTACTGTTGTAATTTTCTCTTCAACACCTATCGATCTGTAACAATTCATTGGTTAATTTCTTCCTACTAAGATATTCATTGTGTTAGCCTGTGGTACTGCTGTCCCTGCACTTTCTTGAGCATGAATCGCTAATGAGACCCGGGATGTGTGGCCGGAGACAGGAAATGCCTCCCAGAGGGAGTGTGTGCGGGCTGATGAGAACACTTCAGCGTGCACGTGTGCAGGTTATCAGTCCGTGCAGTTCTGTGGGTGTGCTGTGCTCAGGTCTGAATGTCTTTGCTTTCCTGTTTCCGTGCCGGGGTCTTTTGTATGCCTGGCACAGTGCTCCACTACTGAGCTATGCCAACAGCTCCTTCCCCTCCTTTTCTTAGTCCCCTCTTCCTTCCTCTTTCATTCTTTCCTCTCTTGTTCCTTCCCTCAGTTAACAGCTTTACATATTAATGGAGCTCAGTGTGATATTTCAGTTTGTGCATACAGTATATGGCGACCAGCTTCTCCTAATTCCCAATTTTTCGTGTTTATCCTTCTATATTTGGATTGGCCCTGCCCACCCCTCCCCTATCTTCTCCTCTTTTCTCCCCACCCTATGTGTGTGTTGTGAGTTTGAAGGAGGACTATTCCCTGATTATCTACACTATGGTTCTGGACAGAGAGTTTTGACTCATGTTTTGACAGTGACCAACTGGGTGCAGAGAGTTGGAACAGTCTGTGCAACCCTTTGGAAACGCAAAGAAAGCTAAATTGCAGAAATAAAGCTCTTCGATGGGAAAGAGGACCTTGACACTGTGTAATTTAGGTTAGGGTGGAAGAAGGTATCGTGCAAAGAGCTACAACTCTGAAGGTCAGCAACAAGGACTGCATTTTAGACTTCCTCATGCTCTTGCCTACTTCTGTGCATTAGTCCTCCTTGTCAGATATGTCTTCCAAGGACACTGACTGTTTGTTTCCTTCTGGGCCTAGAATAGTGCCTGGCACACATACCTGTCAAATAAACAGAAGGAAGTAAGGAAGTCTAGCAAATTATTAGGCCATTTAGATAAGACTGTGTGTGTCCTTCCCAGTTCTAGAGCTGCTGTGGGTTAGGAAAGTAGACATACAAGCATTTTGTATGATATAAAGTAGTAAACAGACTCAAATCTACGTGCAGGGTGGGAAGTCTCAATGTAAAATAGAAAAGGAAAAGAAGTTGGACTTTGGAAGTGCAATGAATATATTATTCAGCTTTTATAACGTTTCAAAAGCCAGGAATGACAAAGATAAAGTTGAAAGTGTGAAAATGCACATTCAGCTCTCTAACTCGCTAGGGTAATGGCCAACTTCTTTTAAAACAGGAAATAAAGTGACATAAAAGACTGATCTAAGTGTATACTTTCTTTGAGACCTTTAGGCACCTTCCCAAGCCCAGCAATTTGGTATAGATTAGGTTCAAAATATTTTTGTCCTTCATTGTTCTACCCTTTTGAGGAAATGATCCTAAACCTGGTTTTATTTATGTGTATTTGGTGAGTGCAGGAGCCTGCAGGAGCCAGAATGAGTTGTCAGATCATCTGGAGTTGACAGGTGGTTGTGAGCTGCCAAGGGAAGGGGCAGGGGGGGGTGGGGGGGGGACTGGGCACTAAACTTGTGTTCTCTGTAAGAGCAGAAAATCCTCTTACCTGCTGAGTCAGCTCTCCAGCCCTCATAAAATTGATACTTTTAATTTTGTGTTTGCGCCTTTATATGGCAGAGATAAAGTATAGCAAGAGGTTAGTGTGTTTTGAAGAGGAACTCATATCATACTTCTTCATTTGAGCAGATTTAGGAGCCGATGATTTCCTGTGCTGTTTTGTAAGGATAAATCTAACTACAGACAAAGCAGGAAGTATGTTTAGAACAGAAGAAAATCTTCTGGACTATCTTCCACCTTCTAGCAGCGGTCTGTTGGCAGGGTAGTTTTGGCTGTGTTAGGAGCTGCTTGTCTCGGGTGCGGTGTGGCATTTGCTGGTCACCACCAGGAGGACAGGTTTGCGTGGAGGAGGCCCACCTGGAGCTCTTGGCAGTGGCCGAGTGCTGGAAGAAAGCCGATAATGCTGGGAAACTCCCTCTCAGGCTGATGTTTTATCCTTTGTCACCTGGGATTTTGCTTTCCCCTGGAGGTGCTGGCCTTCCCAAACCTGGCTAATTTGTAGATAGAGTAAATGACTCACCTTCTGGCAGAGTTTTCACAGAGCCCATAACTCTAATAAAATGGTAAGATTTGTTTTTGAGATTGTAATATAATTCCATCATTTCCCTTTTTCCTTTCCTCCCTTCAAACTTTCCATGTGTTTCCTCTCCTCTTTCAAATTCATGGTCTCTCTTTCTTTCATTGTTGTTACACACACACACAACACACTCACAGACACTCTTAAATACCTAGCACAACCTTAGACTGTATGGTACTTATATATGTGTGTTCTCAGGGACCCAGTTGGTAGTGAATAAGCAGTTGGTGTGCTCTTCCTGGGAAGGACTGTTTTTTTTCACCCTCATTGTTCCTTAGGTGCCTGTAGCTCTTTGTGGGCAGTTGATGCCTTGGGGACTTCCCTCGTTCACATTAGCATGTCTATCATTGATCTTGCTGAGCTCACATTTTGGCAGCCATGTGAGACTCTATGGGTATAGCTCCTGATATTAGTAAGAGGTACACAATCTCACCCCAAACTGCCTGATTCTCTGCCTCTTAAAATCCTTCTGACCCCTCTTTCACAATGATCCTGAGCCTTCAGTGTGGGAATTGTTTCATAGGTGTATCCGTTGGGACTGGGCCACAGCTCTGCATTTTGACTGGTTGTGGTTTTCTGTAATGGTCTCCATCTATTGCAAAGAGAAGTTTCCTTGAAGAATGGTAAGAGCCTCACTTGTCTTTAGGTATGAGAACCAATGTTTAAACTGTAGCTAGGGATTATGCTGGTGTAGTAAAGCAGGAATTGTTCTCCTCCAAGATCATAGCATCACTAGACCTGAGTAGCTGGCTAGGCTTCTGGTACCAGGCATGATTTTCATCTTGTTGAGCGGGGTTGTATGCCCACTGGAGAGCTGGTGGTTACCCCCAATGTATGTATGCCATTACTGTACCCTAGCTTCCACAGGAGGGAACAACCAACAGCCCTATCCAGCTATAATCCCTGTGACCCACAACAGTGAGCATCTATGCTCCTGTGCAGGCTAAAATGAGTGACAGAAAAGTCACCCTGATTCCTCATTTCTTCTCATGAAATCTTTTATAAAGGCTCTTACCCCCCATGTTTTTAACCCCCTGTCTTCTGACATACTCCTATGCTCCCTCTGTGACCACGAGTGGTGTTCGATGCCTCATGTTGCCAAGGACCTGTGAGTATAAATCTGTCTTCCTTCATAATGGTCATTTTCAAGTCTGATTCAGCAAATTCCTAAATTGGTTTCCAAAAGTGGAGAGAAGTTAAGCCCAGAACTCCATGTACTATCAGGAGAAAGTGGGTTTCAGAAGAGAGCGGAAGTCAAGGACTGGACCACAAGTACGAAGCCAGGGAGCGATGAAGTCTGGGGTTGGAT
Source organism: Pachyuromys duprasi (assembly GCA_028658305.1). Taxonomy (NCBI): domain Eukaryota; kingdom Metazoa; phylum Chordata; class Mammalia; order Rodentia; family Muridae; genus Pachyuromys; species Pachyuromys duprasi. Next base: position 59,797,058 of record CM053745.1, read on the forward strand.
AGATGGGTGTGTGGTCCTATGGGATCAGGACTGGGGACTGGCTGAGGACAGTGAGTTGGGCTCTGTCTTCAAGTCAGGAAGAGGGACGGGAAGATGGAATGGGTGGAAAACTGAACCACAAAACCTGACACACCAGTTCTTTGTCAGAAATATTTTCCAACCATAGCCCCACAGACAACACAGAGACAGTGACTTCTGATTTTGTCTTAAATTTGTTTCCTGTCTCCTGGCCCCTAGAAGGAATTGATTGACTGATTGACTGATTGACTTGACTGATGATTGACTTGATTGACTGATGATTCATTTACGATTGTATGGAGCCCAGCACAGGCACCGGACAGAATACTTGGCCCTGGCTTTTAGGGTAGAAAATCAGTTATGTAAGTCATTGACAAAATTATTTGAAAATGATTATTTGTATCACAATATTTAAATCAAGATCTGGTACTGTAATCATAACTTCTTTTTTTTTAAATAAAAGCTCCAAGGAAGGTATACTTTAAAAAAATGACTGCAAATATTTTCAGCAAAAAACAGGAAGAAGACAGGATTTGAATTAGCTGAAGAGAGAGGGTAACATGGAACTGGAAGCAGGGTAGTTTATATAGAGGGGTTTGGCAATGTGCTAGAATGAAGAAAATAATTTTGAAATTTGGAGTTCTAAAATTTAAGCAGTAAAGTCATTGCTAAAACCCATCTATAAATATCATGCACTCCCCTTCAAAAGAAGAATCGCAGACCCACCCCTCTTCTTCCAATAGTGGCTTTCATGATTTAACAGGAACCCACCTGCAGGGATGAGACACTGCATCGCAAACTATAAGGTGACTGTGGTTTCTGCCTCAGTCTCCTGGCGTCTGTCTGTCTGTCTCTTTCTCCCTCTGCCAGCATGCTTCTAGCTGTGTGGGTAAAGGACAAATGCTGGCATGTGCTCCAGAAGGTGGAAAAGAAGTATGCGCAGGAAGTTACAGAAAACGAGCGGTGCTGTGCAGAGAAGGGGGAAGCTCCTGTGCTTTCGTACTTTAGTATTTTATCGGGGGCACAGGGATTCTGGGGTGAAGGAGTCAGAGGTCAGTGCTGTGTGAAGCAGGGCATTCAGGAGCTTGATGCATATCGTGCTGTTGTGTTTAATAAGAAGCGGCTACATTTCATTCTGCATTATGAACAAAGTAATATTTGTGAATGACATGCACATGTTTTCTCTCTTAGGCTGTTCTTCAAGTTTTAGTCATTGGTTCTAAAGACACCAAGCCTCTGTTGTCTCCCACTTGAGGGAAAATTTTGTGTCCAGTGTTGCTGAATGTGTAAGATCTCCCAGCAGGCAGACACGGGGAGCACTGGGTGTTAGCAGGAATGCACAACTCAGCTGATCCTGAGTCAGGGTGAGTGGGGAGGGTTCAGAGAAGTTGCGTTTTCATGAGGAAGGTAATTCACACTCATGAAACAAGCTTAGGCTGTTGTAGACCACCCATGGCTTTGACGAGCTGGCTCAGGAGAAGGCTGTGATAAAAGATATGTTTACAGTGTCCATGTTTGGGCTAAACCTTTATTCTCTACATTTGGAGAAATATTTATGTTTGTGCAGGATCTGTGATTGTCTTTTCTGGGGAAGTAATGGGAGCAGACCTGCAAGAGACATTGGTGCTTGGCCATAACTGAGCTCATGGGAGGCCAGGGAGAGCTGAGGCATGAAGAATAAAGGAGGCCCAAAAGAGCAGGGACAGGTGTCTATCCTGTTTGACTGGAGGAAAAGTGGGAAAAGACAAGGAACAGAACAGGAGCCTTCCATAGAGGGCCTCTGAAAGACTCTACCCAGCAGGGTATTGAAGGAGATACTGAGACTCATAGCCAAACTTTGGGCAGAGTGCAGGGAACCTTATGGAAGAAGAGGGAGATGAAAGACCTGGAGGGGACCGGAGCTCCACAAGGAGACCAACAGAGCTGAAAACCCTGGGCCCAGGAGGTCCTGCAGAGACTGATACACCAACCAAGGACCATGCATGGAGCGGACCTAGACCACCTGCTCAGTCTTCAAGTGGGTTTCCTAGTAAGGGGAACAGGGACTATCTCAGTGGCTGGCTCTCTGGTCACCTCCCCCTGAGGGGAGAGCAGCCACAGAGGAAGACAATGCAGCCAGTCCTGATGAGACCTGATAGGCTAGGGTCAGATGGAAGGGGAGGAGGACCTCTCCTATCAGTGGACTTGGAGAGGTGCATAGGGGGAGAAGAGGAAGGGAGGGTGGAGCTGGGAGGAGATGAGGGAGGGGACTGCAGCAGGGATACAAAGTGAATAAAATTGTAATAATAATAAAAAAGAGCTGGGACAGGAGGCTGCAGAGAGTAGAGAAATGTTTATTGGGTCTGTGCTGATGCTCAGTGAAACCATGCTTCCCTCACAGGCATCCAGAGGTGGCAAGGCTGTGCTGAGGGAAGCTTCCTCAGGACAGGACAGGATGCTGGGTAGCTGGAAAGAGGACGAGCTGTGGGGGCACCTGGTGCTGTGCTGGCCCTGGAGATCCAGTGCCCTGTCAGTTGGTGTGCTTTTCTCCAGGCAATTGTCATGTAACATGACGGGTGTGCTGCTGGGCAGAGGTAGAGAGTGGAAACAGGAGAGGACAAAGGCTCCCTAGTCACAGTTATCATTGGTGACCAAATACAAGAAGCAGTTTGGGAGCTCGTGGGTAAAAGCCAGTGTGAGCATGAAGACCTGAGTTCAGTGCCCAGACTGCTGGAGAACACGGCAATCTTGAAATCCTAGTACCCAGGAGGTAGAGAAAGGGAGATTATGGCCCTTGCTGGCCAGTGGGATCTAGGTTCAGAGAGAGACCCCGTCTCAAAATGAAGATGGAGAAGGTGCATTCCTTTAATACCACACTGTCACACACACACACTAATACACACACTGATACACACATGCACACACACTGATACACTCATGCATACATACTGATACACACATGCACACACAGTGATACACACATATATACAAACACTGATACACACATGAACACACAGTGATACACACATATATACAAACACTGATATACACATGCACACACATATTCACACAGACACAGACACACACAGACACACACACACACACACTGACCACACTGACCATACCGACGCACGCGCACGCACACACGCAAGCACCTTGCAGGAGAAGAGGTTTATCTGGCTCACAGTTTGAGGATGATCAGTGCCTCGTGGCAGGGAGAGCATGGACCAGTCGGCAGCTTTGGCTCAGAGGATGGATGCAGTGAGCTGTCTGGTGACACTGTGTTGACAGTCAGCTTGCAGAGAGCAGGCAGGAAGCAGCCAGGGCTGTGTACCTCAGTGTCACCCCACTTACCCATCCTTTCAGTCAGTGCCTCCTTAAACTCTGAAAGTCTCCAAGTCCAGGGTCACAAAGCTGGGCGAAGCATTTGAACGCAGGAGAGTCTGCAGATGGTCCATACTTAAAGCATAGTAGTATCAGGTAACCTGTGGCGTTTTCTTGGTGTGTGTGTTCTCTTTTGATTGACGGTTTGATAGCGGTATATGACGCACTCTGATTACTCTCAGCACATCCTCCTGCCCGCCCACTCACTCCCACGTCATGACCCCTCCTCCTTCAAGGCCTCTTCCACTGCAGTCACTGTGAGTGGACACACTGGATCACAGCGGGCAGTGGTCGTCTGAACTCGGAACAGAGAGAGTGGCTGATGCTCCCTGGAAGGTCGGGAAGGACTTCAGAAGAGAGAATTTAAAAGCTGCATAACTCGGTGTTCCAAATCGTTTTCTTACTATTCCTCACTCACCTGCAGCCTGGGTGTGCCTCGAGGATGTGTTATCCCTGGCCAGGGTAAAACAAAACCTTAAGCGGGTTATTTTGTGAGGGTGGAAGTGCTGAGGGGTGTGAGGGAGTTATCCTTTCTTTGTACACGGGTGAGAAGTCAGGGTCGCCAAGTCAGGGTCGCCCTGTGGCATACTCAGATGCCCTCAGACACGTCTTTAGTTGGATGAGAAGGGACAGATCAATGGTGTCCTGGAGGAAAAAGGTTGCTTAGTTCATTTTTAGTATATGTAATTAAAAACAGATGAACTTAGCATTCAATTATCATATAGCTTAATTACTTGTGAATGTGCATATTAAGGTACATGACCTTCTCAGGCTAAGCCGCATACTTACGGGGACAATTTGAAATGGTCTGCAGAATTAAAATAGAACAAATAAAAATGTAAGTAAAATCAAAGGCAAAGGAAAGAAACAGGAACGAGCATCTAGGTTTATTTCATTTCTATAGTTAAGTTTGAATTTCATCTTTTTCATATCTTGGATTTTAAGAATGTCATGTCCTAGAGAG
>CM053745.1:59806402-59808621 GCA_028658305.1 Pachyuromys duprasi
TGGAAAAGTATAAAAAAATGAAATGGATAACTTAATCTACTAAATACCTAGATGACAATGTAACTCTAGAAATCAACTGAAAACTCTTGCAGTAATGAATTTAAGAAAGCTGTAGCCGATACGCCTACAACCTCAAATGTTTCATGCATATGTAACCACAGGCGGCCTCTGAAAGACTCTACTGATTGAGATATTGAAACAGATGCTGAGACTCATAGTCAAACTTTGGGCAGAGTGCAGGGAGTCTTATGAAAGAAGGGGGAGATAGAAAGACCTGGAGGGGACAGGAACTCAAAAGGAGACCAGCAGAGCCAAAATCCTGATTCCTGGGGTCCCTGTAGAGACTGATATTCCAACCAAGGACAATGCATGGAGAAGACCTAAATCCCTACCTAAGTCTCCAAGTGGGTTCCCTCATAGGGGGAGCAGGGGCTTTCTTTGGCATGAACTCAGTGACAGGCTCTCTGATCACCTCCCCCTTGAGGGTGCAGCCTTGCCAGGCCACAGGGGAATACAATGCAGCCAGTCCTGATGAGACCTGATTGGCTAGGGTCAGTTAAAAGGGGAGGAGGACCTCCCCTATCAATGGACTATAGGAGGGGCATAGGGGGAAAAGAGGGAGAGACAGTGGGATTGGGAGGGGACAAGGAAGGGGGACATAGCTGGGATACAAATTGAATAAATTGTAATAAATGATAATTTAAAAATTAAAAATATATGTGAAAAATATAATAAAGTTAATATCTTCATAAATTGTATAAGTAGCATTAGATGATTATAGTTAAATCCATGTAAGGCACAAAAGCTACTTAAGGGAATTTTAGATTGTAAGTGGCATTTTAGAAAACAGTGAAAATGACAACAATAGTTTATTCCATAACATTTTTGCATGTAGGCAACTGTAACATCTCTTTATCACAACGAATTAAACATAGTAATAGATATTGCTGTTTTATAAATTGTAACGTAACATTTGGGTGGTAGACATTGTTACTGCTCATGGTGTCATGCTTGTGACAGGATGAATTTTGGAGAAGATCAGATGGAGGAGTGCGTTGCCGGGGTGTCCGCGGGCCTGGGCGCCGCACAGACGGGCACTGCTTGTTGTGGTTTTCTGTAATTATGTCCATTTGCAGTAGAGAAAAGCTTCTCGGACGAGGGTGGGAGGATAAGACTGAGAATGCAGTGAAGAAATTAAAAATGGAAAAAGACTCTGGGCACTACCTTTTTGGTCTTTTACATTCGAGGTTCTTGGCAACTCTAGGAAGCTAATGCAGGAGCCATGGAGAGTCTGCCGCCTCTTAAAGCAGTCCTTTTTAAAGAAGAGGTAAGGGCTGAGCAAAGGGCATCCTAGCAAGCACTGTACATGCTCAGCTCGACAGCGTCTTCCTTAATATTGCACGGGCTTGGAGAAGTGCTCAGGATGTAGTACCGGATAATCCGCGTGCTCCGGCTCCTGCTGTATTAAATCCGTACAAACGTGCTCACGTGCAGCCCTACGCCGCAGCACTGAAGCACTTCCCTCTGGCTAGTGATTTTTAGACTTCTTTTTCCAGAACAGTAGTTTCTGACATTATTTAAACATTACAAGGGTTCAAAAATATCAATGAACATTATTATTATTTTGTGAGAATAAAAGGATTTTCCTTGGTATTATCTTAATAAACCCCACCGTTGTCCACGCTGGTTTTCACTTTGAATTTCAGCGCCTGGAGTGCGGCAGGTTTAGAAGCCCAACTTTAACAAATCATCATAGGATGGCACTCAAAGGGTCACGTGGTGTTAGCAGACCAGACCCACCTGGAATCTGGCTAAGATTTCCGAAGATGGCAGAGGTCTCACGGCCTGTGGAGGAACCCTGGTTTCTCTCGCTTGAGCACCAAAATGCAGAACTGTTGGAGCGACTCACAGAGGATCTGCTCATCTGCTCACCCTTCTGAGCGGTATTTTGAGTTCCTTATATGGGTGCCCTAATCATCTTAAGGTTTTAGATGTCTTTATTTTTGAGAATTTCATAGCAGCACAATGAGATACGATCGTATCTACCTGCCAGGTCTCCTTCCAGCTCTCCATGTCTTTCTCAATATGTTCTTTCCCCAACCTGATGCCTAAAAACGAATCCTCCCTCTGCCCAGTCAGTGCTGCATGAATGCACTTGGCAGGGTGGGTAGCCCCAGGGGCTGGGGGTGGGGCATCCCGGGGCGGGGCATCCCTGGGGG
>CM053745.1:59809121-59826333 GCA_028658305.1 Pachyuromys duprasi
TGTGAGCACTGCAGGCTGGTCACCCCTCTGGTCTAGAGTCTTTACTCCTCATTCTGTGATAGAGTCTGAGTGTCCAGGTTTGAGATGTCAGCTGGGGGCTGTGGACTCTGCCCTGGGCTTGCTGCTAAGGGCTCTCCCCTGGAATGGAGATTTGGCGCCTCCTTCTGTCCCAGGGGCTGTGCACCACGGTCTGAGATGATATTTGGGGCACACACAGTGGGTTTGGGTTTGTGTGCATCCACTGTATGCAGGGCTGTCTGAAATGGTGCCCGAAGCCTTCTCTGTCTGGCCCGTGGACAGACACCCGAACTGGGGTTTTTGCTGGCGGATGCGTGCAGCTTTTGCCCTCAGTGTACAGTCTGGTCAAGATGGTCCCAGGATCCTCTCAGCCGTGGGTTGAGACAGAACTCGGGTTCTTCCCAGATCCGCTGGCGGACTCACACACTGACTGAGATTTTGCTGGCGGAAGCGTTCGGCTAGCGCCCCCGCAGTGTGCGGACTGGTCAAAACCGTCCCCCAATCCACTCAGTCTGTGGTGGTTCCGGCGATCGGTTCGCGCCCGCTGCACACCCGCGGGTCGAAGCAGAACCCGGGTGCAGTGCGAGCTCGCAGGGTGCAGTTCAGTGAAACCGGCACCCAGCTCCTCCTGAGACTGCCTGCAAGACTGTGCGATCCAGTCTACAATGGCGGGTGCGGGCGCTCGTCCAAGTCAGAGCTGTGCGCAGCTGGTCACCAGGAAATTTTTCCAGGTAATAACTGGGTGTCCCTAGGGTTTTCCCACTTGATTTTCTCACCGTAGGAGTTCTGCTCACCTGGCACTCACAATGCTGGCGTTTTAGGTCCCAGAGTTCAGTCTCCTGGTCGCTGCATTGTTTCTGCTCTCCTACTCCTCAGACACAGTGTTCTCTCGTGGCAGCCATCTTGGATCTCCCCCAGTCTTAAGGTTTTTACTGGAAAAAAAAAGTTTTCATTTCTCTTTGGGATTTTATTTTATTTATTTATTTATTTATTTATTTATTTATTTATTTATTTTTTACAATTTATTCATTTTATATCCCGATTGTAGCCCCCTCCTTCATCTCCTCCCAGTCACACCCTCCCTCCCCTTTCCCCCCATGCCCTTCCCCTAGTCCAATGAAAGGGGAGTACTTCCTCCCTTGCCATCTGACCCTAGCCTATCAAGTCTCACCAGGACTGGGTGGATCCTCTTCCTCTGTGGCCTGGCAAGGCTGAGTCCCCAGGGGGTGCGTGATCAAAGAGCAGGAATATCAAAGAGAGTCCATGTCAAAGATAACCCCTTTCCCCCTTACTCAGGAACCCCCTTGGAGACTGAGCTGCCATGGGCTACAACTGAGCAGGAGGTCTGGGTTCTCTTCATGCATGGTCCTTGGTTGATGCATCAGTCTCTGCAGTCCTCACTGGGCCCAGAATTTTTTGCTTTGTTGGTCTCCTTGTGAAGCTCCTGTCCCCTCTGGGTCCTTCTATCCCCTTTGCCTCCCCCCTTCTTACATGAGACCTCCTGAGCTCTGCCCAAAGTTTGGGATTTAAAAAAATGCACAACCAGAGTTTCTGATTTAATAATAGTTTGAATTTTGACATATTTACTTTAGCTGAATTAAGCCATCTCAAAGCAAGTAGTTTTATGAATTTTTTTTTTTTGGACAGCTAATTAGAGGCTTATTAAGGCGCCAAACAAAGTAGCGAGCGAGAGTAGGCTCATTTGAGGTGAGCATCCTCCTGAGAGGTGTGAAACAAAGGTGGTGGAGAAGGCATGTGCTTATTGCTATTATTTTCTTATAATGTATGTTGACACTTCATGGCCACCTCGTTCCCGCAGGGCAGCTAGGGGCTCTTTGATGCTACCCAAGAACAGTGAAAGCAAACGGGGCAGCAGATGGCCACATTTGTGAACAGCGCAGGCCAGTTCATAACAGCCAGCCAGGGCAAGCTCATGGCGCCTTGTCCAAGGCTCCCCTGAGAGCAGTGTTTACGAGTGTGGCCCTGCAGCGTCGAAAACACTTGGTTTAGTTTTATTAGCTACAGTCACTCCATTTAGAGAAGCAGCTGGCCACAAGTGTCCAAAGCCTTTCATCTTTGGACCGCAAATGAATGACTTTTCATTTTCCACCTTACAAACCCTCCCCAGGTAAGGACACCCCTTACCTGTACTCCAGCCTCCCATTTTATTGTGAAAAAAGTCAAAATAGTCCATGTTACACAATGCCATTACTCATTGTCAGTGCTTCCTCTGTTGAAAATCTAGCAATTTACAAGTTTTATTTTCATGTGTACGAGTCTTTTGCCTGCATGTGTCTGTATATCATGTGTGTGCTGGTGCCTATGGACATCAGAAGGCATCGGATTCCCGGGAAACTGAGTTGCTGATGATCGTGACCCAGTGTGTGGGTGCAGGAAATGGAGCCTTTGTCCTCAGCAGGAGCAACGTGTTCTTAACCACTAGTTCTTAACTCTCTAGACCTTGTGCTGACAATTTTACCCGCATTGTTATTAGCAGGGGCAGTTACTCCCATGACCGGGCACTGAGGGCCAGAGCTGGTGCAGCTCATTGCCGCCCCAGACCTTTGTTCCATTGCATTAGACTCTATCGTCCCCTCCTTCTTCAAAAGCTAAAAAATGTGAAGCATTCCCTGAGTTGGCTAATCTGAAAGGTTTACATCTGAAAGGGTTACATGATAGTAATTCCTTTAATTATGAAAATAAAAACGATTATTAATATCCTCACATTGTAAATGAGGAAATCAAGACCCAGAGAGGAAGTTTCCCATAGCTCACAAAGAGAAATTGCTAGGAAAAGATTTGATCCCAGGACCCCAAACTTAAAAGCAGAGACACCTATGTATATGTGTTTCTGTCTCATCATGTCGATTATTGTGTCATCTTCAACTATTACAAGACAAAGTCATGCTCCTCTCAATCCGTGACTGCAATGCATGGTACTTCTAACAGTCTCAGGATTATAGTTTTGCAGATCCCTAAATAAATCCATCTGTCCATTTTCAGCTCAGCCTAGCGTATCCCCACTCTCACTGGTGTGTAGGACGCTGCAACCGTGCAACTCCACTACCAGAGACTATTGAGTTGAAAGGCCTGAGTCCATATGGGAACTCTCATAATGCTTAGTGACAACAAAGGCCAACAAAGAGGTGTGGCAATGCACTGAGAATACAGGGCAGGTAGGAAGGATGGACCTACCCCTGAATGCCAGGTTAGCAGTGCATGTATGTCTTGACTTTTCAGCTCTCTAAGCTCATCTCTCTAAGAACTGGTCACAGTGATCAGATAGAAGTTGCCTGGGACAGACACTTGCTCTATCAAGAAGGCACCGGTGTGGACAAAGCACATCCCTCCATGGCTTTAAGCTTGCTGGCTAGCTTAGAGTTTTCTCTGCATTGTTTGGCACAGAACTTGTGGGACCATGATTCTTATATAGCTAATTTGAGGATTACATTGCTTTCAGCTCAGCCTGGCATGGTTTTATTTTAAGATTTGGTCGTCTTACCTCTTTCAACTAAAGAGTAACACTCACGTTTGTTCCTTGACACGTTGCGCTAATGCCTTCCCTTCAATGTGCTTCATAGTTGAAGAGCTCACTATCTCTATTAACACATGGTGTGCTTATGTTTCACAAGCTGCTTCCCACCCCTGGTGAATAATGCCCCGTGAATTTTAACTCTTAAGCTATTAGCTTGCTTGTTATTTATGCCTTAAAAATTTCAAGTTCCATCTATTCTACAGTATTGGTTTTGCTTATCTTCCAGAGCAATTGAACAGTCTTAAATAATGGAACAAGCACACATTATTCAAGTACAATAGATTTTCTTTCTTAGCATTAGCTGGTGACTAAGAAGTATTTAAGATGAATGGAGTTTTGAACTCAGCACTCAAGTAAACTAGAGCAGTGGTTCTCCTAATGCTGCAACCCTTCAGTTCAGCTTCTTATGTTGTGGTGATCCCCAGACATAAAATTATTTTCATTGCTACTTTATAACTGTAATTTTGATACTGTTATGAATTGTTAATATCTGCATTTTCCAATGGTCTTAGGAGACTCCTATGAAAGGCTCATTTGAACTTGAAAGGAGTCATGACTCACACATTGAGAACCACTGCTTTAGATGGAAAGTCTTTTGGAGGGTAGAAATTTTTTGGAGGTTTGGAACAGGGGAATTGGGCCAATGCTCAATCCCTTTGATTGCTTAGATTATCTTGTCAGCTCATAAGAATGTCCTGTCTCTCCCAGGGAGAGCTGTCTTATTGTTAGAGACATTTCTCAACTGGTTTGTATGATTAGGGAAACTATACCCAGAAATGTGACAGTGAATTTGAATACAGTGTATAGACACTTTTTGTTGTTATTGTTGTTGTTTTTTACTAGAATGAGTATGTTACAAACTAGGGTTTATTCCTAAAGGAGTTCTGGTATATCACTGATAGGACAAAGGAGAAATGTGTTCTGGCCATAATTGCTTCTATAAGCTGATGGTCCCTTCACTTTCACGAGGAAAGAACGGTGATGAAGGACTTACGTGATGGGAAATCCTTTGAAGTTTTTCTGTGTTAGCTGTTTCATTGAGAATTCTGCCTGACGTACAACGTTGTGAGGGATACCCTCTGTGTGTTCTTGCAGACAGGAAAGGACCACCTGGGTGTTTTAGAAAGTTGAAAATGCAGAGCTGTGGGAAACATTGGTTATTACATGCAAGGGGTGAGTAAGCCATTTGACTGACAGCAGAAGGTTAAGCCTGTTGAAGACCTTGGATTTAAGCTCTCAAATTTTTCATATGAGGACTGAATCATCTGAGATATTAAAAACGAAAGAAAGCAAAATGTTCAGGATCTTTTAAATAGTTTTTAGAACTTGGGCATATTGCTCTCTGGATGGCAATTTCTAGCCCATAGTTCCACTGAACTGCCAGGGACAGTGATTTTACGTGAGACATTATTAACTATCTCAAGAGGGCTGTCTTTTAGGACATGGGGGACTTGAATGGGAGAACTGATTTCAGGCATTAGCGGTCCCTGTGGGCTAAGTCATCTAGCCACACTTCTTTGGCAGACATGCACCATGAGGCTATATCTGACATGTCCCCTCTCACTTCCTGTTTAATGGAAGTGATGTGTAATAAGACAGAGGGGAGAATAGGGTGGTATTGTTTGAAGTTTTGTTCTTCCAGAAATGGAACGTGTAGGCAACTTTAACATAAAACCTCTATAAACATGCAATGGTAGTGATGATGGTAAACCTTTGTTAAAATGTTTTGGTTAACTGTGGATTTCTGCTCTTGAACCAGATAGTAGGTGTTCATCAAATGCTCAGGCCTAACCAGGTTCAGACACATTTTGTTTCTATCTGCATTAAGACACAGCCTAATTAAACCGTTTTCTTACCTAACCACATGTAGCTTACTATGCCATATTAAAGATTCATGTTTTTGATAGCAGAATAGAATAGGTAGCAGGAAGTGGGGTAAAGTACTGATAAGCAATAGAATTTATTCCAGGTTTACTCTGCAGCATGTCTACTAATGATATTCCACTTCTGAACTGGGCTAATGAAGCAATGCCAAGTAAGACCCATGCAGGACTTTTCACCTGGTAATGTTCTGCCATATATAAAATAGTAAGAAAACAGACATTTCGAATGAGAAGTTCGAAGCAAATTTTAGTTTTTGAAATGGTGTGGGTGTTAGGAATTTTTTAAAAGATTTTAAAATTTTATTTACATACATATATGTATATTTGTGTGCATATGTGTGCCTGTAGGCTTTTGTGGAGGCTGGCAGGCATTAGATCCCCTATAGCTGGAATTGTAGGCAGCTTCGAGCTCCTTGACAGGGGTGCTGGAAACTGAACCTGGATCCTCTGTAGCAGTGGTGCTCTGCATGTCTGAGCATCTCTCCTGCTTCCAAGACCATTAGAAGACATTTAAGCAAATCATGGTCTATTTGGATAATAATTAGAAAGAGTTTCTAAATATTTGTTTTTAATTTATGTGCCAATTATTCCAGTAGATTTTGAGTTGGTATATGATTAAAACTACTAGGATGGTATTAGATAAAAGATAAATAGCATGGTATAAATAATTAAGCAAGCTGTTAGTTTAAGGAGAAAAAACCTGGATTTAGGTGGGCATTTCAATTGGTGAAAATACTTTCATCCAGGCTTTCTGGAGTTCAGGTTTGTTGGAAATGGGGTGTTAAGTAGCTGTCCTTACTTAATAATAAGACATGTTCTGGTATTGTAGGAGACAAGTCCCACCTGGCACCAAATTCTAAAAGGAATTTATTGCGTTGATCTTGACGTACTGGACGTTAAGCTCCATAAACTCTCACACCGAGCTCTGCTGTTCTTATTTAGCTTATTAACCTCATCTATCTTATTTATTTGAAAAGTTCCTATCACGTTATATTTTCATAGCCTCGTAAGCCCCCCAAATTCCATATAGCATTGGGAAGAGCTCAAAAGAGAGAAGTTGCTAGCAACATGGGAGCAGGGAACTCAATGGCAGCTTTTAAATCTTTGCGTGCAGGTGTGCATGATGTGTGCACGGTTGTGCGTGTGACTGTGGGTGTGTGTCATGGCCTGAGCGGAGAAGCCGGAGGACAGTGTCTGTGCGAGCCCTGGTCTGCCTCGCCCAGTAGACACTCTTTTTCATCAGGATGATTCCCACCTCTCCTTAAAAAGTTAGCTGCCATTTTGTCCGTCACTGTAGCATTTTCTCATTCTTGTGTGCGCCGAATGCTTACCTCTGGATCCGTACAGTGAAATCCTTCTTCACTGAGCGATGCTGGCAGGAGGAGGATCCGCTAGGAGTAGTCGTGCTAGGAGAGGGACTGCAGCCAGGAAGAGGCGGGGCTGTGAGAGCAGAGGCCTCACGTTGGTACATGTGTGAAAGGGACCCTAAGGAGCCCTCTCGTCCCTCACTGCTTGAAGGTGCACAACAAAGTCATGGGCATCAATGCAACAGGCAAGGATCCTCAGCAGACGCAGAAGTTGACAGTGCCTTGATTTCAGATTTCTCAGCTCTCAGAACAGTGAGGTGTTCATGCGTCATGCCGTCTATAGTTCTCTGCCCCCTAAAGTAGGGGCAGTGCCGAACTCCGTACTGCCATGATGGGCTCTTCCTCCCCCTTCGTGCCTTTGCTCTGCTGTTACTCTTCTGACCCCTCAGTCTCGCTTTTCTTTGACAGGATGTCAAGTGCCTCTGTTCTTGAAAATATGCACAGAAACAGCTCCTCTTCACAGAGCATAAGACTGCATTTCACGCTTCTCTTTCTTCCTGAGTATTCTGGGTTTGCTGTCCGAGTCTTGACTGTCTCCCCCATGAACTCTGGTAGTTCAGTCTTTACTAATCCTTCAAAGTTACTTAGGTAAGGCACGGTTGACATGCAGAATGCTCATTCCAACAGGCACTTGATACTTCTCCATGTGATTAGTTTATATGGTTAATATTGTCTATTGGCAGTGTGTCGTCACTCTTCTGCTATGTCTCTATTGTATTTTTTTTTTCAAACACCCTTCACATATTTGTGCTACTTAGACACATGGTCCTGATTCTGCTCTCATTCTAGATGCGCTTCCTGGCCGAGGTCACATGGTTTCATTTGTACTTTCTGTGCTTGTTGATTGAAGAGGAGGTGAAGTGAGACCGAGTAAACTGGTGGTGTTAGTACTTTCCGTTTTTAAGTTTAAAAATCCAACTTTAATTTTATGTATACGCATGCTTGACCTGCATGTATAGCTGGGTACCAGTTGTGTGCCAGGTGCCCATGGAGGCCAGAAGAGGGCATTGGATCTCTTGGAACTAGAGTTCCAGACAGTGTTGAGTGGTTTTGTGGATGTTGGGAATCAAACCTGCATCCCCTGGAAGAGCAGCAAGTGCTTGTAAGTGCTGAACTATCTCTTCATCCTGGATCTACTATTACTTATTATTATTATAAAATTAAGAAGTGACTGTTAGAATTTTTCCTTCCTAGTGCAACACAATGACTTCAAAATGTATAGTTAGTCCTGATCCAGAACTTCTGGGTCTCTGTGACTGAGCTGTGATCTAGGAACTTGTGCTGTCAAGCCTTCATAACTTCCAGGTCACATGATGAAACACTTGGTATCTATTAGTCATTGTGCCAAATAGAAAAACCAATATTTCATCACGGGAATGTGACCTGCTTGCCTATATTCCCCAGGTAATGAGTAAGCTTTCAGGACGCCAGGAACCAACAGGCAGGAGCAGAGCTATCTTTGAAAATCAGCTTTGAATGTGCTTGTGACTGAGAGAGACAACCAAGCATTCATTTCTGTCAGGGCACTGGCACCGTGGGGCCCTGGAATACTCACAGGACAGGGATTAGTAGGTTTTGCACCCCACAGCTGTCCTCTCCTGGACAATCACTGACTTTGAGCAATGCCTAGGGCTGGTTATCTTCGATGCATTAACTAAATGAAAAGTCAGTGCCTGCAGCCAATGCCAGGAAACTCTAGCCTGGCCCCTCGGGCAGGTATTGATGGTTTTACCTGGTGTGGGTATGAAGCTCAGTGTCTTTCAAGTGCCTGGAGAACCTGATTTCATTTGCGAGTTTTGGGGAGACCTGTGATTCACGTGGGAATTATACCTGATATGTGCAGTGTCCCTGCTCTTCCCTTTTCTTATCTTCTCTGTCTTTTCTTTTTCTTTCATTCATTTTCTCTTTTCCTGGCAGGAGCTACTTACATCCTGCTCCTTGATTGACGTAGAGAGCTTCCTTAATATCATTTTATTTTTATTTATTTTTGATATCTTCAAAATTCCATGAGTACTGTGTTTATACCATTTACACCCCCTATCCTAGCTTCAGTTCTTCCCATATCTCCATACCCCCTCTCAAAATGCATGGCTTCTTCTTATTTTTTATTACACACACACACACATACACACAAACACACATGTGTGTGTGTTTGGAGTTGACCATTTGTCAGGAGGCTCATCCCTGAAGCAGCCTTGCTTTCCCTTTCTTAACAGCTGATACTTGGCTGTAGCTTTTTGTATAGAGTTGGGCCTTGTAAGAGTTCCCTCATCCATGTTGGTGTGAACATTGGTGTCACTGTGAACTGTGACGTCCTGATTAGGCAGCTGCATTGTTGAGCTGGTGCAGCTCTTTGTTGTATACCAGGCATTATTTTTTAGTGGACATCCTGGTCCTCTGTTGCCTACAATCTCACTTCTCCATCAGCTGCTGGGCCTTGGGTGTAGGGGCTGTGTTGCAGACGTGTCAGCTGGGGTCAGGCATGTTGTGGTCAATTGTTCTGTTATTTTGATTGACTGGCAATTTCTGTGATGGCCTCTGTTGTAAAAAGAAGCTGCTTTGATGAAGACCGAGAGCTATTCTTCTCGGTTACCCTTTGATGGAAGTGCTAATATTGCCTTACCTGGTCTACACAGTGAGTTCTAGCCCAGTCAGGTCTATACAGAGGGACCCCACAAACCTGTCATGTACAGTATGAATATACTTGAAATATGTCCTTTCATTTCAAGAGGATTATAATGTTCCTTGTGTTTGTTCTAAGGAGAGTCCTGGCAATAAAATCTCTGCATCTCATCTTCAAAGGTATTTTCTTCAAAGCTGTTTGGTAAAACAACACGGCAATGTTGACGATGACATAGGGTACATTGAGAGCAGTTATTCTAGCTCTGATTTGATGAGAGGGTCATTTTTGGGTCTCTCAAGAGGGCTGTGGCAGGGGAGGAAGTTGTAGGATCATCTGGTGACTGGACACAGTCTATGGAAGAAGTTACAGAAGGTGAAGCCTGCAAGCACTTAGTTTAGGGTTGGAGTTTGGTCCTGTGAAGCCATTTCAGGTTCTAGCATGTGGGACTCTGTCAAACCGAGTTACCACAGAGCCTTTAGCCTTCTCTTTGGGAAAGCTGTCTGGAGTATTATCTCCTTTTGGTAGTGATTGTGTGTACAGTCGTGTGAAATGGCCAGCCATTGTGTTTGTCTCAGATTCCCATACATGGTGCACCCCAGCATCCAGCCACAGAACAAGATTTATTTTAAGATCTTCTTTTCTTCTTTTTGTAGTTCTGAGAGTCAGCGTCAGAGCTGTATATGTTAGCAAGTGTTCTCCCAGTGAGCTGTATTCCAGCCCTGATAAGGAGGCATTGGGCCGCATCCAGTATGACACATGGTAATCACCGTGTGAACACAAAAGCACATACTCATGAGTGCAAAAGCGAGGTCTGGGAAGGGTCCTGTCCTCACAGCCCCCAGAAGGAGCCAGCCTTCCTGGCAGTTGGTCTTGGAGCTTCTTCCCCTTGGAACTGTGCTGGGTCTTAGCTGCCTGGTCCAGAATCGTGAGACAATGTATTTAAGTCACACATTTGTGGTGCTTTGTTCTAGCACCATTAGGTCCTAGCAGCTAATTAGGAAACCAAGGCAATGTGCCTAATTCCTTAGCAGCACACTAATGAGTAATTTAGGTTTGCAGTTTAAGAAGGGAAAATGATTGCAAAGAATTTGGAAGACATCCTTGCTAAAACTGAGAATGTATGACTTTTGGGAGAAGTTGTGATAGCTTTCTGGTAAACACAGTAACTTACTCAGGGTTTCAATGCTTCATTTGACAGGAAATCTCTCCTTTAGAAAGAGTATGAGGGGCTAGGGAGACAGCTCAGCCAGTAAGGTGCTTGCCTTGCAAGCCTGAGAGTGGGAGTCCAATTCCCAGAATGCTTGTGGATTTACCACTGGGTCTGGAGCCACCTGCTTGTTACGCCAACCTTGGGAAGGCATAAACAGTCAGATCCCTGGGGCTTGCTGGTCAGCATGCTCAGAGAGTTCTAGGTCAGCGAGAGACTCTCTCTGAAACAATGGGTGGACAGCCCCAAGGAACTACATCCAATCTTGTTTTCTGGTTTCTATCCGTGTGCACATATTGGCACACACACACAGACACAGACAGACAGGCAGGCAGACAGACAGACAGACACACACTCACACACACACACACACACACACACACAATGTGTTAGAAGGCCTAGGGATATAGCTGGGTGCTGTGATGCTTGTCTCACCTGTGTAAGGCCTCTGATATGATCCTTAGCAACACAATATACATGCTCTGTATATGTGTGTGAGCATGTGTGTGAGTGCATGTGTGCCCGTGTGTGTCGAAAGAGAACAGGGTGCTGTTTCCTCTCTATTTTACCCTTCCCTTGTTAGGCCACAGCTTTAGGCCTGTAAGAGGCGATGGGGATTGTATTGGCAAGTATTCTGAACTGCGCTTGAGGGGTTAATTAGAGGCTTTTGTGGGTCATGATTTGTGCCCATTACAATGAGTTATTTTTGTCCTACAGGCAAAATACCATTTCTGGGAAAACAATTATTTATGTATGCAATAATTCAAGATGGTAGATGAGATCCTGGATGCAGAAGCCTCTGGGGCGTCTACAAAACCTGAAGTGAACACTGTGGGGCAAAAATGACTTCCTACCCATCCTTCTTAGCTTGCCTTCCCTTGATTTCTTTGTCTTGAAGAAATGTCAGGAGCAACTATAGCCCCAAATCTGCATTCATTATTGGCCTATTGGTTAAGCCTTGGGCTGCTCAGTGAGCTTTATGCATTGCATTAAAAACTGCTTATAAAAGGATTACATCTAATGAAGTTTGGTATAGCCTTTTCTGAGCTCTTTATCCTATTCTATCTGGTCTGGAACTTCTTCCTTCAGTTATGACTGCTTTCACATTTCCAACCTCTTCTTCTAATGGCTCTCTCTCCTTGTAGCTATTAGAAATGCCCTAGCCTCGCTTATCTTATAAAGATCCTAAAATATCCTCTAATGGTCCCGTAGCACAGCCCAGCTACTTGCATTTATGAAGACATCCCTTTCCACGACCAAGTGAAGTATTTGCGGGGCAGCTGATGTCAAGGCTTGGGTGAGCATCTGTGGGAAGTGTGCTGTTTCTGATCTCTAAGCTTGCATCAGCTCACTGTTCTCAGCTTTCCATTACGACCACCTTGAAGTGAGGGGCCAGGAACAGTGAGTGCTGGAAGGTCCAAACTCCACAGCTGATGTCTTTGCTCTGAGCTTACATTCCAAATAAGAGTGCAGAAAGGTGCAGTGTGCTTTATAGTTTGAAATGACTTCTATTCATCGTTAAGAGCCCTTGCTGATCACAAAAATTGTCTCTAGTGTGCTCCTATAGGCCACCTTAGTTTGTTAGTGCACTTAATTCTTGGATATCAAAAAATGGCTTTTAAATCTCCCTGCTTTGGCTTAAAATATCTTGCCATTTATTTTTATAGACTTAGTGAATTTTTAACTTGAAAAAATTATATATATTACACAATATATTTTGAAATGTACATTGTGGAAGGGTAGATCAAACTAATTAGCATATATTTTATCTGGTTTGCTGCCCAGCATGTCTGTCACTTAGAGAATTTCTAAAACCCATTCTCAGGAGTTTGCAAATGTGCATTGTTCTCAACTATTGTCACTCTATAAAATCTCTTGAACTTATCCTTCTGATTGAACGTTTGTATTCCCCACATCCCCTTTCCTCCTCAACTGCAGGAAACCCCCATTACTTACAAGTAAAGATTATATAAATGTAATGTATGTGTGTGTATATACACACACACACACATACACAAACACACACACATATAAAATGGTATCATGTGTTAGTTGCCTTTCTGTGTCTGGCTGATTTTACATAAGATCGTATTCTTCATTTTCATCCATGTTTTCACAAAAACACTCGTCAAGGCCAAAGAGTATTAAACCATGTGCACACATGTTTACATGCCCCATATTGTTCTTCCACTGCAGATGACACTTAAGTTGATTTCACTTGCTGGCTTTTGTGACTAACGCTTCAGTGAGTTTAGGGATGCAGATATTTCTTTGGCACAGTGACGTCTTCATTTTATTTGGAAATATTCTCAGTGGTGGGATTTTGGATCACTTTGTGAACCTACTTTTAATGTTTTGAGACATTTCCATCCCTTTGTTTGGTGCTGTGTTGGTCAGGTAATTTATTGCTGCAACACAAGCCCAAGAAAATTCTGGAAAAAGGAGAGTCTCTGTGCTTCAGTTTCCCAGGTTAGTCCTGGTCACTGGGATCTGTTGTTTCGGGGTGATGGTGGCTCAGAATATCACTGCAGCGAGTGTGGAAGGTAAGCCTCACTCACAGTGTCCAGGAATAAGGAGAAGGGATTAGAGGAATTAGAGGGGACCTGGAAGAAAGCAGCTTTTAATGGCATCACCCTGCTTCCCCATGTCCTCCAACTTAACCTCAGTTTCCAGATTTCCAATACTTTCCAGTAGTTTCCAGTTGAATCCATCAGTGAAGACAGTGTTTCTCAAAAGCCTTCAAAGACTTGACGTTCTTATCATACAAGTCTTTCATTTGCTTGGTTAGAGTTACACTGAAATATTTTATATTATTTGTTGCTATTATGAAGGGTGTTGTTTCCCTAATTCCTTTCTCAGCTCTTTTTTCACTTGTATAAACAAAGGCTACTGACTTTTTTGAGTTTATTTTATATCCAGACACTTTGCTGAAGGTGTCATCAGCCATAGGAGTTCTCTGGTAGAATCATGGGAGTCACTTAAGTATACTATTACATCATTTGTGAATAGTGATACTTTGACTTCTTCTCTTCCAATTTGAATCCCCTTGATCTTCTTTATCTGTCTTATTGCTCTAGCTAGAAGATAAAACTCTGCTTTAATTCTTCTTCACGCAATAATACATCCTCCCTGTATCCTTCATTGAAGAGACTGCCCTTTATATAGTCTTGGCTTTGTTGTTAAAAAATCAAGTGATTGTAAGTTCATAAATCTGTGCTTGGCTCTCTATCTTGTTACATTGGTTTATGTGTCTGTCTTCATGCAAGAACTTTGATGTTTTGAATGTCATTTAGTCTTGATATTCCTTTAGTTATTTATTATATTAATTTTACAGCTGAACTCTTGTTTATATTTGTCTCAGTAAGTTATCATGCTTTCTTTACCACTCCCATGGTGGTAGGACCTGGGAGGATGCAGTGGATAAATGAGGCAGACTAGATTTTCATGCAGTTGCCAACTTTATTCAGAGCATCAGACAATTTATACTCTGAGGGTTAAGAAGAGTCACATGAGTAAAGTGTTCAGAGCCAGCTGCATATGGCAGACAATCGACACGTGGCAAAAACATGTTTTTCTGTAGAGACAAATAATGGTAGTCAGTTGTAATGCATAGTCTGAAATCAACTCACTTCTGTCTGATACACCTGGGAGGCTCACACAAGCACATTCCAAGTACAATTCCATGTGGTGTCTATATTTTTAAATTGATTAGTGCTTTAATCATAGTTTACTTTTCTCTTGCATTTCTGTATCCCACCTTTTCATGTCAGAGAATTTCACCATTTTAATTCAGGTTTTACAGTTAATCTTCCTTTACTTTTCAATATTAGCTGTATTTTTGAAACTTTTCTTGTTATCACTTCAGGCTTTATTTTTAATAATATGCCCCACCTTTTCTGACTTTTACAGATTTTAGTTTAATTTTTTTCCACTATAACCATCCAAACTCTTTCATGCTATTTGTCTGTTTTATCCTGTACTCTATTTCTTTATTTTAGCTTTGAAATACTCTAGACATACAGGCACTTTTCTGAGAATGGGAGTTCCATAGACATTTTTTCTCAGATATTTTTGTATAGAGCAAATGCTTTTCTGTAGCTGTTGCTTGTTGAAGGTTCCAGCATCTCTGTTTACTGCAGTGTCAATCCTTTAGGAAAACAACCTCCTGACATGCCCAGTGCTGTTTCTCATGAGGTTCTTCGTTAAGTAATGTATTCTTTTTTTTTAAAGATTTGTTTATTTATTTTATGCATGACTGCTCTATTTGCATGCACACCTGCAGGACAGAAGAGGGGCATCAGACTCCAGTATAGGTGGGGTTGTGAGCCACCACGTGTTTGCTGGGAATTGAACTGAGGACAGCAGCCAGTGCTCTTACCACGGAGCCATCTCTCCAGCCCACTGCGAGGTTCCTATCCAATAGTGACAACGACTTCTTTGGAAGAGGCACGTTTAATATTACAGTTGGACACTTCCCTCTTTTTCTTGTGTCCCATATTGTCCAGTTATCTATGAGAAGCCTGGCATCCCCTCCTCCATCCTGTCTGAGACTAGCATGGGGGCCAGAAAGTTGCCCAGCACCATGGCACACTGCATAGGTGTCAAGGCCCGACTTTGTTTAATAATCCCCCGAGATATGAGAACACTGTGGAAATAGGCTGCAGAGTGAGGCTGCTGTCAGGTTTTACGATCTGTTCCACCTTGGCCTGCTTTGCAAGTAGAATCTGCCCCTCCTCTACCCCCCAAGCCCATGCCTGGCAGGTCTGTGGGATCTTCCAGACTCAGAGGTTCTTCAAGGAATGGCCTTGCTGGGATCATCACAATGGACAGTCTTCCTTTTTGCTTCAGGTGTGGACAGGAGGGAGAGAAAGCGCTGAGACCACACAGGGACTCCTAACTCTGGGGCAGATGATTTAAAAATAGAACGACGAGGTAACTTAAAAATGATGCTATATGAGGAAGAGCTAGGGGATGAGGTTAGCCTAATTATAAAAGGAATTTAAAGAAAATTTGCTTCCTCTTGGCAGCTATCCCTAGGGCTGCCATGGAAGAGAAGTTTGCTAACTGGGGCAGAACTAGACTCAATGGGAAGAATTTACAGGGAGCCAGCTTTGACTGTGCTCAGGGAGAAAAACAATTCAAATATGAAAACTTAAAACACACAGCCTGCTGCTTCAAAGTGGACGGAGGCAGCTTAACAGGACCATGGCAGGGGGAGGGAAGTTTTACCTGTGTTCATTTTTGCCTGCAGCCTTAGATTGCATCTCCAAAAAGTAAGTTTTATTGTGTCCTTTTTGGGGCATGTAATATAATACTTTGAATATATGCACAGACATATATAAATATAGTAAAATGGATATTGTAGTGAAATAAATTAAAATATTCAGGTGATCTGAATATCCTGTCTAAAACTGTGTTTGCATTAAGTGAGTGTTCCTTTCTGCTTTTATTTCTTTTGATAGTGAAAAGCATCACTCTTACTGATAAACCACTGAGAACATTGGTCACTGTTCTCATAGTCACTCTGATTAATTCGGTACAGGCTAGGTTCATGCTGGGCAAAGGCATGAACCTTGGATTGGAACCATTTAGAAGTAAACCTTAGATTTCCAGAGACTTCTTAATTCCAGGCTTTTAAAATGAGGTATAAATAATGCATAATAAGATGTGCAGTCTTAAATATTTAGTAGGAGTCTTGATAATTGTTACATCTGTGCAGTCACTTCCTGGATTTTCCCTCATGCCCCTGTTTGATTTCTTCCCCAGCAGGCCCCTCCCATAGATAAGCCACTTTGTGAATTCTGTAAAGATTGATTAGAATCATTTGATTTGGGGCCGCATATAAATGGAATCATATGACTTTCTTCACTCTACACAATGTTTTGGAGGCTCATTATATATTCATTGCAGGTATCACTAGCTCCTTTGCATTGAATTTTATATGAATACATAATTAATTCATTATACCCTCTGAAGATTTTATTTCTTGAAACTTGGAGGAACAATGCCAAATTTTCACGGAGGACTTTGAATTGTGTAGGTAAAGGTCCTCATTACAAAGTTCTATTATAGTTTTACTGCTACCCATTTTTTTTTAGTGAAATAAGAAGATAAATGACGTGCCATGTAAAATACTAATGAAAATTGAGTGTGTGGAGAGTCTTCAATGAGTGCGAGAGCCCCAGCCAGAAGCATTTATGGTTTATCTAATTTGCCTCGAATATAGTTTTTTCTTAAGCACAAGCAGGTGAAGTAGAATGCTCTGGAAATCCACAAAGGGTTAATGAATAGTTCAGTAAAATGATGGTCAGAATAACTTTGAAGTATTTTACAAAATCAATTGTGATCTGCACGTGAATTGAAATGTCTCTTTAACAGTGACTTGGTTTTAGATGGACAATGTTTTGTTCACTTCAACATAAGAGTTGAATATTTGTTACCATTTTATAATGGCCAAGCATTAGAACTGCATTTCTAGGCAACAATAAGATAATTTTTAAAAGTCCTTTTAAAAATCAGCTTTATTAGTTGGGCACAGTGGTGTGACTTTAACCCCAGTACTCTGGGAGGCAGAGGCAG
>CM053745.1:59826833-59878827 GCA_028658305.1 Pachyuromys duprasi
ACCTAGGTTGTGCTTTGAATGAGCAGAAGGATATAAATTGTATTCCCATTGCTTTGTGGTAGAAAAGTGTCTTACTCATTGTTATGGGCAATTCCAATTTGCACGAATACCTTGTCACAAATATGGTAAATACATGTCAGAAATAATGCATGTAATGAAATTCTACCAGGCAATTAAATACTCTATCCCATCTTAATACTTAGGGTCTGTTGTTCTTTACAGACCACCCCACTCATTAAAGCGGGTACTGCTGCAATGGTGCTAGTGCTTCTGAGAGTGAAACTGTGTTTAAATACATGTGAGATTCTGACGACCTATGCGTTCACTTCCCCCGAACCTTTCTGTAATGCAAATGCTATTTCATATGAAACTCCTTAAGCAGAACTTGACATCTTTTAAAATCATTCACTATCATAACATAATGTGGGCTGAAAATGTTGTTCACTCCATTTAAAATGTCTGTGTGGATTAAACCAGGTCTTACTGTTCGGGTCACCAAACGCCTCACAGTCACTGCCTAGAGATGCTAATATCAGTAGGAAATAAGATAATGAGCTTTCATAAATTTTAGTGAGCTCCCCAAACCTTTTCTATATCTCAAAATAAGAACTTGGAGTAATATTTGTGATGCATAGATGTCTTTTAACCACTTTATATTTAAGTAAATGATCTGACAGTATTCTTGAAATGACTTTACTTTTTAAGAATATATATGTTTTAAAAAATATATTTTATTATTGAAGCTATCATATTTGCTACCTAATATGCTTTAAGTACTTTTAAGAATAATGTATATGAGTATATAAAGTGCATAAAATATATGGGTATGTATTTATGTGTAAAATAGACAAGGCAAAAGTTCAAGAATAATCATTTGTGTTTGGGCCTGTATGTGTACATCTTCCTGTGAGTGTGTGCATCTGTGTGCACATCTGTGTGCGTGTGGAAACACATACACCAGAGAATGCTGTAGGTGCCCACACATGACCTGAGGCAATGGAGCCAGTCAATGCTCCAGCATGGAAAGGGGAGTGGGGCTCATGAGGCTCTAACCCTAGTTGAGAAGCCATTGGCAGTTGGTATCCGGTTCCTCTAAGATGCAGCTGTGGGCTGTATCACAGAGAGGATGCCTTATTCTTGTTCCCTGGTCCTGTTTTCAGGGTGACTAAAGCAATGTACAAATGTGTTCATTCTCACCTGTAGTCATGCAGGATAGAAAGCAAATAGAACAAAGCTTTTTAAGTATGCAGCAGTGTACTTAAAGTTAGCTTTTAAAGGTTCAGAGAACTCAAGGCTTAGTGCTTTTATAAGGCAAACATTTTAATTTTAAGATGGAATTTAGCCAAGGATACAGGGGAGGTGGTGTTGACAGACTACTCAGCTGCAGAAGATGGCCATACTGTGGCCAGGGAGAGTGTGTAGTCCTCCCACGCCCAGTGAGCTGAACTGATAAAATGGTCACAGGGAAGTGCTGAAGGGAAGTTTGAAAAGTTAAACTTTGCTTTCTCAAACGTCTATACCTCGATTTATTTAGCTGGAATAAGAGGGAAAACATTCTGTTATTCTTAATCCTGATCCATGAAGCACATAGCAAAGGATTACTTTAGTGTGGAATCACCATAGTGTGGAATCATCATTTATACCACATCTACTTCCATTAATAGATTAAGACTATTTTCCTCATTTTATTCTCATTTTTCAGGCTGTCCTAACCATCAAACTATAGATAATCTGCACTTTGTCCCATTTATTAACTCTTTGGGACAAATATTGCTAGATTTCATCTCTCATGATGGAGTCATACTGAGACTGAAAACTTACTAACCATTATCCTAAGTGCATATTGGATAAATCATATTTAATGAAAGAGTTTCAGAAACACTAATGGGATAAAGATAGGAGAATGTGCATGAGAAAATGGTCAATAGAAGTATGTGCTGGGTGATCAGGGGAGAGAGACTAGGATAGAAGGGGGTAAGAGTATGGTGCACGTAAGATCCTCCTCCCCTTTGTTCTGCTGAGGAAAGCTGTTTCTTTAATGACCACTTACGTTAATGAGGAAATTGTACTCAATGATCAGATTTACACAAGGAATATTGAAGAAATAGAAACAGAAATCTAAATAAAATGAATTTTAGGCAAGTCACTCTTGCAGACTTAAAAGATGATAAGAAAATGACTCATAAGTAGAAGGACCTATGACAATTAGGCTGTCTCTTCAACCAGTGGTTTTTCTAAGATTGGCAAGGGGCTGAAGAGGGCTGGGTGGAACCCAGCAGTTACACATTGATGCACACTTGAAATGGCCAAGCATAAAGATGCTATCTGAGCACTAAAAAGAAGTAAGGTGTGTTTACGGTAGCTAGTAGGAAGGGTGCTAGGAAATATAACCATGGTATGAAGTTGAC
Source organism: Pachyuromys duprasi (assembly GCA_028658305.1). Classification (NCBI taxonomy): domain Eukaryota; kingdom Metazoa; phylum Chordata; class Mammalia; order Rodentia; family Muridae; genus Pachyuromys; species Pachyuromys duprasi. Next base: position 59,829,242 of record CM053745.1, read on the forward strand.
TTGAAAAGGACAAAGGCAACATAGACACAGAAAGACACACATGGTGTATACCCACTTATAAGCGGAGTTTAGTCATATAGTACAGTATAGACATACTATAATGCACAGACCCCAAGAAGATAAGTCTGATGGGCATCTTAGGCTTCATGTGGACCCACTAGTTAGAGGAGTGGGGGGATGTCTCTGACATGGTCTATGTTGCCTGCTTTTTGATCACTTCCCTCTGATGGGACTACCCTACTAGGCCACAGGGGAGGAAGACGAACTCAGTCATCATGTGAATAGATGAGCTGGGGTGTCTGGGTAGGGGACTTCCCTATTCTGAGGTACAGGGGAGAGAGGATGTGGGAGGGAGGGTGGGAGGAGAAGGGGGAGGGGCTATGACCGAGATGTAAATTGAATTAATTAATAAAGAACAAAGTGGCAAATGGCGCGTGGGAGATATAACAAAGCTTGGGGGGGGGTCACCTCCTCTCTGTTAGAGGCAAAAACCAAAGCAAAACAAACAACTACAAAGAATCTACAACAAGCCCAGAGGTCGAGTTGAATTGTTGAGAAGAATTCCCTTTGTGATAAAATAATGTGCTCTCTCACCTGGAATTGGGAATAGGAAACAACATGGCGGTCGAAGGACAGAGAGACTGGCTAGGCCTGGCGGGGGAGTGACCGCAGGTCACTTAAATAAACAGGTCCCCAGGACTTTCAGATCAGAATGCCAGTTATTGACGAGTCTGTTCTGAGGGGCTAAAAATAACGTGGCCTTGTACTTAGTGATTCTGAGATCACTGAGCCCTTTGGGCCTGTTTCATTATGCCTCACACCAACAGACACAGAATGAAAGTTTAGTTTGTATTGTGAGAGCACTTCATGGTCATTATTTTAAAACTTGCCTTTCATTTTTCCAGCTGTTTATTTCTTCCTTCACAACTGCCATAGTGCGACTTTCCATTTTTCTTTACTGGGAGAAAAAAAAAACATTTACCTTACAATAATGCAACTTGCATTCATGATAAAAATTATACATCCGTCTGAAGAGGGAACAGCCACTTTGTGTCCCAGAGCTGCCGATGACTCTGAACGGAGAAGAGCAAACCAAAAGATGAGCTCATGTCAACACTGCCATGTTTAACATCTGAACATTTTATTCGGATCAACTTAAGAAAACAGACAAGAGAAATTACCAGCTCCTACCACAACAGGACACTTCTTTTTTTTTTAAGATTTATTTATTATTTACACATATCAGATCTTACTATAGATGGTTATGAGCCATCATGTGGTTTCTGGGAATTGAACTCAGGACCTTTGGAAGAAGAGGCAGTGCGCTTAACCTCTGAGCCATCTTTCCAGCAGGACACTTCTTAAATGATGTTCACGATGGAACTGGAGATACTTTACGTTTTACAACGACATGGATTTGATCAGTCATCACTGGTAAATGAAGAATTAAAAACTTATTCATCATTAGGAAATGCCTGTATTTGCAAATTAGTATACATTGCTTCTTATGATAACACACAATAGGACACAATTAGTATACATTCTTAGGCTAACATGACACAGATAGTAGACATTGTTTCTTAGGCTAACATGACACAATTACTATACATTGCTTCTTAGATAACAACATTCAGTTCCATGCTGTACAGACTGCATGAGGACGATTAATTATTTGAAGACGGATGCTTCAAACAGCCTCAAAATAATGTCTACTTAGTTATAAGATAGCCTGAAAAATGCATGTTTATCTAAAAGTTTAATGCATAAGGTTAGCATGCCAAACAATGGGTATCATTATAGCGTCTTCACACTCGTATGGAATTGGGCTTTAATCTCATTCATTACCTGTCGCCTGCTCTCTCTCCATGCTCCTGTCTTCCCTCCCTTATCTTCCTTCAAGCGTCTCTTTTCTCATTTCTATCACATGTACTCCACTGCGCTCCCAATCCACTTCTTCCCTCAATAACTTTTCCTCCCTTCCATGAGCTCTGTTCTAGTTTTGAACCCCCACACATGTATAATTTGCAGTTCCACTCATGAAGAAAACATGCTGCATTTGTCTTTTTGAATCTGGCTCATTTTGTTTACCATAGTGATTTCGAGTTTCTGTTGTGTGGCATGTGTTACGTTTTCTTCATTTAGTCATCTGTTGATGGACACGCAGACTGCTTCCATCTGAATAGGGAAGCACTAACTACGAGTGGGTACTTTTATGGTCTGTTGACTTAGAGCTTTCTGTGTGCGTTCAACAAATAACCATGTCCTGTGGTAGCTTTGTTTTCTGATTTATTTTGAAGAATTTCCATATAGATTTCCATACAAGTTTAGATTTCCGTTATCATAAGTGTCTTCTTAGCTCAGCTCCTTAGCAGTAGATGTTGCCATGTGTCCTTGATCATGGACAACCATTCTGCAAGAGGATAGCATCTCATGATAGTTTTCATTTTCAATTTCCTGATGGCTAAGGGTTGTAAAAAATACTTTTTGAAGCGTTTATTTGGCCTTTTGTATTTCTTCTTTTGAGAACTATCTATTTAGCTTATTGTTGGATTATTTATTATTGGATGATCTGGATTTTTTTGGTGTTTAATTTGTGCAGTTCTTTATGTAACCCGGATGTTAATTCCTTGTCTGATATGTAATTAGCAATGATTTATTTCCTCTTTTATAGGCTGTTTCTTCTCTCACAAGCATTTCCTTTCTGTGAAGCTTTTTAATTTCATGTAATCCTACTACTTGTCAAGTCAATTCTTGAACCTTTTTTCCTGTACTGTTGAATTTTTATTTTCAGAAAACCTTTTCCCATGCCTTTATCTGGAAAGTTTCTTCTGTTTTACTGTAGCAGTTTTAAAGTTCCAGGTCTTATTTCTAGGTCATTGATCCGTTTTGAAAAGCCTTTTTCCTGAAGCAGGAGAGATATGGATCTAGCTTCAGTTTTCTACATATGGTAATTACAATCCAGTTTCCCCAGCACTGTTTGTAAAAGATGCTGTAATTTCTTGAATGAAACTTGACACCTTTGTGGAAAATTACACAGCTGAAACTGCATAGACTTATTTTTGATTTCTTCCTGTTCCATGTGTCTGTGTCTTTGTTTTTGTGCTAGCACCATGCTGCTTTTGCTACGATTGCTCTGTGAGATTATTTGGAGGAAGTTATTGTCATATCTCTAGCATTTTTCTTTAGGCTAAAGGCAGAGTGTCACTGAGATTTTGATGGGGGATTCCACAGAAACTGTAGATCGTGTTCAGAAACAATTTTAATTCTGCCCAATGGTGAGCATGGAGGTGTTTCCATTTTTCTGTGCCATCATTAGTTATTGTAAGCACTTTCATTTCTGTATTCTCCTTCCACAGTAGCCATCCACTTTGGGTTTCATTGTCACATGGCATCCCACCTTGTTGTTTCTTCTCTGCTTATGATATTACTGACAGTGGATGAAGGACCAGCTCTGTGATAGCACAGTATTCTTTTAAGTACATCTAAAAATAAGTTTTTCTAAGTATCACATCCAGCAGTGTTAGGGTTAAAACTTTGACATATCTTTGGTGAGGGGACACAATTCAACTCGTAACTATCATCTTATTAAAATATTTCTTTTTTTAAACAGTCTGTTTATTTTTATTTTTATTAATTATAGTTTATTCACTTTGTATCACCCCTGTGCCTCCCTCCTCCCCTCCCAGTCCCACCCTCCCTCTTCCCCATCCGTGTTGTATCCCTCTCCACTGATAGGGGAGGTCCTCCTCCCCTTCCCTCTGATCCTAGTCTATCAGGTCTCATCAGGAGTGGCTGCATTGTCTTCTTCTGTGGCCTGGTAAGGCTGCTTCCCCCTCCGGGGGAGGTGATCAAAGAGCAGGCCAATCAGTTCCTGTCAGAGGCAGTCCCTGTCCCCATTACTATGGAGTCCACTTGGATACTGAGATGTCATAGGCTACCTCTGTGCAGGGGTCAAGGGGATACAAATTAGAAAGGAAGAAGTCAAAGTATTACTATTTGCAGATGATATGTTAGTATACCTGAGTGACCCAAAAATTCTACCAGGGAACTCCTGCAGCTGATAAACACCTTCAACAAAGTGGCTGGATACAAAATTAACTAAAAAAAATTAGTAGCTCTTTTGTATACAAAAGACAAAAGAGCTGAGAAAGAAATTAGGGAAACAATACCCTTCACAATAGCCACAAAGGACATAAAGTACCTTGGTGTGACCCTAACCAAGCAAGTCAAAGACTTGTATGAAAAAATTTCAAGTCTCTGATGAAAGAATCAGAAGAGGATATAAGAAGATAGAAAGATCTCCCATGCTCATGGCTTGGCAGGTTTAACACAGTAAAAATGGCCATCTTACCAAAAGCATCTACAGATTCAATGCAATTCCCATCAAATTACCAACACAATTCTGTTTTGGAGTACTTTGTTTTATATCTCTGTTGTTAAGTTATAGAAGCTTTTAAAACATTTTTCCTTTCCTGTTCTATACAGCAACCTCCAGATCATTGACATTTTATGGGACAAAATGTTTTTCAACTTTCCCTTTTGCTATTATTTCCACCCCTAGCTTGGACTCTTGCTGTTTCTAGTTGAGATCCTGGAATGTATTTCTACCTGCCACCCTCCTCCCCATTCTGCCTTCTCTCCTGTTTCTCCTGTCTCTCTTTCTTTCTCCTCTTTTCCTGTCACCAGTCTAGTCTATACGCTTTTCTAGGCAACCCATCCTGTTTCTAAGGTACATTCCTGGTTGTGTTTTCTCCGTGCCTTCTCGGAAGTGACTCTCTTTGAAGGTCTTTTGGGCAGTGAAGGTTGTTCATGTTCTTATAGCTCCTCTTTCTCCTTAGTTCTCACAACTTCATGTTGTAATCTAACTTCCCTGTGAGTTGTCATGTTTCTACTTCAGCTTAAATCAGACTTGTTTTCATTGAAATCCTCTGTTACTTCTACTCCCGTGGTTTTATGTTGCCTACCCTCCAAAGCTACATTTGTAACGGCTTGATTCCTGGGTAGTGGCATCAGAAAAGTCTGTGAATCTTCAAGAAGTAGGACATTGTGGACGTACTCTAGGATGGAATATGGGAACCCAGTTTGTCTCTCTGTCTCTGTCTCTGTCTGTCTGTCTGTCTGTCTGTCTCTGCTTGGGTTAGAGATGTGATTGCTCACTCAGACACATGCTGCTGCTATGAGGTACAGCCATCCACAGCCCTCACCAGAGGTCAAATTGAAGATCATAAACATTGGACTTCCCCCACTGAGAGAAATAATTATAAGCTAAATAAATATTTCATTTCTGAAAGTTACTTGTAGCAGGCATTTTATTGCAGCAATGCCCACTTGACTAACACATCCCTGTGGCTTTTAACTCATCAATGAGTCTTCATTGTCTCCAGAAATGCTGTCTTCTGTCAAGGCTCTCCCAAGTCCCTTTGTGCAGTCTTAATTTGAACCTTGGGTACTGAGGGGCCTAACTTGAGCAGTTTATTTTGTTCTACCTTGTCTTTGATGACTTGCACACAAGTGTTTCCCAGCCTCCCTCTCAACTGCAGATCCATTCCCAGTCTGTCTTTGCATCCTCAGGGACTCTGAAGATGACTTGCTGCTTGTGGGAGGTCATAAGCAGAGACTGAGTCAAGAGAAACAAGGGGGCCAGGTATCCAAATGAAGAAAGCCAAACTGATGGGCTTATTAGATTTTGGTGATGTTTTCCTGGGCGAGGTGCTTTTAGTCTGTTGAAGGGGGCAATATCTTGGTTTTCACAGAGAGAAATTCCCCAATCGGCCTGGCATCTCTTACTCTTCATTTCCCTGGCATATGGGAGATGGGTTGTGTTTTCTCTGAAAATAGAAGATGTGGCAATTGGATCAATTTCTAGGACATATAACTTATCTGGCTCAATCTAATGTTCTGTGTATAAAAATTTCCCAGAAGAAGCACCATTTTTAATTTGAGAATCTTATTTTTACATAGATGATGCTCCTGCCATTACAGCAGCCAGGGCAGAAAGCGTGTCTTTGCTTTAGAAAGTTAGAGAGAGTAAATGCTCACTTGTTGAACTCGGCCTTCGTTAGTGATCAGGCATTCATGCATATGTCATACCAGATGCAGGTGGTAAAATGTGTGTTTCTAAGATTCTTTCAATCACTGTTTGTTAATGCCTTAATAAGTGCTCCATAGCATAAAGCTGCATTTGGGCTCTGGGCTTTTGCTCTAGCCCATCACTAGCTCATTGACTAGTGGGCCCACATTTTCTCATTTATGAAGCAGAGAAGTTAACACCTGGCTCAAAGGTTCTTGTGAGAATAAAATGAGATAAGTTATGTACTATAGACTGTTACTGGCACATAGTGAATTTCCAGTGAGTAGGTGGGATTTAATAATGATGTTAATATTAAGCAATGCCAACTGAGTTTCATGGAAAGTAAAGTCTTTAAGGCCTCTGAATTGTCCCTCAAGTAACATCAAAACTCAATGGTGTGTTCTGTAATATCTTAATTTTTTCCTATTAGCAACCATGACTTCACTAATTAGCTTATTGTAACATCAGCAAAATGTCAGGAATTTAAAAAAAAATAGTATTCTTGCTTTTAATAAATTTTATGAATAAGATAAATGACCTAACACAAAACATTGAAGAAAATGAGTGTCCACATTCATGGACAGATAAAGATAATGAACAGATGACTCACAAAGGAAAAAGAAAAGTGTGTAATAACTTAAGAGAAAAAAATGCCCTTTCCGTTACGGAAAGTAAAGATAAAACAATGAAGAGCTCTTTTCTTTTAAGAAACCTTTTTGATAATAGGAAGGATCCAGGAGAATTGATTGCCTACTTAGAATACTGTTGGCAGTAAATTTTATGTATTTTTAAAGAATGTGTCTCAAGAACTATGCTAATATTTGTACCTACTAATATTGAGTTTGCTTTTGGAAATTAAACTTAAAAAGAATGCAGGGATAGAAAGAAATATGCATTAAAATGTGCATTACAGAATTATTTAAAGTGAATGCCACTCAACTGTTATTGTCAAATCATGTATATTGCAAGATACATAAAACTATGTACAAACCTGACAAATGCTCATAGTCATGTTAACTGAGAAAAGCAGAGGATACAATTTTGTGTACTTTATAATTAAAGTTTTATAAAATTATGCATGGAAAAAGGGGAGGAAAACTTAAAATAATAATAGTGATTACCTAAGAGAGATGGTATCCTAAATTTTCCTCTTTGTATATTTTGTGAATTTTCTTTATCTGTTGTTTTATACACAGAATCTTTTTTCAAATTTTTATTACATTTTGCTGATTTTGTGTGTACGTGTGTGAATGTGGACCACAGCATTTGTGTGGAGGTCAGAGAACACCGTGAAGAAATCAGTTCTCTGATGAATCAGTCTCTGCTTTCATATGTGGATCCTGGAAGAGTGAACTTCAGGCTTGTCATCAGGCTCCTTTTTATTTTCTTTCTTTCTGCTTTTTTAGGTTTAATTTATGTGTATGAATGTTCTACCTGCACATATGTATGCATAGCATGTACAGGCCCGGTTACCTTGGAAGTCTAAAGAAGGTTTCAGGTCCTCTGAAACTAGAATTATGGATGGCTTTGAGCCACCATGTGGTTGCTAGGACCGAACCCTGGTTCTCAGCAAGAGCAACAATTGCTCTTAACCACCGAGTCTTCCCTCCAGCCCTCCAAAAACACAAATCTTAACTAAATGATTAAGACAACTCTCTTTTCAGTGAGATTAACTATTGGGTAAATATATTCTTACACGGTGGACAAGTTTACTTCAGCCTCCAGGGCAAAAGCTGAATGCTTAAACAGTATTAATTAGACCTGGATTCAGCACTAGGGGCAGATGACGGTGTCAAAGGTTAATGGAAAATTTGATTGGAATAATTTATACAATGAAAATTCATGTTCCTGCTAGTCTGGTGAGTTTTCCTTAAGAAAGGTTAAGGATTTTTTTTTAAGGCTAAGAATAACATGAAAACTTGATAAGAAAATGAAGTTTGCCATACGCCAAGTTCTTCTGGTGTGCAGAACCAACAGAATAAGTACGATTAGTGTATCTTGATCTGCAGTTTTTCATATTGTTTTCCTGTCTCAATATATGCAAGTTAAGGCTGGAATTTATCTTTTAATAATAATGTTTTAAAGTAAATGGTGTGAAACCAAACACACTATATCGTTTGGTAGAATGAAGGAAGCATTTCTGATGGTGTTGAAAGGTTTATTTTCATATGTTTGAGTGTTTTGCCTGCATGTGTGCATGTGTGTGCCCCGTGTGTGTGCAGTGCCTCAGGAGGCCAAAGGTGAGATGAGGTTGGAGCTGGATGGTTGTGAGCCATCGTGTGGCTCAGCGACAGAACCTGATCCTGTGCGAGGGCAGCCAGTGCTCTCACCTGCCGAGCCGTCTCTCCAGCCACAAAGGGAACTTTAAAAATGCTCACTAAAAACTGCCTTTGAGCCAAACCCCAAAGTCACTTTCTCGTGATCTTTGGAAGGATATCCCACCTTTGAAAACAATCTCTTAAATTTCCAGGAAGCTATGATCTTACTAATTTCCCTTTCTTCTCTCTGATTCTAATACTGCCACCGAGGAAGTTAGAAAATGTTTTAGCTAATATAGAATTTTACTATGTGGTAGATCCCAGGCTAAGTGATTTGCAGGTATTGCCTTACTAAATAGGAATAGATTCTCTTGGAGGGATACAGGGTCATTGTCTTCATGTCACATATAAGTATACTGTGGCCCAGAGAGCCTAGGAGAAGCCTCCAGGGCACTGAGAAAATGGGCAGGTCTGTCATAGAGACCCAGCTCACTGTTTTCAGAGCAGATGATTCATTGCTGCATCCTCCTGATTTTTAGAATATACATCAGTGCAGACAAGGATGCTAAGAACCCCTCAAACTCAAACATGGCAGAGCAAGGACAGTCATTTCCAGAGGAGTCGGATAGAGGCAGCTGGTTCTCTGTGTAGGTGGTATAGTAAAGGATGATGCTGAAGAAACCAGGGGACCAATTTGGTTGAAGATGACTTTGTATCACAAACTTTAGAAGAGCAGATTGAGCTCTGGGTGATTCTCCTAGGCGATATCTTCAGGACTGAAGGAGACATCAGTCATGCTGACAGCAAAGGAGGAAGTGGCATTGCTTTTAAAGGCAGATGGTAAGGGGACATGGGTGCTTCATCAGATCCTCTGAGAGGCACTGGAACTTCAGGTCCTGAGCTACATTTCCCTATCTATAGGGTAATAACTGCACCATTCATAATTGATTAGAAAATAACTTGATGAACCTTACTGCCTGTCCCTTACTTATTCAGTAATTAAATGAAAAGTATTGAAGGCTCACAGTACAGGGCACAGCATGAATGTCAGCCAAGCATAGGGTTGACATTCTTTGACAGGAATAATGGTGCCTGACTACTGCGTGCTCAGGCAAGTCCACTTTTCCTCAGAAAATTCTAGGAGGTCACTCCAAAATACGGCAGAGGCCCAGCCACTTATTATCTGGGTAACCTGGGGGCAATTGCTAAACCTCTCTGCATCTCCATTATTAATCTATTAAATAAGGATAATGGCCTTGACTTTGCAAGGCTTTGGTGGGGATTAATGTCAGATAATAAGGTCTTTAATCACTTACCTACATTCTTCTTATTTCACTATTTGAGGCTGGTAAATGGCTCCTCTAGAGTTGCCTCTGGCTCTGTTCTCTCCAGGTTCAGTCTTTATTACTGTGTTCTTTTCCCTGCTCCTCAGTGGGATGAAATTAGAGAGACTTTAATTTCTCAAGGTTTAGAAATGATTAGAAGCCCATCAGGAAGAAGAAGAAGAAGAAGAAGAAGAAGAAGAAGAAGAAGAAGAAGAAGAAGAAGAAGAAGAAGAAGAAGAAGAAGAAGAAGAAAGCTTTTTATAAAATAGAATGTGAGCTGGCAGGAAGATATATTTCTATTGGTTTAAAATGAAGCAAAATCAAGTAGCAGTTCACATCAGCACTGACATTTCCGAGAGCGATGAAGTATTTGCCCAGGCACCTGTGAGATGATTTGTCATTTTGGACTTTTAAATCAGGAGTCAAGAAAGCCACAGCAAGCAGTTGGCTGGCTTGGCAAACTGATCGGCATTCTCAAGAGAATTCACTTTATTTGTTCAGTGCATGGAATATCCCTTGGATAAGGACCTGAAAGGGTCATATTTCGTGAAAATACCTAACTCAGGAAGGTTATTTGAAATTTTTGGTGTCTTAAGTAATGAATTACTAGTGTTAGCAGAGACTAAAGATGTTTTAATATAAATTCTTACCCCTAAAAATAACATGTAAACCATGCCAGAGAGCTGTCTTTGCCCAGGTGCTTGCTAAGGCTTCGGGAAGGATGGGCGGGGAAGGGAGTGCTGCTTATAAGTGATACTGTAATGGCCACTCCGAGATACAGTGAGGACAAAGAGAAGATGGAGGGCACCACTTACTGATTTATTTATTGTTTATTGTAATTCATTGTTACTGCTGGTTGTGGGTTCAGGCTGGGTGTTTTCAGGGTCTTAGCCTGGTCTTCAAGAAGGGAGTGAAATCCCACACAGATGGAAAATCATCAAGGAAAATTTATTCAAAGCAGAGTGATTGTGCAGATCAGAAACATGTGATCAGGAATGACACTGGGGACACAGTGAAGGCACTCAGGCCCTCCCGCTGCGGACTGCTTTTGTGGGGAAAAGGAGGGAAAAGGCTGCAAGGTGAAGCTAGATCCCTGCTTTGAGTCACAGGTGAAACCATGTGATTATTTCTCTGCTGTACATGTCCTTTCCCAGAATGCATCTGATTGTCGTCATTCACATACCCAATTGTGCACCCAGGAGATTCTTTATAGTTTACTTGGGGACACAGTTTTGTCTCTCAGCATAGGGAATCCAAATCAGGTGAGGCCAGATGGGCCTTTCCCTTTGGAGTATTATTGAATACAATCTGTCTAAGGGGAGGGGACACTTACCCCATTGTTCCTAGTGGGTATCTTTCCAGCAATGCAGGTGGGAGGTTACCAACAGGATGCGAGGCGCATTTTTGGGAAAGGAGTTTGTGTGTAAGTATGTGCAGGTAAGTGTCTCAGGCTGTCAATTTCATTATCATTAGAAGTGTGTATGCATCGGGCAAACCACATGAGTCCCAGACCACCAACCTATCCCCTGTTTCTGTGAATTATTTCAGAAAAGGGGTCCAAAGCTAGGTTCCCTGGAGAAGGTGAGTTAGCTGTAGGGAGTACTTGGTGCAGATAGGGAAAATCCATAAAGGCACGTTGCAGAGGAAGTGGCAGAAATGTGAATAGAGGGCACAGATGGCTAGACTGGTTCTTCCAGGAAGTCCAGGAAGTCAAGATACAGGGATCAGCAAAGAAGAGAGAGAGAAGGCTGAATTGCCCCTGCCCCTGGCCTTCAAGCTTTCTTGCCAGAGAACAATGATAACACTTACTTCAGTGTCTTCTCTTTCCCAGGAGCATTTCGTCTTTTGTGTAGCGGTGCGATGGGGTCATATCATTGCAGGTTTGCAGAAGAAAGTCACAGTCCACGCAACTGTGTGTTATTCGGAGGCCGTGGTTCTCAGCCTTCCTAACGCTGCGACCCTCTCATCCAGTTCCGCATGCTGTGGTGACCCCCCCTTCCCAAAATAAAATTACCTCATTGCTACTTCATAACTGTAATTTTATACTGTTATGAATCATAATAGAAATATCTGCTATGCAGGATAGTTGATAGGCGACCCCCAAAGAGATCATGACACAAATATTGAGAGCTGCTGTTCTAAGAGAAAGAATTTCTCCGCACCTCATTCTAGGGTGAATGTCTCACTATCTGTATCCAGGATCCTGGGATCAGAATTAGGGAACTACTTAAAGGATTAAATAATGTTGCCATCTTACTGGGTTTGCTGTAATTTTTAACAATAAAATTGCAAAATTTTAAGTCTGTTGAATGATTTGTCACTTTTGGTCTTCAAAAAATCGCATTTCACGTAGTTTGAGCTGATGATAATGTCAAACACATAAGGGTACCTGTTAAAACATATCCTCTCATTGGACATGAATGAAGGGCACTGTTTACAGAGGGAAGAGGCAGGAAGAGACACAATAAAGACCAAAGAATAACTGTATATCCTTACATGTGTTACATCATTCTTCTCACTTGAAAAAATACAGCATGGACATCTACCTGCAGAATAAGTGAAATGATTCACACAGGTCTTAACAACTTGACTAGCACATAGCATGAGGGTTAAGTAAATATGTAAAAACACGAATAACAATAGCAATAACTTAAGATATACACAGATATGTGAATTATTTTTGTAGCTCTATATTGGCTGCATTACAGCATGTGTCTTATGATAGAAATTACTATACACAAAATCTGATGACCGAGCTTTTAGAAGTCTCCTGAGATGCTTAACTTGCCGTGGTTTCTCTGTTGTCTTGGGTTTCTATTGCCATGACCAAGAGCAACTTAGGGAGGAAGGAGTTTGTTTATAAGAGACGTTCCCAAGTGGGGTTCCCTCTTCTCATGTGACTCCAGATTATGTCAGGTTGACGTAAAACCAGCCAGCACACCTTGGCATGGAGAAATTGGGACACAACAGTGTGACAACCAGTGTGTAGATGGCTGCTGTGTTTGTGATGTTAGCAGCATTCTAAAGGTCTGTGGATTGCGTGAAGGGTGAATTGTGATTCTGATTTGTCTAACGGCCAGTTTTATGTATCATGCCTTTGTGTTTCCTCGATGTAAAGGGTTTTCCGCTGTCCCTTTCTTTCTTCCTGACCTCAGGTACTTTATATTCTATGCGCGCATCTCCAGAGGGGATTAATTTAAGGAAGACTTCATTTCTACTGCAAAGTTCCTTTCTCTGAATTCCTAGATTCTGAATCATTCAACTTCCACTTATTCAGGTTTTCCAATTAGCAAATGGGAACAGGAGCTTTCATTATAGCTCTGGGCTATTCTGAGAACAAATGAGAGAAACTGTGGTATTTAAGCATGCATTCAGTCAACACACTTTTTATTTATTCTCTGGTCTTAAAAGATACATAATCAGTAGGGCAGATGGACAGACAGACAGGTGACACTCAGAAGGAGAAGGCAGTGAGGGCTTAGGGATGGCCAGTAGAGCCCACAGTGTGGTCATTTACTGGGGACTCCTCGGATGGAAGGGGCAGAGCATGGGCTAACGTACCCTCAGAACTTTGAAAGAAAGAGATTTCTCCTTCCTGTATTCTAAGGATATAGTAACTGAATCCTGGTATGATTCTTTCCACTTCCACAGAGTTTAATTATTCAATTCTTTGAACTTAATTTTATGAATATATGTTTAGCAAATTGAGTTCTAGGTAGTGAAGCAAGTAGAATCTACTTAAAAATTCCATAAAGTGCCTATTATATGCTGGTTCTTGTGGTAGGTGCGCTTTAAATTTGCAAACAAACAAACAGTAAACAAACACACAAACTAATGGAAAAGGGCCTTATAAACTTTGTCCTCAAGATGTAATGACATAATTGGGTCCTTGTTTGAAATGTTTGGGAAAAGAAAGTGTTTAAGACTCTTGTGTGGATTTTGAATGCTTGCACATACAGAATAAGATATCTTGCATCAGAGACAACAGTCTAAACACAAAATTCACTTATGCTTATGATAAACCTTATTCATATGCTCTAAAGCAGTGGTTCTCAACCTTTCTAATGTTGGGATCCTTTAATTCCACTCCTCATGTTCTCGTGACCCCCCAACCATAAATTTATTTTGTTGCTACTTCATAACTGTGCTGCTGTCATGAATTGTAATGTAAATATCAGATGTGTGACCCCCAAGGAGGCTGTGCCACACAGGTTGAGAACCTCTGTCCTAAAGTCAGTTTTATAGACTATTTTGGCCCATCTGTATTTTGGCTGTGTCCAGTTACCTTACACATGGTGTGGAATTTTCCACATGAACCTCAGGGCTCTCTTTTTAAAAAGTTTTAGATGTTGGCGCAATTTGGAATTGGGATTTTAAAGTCATGATTGTTCAACCTGTACCTATGGAGACCCTTTTAAAGCAATTTTTAGACACATGGAAGACTTAAAAGAGTTCAGTAGGACTTGGCTAATTCTTGACAAGTCGACTGAATATAAAAGTGAATTAAGTAGCTCCTCCAAAAGCAAATAGGCTGTAGCCGGACAGATTTTCTGAGCAACTGGGATGCCTAGAAGGTAGGACTAATAAAAAAATACAAGCTGAAATACCCTGGAAAAGGTCTACTGAGATCTTATGATGTATAATTTTGATTATCTACTTATGGGATCTGGAATTATACAGGAAACAAGCTTCTGATGTGCCTGTGGGGTTATTTAGTTTAGATTACTTGAAGTAAGATAGACCTACCTTAACTGAGGGCAGCTGCAAATGTTGTTTTTATTTCCTCCCATGGGGGGATGAGAGAGCCATAACGAAGCTGTACAAATACATGGCTTGGGCTGAGCCCAGAGCATTTCTTTCTCTGTTCTAGCTGTCTCTAAGCCTACTCCTGGAAGCCTCTAGCCTTGGTACAATCTAATCCTCTGCAAGCCCGGACCTTGATGGCTTCAGCTTTCAGCCTCCTTCTGCTAACCCAGGCCTAGAATGTTTTCAGTCCCTGAGACTTACTGCTGAATAAGCTCACCTGTTCTTGTTCTTCTGTGCTCTGGCTGGCTGGTTCAACTCAGCTGTTCTGGCTCAAACCCTCTCTAAGCTGACTGCTTCAAATAGGCTTTTCTCCATTTCTCCCTCTCTGCTTGGAAAAACTGCCTCTGAACTCCACAAACTGCACTGTACTGTCTGCACTAAATGAACATAACTGAAGGGAACTGCAGGAACTCAGTTGAACTCAACTCTTCCTTGTCCTGTTCTCGTGGGAGTTGGGTAAATCCTATCTCTGACTCATTCTATCAAATCTTTCTCTGATTCATCACTTTGTCTGTCCCTCAATTAGATACCACTTTCAAACATGGCTGCTTCATTTTATAAACTAACCTTACCTTCACTGTTTGGGATTAAAGGTGTGCACTAAGAGTGTGTCAGTATTCCAGCCATGTCAAATGTAATCCAGAGTGTGTCTGCATTCCAGACATAGAGCTAGGTCTTTAGCTAAATTGCTGGACTAAAATTTCTTGACAGGCAGCACTTTTTTATGGTTTGGGTTCTTAGACTGAATGAAAAAGAGAAAGTGAGTCAATCAGTAGCATTCATCTCTCTGTCTGACCACAGTTACAGTGTGGCCAGCTTTCTCAAGCTCTCTACCATAATGAACTGTACCCTCAAACTGTGCACCTAAACAAACCTGTCCTATATCAAGTTGCTTTGTTAGGGATCTTTGTTGCAGCAACAAGTAACTAAGACAAGTCTTTACTCAGATCTTTACCCTAGGGTTCTAGCTTTACTTGGAAGTGGAGACTAAGAATGTTTTAGTGTTCTTTAGGTAAAAGCAAACATTTAATGAGAAAGTGAAGGCCACTGACGAGGCAATGAGAGGACTTTCATTCAAGATGCACAGGCTAATGAAAGCATCATTTAAAAAAGAATTTGAACAGAGTTGTTACAGTGTGTGAACAATGCTGCTCCCAGATAACATGTCATTAAGTAAAAATCTCAGTGCTACTTACAGGATACTTC
This sequence comes from Pachyuromys duprasi, assembly GCA_028658305.1. Lineage (NCBI taxonomy): Eukaryota > Metazoa > Chordata > Mammalia > Rodentia > Muridae > Pachyuromys > Pachyuromys duprasi. The sequence continues at coordinate 59,844,907 of CM053745.1, forward strand.
CCTTGAGTTATTAGTCATGGAGGCCAATGCAACTAAAACAACAGGGGCCATTGTTTTCTTCTCTCTGTTGCCCATTGCTACCAGATGGCATGACCCTATTGATGAGGATACTACATACTTCAGAGGCACACACACACACAGTTCTGAACATTGTTGACCAGAGAAGCTTCTTATTGTAGGGAGCAGTAGTTAATGCAGAGACTCACACCTGTTCAAAGCACTGAAAATCAGTGACTGTACGTCATTAGCTATAGGTGGAAACCTATATCAACTCCATCCTGTGAAGGCTCAGGGGACATCACGGAAGACTGGGGGAGAGAAGAGTGTAGCTGGTAGAGGATGTGGGAAAGTGCTGTAAAAGCTGGCCTCTGGGCGAGCTGGCCTCTGGGCGAGCTGGCCTCTGGGCGAGCTGGCCTCTGGGCGAGCTGGCCTCTGGGTGTGACACAGCTGCTACACACATGAGCTCACAGTGTCTGAGGCTGTCTTTATAAAGCCTCCATAAGATCAAGAGAATTAATGATTTCGGCATGTGCTGGGAGGGGCTCTTGATGCTTCATGCCTAGCTGAGGACTTAGTGGTAATGGCTGCTAAAAGACTTACTTTTATCTGGGGGAGAGGGTTTCCATTTGTAGTTTGCCCAAACCCAGTGAATGACCTTACAGACTTGCATAGGAGCTGGAAGTATTGGATTTCATGTTATAAAAAAAGGGACATGAGCTTTGGAGGGACAAAGGATATAGGTTGGTGATGGAAGGACAAGTTAGTGGAAAGCCTCAGGGGATGACTTGACCAAGGTATACTGAATATATGTATGGTTCTTTCTAAAATATAGCATATTTTGAAAATATTTCCCTTATAACACAAATCTCAGAGAAAAAAATATAAAACCAAGAAATACATATCTCTGTTGAAAGAAAGCAGATGGAATTAAGCAGAAGATTTAATAGAGTGAAAAACAATTTGCTCACACAAAATAAGAAGGCATTATAAAGACCTGAGAAAAACTAGTGTCTTAAAATGAAACACCATTACTCCATACACACAAAATTTACTTCAGAAAAAGTAAGGTGATAAAATCATATGAAAAAGACTTCAAGAAAAAAATACAGGATACATGCAGGCTGATCTGAGCCTATAAAATTAGAGAGGAGAGTTACACAGACTCCATTTGGAGATTTTTGAAATACAGGTTAAAAATATTAGAAGAGAAAAATATAATGTTAAGCATGTCACAGTCTGGAAAAAGTGTAATACTAAACCAGCTATTTGAAAATATCAACCCAAGGTGGTTTTTTTTTCCAGAATGAAGAGAAGGATGTGAGCAAAATTTTTTAAAAAATGTATGTAATATGGAAATTATATTTATAAGCTATCAGCATCTGTCTCATGGAGTGAAAGGTGAAAAGATAAAGGGAAGAAAGAATAAAGAATTCAGGTTGAGCATTTTGATTTTAAATACTAGCCTCAAAAGTGGCCCTGAAGTTTTTTTGGGGGGGTTATAAATGTTTGCATTCATTTAGGGTTGTGTTTTGGGAATGTTCCTGAAATCTAAAAGAATTTCTCCATTTTTTATATTTGTCATGTTCACATAGTCTGAGGTGTAACTTTTAAAGTAGTTTTAGTATGAAACTCACATGTCAACAACCTGATGTATAAGATTAGATATGTAATTGTCCACTCATGCCATCCTGAAGCATAACAACTTCTGGCTTTGGGAAGCTTTTGGTTTTAGATGTTTAGATTAGGAATTCTCAACATATATAAAAGAAAGAGTCGAATATGTGAGAGTCTTGAAACACTTGATAAACCTCAATATACAGAGCACAGTCATGAAAAGATTGAGGGGGATCCTGGAGAGGGAGTAGGAAGGTGGCAGTTTTGTTGGATACAAGAAAAGGAGAGCTATGGACAAAGCACTCACTTGACTAAGAGATGCTGCTGAAATATCTGTGTGGACAGTCTTAGGCAGTATCAGAAACTATCAGTTTGGAAGTTTAGAAGATAGATAGGGATGAGATGGCAGAGGCCGTATGTGGTAGAACATATGTATGTATGTACATCATGTAATAGAAGCTGTACAATATGGTGTGGAGAATTCTACTGGATACGTTGTGATTTGAGTTTGCTAAGTAAATCAAAGTAGATGGTGGTGCCAAGAGGTCGAACCTATGAAAGTATTATCACATTTTAAGACAAAAGACAGCACATTGCATACGAATTTTCTTATGTTTGTGCTTGGACTTTTCCATTGGGTGTTATATTTAGCTCTTTTAAAATGAGACTGTTGATGCCAGATGACAGTGGAAACTCCAAAGGCCTGTGATGATACCACAGTGTTACAGCCCTTCGGTAAAGCCCCTATATTAATGGCAGGTGTGTGGGCAAAAGCCTGTGCCTGGTCTGCTTGCAGCCAAAACACAGGTCTAGCAAGGCTTTGGGCCAGTGGGCTGGAAGGCAGATCCACTGAGACACAAGTCCAGCAGGAACGTGGACAGTAGGCAGCACTAAGCTCTCTGAGGTTGGGCAGGCTTCATTGGTGATCAAGGCAGCTATTTGGGAGCTCTACAGTGAATCCTTCCACCCTCAGAGTACATGATACATGGTCTTGGGGAAAGCCTATGATGGCATGAAACATGTATATTTCATGTGAAACCAGGGATGTATAAACCTTGGGCAGTGGGAGGGGTTTTGAAGGTGAATTTGTTTGATTCCCTGGGGCTAGAGGTGATAGGGATACTTGATTTACATGTAGAGGTTCAGTACCTCATTTACATGTAACAGAAGGTCCTGTCATAAGAAGAACACAATACTTAATTATCCTATGGGTGGAGAGAATCTCCAGGTACTGTTAAAGGCCATTGGTTGAAAGGCAAGACACCGAGACATCTTGTTAGCATAGAGTGGGTATCTCCATGAATCCCCAGGGGCTTGCTCCATGAAACCCCAGGAAAGGGTTGGGCCTGTAATCTTCCCTGAGGGCTTTGTGAGCACCTACTCCTTAGAGGTTTTAGGGTTCAGGCAGAGAGGGCACCCTGTTGAAAAAGGGAGTCGATCATTTTATACAGAGCTCAGAGGCTATACAGAGATGCCAGACTTTGATCTCACCAGCAGAGCCCCACAATGTTTGCTATGTTAATTAAACTTTGTGTTTGATTATTATGTTTTCCACATAAACAATAATTAAAAAATATTTTCTCCTTTATTCCACTGTGATGCAGCAGTGTGTCGTTTAGTTCCCATCACTTTGTACACTTTCTGTAGTTTGTATTTTTGATATTCAGCTTTATTTGTTCATGGTCAGAGAGAATTCAGGATTCAGTTTTCCAACATATGGTGAGTCTTGCTTTTTCTTCTAATATTTGCTCAAATTTGAGGAACGTTCTATGGGCTGAAAGAATGTGTATTCTTTAGTCATTGGTGTTGGGGGTTGGTCTGGTGCTATGTAATCTAATGCTAATTTCTGGCCCCCAAGATCTGGTTGCTGCCTAGATGAGTGCATTTTCCCACATGTCCAGTGATATTGTGTACATGACTTTGCTCACCAACATCCTCTGACTGGTTCTATAAATTAGCTGACAGCCTATAGTGGGGCAGGGTAGAAACAGATGGGGCTAGGGTTCCCAGGCTTGGGGTGGACTGAGGACCATACAAAGGGAAAGTGGGGAGGAGAAGATCTGGGAAAGAGAAGCTCGCCACTGAATGGCATGGACAAGGAGCACGTGGCCAAAGGAAGTGCACCCTGAGGACAGACTGATGGAGCAGAAGTTGCCTTGGAGTCATCAGATTGGCAAGCTATGAGCATTCATGTGGGTTTTGAGGGTTGCAGGATTGGAATAGTTCAGTCCTGCCCAGCAGAGTGCCTCCAGCTTAATAATAAGTCATAGTCTCTCTGTCAATAATTGGGGAACAAGCTGGCCGAGCTAATTTCCTGCATTTATTATTATTATTATTAATCATTTTACATTGGTGCCCAATGTGGGATTAGAACCCATGACCCTGACCTCATGCTCTACTGACTGAGTTAGCCAGTAGAATGTACTGTTAAGTTCATTTGATTTGAAAATGATTATCATTCTAGACTTCCCCTCCCCAAAGAAATGTGATTAAATTATCATAACTTCTAATTTTATGAATGTTACCATGAACAATCTCATAATAACATGTATAAAATCTTATTATTATTATTTTTACCTAACTCCAAACTTCTGCTAAATCTGGAATCATAATAATCATCAGTTCTTAAGAAAAAAAAAAGAAGCTCCTGGTTTTACGGAGCTCTTTGGTATAAAACTTCCATCAGATAATGGGCATATAAGTACAATACATTTTAGTATTATTGCCATGCATTCTATGTGTAAATTTGAAGGAAAACAAAACAAAACAAGAAAACCAAAATAAAACAAAACAGACCTAGCCAGGCATGATGGCACATGCCTGTAATCCTAGTACTCTGGGAAGCAAAGGCAGGCAGATCTCTGCAAGTTCCAGGCCAGCCTGATCTAGATAGAGTCTGGAACAGCCAAGGCTACCCTGTTTCAAAGAAACACACACACACACACACACAAACCACTGAAAAACAGACCCAATAACAATATTTCCCTTAGAAATGCCCTCAGGGGTATGTTGAGCAGTAGTTATGTGTTCATAAAATGTAAAATACTAATTTAGGATTAATTTATAATGATAGTCACAATGATATTTAATGCAACCACGGCTTAATAAAGATACTTTTCCTGGTAGAACCGGGGGATATATGATTTGATAATCACAGTATGATTGCATGAAATGATACATTCCGATTATTCTATTGTGGTAAATTTTTTTTTTCCAGCAAAAGTCCTGAATGGGCCAGTGTTGACAGCTCTTCACTCAAAACTGTGGTTCTAGCCGGGGTAGAGCAGAGATTTTAAGTATATGAGCCATAATGTAGATGAAACTGGAGAAACACTTAATGGTATTGTTGGCATCTTAAGGTGTAAGACTGGAATTGTGGGTAACTCAGTTCTCAGTGTTCAGAGATGAGCCTGGGTGTGAACCCAGGTGTTCCACTTGAATATGGGGGTCCTTATCCCCTGCTTTTGAGGAAGTCACTTCAAATAAGGCTTTCTGTTCAAGCTTGCTTAGCAGACCTAGAAGCACCCATGAGAATTAGCTTGCCTGCCTGCTGCTGTGTCACGCAATGTCAAGTGTGGCTACGTGCTCACCACACACATTTCCCCGTGCGCCTGGGCGTGGGTAGTTTTAAGGTCTTTATTAATACGATGCTTTCAGAATTTTCAACTTCCAAATGTGTTTCTTCCAAGTATCTGCTTTGCCTATTTATTCTCACATAATAACCTGTTTTTCATCAGCCATCATTAGGGCTGATATGCCAGCTTTGACTTGGCATCACACCCCTCCCACAGACCAAAGTGAGGGGTGATGAGAAACAGGAGTTTAGGAGGAGAGCGCCTTTGATGAGTGACCAAGCTCCTTTAAATCCAAGACTTTCCTGTCTTTCTGATCTTATCTACAATTCCAGTCTCACAAAATAGATTTGTGATACTAATTCTTTTAAAAATGACAGTTATACTTACCTGAGTAACAAAACATCAAGGCATGTTAGCTGGAACCACAAGTCTCATGTGTTTCCTTTGGGATCCAGTGGAATTCTTTGGTAAAACAGTTAAAGCCATGAGACACTGATTTCAGCTCAGGGTGATACATTATTTTGTCTTATAAACTATATATTAACTTGTATCCCTTATTAATACAAACCTAACTTTTAAACTTGTAATGAGAATTTGGGATGATCATTTAAAATATATACAATGGAGCCCAAGATGCTTCCCAAAAATACTCTTTCAAGGGAGATGTGAGCAGAATGTTATGAAGAACTGAAGAAAGATGTCCCTGAACATCTCCTGGGGTTGACCAGAAGTCCCGTTTAGCTCCTTGTTCTTAGTGTAATATATATACTTTATTTAAAATCCTAAAGTTCATGCTATATTTCTTGGGTAGGTATTGACCTGGGAAATGTCTAAATACCTGCTTGTGAAAGTCAATGTTAGAAATAATTGGATGCCTCACTGCGCAGCATATGTGAGTCCTCCCTTTAGCACTATTATAACGAAATGCCTGAGACAAGCAGTTGAAAAGGTGCAAAGGACTTCATTGGCTCATAATTTTGGAAGTCTCTGACCATGAGTGACAGTCCTATTGCTCTCTGTGCCTGTGGTGAGGCGGCAGGGAGAGCGTGGTGGGACTGCAGCCACTTACCTCATGGCAGCGGGGAAGCAAAAGCAAGGAAGGTAATAGTCTCCTTCAAAGGTACACTGCCAAGGACTTAACTTCTTACTACTAGATCTTACCTCTTACAGGCTCTACGGTTTCCCGAAGCACTGTGGATGGTGGTCATGCCTTGATTACATGGGGGTTTGTGGGTCAGAGCCAGAAAATGTGTGTTACTAGGTAAGCCTGCTGTTTATTTTTTCCTGCAGTAGCAAATAACACTCAAATTGTAGTGGCTCACAACTGTAACAGTGCATTTCATCCTCACTCTCTGCAGGGACAAATGGGTCAGCAGTAGCTGTGCTTGTTGTGGATATAGACATGGTTTTGTTGTGGTCCCAGGTGTGGGATGTGGGGCTGATTCAGATGGTCCACAGCAGCAGACGATTTGCCTCCTGTGGGCTCTGAGAGGAGCTCTTTGCCAGCTGCAGATAGTTTAAATCTGAGGGCTCTGGAGAGAGAATAAATGCCGAAGCCCAGAGAATGAGGAGATTGGAGAAAGAACAAGGCTGCTCCTGCTGCCATCATGCCGCTCCTGGTTGCTGTTGTGAGACAAGAAGTTGCAGATCTTCTGAAATAAGGATTGGACTGGCTCCAAGGAACCCAGCAACCTGGCTCTAACTAGCAGGAAGCAGCTAAGAGAACTGCACCCCCTCTCCTACTAATCCTTGTTCTCTCCTACCTAGTGTTGGCGTGTTGGAAAGGATTGGGGTGGAGTAGGGAGAAAAAGATATAAGAAACATAAATAAGAGAGTTTTTTTTTTTAAAGTATGCCTACAGGGTGTATGAGATGGGTGTATGAGATCCTATCAGAAAAGATACCTGAGAGAGAAGGAAAAGATGCCATCAAGTAAATCCAAGCTTTTTGCTTTTTGCTGGCAAGTCCTACTGTTTACTTTTCATGAGCAAGGATGTGGGCCATACCTTGTGTCATTAGAGGTAAGGATATTACATTTGCCCTTAGACAGGGACAATTAATAATATCAAAGCAAAAATAGCTTTAGAGATAAATAGGCAAGAATACTTTATTCAAGGTCACTCTATTAGGAAGAGAGAGAAACCAATCCAAGTTCTGAATCCTGCTGACACAAGGGTACCAGACTATTTAAAAGCTGGAGAGAAGGTCCGGACCATCTGTGTTTGCTAATTGTCAGTACACAAAAGAACACTAAAGCTTATCACATCTTCATGACAAGAGGGAGTTTGAAAATTTATAGGGAGATGCTCACCAAAGTTAGACTCCACCCACCTGAATAGTCAGAAACCCTGGATCTTGTTTGTCTTGATTTTATGTTTCCAAAACATGTATCCCAGTCCCATGAGAAAGAAATTCCCAGGTTGTAAAAAGTATCATGAGGCTGCCTTAGATTTATAACTCAAAGGGTCCGAGACAGCATGAATACTGACATACTTTCTAAAACAGTGCTTATTAAAGGTCCAGTGAATGGAGAAAACTGCCTCAGATCAGGTGTGCCTAGAGGATCCATAGTGTTGTCTTTCAGTATATCTGGACAGTGGTGTGGTCTATCATGGAGTAGGTTTGCATGTGTGCCCATGTGGCAGTGTAGTCATTTGCTTGATTTCATGCAAAGGAAATGGATGTTGGCTGTCTTCTGCAGAGAAATACTGCCTTGAAGACCCTTTTGGGCTTATAGAATTGATGGGAGACTGAAAAACTTGCCTGGAAAAACATACAAAAAGGAGGACCCTGAAAGAGCCTTGTCCATCACCACTGGAACAGTATGAGGAGGATTTTGCTGCCAGACAAAGATGCAGCTGTTGGCGCCACTCCTGCATCATGGGGAAAGCCCCTTGCTTTTTGTTTGCTCTAGAGTCGAAGCCGAGGCTAGGATTACTGATAATGTGCAGGTCCCTTCACAATGGGCATAGAATTGCCTTTCTCTAATGTTTGTCCCCACCCCTTGGGGCTGTGGAAGGATAGCTCCAATTTAGGATTCTGTGATGGTAGGTGACAGAGTGAGGTCCACCAAGACTGGACATTAGTAGAGATAATCCCAACCCACCTAACTAAAGGGACAAACAGAAAACAGCAAAACACTCAAGAATATAAAGCCACTAATGTCCACCGTGTGATGTGGGGATGTACAGTGGTTGTGAAGGGTCTTGCAGCTGTCTATTCTTTTCTTTGCCATCTTTTCTGTGGTACCACTGATGACCAACAAACAGACCTCTATGACTTTTGTTTCTGGCTGGGACTCCTTGGTTCAAGGTACACTGTGGCAGATATTTTGACTTTCACCCCTATTTGTCCAGTTTCTTATTGGCTCTTTATGTGAATTTAGAGGGAGTAGATAGATGAGGCTTTTGTAATCTCTTGGACTTATCAGCTAGAAATGTAAAGCTGCTCAGAGAATTATAGATTTCCCAATTTGTTTCCTTAAAAGGAGCAACAGTTCTCAGTCTTTGAAGCTGTAAGCACAGGCCCAGGCCCTAGCTACTTACCTTTCTGAGTTCCAGGCTTCTCAGGAATTTATTTTTATTTCCTGCTCTGCAGGAGTTTTGGGAGAAGAAATCAGGCAATGCCTGCAGAGTACGCTGCCCTGGCACATGGCTAGCCACTAGCAGCTATTAAAAAGGCCTTGTCTCTGATTCTGCTTCGTTCCTCCTCTCCAGTCATTTCTCTGTAGCAGTTGCAATCCCAGCATTTGTTCAGGAGGAAGGAAGGACACACACAAGTCTATTTTTGAATTGGCTTCTGGGAGCTGCAAAGTGCCACATGCTCTGGCTCCTTACTGCCTGAGGATCTCCCATGTGACTCATCTGGCCTAAATCAAACAGGGCTGGAAGAGGCCGAATCTTGTGCAGAACAGATTGGAGCATTATCTGCCAGGCCGCTGGGTCACTGACTGAGCTGTGGTGCTCCACAAATATGCAGCATCTTGAAGAGAGGTTTATGAGACAGTCTTCACTGTGTCTTCACACTAATGCCGCATTAATCACGCTGAAGTGTTGCAAGTACCCAAGTGTTTTGTGAATAGGTAATTAATTAAAACGTTATATGCAAGTGTCATGCAATATGTGAGGATTTTTTATGGAAATCGTTAACATTTCCATGAAAATTTCTTTGGGCCTATTTATAAACCTGTGCCCGAAAATGTGATATCTCTAGTATATAAATAAACTCTGTGTCTGTAAAGTTTTTGATGGTGATTTTACTGATGTGGGCTTAGATTATGAAGCTGGGAGTTAATACTAAATATTTTTCCAAGTGTCATTAAAACATCACCATTTATTTTCAGTTTTAAAGAATAACTGTCTTACAAAATTGGACAAATCAAAAAGTTTCATTGGCAGTAATATTGTGTTTCTTAAACTCTAGTTGCCTTGGTTACTCTTGGAATATTAAAATAATCTGGGCCTCAAGACTGTGAGGGCCAGCCTTTATTTATTTTGGGTCTCTGATAGCTCTAATGAAGACTTTGTAGGGCAGGCAGAGAGGAAATGTGTGTGCTATTTAGAAGTAAAGATGGCTGTACCAGCATCATTGGTTAATTACTGGGCCTACAAAGAACACAGCATCATAACAGAGAATCATTCCTGTTAGGACATTGTGCACTCTTCCCTGAGTTTTTCTGGGATGCAAAGTCACATTTATCAATAGTCCCCCCCCTTTCATATGTATGTATGTATGTATGTATGTATGTTTGTATGTGTGTATATATACACATACATGTGTATGTGTCTGCCTGTCTTCTGTCTCTTTCTCTCTCTATGTATTGTGCAAGTATGTGTGAGGGTGTGCATGTGTGGATGTCACAGTTTCATATCTGTCATCTTCCTCTATCACTCTCTACATTGTCTTTACAAGACTACCTAGATAGTGAACTCTTGTGGCGCTCTAGCTGCTGTTGTGCCCGGGAATGTAGGCACTTGCTGTTGTGTGCACGTTGTCTCTGTTGCCTCTGGGGGATCTGAGTTCAGGCCCTCCTGTTTGCTTGGCAAGCATTCTGCCTGCTGACACATCTCCCCAACATTGCTTCAGCTCACAATTCCACCAGCAAGTGTAAAAAGAGCATGTGAGTGCTAGCAAACATCTGTGTCTCTAACATTGCTCTTCAGTTCTGACCCTTTCGCTGGAAGTCACATGGCTTGGTGAAGGTAAGATGCGTCTGAGAGCCAGTGACTCTATGATGGACCATTAAGGAGGGCTGCGACCTTACACTGGAATCAAATTCTCAGGGTGAAAACGAACCCGAGGAGTCAGCTGAGCTCAGCCCATGCTCTTCAGACCAGATGTCACCTGGAAATCCATGGTGCCCAGTTCAGTGTTTTCCTTTCATCCTAGTTTGGACTGAGACAAATCACACTTCCCTGTGCAAACTGCAGTCCTGGATTTAAATGAGAGAAAAGTAGAAAAGTTGTTTAGTAGTCATCGTGGTAGAATGACAAGAAATAATAGAATTGCCCAATGATTTGGAATTACAGACGGCAAAGCATATAATTCAGCTACTGCCTTGAGCCCTCAGCAGGGTGTTTTTAATACCCTACCTGTCTGCTGCTGATCTTCCTAGGATGGGCTCAAAACATGTGAGGACGTTTTCATGCAGGCAAGGCTCAGAGGTCAGCTCTATCTCAGCCCGCCTGTTTTGCTTATTTAGCACAGTCATTTATGTGAAATGGTTGCCTGCAGAGGTGCTGAAGACTGGGAAGGCAGCTATGATGAGGTAGGACTAGAATTTTCTCACAGTAGAACTAAAACCACTTGGTTTGCACTTTGAAGTGCTTCTACTTGTTTCATTCCAAGATCATTATATAATACATGCTAATAAACTAGGTGCTTAATTGGTTAGCGGCTAGTGAATGCAACCTGCCTGCTGCGTCCAGCCTGCCAATCATGGATACACACTTGCATCTCCAGATGAAGAAGGAATTGTCACCATCTCATAGATAACGACACTGAGAATCCAGGGAAAATCTCCATCCCCTTCAGGAGGCGCAGCTGCTCAGCTGTGATGCTATGATGCTACGTTTAAACCTGGGCTGCCACCCCTTGATGGAGGAGAAAGGCAGCAGATACTTTAGGAGGAGAAGAGCATCTTGCTAGCTGCAGTTCAGCCTACTTACATTTTCTTCCTCTTGCCTAAAAATAAAGTCACTTCATGTGATCCTGCTAGCAAGCACTTCCTGCAGGGGCAGTGAGGCAGCCAAAGAATTTTCTTAAGCTTGCAGATCTCCTGAAGTTTAAAAATGGTAGGAAAGTTAATTGTTTTTAAATTCTACAAGGGGAGAAGAGCTGATGAGGTAAGAAAAGCCATAGGGCTCAGATCGATAAAAGGCCCCACGGAACTGTTAGAGAGACTCAGAGCGACACGGGAGGAGAATGAGGATGAGGAGGATGAGATGTCTGCCTGAAATGGGCAGGAAGAGCTGGAAATGCAAGTTTAAATGACCGATGAGGCAAATGACAGCAAAGGACGCCTTGGTGTGGCACAGGAAGGCGGGGGGGGGGGGTGGAACTGCATCAATCTTGAAGGTAGAAAGCTTCATTAAGTGGTTTGTGCTGTAGAACACACAGACAGGCCTATGAGTTTGTATTGAAGTTATTTTAAAAAATGAAAGATTTAATCTCAGATATGGCTGGTAGGGAGGACTTGAAGTATATTTGTGTATTGATTAATGGACTAACTTCTTATGAAGAAACACCATAATTAGATGGTTGTAGTGGAGCATCAAAATAACAGCTTTAGAGCCAGATATTACAAGAAGTGCTCAGATGTCAACTTAATGAGCAGGTGTTGTTCTACTAATATGAAACTTTGAAAAGAGAGATAGCAGACAAGCATGGGAATGTCACCCACGTCACAGCAGTGAAGAATAGTATGTCCTAAAGACTGTAGCTCTTTGAAAAATCAATACATGTAGGTTCAAAGAAGAGAAATCATTTAATTCACAAATGACAGCGACCTCTTGCTGATGGAATATGTGCCTTGATAGCGTGCTACACAACTTCACTAGCCTGGAAATCACTGGGAGACACCTTGCTCGTTTTCCACTTCGTTTTCACAGTCATACTCTCCTTGTCCTTCTTATGTATTGCCAAATCCAGTATTTCAAAGCATAGCAATTTCAGAATATCTGTGATAAACTCTCAGGTTGAAACTGAGCTGCTTGGCGCTAATGCTGGCACGCCTCTGTTCTGCTCCGCTCCAGCACTGACGGCCGGTGTGCTCTCTGAGCTCGCCTCTGTGGCTTGGAGCTCCTGCCCGACAACCACACAGGCGTTTGTTTCACAAACTGATCCAGTCAGCACAGGCCCTCTGTTAGCCACGAGTTCTCAGTGGTATTTAAGAATACACTACACTTTGATTTTATGATAAATGTTAGGTATCGCTTTTAGGCAGAAACATGGCAATTCTTTTTGTCTGTATTTTAAAAAATATTTTATCTATTTATTATTTATACAGTTTTTACCTGCCTGTGTGCCTGCAGGCAAGAAGAAGGCACCAGATCTTATTTCAGATGGTTGGGAACCGCCATGTGGTTGCTGGGAACTGAACTCAGGACTTTTGGCAGTATAGCCAGTTCTCTTAACTGCTGAGCCATCTCTCCAGCCCCCTTGTCTATATTTTAAATTATTATTTTTAATAAGCATGTATTTTTACTTTATTAACATTTAAGACTTTTTCTTAAGACAGTTGTTATAAAGCTGAGTCCATACATAGTTCATTTAGGTATATCTTGTTTCTAATGTGAGAGGTTTGATACAGTAGACATGAAAAAGAGAGGGAAGAAGAACAAAACATTCTCTGCCTTCTGTTTCATACGAGGCAAACAATGAGTGAGCTAGACATGCGTAAAAACTAATGCTTATTGTTCATTTGCTGTGTTTTGCCGAGGTGGGAAGCAGTCACTGAAGAGCCGGTTTCTTTTGAGTGGATGCTCTATGCTCACCATTATTTGCAAGGCTGCAGACACGGCTAGCAAGCAAATGTGTGGAGTGCCATGCACAAGATGCCACGTCGTGTGAGCAGCAGTGATAAGCAAATGTTTGCGGCACGGGCGAAGGGAAAGGCGCAGCCCCCATTTTGGTGGCACTCTTGCCTGCGAGAAAGAAGGGAGTCTCCCAGAGTCACGTCCTAGGCAGCACAGTACCTAGACCTAATATTGCTGCAACCAGGATCTTGAATCAATTCAAAGACAAAATTATTGGCTTATCTGTCAGAGGGATGAGAATTGATAGATCATTGTGTCTGATTATCTGAAGGTTTCTACTCTGAATTTGCATCTATAAGGAATACGAGAATTACAAAAAGACCAAACATGTTCTTATCAAGAAGATTAAGTCCATTATATGAAAAGTCTGATCAAGTTCTTGAACAAACATTGCCTTCTGTGGGTGGACAAACTGCCGCTTGAGAGCAGAAAAAAGACAGTAAACATCAGTGAAGAGGCCGTGTCTCTTGTAAAATAGGTTCCAATAGCTATTTAGTTCATGAAAGATAGATTAGTTTTATTTTCATGGACTGGTAGCTCAGAAGAAAGATGAATTGGGGTTCACGATTTAATTTCAGAAATGGTGTCATGCAAGGAAGACCTCAGATAAAAGAACAGTAATGCACTTGTTATTCTTTGTTGTTATTATAATTGTTCACTCGAAAGGGAAAGGGCGCTGAAGCGGTGGGTACAGGAGCCTAAGCCAGTGCTGAGGGGAATGTGACAGCTGTATGTAAACCACACTTGCTACATTGTGTTTTAGGGGCCAAAGCAAATTATCCCTGTGGCACGACTCTGAGAAGGTTTTCAGTCCTTAGTGCCCCGGGAGAGAGGCTGCAGTGAAAGCAGGGACCAGCTCACTTCTGTTTTCTCACTCATGTTTATATTATTTTTAATTAAAATAATGTTATGAAAATTTCTGAGCAGGCATGTGTTATGTATTTATTTTTGTGAAGAGACACCATGACCAAGGAAACTTTTGGAAGACAGAGTGTTTGGGGGCTAACGGCTTCTGGGATTGGGTCTGTGGCCGTCGGCACACGGAGAACGGCAGTAGGCAGCCAGGCATGGGGCCTTACTCCCTCACCACCTATCGGGAGAGAACTCCTCCACCGGAGGAGGCTTTGGTGGGTGGGTAGACGCTGGGAGTAGTATTGGCTTTCGATACTTCCAAGCTTTCCTCTGGGGACACACCTTCTCCAGCAAGGCCACACTTCCTTCAGCCATTCTGGGGCTGATTATTCAAACCACCACAATGGTATTCCATGAAAAACATCCTGCTGCAGCTCAACTTCAGGCATATCACTGCTCTCATTTTAGTGTTGCTGTTCCCATAATATTATACATGTAGAAATGCTTATATTCATTACCGTGACTTATAGGCTTAGCTAATCTTTACTGAATATTAACCAAGAAGGTGACTTTATCACTCATATCCTTTCTTCTATTCTCCAGATTTTATGTAGATTTTTATTTTTGGATCTTCAGGTGGGGTTTCTGACTTTACTAGAAATTGATTTTGTCTCCTCCTACTTTTAGCTCAATTACTTATATATTATCAGGATTTAAATATTTAAATTATATTCTAAACTGAACTTAAATAGTCAAAAGCTGAAAATCAATAAATATGTACAATATTACAATCAAGGGACTATTATTCACCAAGCAATCAACTCTAGCACTTGACCTAGTCCACAGGACTGTACAGCTTCTCAAATGGGAATAAGAGTTCTGTAAATTTTTTCCTCTTTCTCTCCTTACTTTCCCCTCCTCTGACTTGTCCTCCTTTTCTTCATTCTTCATTTTCTTTCCTTCTCCTCTCCCTGTCTTCTCTTAAAAATTCTGTGTTTGTTTACCTGGAATTTAAACCCTGGCTTTTAGATTTTAAATATATTTTCTACTTTTCCTAGAGTTTCTAATAGTTGGATTATTGCTTGTTGGTGCAAAAGTTATATTTCTTCTTTACCACAACTTCCTGTTAAAAATACAGCTTTATGCAATGTGATCTATTCTCATCTTGAGAACATTATTTTTGGTTTTGCACACCTGCTACCCTGAAATGTTTTTTATGACTGCTGAATTAGTTTCTTGGATCCTTATACTCCCTTTTGGTAGGCAATATTTTGTGTAATTGTTTTAAAAGACCCTGACCTGTCTCTATATTCCTCTATCTTTATTTTGCCATTGTATTTTGCATATAATTTCAAATTAAGGTTTGGGTGGACAAAAATATAAAGCCTTCAGCTAATTTTTTAGAGGATTCATATACCGCTCTTGTCATCCGATGTTGTTTCTAAGCCATATGATGCCGTCTGAGTCTTTTCATTTTGTAACAGGTTTTCTCCTCTTTTGAATATGTTAAAATGCTTTCTTTATCACTTATGTTCAACATTTTACAAGGTATCATGATTCTGTTTGGCACTTAATGCGCGTTTTGAGACTACTGTATTCCACTCTAGGTAGATTTGTATATTAAAGTTTCTTTTTTTCCTTTCTTTTGTTCAGCTTGTTCTCATTCCCTTGAGCTTTTACTCAACAGTTACCGGATCTGAAGCACCCCTATCTCTATTAACTTTTGTAGCATATTTTAAACCTTCCTATCTATTTTTTTTTGTATAATTTGTGAAATTATTCTAACCTAACCCTTTGACCTTTTTAGCAGGCTAAACTTTTAAGTGTTAATCTTATTTATCACATTTCTGGTCTTTGTAAATGGGTGCAGTACCCACCTGATTCTGAGGGTACTGAGCATATCCCCTTCCTTTGGAGTTACTTTTAAGTTTTCTCCTATCTTTCTAGGCTTTGCTTTTTTATTTTCAAATAATTTGGTAATGTTTTCATTTTCATTTTCATACTAGAGATCAAGTACTTGGAAACTGTAGCACAGTGGGAACATTGAGGAATGTTAGCGGCATCATGGAAATTTCAAATCAGTTGCGGGTTAAGGAAACAGGCCGGTAAGCACCAGGTGTACGTCCAGCCAGGACTGATTCTTTTGAACCAAGCGTTGTCTCTCTAGAAGTAGTGCATATCCTTTCTGTCCTTTAAAATTAGAATTTTAACGACTCTAGATAGAATCAAGAATTGGAAATTAGTTTGGTTTAAAGTAGGGGCTACTACTGGGATACAAAGTAAATAAATTGTAATAAATAAAAAAGTAAATATAATAAAAAATCACTTCCCCCAGCAAAAATAATAGGTAGCCAGGGTTGGTGTCTTTAACGATTCAGTGGGCATTCGGGCCTTCAGGCCTCTTCTCTGTGCTGAGGGTCACCTTGGGCTCCATGTCTGTGTGCGAATCTGTAGACATACCCTCTTCCTTTGAGCGTTCAGCACCTTCATCACTTGTTCAAAGGCCAAAAAAGGAGGGATTCAATTGTGATGCAGCTGCCTTTGTTCTGGTTTGTTAATGCACCCCAATAAACTGTCTGCTCTAATGCTTCCTCTTGGGGTATTTGTCTTGGCTGTGCCTCACTAGGGAATGAGGAGTGCTCTTAGAAAAAAAGACCTATGAATTTGCCAGGTCATCATTCTATAGATGAGTACATGAAAACTCTTTATTTGGAGTCAAATTTTCTGTTCCCCAGTGTCATTACCACCAGACAGCCATAATGGCTTTGACCTTGCTCTTTTGGAGAACTTTATTGGTACAGAGTAGACAATGAGGAAGCTTGGTCCCATGGTGCTGGGACATTTCAATTCAATGAGAATATGCCTGATGAAATTACAATGGAGGGTAAGTCATTTATTTAAATTACTAGAAGTTGTTGATGAAGTTTGTATATAAAGTGATATTTTAAAAGCTGAATTATGCTGGCATTTGTCCAAATACTAAGAAATGGAGACGTTTACGTTAAGGTCTTTTGCTGGAAGAAGTTAGAAGTTTAATAAAAATAAATGGGACAGAGACTAATAATTTTACATAGGTAATCAATAAGTAACTCCAGATAGAGGATTCTCCTACTTAAAGCTCTCTTTCATTGCATGTGTGTGTCTGTGTGTGCACACGCACATGTTTGTCTGTGCTGAGTGTATTGTGTGTGTATGCATATATGCACCTATGTATGTGTGAGGTACTTATAGAGTCCAGAGAGGGTATCATCCCTTGGAGTTGGGGTACAGGCAGATGTGAGATGTGGCTATTAGGAAATGAACTCGGTCTCTGACAAGAGCAGTACATACTCTTAATCACTGAGCTTTCTTTCCAGTTCTCAAGTAGGGATTTGTATAGACTGAGAGGTGAGAAACTGGAGAAAATGGAAGAAAGGCAAGATGATGAGATTAAAGGTAGGTGGGTGGAAAAGAGCAGAGTGTGAGTGTGTCCTGGGTAGAGGGCACTTATGAACGAAGCCAAGACTGCACTTTTAGTAGAGCATGTCCTGTCAGTCCCCGCAGTGTGAGGCGACACTTCAGAAGGATATTCTAACTCTGCTCCGTAGTAACAGCAGCAACCTCCCTGAGCAGTGACCTAATTCTCCAACCTCCCATTGTTCAAATTAGTGTCATGCTTCTACCTCACATTGCAGGTGCTAGTGGCGCCATTTTGGCTTGGACACATCTTCTGATCCTCTTCCATTTTTTTTTCTAATCATCTACACACATTTCCTGTAATTCAAACCTACAGACTCTGTGCTTAGAGTTGGCTATGCATTATGGGGAACCTAGGAGTTATGGTTCCTACATCTATGGTGTTAAGAATACTTTTTTGTTTGCTTGGCTTTTTTGTGTTTGTTTGTTTTGGGATAAAAGGTATCCTTGAGTTCATGGCAATTCTTCTATCTCAACTCCCAGAGTGTTGCAATGTTACAGACATGAGCCACTATTGCTACAGTGTGTTAAGAATATTTTATGAAAAGAGAAGACAAAATTACAGGGGCCTGGGGAGTTAGCTCAGTTGAGCACAGTGTTCCGGGTTTGGTCCTCAGTGTGCACAGGCAGCAAGCACACACCCACACCTGTTGCACCTATGGCCTCCTCCTTTTTGATCAATGTGCAGGAATGACTACTTGGTCTGGCTGTCATAACATAATCACTATTACTTTGAATATCTATATTAATACTCAGCAGTGTCTTGACTTGAAATAGAGTTACATGTCTGCCTCTTGTATAAAATTATTAAACTTGAATAACATAGTATGTTTTGCTCTCTCTACCTCCTAAATATTTGTTTATATGTTATATGTTTCTTGCTTTTAAAAATTTGTAACTTTCTAACTATGCAGATAGGCAGACAGACCCACCTGGAAACAACTAACAATATTCCTTTATTTAAAGATGACTACAGCCTATATTTTTGTTTTCAGTGTGTGTTTGTGTGTGTGTGTGTTGTGTGTATTTTATGTGTTTGCACAGTACACATGTGGGCTCTGTACTTTATCATCATCATCTTGATGTAAGATCCCACAGTGAAACTGGAGATTACCATTTTGGATGGATAAACTAGCCAGCAAGGCCCAGCATCCGCCTGCTTCATGCTCCCCCAGTACTGGATTACAGGTGTGCGATGCCAGTGTGGATTTTGTGTGGGTGCTGAGCATCCAAATTTCGCTCCTCATGTTTGTTCATGTTCCACCCCGAGCAGTCTTCTTCAGTCTGTCTCTCGAAGTCTTACTTCATATCTTTCAGCTCTCCTGTGAGAACAATGAAAACTATCTGAGTCCCTTCACCAATCCTAAGAATCATCAAAAGTCTTCTGCCTTGATTACCAAAATTTTGCTGGTTTTGCGTTTGAAAAATTAATTGTCTTATTCACTAAACTTTCTGAGGGTGAATGAGTATTTATTAAAAACTTTGGCTGTCCTTGATGGTAACAATAGGATCCTGAAAACAAGATGGTTTTGTGGTGAATAATGTTTGATACGAAGACAATAAGGATGATTAAGCACTTATATACACTTGGTCCCAAGCCACGTCTTGCATAAGGAATATCTCAATTGTCACAGTGATTAGGTGAGGCAAATGCCCTCAGCATTTATTTTTCAGCAGCTTAAAGCTGAGGCTTTATCATTTTATAGCTCTAGAATGGTGAGTCTAAGATCTGAGCCAAGGACAATTGTATAAAGTAACATTTCTCCTCCCTCCATGACGTGAATATTCTACAAACAGATACAGGGATGAATAACCACGTTGGTCAGGTGCTATGAAGCATTGTTTTACCTAGCGATTTTATA
This sequence comes from Pachyuromys duprasi, assembly GCA_028658305.1. NCBI lineage: Eukaryota > Metazoa > Chordata > Mammalia > Rodentia > Muridae > Pachyuromys > Pachyuromys duprasi. The sequence continues at coordinate 59,864,301 of CM053745.1, forward strand.
AAATAGCATCCACCGTAAAGCAATCACACTAATGTTCTGTTATTGTGTGCATTTGTTACTTATTCAGTACTGGCTGCTGAATTTAGGCCATTAAGAAATGCTTCGTTACCTTATTCTGTAAATTACTCAACATAATTGGATGTGACAATTTTACTTTCTATAATATTTGATCCTAGCTTAGAAAGACGATCCCTACTCAAAATTCACGGTGGATTCTAGAACTTTTAAAAACTTGTGGCTGTGGGAAACTTTGGAGGTGTATTTCCACACAAAAGGAGCAGTTGGACTTTGAATGTATGCTCATTTAAATATTTCCTACTGCAGGTTGTTCCCACAGACAAGTTTTAGCTATTGAGTCATGCTCCTGAAATGTCAAGTGCAATTATCAGAGTTAGCAATGACTGGAAAAACTTTCTACAGATTTTCCCTAGGAAAGAAAATTTTTTTCTGCCTCATTTGAGCTTTGTAGCCAGCAGCTTTTGGGGTTCCTTAGGTTTTTCTCTACCCAGCCAGATTCTGGTGGAGTTGCCATATCTACAAGGCTAATCCTAGGGAGGGGATTTCATGCCCATTATAGAACCCCTTGATCACTCTGCACTCTTCTAAAACAATCCAGTTTCTCCTGGAAGGGTCCCCAGTCTTAGAATGGCTAGAGGCTGGCTAGAACCTCAGTCCTGCCAAAGCTATTTGTCTAGACTGAAAAGAACCCTGTTTTTTAACCCGGGCCTGTGCCCTGGTTTGTTTCCGCTTACATATTTTTGAACTGCGGGCTGCTGTAGGATTTTCACTTGATGATTTCACGATTACACCAGGCAGTTATCCTCACTGAGTACCGGTCTGTAAGCCTGGGGCTTCTGGTTGTTAAAGCACATGCCCCTGCCTGAAAGGTCTGGGCTGGTGCTGGCTCAGGCGGCTGCAGAGGCATCAAAGCACGAGGCGGTGATCCTGACTGAGTCCCTGCATCCTGAGGCAAGCTCCCGCTGCTCACCTAAACATCTCCAGGGAACACTTTCTAAGCTTCATCCTTTAATTTGAGTTTCTGAGACTGGCTATCTATCGTCAATCCCTGACTTTGGCCTGAATGAGGCTAGACCCTGCTATTCATTTTGAGTTCAGGGGCACTGGTTCCAAGAGTTACTAAGAGTATTCTGGGCCACAGAGGCAATGTCTTAATGATTTAAGACAAGAATCCTTTATTCCTAAAATAACTCAGCTCACTAATGTGATCAGCGGGCTCAATTTCAGTTTGACAGAGGTTTCAAAATAGAACTTCATAAGGGAAAACTGTAATTAGACATTCACAGGTAATATTCTATGTTTGTGAAGCAGAATGCTAATGAAGAGGAGTATTGATTTTATTTTAGTTTTGTTACCACTACATTGGATGTTATACCTGCTTCAGGTGGGAACACAGATTGTAAATCATTTTCCCCTTTCTTGCTCAGTTCCTATTGTGAATAAAGATACTGAATTCAGCTGGAAAGATGATTTTTTATTGGTGAAGTGTTTGCCACAGAAATATGAGGACATAAGTTTAATTCCTAGAACCTTTGTGAAAAATCCAGTCCTGGCGGTATGCACCTTTTATTCTTTTGCTGGGAAAGTAGAGACAGAAGTGAACTAGAGCTCACTGGCTAGACAGTCTGGCCAAACCTGTGAGCTCTGGGTTCAGCAAGAGACCCTGTCTTTAAAAAATATGGTAGAGCATGAAACAGGAAAAAAAACCAGTGTTAGTATCTGGCCTCATTATGTATGTACACATGTGCACATATGTGCACCACACAAACACTTTCAGAAACATATATGATATAGATGATTTTTGTGATCTGCAACAAACACAATATCAAATGTAACATACCACTTTGAGTATGATCCTAAGTAAGATCCTTAACATTCTCTCAGCGCTTTGTAGCAGAGCGACATCATCATCTTCCGTTCTTGCTCCCAGAGGCTCTCTGACAAACCCGAGATGGCCGTGTAGTGAAGTCAAGCCGCACAGAACCATGAGTGGTTCAGGCACTCACTCATTGCCTCTTAACGGCTTCTGCAAATTTTTTCTTAAGCCAGACACTTGGGTTTTAAGGATTTGTATTTTGTGGAAGACAGCTGTTGTCAGCAGAACCCTCCTGGCTGAATTAAAGCAGAGAAGGAAATGCCTTGAGAGCTGCTTCTTGATGGCTATAGACATGAGCATGAAACACAGCCCTGTTCTTTTGCTGTTACCAAATGTTGTGGATAATAACAATCATTTTGATAACCTTCATTTTCTTGGAAAATGATTGAATAGAAAACATGAGCTTGGAAATTACGGACCGCCGTGTTTGGGCCTGGGGGAACCTTGCTTACAAGTTGATGTTTCTTCCTCCTTTGCTGTTGTCTGACCTAGCTTCCTGCTTGGGGAGATACCCCGACCTGGGGTGTGTTGATTTTTATGAGGCTCCCACCCCTGTGCTGGTGACCCTGGGAGACTTACACGCTTGGGTTATTCTGTGGATGGTTTTCACTTTGCGCCATGTGTCCAAGACATCACTGTGAGTGCCGAGGCATGCTTTCTAGCTCACATCTCAGAACTAACGGGGTAGCTGGGTGAGCACAGCACATCTGCTTTCTGTGCTGGCACGGAACATCTGCTTCCTGAGCGAGGGCACACTTGGGTTTGGGCTTCATTACTATTTCCATGGGCACACCATAAAAATCTTTCTTTCTGAAGGCAATACTGACCTGTGCTACAACACAGATTAATGTTGAGTGTATTATGCTGAGCAAAATAAACCCGACATACAAAAGACAAACATATGATTTCACTTACAGATATGCTTTGAGTGGTGAGTTTCACGGACAGAGGGTTGACAGTACAGCTTAATGACAGGGCTGTCGCCTTGCACTCATGTAGCCCAAGGTTCAATCAGTTTCCATTCTCTGGAAGAAAATGAAATCATTCCTTCATGTTTTGGGCTGGGGAGATGATTCAGTGGGTAAAATGGCTGTACAAGCCCGACAACCTGAACTTGGATCCCCTGAACCCACATAAGGGTCAAGCACCTGTAATCCCTGATGGGAGGCTGAGGCAGGAAGATACCCAGCCACCCTGCCTACACAGTGGCAAAGATACTCTGCCACAAACAAGGTAGAAAAGTGTAGACTGAAACTTCTATGTTGTTCCATATCCTCTACATTTCCGCTGAGGCATGTGTGTACCTGTACCCATGAACACACATCAACACTCACATCACATGTGCACACACACACAGTTCAAGGAGACTGGTGGTTTCCAGGGGCTACATAGAAGGAAGAAAGTAGGGAGTTGCTTTTTATGTACTTTATGTTCCGGAAATAGGTGCCGACAACGTCTGAATATATCCAAACAGGTTAAAATGGAAAACTGGAGGCTGAGAGCATGGTCCAGTGGTTAAAGTGCTGAGAACTGGGGGTTCAGATCCCCAGCACTCTGGAGTATCAGGAGAGCAGAGGCCCAGGATTAATTCCACCCTGGGGAGGCAGAGGCAGGGAACACATTGCAGGCTGGCCAGGGAGACCAGCTGTGTAGCAGAGCTTTGGGTTTCACTGAGAGACACTGCCCCACTGAATGACATGGTAGGGTGAGTGAGGACGGTTACCGACATCAATCTCTACAGGCTCACGTGCACATACATGTGTGAATGTGTACCACAGCGAATGTGTGCCCCACTTGTGCAAACACGCATATGTACATGCATGCTGTACACACACATGAAAATGAACAAAAGTCAAATTTGTGTATATTACATTTTACTCATTTAGAAATAGTTTGGCTAAGTCTCTAGTGATGCTTACATTTTTCTTTTCCTAACTTGATTGTGTCATCTTTCCTAGCTATTAACTATAAAGCTCACTTGGGTCCTCAAGTACACACTTTGTACTCTCATCATCTCGAATACCTTAATCTGTGAATTTTAGTGATTTTTCTCCCTGAATATATTTCTTCTGTAATTCCAGTCTTCGCCATTGCGTCCCAGAATCAGGATTCCATTCTCTTTACCCGGAGCTCCGTGACCCCCTGGGAAAAGCATTTTGCTACTCCACATCAACCTTTCAGAGCCTTCCTCGTCATTCCCTGACTGCTGTAACCATCCTCATTGCTCCCTGGGCAGCCCTTCTCCTCTCTAGGATCTTCTTCAAAACATGTCTTGAAGAGGGCCTCTTTAAACACCTGTTTACATTTTAAGGGTTTTTTGGAAATTTTGAAATAGCATATAATATCTATACATATTTATGGAGTACAATGATAGCTTCATATGTAGTGTACTCATCAAATTAGGGTACCCAGCATCTACACCACCTCATGTTCAGACTCTTTGCTTTGAAATACATTGAAACTGTTGTTGACTCTAGTTACCTTATTGTGCTCATCCTCAACCACAGTGACCACTAATCAATGAATGGCTGAAAAATGTGTTATAGACACGTGATAAATTATTGTTCAGCCATAACAACAGAATCCTGCCATCATGGCAATATGGATGGATAGGTTTGGAGGCTCTCATCTGAAGTAAGATAAGCCAGGTACCCAAAGAAAAGACAAATGCCTCATTTCTCTCCATTGTGCAGGCTAAAAGGGCTGAGCTCCAGGGAGAGGTTAAATGACACAGGCATCTATTTTAATATCTCCCGAGTCCTCTCACTCTCATGTGTCCTGACCTTATTCATCTATTTATATTTCATAACATGTTCATCACATGTTAGCCATTTTACTGGATTATATTTATGGCAAATGGCACTGGGTTTTATAAGGACCTTATCATACAACTGTGTGTAGTGCACATATGCCCCCTAAACTTCTCAGCCCTCACTCCTGTTAGTCTCCTTTGCTTTCTCTAGACAGTTTCACCTCTGTGCTCCTGTCTCATCTACATTGCCCCTTTTTGTGTTTTAATCAGTTACTGACTTTTCTCCTCCAGAGACTCCAGCTCCACAAGGGCAGGGGCCTCGGTCTTGAGACAGATGCAGCGTCCCGGCACACCTCGGAGAACACGGCAGACATTCAGTAGACGAATGACCCGAACTATATATTTCTTTTCCTTTCTCCATTTTCACACTTCAAAATAGTTTCTTTCATTATCACAAGTTCATTGTGATACCGTGAAACCACAGGTCTGAGGACATCATGGGTTGTCGCTTGAACGGATGGCGTTTCCACTATCGAGTCATAATAGCTAATAATAAAACCAAGGAGCTGTGCTTTAAAAGTAAGTGTCTCCACCACAGAAGGCCGATTTGTCTGCTGCTGGGAAGTCTTTCCTGTGAACCTGGAGGAAGTGTACTAGCCTCATTCACTTCTGTAATGTCAGAAAGGCCCGATTTTCCCCTCTAATCGGTAGAATTCTTTAGCATGTGCACCGTGCTTTCTTGTTTATGCTCCTTATCAGCTGGATCTCAGTCCTACTGATGCAGAAGCCATGGCAGGCTCAGGAGGAACAATTGCTGTGTGTTGGCTGCTTTGGCTTTTGCACAATTCGGCCCCCTCTCAGAATAGAGGCAGAAGACGTTTCTAGTCTTCCAAATGGTAGAAAAGCAGACACCGTAACATTATGAATTTTAACCATAGTGTGTATTAGGGGAATAAATATGCTACATTTTCTTTCATATCAATGTATCAAGTATCTGGGTGTGGTAAAGACCACAAACACACACACTGGGCATCACTTTTAAGGAGGTAGTTGCTCAACACACGATTGCATGCCTTGTGTAGCAGGAGATGGAGGAAATGAAGGTACTTGAAGTGATCTAGCTTTCTGAATTTAAATCCATCTTTTTTTTTCCCTGCGTACCTCCGGTGAATATGCTTTTTTGGTCATGAGAGAGGATTTATCATGTATTTATTCACATGTACAGAGTCCATCTGCTCTCCTCAAATTGGGTGAATGTGCTAAAAAAGTACAGAGTAGTTCTAAGTTATAGATCATATGCATGTTCATAACCAGGTATGGTACATACATGTCAATGTATGTTTATTTGTGCATCTATTGCATGAGTATAGATATGTGTATATTGTGTACTTTACAAATATATTCATTTATGTATGCATATACATATGTATTTTTTTTTTATTTCCTCACAACAGTGAGCAAGCGAGCTCTTTTTTTTGGGGGGGTCATCATTACCTTTTATGAGCAACTGAAAATACCCTATGAAGCTGGAAGGAGGAAGAGAAGAGTCTCATAACACAAGTTTCTTCAGCCACAGTTCGTGCTCTGGGGAAGGTGGGGCTCTTGGGATTTCATTAGAACTATCCTCTCCCCTTCTCTACTGCAAGAATTCTGGAGAGGCTGCATTTGTGATTGAAAGAGCCCTGAACCTGCCTAGGCTGCACATTCCCCTCCTGCGCCAGGGCGCGCAGACAGGAGCCTACACTGGGACTGTGCATTATTATGCCCTCAGTGTTTGTTCTGTAGCCTGGGCTTGCAATTTTGATGTGATTCAAAGTCTGGATGTCTTTCCATGAAGGAGACCTTAATTGTGTGGGCAGAAAACACTCAAGGCCTTAAAAATGTATCTAAAAAATCTTTTTCTACAAAGACATTTGAAAATGTAGGTACATTATATACATCAGCTAATTCCCTGTATAAAACACATTTTAGAGGGAAAATGTGATTGTTTTCTCTCCCTGCTTCTGGACATTCCTTCAAATATCTTTTTCTAATCAGACTCTCTGGTCAGTAACTCCTTTTCCTCTCTTGTAGGTCTTTGTATGAATGCTCATAATTCTCAGCGTATCTTCACTTTTATTCAGAACGGGCCTGCGGAACTTTTTTTGTTGTTGTTATTATCTTTTGTGTTCCACATTGATGGCTCCCTGTCAGGCATGTTGGTCTGGTGGTGATGGAAGACACCATGGGGTGATTAATAGATTCTGTGGCATAATTTTCTGCAAGAACTGCTTCTGGTGCTGGCTGCCCTGGCTATGGATGAGATCTAACTTATTGAGGGTGTAGCATCCTGTCTCCCCATCTATGTGGTCCTGATGCTGCTCTCCCTTCTATGTGGTCCTGCTGCTTGCTCTCTCTCTATGCTGTCCTGATGATGCTCAGCAATTTGCAGCTGAGTATACTTTTGAGGTTGTTTGCCTGTGGAAAACTTTCCTGCTGTCTTTTGTACTTGCCTGAACTGTATTCACATTGTAACAACTTCAGTGTCACACATTTCATCCTGTGTCTGCTCAGGAGACAGTGTCCTGGTGAGAATGCTATATCCCAGTATATCAGAAGACTCATCACACACATAATTGCCATCTTCAAATTCTTAAGTTCCAGGCATTTTTCTTATGTTTCCTAGAAAAAGCAAAGTTTTCAACCAGTCCGCCCAAGACTTCCTAGGAAGTAGTGAATCCAGGTCATGCAACTCTAGAGTCCAAGTTTCCCATGGTATGATCAGAGCCCTCTGTCTTCACACTGGATTATATAGGAAACTCTGGCATATGATTGATAGGCATATGAATCTTTATGAAGCATGACTCGGTGACTCCATGACCACTTCCAAGACACTAAACATACTACTGTGGCGAAAGCCACTCCCCTTGGCATGCTGTAGTTTTGACAGCAGGAATTACCCTTCTTGGTAGGTTGGTGCTTTGGGGATGGCCTGAACTAGCCCCATTCTGCTAAAGGGTCACTAACTATTCTGAGGTGTCTTGTCAATTCATTTTCCACTGGCAGCTTGAGAACTCACAACCAAGATAGCTGAATTCAGTGCTAATTTCCTCCTCTCCATTTATAATGAATACCTGTGAATGAGCCTATATTCTCTAAACACTCTGTTTTCTTTTTTTCTGACAGTTTTTTCCCCTTGGTTTATCAGATGACAACTGCTGACATCCTAAACCCTGCATTTGTAAAGTGATGCTGGTTACATGTTCTGATGCTTATGGTACATTGTTAGGACCTAGGTAGTAACTATCTCTGTGTGTTTCCCCCCTCACTGAAGCACTGGGTTACTGTGTAGCAGGGAGAAGAGACTTGCATTTCGAGAGTCCATCTAGGTGAACACTTAAAGACTGTTACTTATCGACCATATAGTATTCTATCCTATTTATTGAGCCTTGAAAAACAAGGCATATTATCAAATGTAGAAGTATAGGCTATAATACAATAAGTATGATTTTACAGTAGTCAGGCTGACATTGAGTATTGGTCTTCACTATAATTTATATTTAACATTGTTTCAAAATCAGAGTAGAGTTTCTGGAAAACTAAGTAAAGCATTGCTCAAGTTTCTTAATCTTCTCCCACCCCCCAACCGTTTTATTTATCAGTATGTTAGGGATAATGTTTGTGTTGCCTCATGTAGATATTGCTAATGCTATGGAAGATATAATATATATGTATATATATATGTATGTATATTGACTTGGGAGGTACCTATCTTGCTATCTCTCAAAATGTCATTTCTCCTCCATTATTAGCTGTGAATCATAGCAAAGTAGTTTTAAACATTTTCCATTTTTTTTATCATCACAGTAATCAATGTATGCTTGTCATTGTCATGAGATGACGGCATTTAGGATATTTATTGTCGATAACTGGAGGAGTTACTTACATCATGAGTATGCATGGCTAGGTTACTTGCATGCTAATTAAAACCTTTCTCTCTTTTTACAATTTTCTTTTTTAAAAAAATTATTTAATCAGTTTACAGCCCAGTCACAGCCTCCTCCCTCCTCTCCTCTTGGTCCTGCATTCACATCCTCTCCTTCTATCCCCTCTTCTTCTTCTCAGAGAAGGGGTGGCCCCTAAGGGGTACCAACCCACCCTGGCACCTCAAGTCACAGCAGGACTAAGTATATCTTCTTTCACTGAGGCCAGACAAGGCAGCCCAGCTAGGGGAACAGGATCCAAAGGCAGGTAACAGAATTGGAGACAGCTCCTATTGTTAGGGGAGGCACATGAAGACTGTTCTGCATAAGCTGCTACACATGTGCAGTGGGTCTAGGCCCAGCCCACTCTTGCTCTTTTGCTGGTGGTTCAGTCTCTGTGTACCGCAATGGGTCCAGGTTAGTTGACTCTGTAGGTCTTCTTATGGTGGCCTTGATGCCTCCAGCTCTTTCAATTCTTCCCCTGATCTTTCACAAAACTCCCCAAGCTTAGCCTATTGTTTGTGGATTTCTGTTTCCATCAGCTGCTGGGTGGTGCCTCTCAGAAGATGGCTATGCTCAGCTCCTGTCTGTGAGCACAGCAAAGTATTGTTAATGTCAGGGGTTGGCTCTCTCCAATGGGCTGGGTCTCAGGTTGGGCCAGTCATTGATTTGGCTTTCCCTCAATCTCTATTCCATCTTTATTCCTACACTTCTTTTAGGCAAGACAAACAATTCTGGGTAGAAGGTTTTATGAGTGGGTTGGTGTCTCCCTCCCTCCACTGGAAGTTCCACTGGCTATGGGAGGTGGTGACTTCAGGCTCCTTAACCCCCGCTGCTGGAAATCTCAGCTAAGTTCACAAACCCCATAAACTCCCAAGGGGGCTTTCCCCTGTCCCAGAGATGCTCCCCCACTAATTTCCATTCTCTCTCCCACCCCCTGTCTTTCACACCTGATTCCTGCCTCTGTGACCCTTCCCAAAACCTTTCTTTCAATATACTGTCTCATTTTATTTAATCTTTGATACCCATAGTAAGATTAAAATTTCACAGCAAAGATATATAACTCTAGCCAGCAACAATAAGCTTTTAAACCCAGATATTTATACTGTCTTCTTTGAGGCAATAATCTTAATTAATCAAGAATGGAGAATACATTGCCGTTCACTTTCCTTCATATATTGTTTTCTGTAAATAAAGTTTCATGGCTTTGTTAAATCCATAAAAATGCAAAATGAATAAAAATTGAGAATTTCTGTCATCATTAGTGTGATTTTAATGCTCCCTTGTGTTTAAATGAAAACATTTGAAATAGAAGCAATAAGTGGAGGTCAAACCTAATGTGGCTCCTGCCAGGCCATGGGAGCTCTGTCAGAGTTCAGAGGAGTGGCTCCAAATGGAATGCTATTTAATAATGAAAATAAAATTGTGAATCTCTCTCATTAATTTTCTATTGGGCACACTCCATCAGAGGACGTAAAGGCCACGGGACTATCTCTTAGCAGGGGTATTGGTACAGAGCCTGCGAGAGGCTTGCCTTGCTGTCTGCACATTCTTGCTCCCATCTCAGAGCATCTCAGTGTGGTCTAGGAATTTGAGATCAAATCAACATTTAGTGCAGCAATAACCCTATCATCCCAGCGACTTATTTCAGGAAATGTTTGCTATCTGATTGTGCTACTTAAAAGTCTCTGATTGGCTGTGGCTTTGCTCTGACTGCTGGAAGTCTGTGGGCATTTTAGAATCCCGACCAGAAGATGTAGTCTGGGACATCTCGTGGTACTGGGTGTGAACCAGGAACCCTGCATCAATTTTGCAATCAGATTTAAAGCCAAGGCCTTTTGTGACATGCATCATGTCTGTTCACATGGCAAACCTCAGGGATGGAATGGGGGTACCAACAGTAAGAAGAAGTGTTTTTGTGAATAGTAGTGTATGCTGACTCAGGATTTCTGAATTTAACCACACAAAAGGGAAGAAATGAGATGATAAAATTTCATAAGATATGACAAACTCCCTTAGTTTGCACTTATTGAACCAGGTAGAACACTCTAAATGTTTAAAAGTTAAGTAGTCCAAAGCTGATATGCAAATGAGACTTCTTAAATAGCATTCCAGAGGATTGGACATGTTTGCAAGTAACTGTAGTGCATCCACCTTCTCTGCTAATTCATGCAAGAAAGTCCCGCTAAGTGACTTTGGTGTCCACATTGTTCTAGGCTCTCAATGCTGATAACCTTCCATGTACTCTGACCAAGTATTCTCTGTCATTCCAGGCTTTGGATGCCCTCAGTGTGATGTAGATGAATACATTCTCAGGCCTAGACTCTAGACTCTGTTCTGAGATATGTATATATATGTACATATATACATATATGTATATATATGTATACATATATATACATATCTCAGAAATATATATATTATATACATATATATTATATATATTTCTGTGTGGATACCTGTAATCTTTATGTGATACTGAATATCAAAACTGAATTTATTGTGCCACCAAAATCTACTTAGCATCAATGAAACTTATCTTTTAACAAGAGGCCATTACAGAAAACAACAATCAGTAAAAAATGCAACAAATACGTGACTGTGCAGTACCCAGCCCCAGCTGATACACCTGCAGTACAACTCCTGCATCTCAGCATCAAGGAAGACCATGGAAGAGTAGATAGAAAGATTATGAGCTGCCGTGAGATTGTATCTTCTAGAAATAACAGGAAGGTTGTGCCCAAGATACCTCAACTTAAGGCTGCCTAAATATGACCTGAACAAAAATGTCAATAGGGTTCAAGATGTAGTCAAAGAACTACAGGCCACTCATGCCTACAGAGAGAGGGAGAATTAGTCCCTCTCAGGGATGACAGTGGTCAGCCCTGAAATCATATACTTACAATTGTACTTATACATTTACCCTGTCTCTCTCACACACACACAGAGTGAGGGAGTAAGGGGGACGTGGTTGGGATTGGAGGGAGGAAAGGAAAGGGGGAAATGAAGTAATGTTTTAATTAAGACATTTATTTTACACGAAGGTAAAAATTTCCTTACTCTGCCTACCAGTTCTTTACCTATTGAGACACTCCAGTATTTATTGATTAATTTATGATTAATAAATATTAATAAATATTAGCAATCAACGTGTTAGTGATTCTGCAATGAATAAAACAAGTTGTTTCTCCAAGCTTGTCCTATAGGAGTGGGTGGTAGCAGGAAGCAGGCATTAAGTAGAAAAGAAGCAAGTATAGTTAGAAGCCCACAAAATTAAAATAATATAAATAACAGGGTGACCAGGAAAGACCTCTCAAAGAGATGGCATTTGGGGAGAGACCCGAATGGCAAGAAGGAACCAGTGACATAAAGATCTGGCAACTCTCCTTGTGGTACAGGAAGCAGCTACTAAGACATATGACATATGAAGGTAAAGGACATGCTCATGGTACATATTAAGGAGGCCAGGCTGGTGAGTCACACGAAGCTCATTAGGGTAGAAGGTAGCCAGTGCCCAGACAAGCTCTGAAGCTTGCAGTGAAAGTGGCCCCAGAGGAGAGTTCATTGACTTGGCTTCAACTCTAAGCCAGAAGTCAGGGTGCCACCCTTGTGTCTCTTTCCGACAGCCAGAGTCAGCGATTTTCTCCTGCTTTCCACAAGGTTCTTCTACATCCCTGGTGCTGCTTCCCTGCTTATCCACATTGTCCTTGTCTTCTCCTACCTCATGCACACCATGGCTGTTTCCTCTCCACTCCGCATGCCTTGCTATAGTTTTTTCACAAAGTTCCAAGCATCTGGATGCATGTCTGCTCCGTCTCCATTCAGGAGGTCTTTGGTCTCTGGATTTCTCTATTGGTTTGGCTTGAGCAATCCTTCTAAAAAGACCCCCTTTTCCAGTTGTTGCCATCAGCCCTGTTCTCCGCTGTGCACACGTTCAAGGGCTCTATATTGCGGCTCACCTGTGCTTCATATCTGTGCTTCTGTGGATCGGTCATGATCCCTCTCACTTCAGAGACTAGCTTGCTCAGTCTTTGTCCGTTGTCTGCTCCTCATCACACTTCTACCTGGATCCCTTCATTAATCCTCCAAGTCCTAGCAAAAGTGCTATTTTTTCCTCTAACAACTCAGTCTAGGTTAATCTATCTTCCATGTACTTATTACCTCTTGCATTTAGCATCCATTACATATTTCATTCATCTATCTTTCCTTTTGAGTCTGAGCTCTATCTTATTCACTCTCTACTTTAAGGTTCCTAGCAATAACGGATGTTTAAAAATATATATCAATTCAATGAGTATTGTGTGTGTGTGTGTGTGTGTGTGTGTGTATGGGGTAAAACAGAAGATAAGTGTTCCGTGCAGCACCATTTACAACAGCCAGGAGACAGGGCAACTAAGCTGCCCAGCAGCAGACACACTGATTAGGAGAATGCAATGCTTACTCAGTCATGAAAATGAAATCATGACATTTGCAGAAAAACGGAGGCAACTGAAGATCACTGTGTTGAGTGAAACACATCAGACTCAAAGAAGTAATTCAAACTCAGAAAGACAAACCCTGCATGCTTTTTCACAGTGTGTGTGTGTGATGAAAGTAGAGATATGTCTATGAAATGGAGGAAGAGAGCTTCAGGAACTGGAGGAGGGGAAGAAAACAACAAAGAGTTGGAAAAGCTGTGACATGCAAGGAAGGAACCCACTCATGTGAGTGGGTTGTGATAGGGAGCAATGGAGGGCAGTGGGACAGGGGAATTAATAGTCATAAAGTTCAGGGTGAAGACGCATCACTCTTAATGCTAAATAAATAAATAAATACACAGTCTTTTGATTAAAAAGTATATATTATGCATCAAAAGACGATTGTAATTGTTTTTAAAAGGCAGATTAAAATAAAGCCTGACATATATACTTTTATATTGATCAATAAATATTTTTTCAGTGTAACAAAGTATATTTTAACTTACATGTTCAAGCAGAAGAGGCCGTGAAGAAAGATTGTTTTCCCTGTGGGTCTAATCCGTACCATGGAGATAAGGTTGTTATGCACAAGATGGCCAAATTAGTTCAGTGGGGTGTATTAAAGCCATTCTTGAATCACAAGTAGGGCTAGGGATTACAAAGAAAAAGGGTACACTTCTCCCAGACAGGGAACAAAGGATGTGTATATCTGAGCGATGAGCTGGAGCCTCTGCACCCCTGGAGTTTGACTTGCTACAACTTGGGGGGTGTGGGCCACGTACCTTCCACTGTAAACACATCGAAGCTGGGGACGTGGGCTTACTTCTATTTTTGGAACTGCTGGGAAAAGAGTGTCATAAAGGCCAGCGCTATTATTACTACTGAAATGCAGACTTGGATATTTTCATCATGGATATGAGGTCAATCATATATATATGTATATATATATATATTTGTGTGTGTGTTCTTTTTTATTTTAATTTTTATTAATTATACTTTATTCACTTTGTATCCCCCCATAAGCCCCTACCCTTCCCTCCTCCCCTCCCAATCCCAACTTCCCTCTCCCTTCTCCACGCCAAGTCCCATGATAGGGGAGGTCTTCCTCTCCTTCCTTCTGATTCTAGTCTATCAGTTATCATCAGGAGTGGCTGCATTGTCTTCCTCTGTGGCCTGGTAAGGCTGCTCTACCATCAGGGTGAGGTGATCAAAGAGCAGGCAAATCAGTTCATGTCAGAGGCAGTCCCTGTTCCCATTACTATGGAACCCACTTGGACACTGAACTGCCATGGGCTACATATGTGCAGGGGTCCTAGGTTATCTCCATGCATGCTACTTGGTTGGAATATGAGTCTCAGGAAAGACCCCTGTGCTCAGATTTTTTGGTTTTGTTGCTCTCCTTGTGGAGCTCCTGTCCTCTCCCAATCTTACTATTTCCCACATCTTTCATAAGATTCCATGC
>CM053745.1:59878927-59890088 GCA_028658305.1 Pachyuromys duprasi
TTTTTTTTTTTTTATTGCTGAGTAGTATTCCATTGTGTAGATGTACCAAAATCTCTGTATCCATTCCTCAGTTGAGGGGCATCTGGGTTGTTTCCAGCTTCTGGCTATTACAAATAAAGCTGCTATAAACATGGTTGAGCAAATGTCCTTATTGTGTACTTGAGCTTCTTTTGGATATATGCCTAGGAGTGGTATAGCTGGATCTTGAGGAAGCACTATTCCTAGTTGTCTGAGAAAGCGCCAGATTGATTTCCAGAGTGGTTGTACAATTTTGCATTCCCACCAGCAGTGGAGAAGGGTTCCTATTGATCCACAACCTCTCCAGCATGTGTTGTCACTTGAGTTTTTGATCTTAGCCATTCTGATGGGTGTAAGGTGAAATCGCAGGGTCGTTGTCAATCAGATATATTAATTAAACAAAGAAATTATTGATAGTGATTTAGAAAAGAGATATAGTCAGTCAGAATGATGGCAGAATGTGGGTCAGTTTGAAGGATTGCTTTTTTTTTTTGAGCACTCTAGGAAGCATCATGACTCAGGGTCTTTTGTGGGATGCCAGAGTGTGCAAGGGGTGCTGCTTATTCTTCTGGGTAGATGGCAGAAGTTCCAAGTACATCACTTTCTCAGCATTGGCCCTATCTGCAGCACTTCCTTAGGTTCTCATAATGGCATTGGTATAATGACATGGGTGTTTATTTTAATGTAAAGAAAGAGAAATGAAGATTTCCGTGGCCCAGAAACTTCTTCAGAGGATTTAGATTTGATCTGGTAAAGTTCATGGGTTTCCTGTCCCTGTCCCATAACAGAGGAATGTGCTAATATATTAAAATAACAACAACAAAAACGTTTATTTTATGTGTGTGGGTGATTTGCATGCATACATGCCTGTGCAACACATGTGTGTCTAGTGTCTGTGGAAGCCAGAAGAGGGTGTTGGAGTCTTTGAAACTGGATGTATAGACAGTTGTGAGCTGCCATGTAGGTACTAGGATTTGAACTAGGGTCTTCTGGAAGAGCCGCAAGTGCTCTTAACTGCTGAGCCATCTCTCCAGCACCCATACTTGTGTTTTTATTGCTGGAATAAAATCAGCTACTAAAAGCTTAAGGAAATCAGAAGGAACACTGCTTGGCAGTTGCTTTCCCCTCAGCCAGCACTTGCAGCTCCCATAGGAACCTGGCTCCCTGATACTTGGAGATGTTATTAAGCTGGAACAGACAAGTAAAACACAGGAAGAGTGGCTGAGTAGATGCAGAAGTAAAGGCGCATTTCTGGAAGGTTCCTACCAGAGCTGGGGTGTAGACACTGGGGAACTAGAGAACCAGGAGTGCTGAGATCCAGGATGGCATTCAGTTTCACGAGGTCACAAGGTCACCATATGGTTCATGTGGCTTACACAGTTAAGCTGGATCATGCTGGTTATGAGCACGCTCTCAAAAACTGGAAAGGATACTGCAGATTAAAATGAAAACAGGAGCTAACACACCGTTCACCTTGGGGCTGGCATTTGCTTTGCTAAAGTGTGAATGAACAAGGGGTATGTGTAAACAGGGCATTGAGGAAGAGGTAGGAAGCTTCCTGTGCGATTTCATGATGACCCTTTCTAGTCATCTTATTATTTTAGAAATTGAATGAATACATTCTTTCAGGCCCCTGGAGCTAATTAATACATTTGGTAATCTGCTACTTCATTAAGTGAATTCCTTTAGGAGCTCATGAAGCTTTAAAATGTGCATTCTAGGAAGTGCTCTCTCGCGCTTCAGGAATACAAACAACAGGCGTGAGTTGTGGGACATTCACAACTGTCTGGGCCTGTGCTCACAGCTTCATGTAACCCCCCAATCTGCACGTGTATTCTTAGTAAGAACTTTCCTAGCCCACCCCCACCCCCTGGTTTCCGTCCTTTCATGCAATTTCATAGACTGCAGCTGTTTCTCTGGTGTTGTCAGCTCATTTCGCATATAATATATAAAATCAAGAGGGCACAAAAATCTGCTTTCCGGGAATGAGTTGCTTTAAAACCTTTTTGCCATGTAGCCAGACCAACACGTCTGATCCAAAATAGAATGCACTTAAAAAAAATTTTGTTTGGGCCCTCTTAATTTTTTTTGTTTTGTTTTAGAGAAAAATCTTATCATTTATTTATCTATCTATCTATTTATTTATTTATTTTTATAAGTTTATTTGTTCACTTTACGTCTTGAATGAAGGCTTCTTCCTCCTCTCCTCTTGATCCCACTTTCCCACTCTCTTTCCCCTCTCCCCTCCCCTTCTGCTCAGAAAAGAAGAACTCCCAGGTATCAGCCCATCCCAGCACATCAAGTTGCATTAGGACTGAGCACACCCTCTTCCACCCAGGCCAGGCAAAGCAACCCTGCTGGGGGAGGTGATCAAAAGCAGCAGAGTCCACATCGGAGACGGCCCCCACTCCACTACCTAGGGGGCCACATGAAGGCCGAGCTGCCCTGTATGTGAGGAGAGCTACCTGCATGCTGCTTCAGTCTTTGTCTCACATAGTCTTTGGCTAGTTGACTCTCTGTTGGTCGTTTTGTGGAGTTCTTATCCCTTCCCAGTCCTTCTATCCCTGCTCCTCCCTACTTCCCCCCAACATCCAGAAGACTTCCTGAGCTTCACCTAAAGGTTTGGATGTGGGTCTCAGCATTTGTCTCCATCCATGGCTGGGTGGAGCCTCTCAGAGGGCAGTTATCCTAGGCTCCAGTCTGGGAATAGCAGAGTATAACAGTGTCAAGGGTTGGCTCTCCCCCATTGGAGTGGGTCTCAGGCTAGGCCAGTCATTGTTTGGACATTCCCGAAACCTCTGTTCTGTCTTTATCACTGTACTTTATTCATAAGAGCCAGAAACTGGAAACAACCTAGATGTCCCTCAACTGAAGAATGGATAAAAAAATGTGGTACATTTACACAGTAAAATACTACTCAGCTATTACAAACAAAGAGATTAGAAAATTTGCAGGCAAATGGATGGAACTGGAAAATATCATCCTGAGTGAGGTAACTCAGATTCAGAAAGACACACATGGTATGTGCTCACTTATAAGTAGATATTAGACCTATAGTACAGGATAAGCGTACTACAATCCACAGACCTAAAGAAGCTAAGTAACAAGGAGGGCTCAAGAGAGGGTGCCTGAATCTTACTCAGAAAGGGAAATAGAATAGACAGTGGAAGTGAATGAGGAGAGGGAACTGGATAGGATATAGTATGTTGAGGGTAACGTGGCTAGGGATCAGATGTGGGGAAAGTGAGAGTAGGAGGGCCTGGAGAGAAAAGAACCAAGGGGCCTGGGCATTTCTGAGAAAAGCTGGAGACCTGTGACAAAGTAGGCTCCCGGCAGGCTATGGAGGTGACTCTAGCTGAGGCTCCTAGCAGCAGGGGACATGGACATTGTAGCTGCCACCTTCTCGCCAGGCAGGCCTTCTAGTGGAGGGACGGGACTAATCTCTTTGTAAGAATTTTGTCAGTTTTAAACCCAAGGAAGTATGCACATATTTGTCTTGAGCTTTAACTTGTGTTGAGATTAAATTTATTTTACTCTAGTTTTGTTGAGGTATAATTGACAAATGAACTTATGTGTAGGGAGTGGTACTTGACTCCTGAGAGACAAAGTGCAGTGTGGGTAAAGGTTCTTGTTCCCAAGCCTGCTGCATGACTTGGCTTCATGGAACCTACTTGGTGGAAGGACAAGATACTCCCACAAGTTCTCTGGATGCTACTCGCATACAGTGACACATGCACACACACAGGTTATTTAAAAATTAGAGTTATATGTAATTAATATATCCATATCCGGATGTACATACACACCCTGAGAGTATTGCCAGCAGGTGCTAATTCACATATCCACCTCCTAATCTAGTTACCATTTGTGTGCATGGAGTAGGAAACCTGTCAGCCGTTTCAAATGTACAACACAGGACTGTTACCTTTGTAACGTAGGAATAGACTGTTCATCTGGTATCCAGAAATTGTTACTTTAGAACTGATGTGAATGTGGGAGGGGCCCAACATCCCATTGTGGGTGAAGAGCTATGGCAGTTTATGGCTACTGTGGAAGGAGTCAGTTTTATTCAGGGATGTAGTTCCTGATACATTGCACGTTTGCCAGTGGATAGCTCTGCATTCACACACACACTGGAGGCACCACATGGACTCAGGGGTTTAAAGAGAGTAATGAAGCCGGGAGGGAAGACTGATGGGTCTAAGAGGAATTAGAGGAGAGAGAATGGGGTGGATTTGACCATAGTTCATTGGTTTCATGTATGGAATTGTCAAGTAGTAAGAGGAAAGGATGAGGAAAAAGGAATAAGGAACGAAAAGGAAAGGGAGAGAGAGAGAGATCTGGTTTTCTCCTAGCCTCCAGATCCTGACCTCTGTGTTTTCTTCTGTTCCTATGAGTTTAATTTTAGATTTATCATCTTATTTTAAATTCCCGTTAGCCTTTCTTATAACAGTTATTTATCATTCCTATTAGGTAAGTTGATCCCATTTCCAGACTTTAATTAACGTTTTGCTATTGAGTAGCCTTAGAGGTCATGTGCTACCCATGGAATTAATGTGAATATTATGTTGAATGGTTACTTTTGAAATGCAATTTTATTGATTTCAGATACCAAATCCTTCCTTCTTTCAAGAGAGCAATATGTTGGAGGAAAAATGATGCTTTCACTATTGGTAGCTCAAAATTTGTCTGCTAGTTTCAAGGATTTCTTTTGTGAAATGTCAAAACTAAAAAGGGAAACAAAAATAACATTAACAGACCCACGTAAGAAATTACATTATTTGAGGATGTCAAGTTAGAAGATAGAACTTTTTTTTTTCAGATTTCCCTGCTTCCTGAAAATAGCAATGAGTAACAGAAAAAAAATCTTTAATGCCATCTTTGAGCTTTCTGCTTGCTGAAAAGAACTACAGTATAGCTCTAAGGTCGAGAGAGAGAGAGAGAGAGAGAGAGAGAGAGAGAGAGAGAAGCTCTTTGCAGAAATATTTTATCTTTTCCAGAACATCATTGTGTCTCCATGTGTAAGCATGCTTACCCCATCTTCACCGCTCCACATATCTTCAAGCATGTGCATAAATTATGTCAGGAAGGAGATGCTTGTCTTGAATAATGGCAAATGGCATCTTACATTGGGCTCCAGAGTGGTAAAATGTGGCCCTTGGTGGTCATGCTGCTCTTGGTCTTTTAGGACAGTAAAATCTCATGCGAATTCTCCATGATGGCCCCCACACACTCAGGGGTATGCATTTGTTATCAGGCTGGTCCCTGGGAAGCCTCACACAGTTATTTCTGTAACTGTCGTCTACCTCCTCCTTGCAAGTGTTGGCAGACTCTTCCTGTGCCTCAGTTTCTCTATTTGCCAACCTAGAGTATTATTGTATTGCTCATAGAAGTTATTGTAAGTGTAAGTAAGATAAAACACCCAGAATTTCTCTAACAGTGCCTGCCATATAGCAAAAGATAATGCTGGATAAATGTTAATTTAAGACATATGTTCTTCTGCTCTTATGTGCAGTGTTGAGATTGTAAATCCTAGGAACTAGATGACTTCTTTTTTCTTCTAGATCCATTTTTACTTGTGTCCTTTTCATGCATGGTATGGCATAATTTTGTGCTGTTTTATTAAGTTCCTGGGAGTATAGGTGTGAGTGAAAATGAAAGAATGATTTATGGGGTTTGCCCACTGATGGTTCCCTCTGCAGTACCTCTAAAGGATGTAGATAGCTTGTACTAGTGGTCACAGTGTTTGTAGGAGCCTGACTACCATCCTGCTATTTAAATTTGTCTTCTCTGATCTTGGCCACGTTTGTCGCTTTATTCTCTTTGAGTTGTTTTGCTCCTCTTGACCTAGCTTGGTTAGTTGGGAACCCATGTGGACAGTCCACTGGGTTTTTTTTTTACATATCCTCAGAATGTCTTCCCTGCTTTCTTTTGCCTGCAATGTAAATCAGACAGGAGGGACTAAAATCTACACAGGATCCCTGTGCTGTAGCCTTTAGCATCCTCTCATACAGAACAAAGAGAAAGGACTCCTTCCTAGGGCCACAGAGGCGACATGTGATTGGTCAGTTTCTGTTACCTCTCTGGGTAATGGTTTGGAACTTTGGTAAGAATCTCTGCAGCCCAGAGTAGAGGCTTGGTAAGATGCTGTGTGAACGATCCCTGAAGGGGATGCTTGTGCCTATGAAAGAAGCTCCTCAGCAGCACTGAGTGTCACCAAGGGACCCTTCTCAAAAGAGCCACCATTAGAAGTAACCCTAGGAAGTCCTTCTGGCCAAAGGAATAACCAACAGATATCAGGTTTCGATTTTGTGTGATTTTTGGAATAGCTTCTATCTTGGCTGAGTGAGAATTCAATTAAAATTAAACTTCCTCAGAGTAGCCAACAGTCACAGTAGCAGACTTTTCTGCTCTTTCTAGGAATGGAAACATGTTTCTGACGCCACAAGGAATGATCTCCATGCATTTCAAGTCCCCAAATAGAATGTCCTCAAGAACTGCAGACCATACTGAGTTCCATGTTCTCGCTTAAAATATGCTTCCCTTCAGAGAAAGCATTCAAGTGGAAGTTTCAGGGACAGTCCAGCATCAGTATCTTCATGTCTCTTGGACTTGCTGCTGGAGCCCAAGGATGTGCTCAACTATTGAAAAGTAATAGCTGACCATAATGATTGTCATGGTCCTCACAGTGAATTCCTGTACCCACATCAGTCCTCGAGGATTATATCATAGGACTGTCCTTGAATTTAGGACACTGTCACCTGTCATTCTCTTCACCCACTTTCTTGGCTTGAATAACAGGCATAACAGGTCTGGCATGGACTTACTTTAGAGGAATGGTTCTCAACCTGTAGGTCATGACCCCTTTAGGTGATGAATGACCTTTTCACAGGGGTCACCTAAGACCACCAGAAAACACAGATATTTACATTATGGTTCATAACAGTGGCACAATTACAGTTATGATGTAGCAACAAAATAATCTTATGGTTGTGTCACCCCAACGTGAGGAAGTGTATTAGAGGGTTGCAGCATTCAGAAGGTTGAGAATCACTGCTTTAGAATATTTTACTAGTATTCTCCTCTACCTCTAAGTCTTTGAGCCTTCACGAGACAAATACCATAAATGTTCAAATACCACTTTATAAGGAGGTTCTTCTTTTGTCTTCTGTTTATGGTTTGAATGTGCCCTCCCTCTGGGGCTTGCATGTTGAATACTCAGTTCTGCCAATGGGGCAGGGAGTAGAAACTTTGGAAGGCAGGACTTACCTGAAAGAAGAGGCTCAGGGGCTTGTAAGTTAATGGTTCCCAGTCTCGTCCTCTTGGTGCTTCCTGTCTGGTATGAGTGAACAATGTTCTGTCACATGTTCTCACTGCTGTGATGGAAGGGAATAGTGTTTCTGACCTGGACAGTGGAAGATTTTCAAGTCCTCAGATAGAATGAGTTTAAGAAGACTGCATTTACATGAGAAGCAGCCCAAATTCCTCACTTTTAAAAACGAAAAGGGAGGAATGTTATGTTGTGCAGGCAATTCAACTGGCCTTCCCTTAGGGACCTTCAGGGCCTGACAATGTACTATGTCAGTACCTATGTCCTATGACATCATCTGGGCCAGGTATATGGTGACCTGTTGGCCACTCCCCCTTCCTCTTGCTCTTTTGCTCTTCCCTTCCCTTGCCTTCTCTCCCCTCTCTCTGTAGTGATGCCTCTTCCCCACCATATGTCTCTTTCTCTCCCTCTGCCTCTCCATCCAATAAACCTCATTGGATTAAGAAAGAAGAAGATTGCACTCACACTTAAAATGTACTTTCCTTAAGCTAAAGCATCAGACTTGAGCTTTTTAAGCTCTGTTCTGTCCTCTAGTGTCTCAGGCATGGGCCTATCAGACTGGGTCTGAAACACCTGAAACTCTCAGCCAAAACAAAGACTTCCTGATTTAGGTTCTTTCTTCAGCTAATTTGTTCAGAAAAACACAAAAGTTAGTAACACATAGAATTGGTTCTAGGAGTGGGGTTGTGGCCATGACTTCACCAATTGGAATTGGTTTATTAGAAGACACCAATTAAAAAGGGTTTGTAGAAACAAATTAGAGAAAACCTAAAATGCTTCACACAGTATTTAGTAAGTGATTTTAATGGGATTCAGAAGGCTAAACTGTGCTATGTACTCTGTTAAGATTTGGGGTGGTGGCTATTTATGCTTCACATCCTGAGACTTTTCAGGAAGCAGAACTTGATGATGGATAATTAATCTGTCAGAGGAAATTTCAAAATGGTCAAAAACTCAGGCTGTCCCATGAATATTGCTAGCTATCCAGGATTACAGTCAAAATCAGTGGCGAAGTATAGAGAGGTAAGGTACGGGAAACTGGCAATTTGGTAAGAGAAAAACAAGCGAAATTGCGGCCAATGATGGTCTCTTAAGATATCTGTGTCATTGGGAATTGCTTTATATTAGGACAACAGGATTGCTGTTTTATCGTATCTTAAAAAGTCACAGGCACAAAAATGTGCAGGAGAAAACACTTGAAAACCCTGCCTTTAGGAAGACAGTGCTTTCAGAATTCCCACAGGGCTTGTTCTACCATACTTCCCAGGTAACTCAGAGCCAGTGTGGCTTTGGCCACTGCTCCAGCTGGCAGTGGACTTTGGCATCATGTGTGATGCTGGCTGTGCATCCATCCAGAATGCTGTAGCTGTGGACCATTGTACTTTACACCCAGAGAAGACTAGGAGGTCGGATTTCCTGCAGACAGCCCTGACTGTGCAGCACATGACACTTTAAGGGTGAAGCATGATTTGCAAGGAGGTTGTTGGACATGCTAAGCAGGACTATGGGATGTCTGTCAAGGAAATCCATGAATAATGAGTGGAGCCAGCCAGAAACATAGTGAGTAAATTACCAAGGTTGAAGGGTGGGGCTGTCCGGGCCCTTTGGAGCCCACCTCACAACACTCTGGTCTCTGGATGTTGAACATAGATTTAAGATCTGATCTTCTCAGTTTTGGCTTTGCTCTGGGTCCTGCACATTCTGTCTACAGTTCATCTCCCTCTTTTGGAATAGCAGTGCCCATGCTAGCCTACTGTGTGTTGGGTATGTGAATGGGCATTAATGTTTTAGGGGCTCATAGCTAGGAACTGCTTTGAAGATCAGAGGTTCTGTACCTAGGATTTTGAACTCTATTGGAACTCTTACTATTTTGGGAACCCATTTTGCATTGTGAGCTTGCCACGAAGCCCTGGGGTGGGGGCAGAACGGCACGGGTTGAACAGGAAACGTCTCCCGTAGCCTCCTGTGTAGACTGTTTGGTCAGCTGGTGGCACTGTTGGGTGCGTGGGACTTACCTGGAGATAGTGTATCTGGAGATTACAATTTGGGAGGTTATACCTAGTCCCCAGGCCTTTCCTCATTCTCTGCATCTTGGCTGAACTGATGTGTGTGGCCTGTGATTTCACACCCCTGTGCCACGTACTCAGACAACTGTGATGTTCATTCCATGGACTCAGAAGCCATGGCCTGAGGTCCCTGAAACTGTGAGACCAAAATTAATCTTGCTTCTTCAAGTTCTCTCAGGTATTTTGGTCACATCTATGCCAATAAAACAAGATGCCGTCTTGTCTAAACTTTCAGCATTGAGTCATTCTCCGTGTCTACCCCAACTTCTTTGCAGGCTCCATTTTGCTTCAGTATCCATTGTGACACATTACTTTCCACTTGGTAAATAATATAGTTGCTTACTCAATATGGCCCTTTCTTTTCCATATTGTTCCTTAAACTACATGAGGGCAGTGATTATTGTTTTGCTATTAACACATCTCAAGAACACATACCTGTGCGTGTCTGCCTATGGGATGGATGATGGCACACTGTGTCTTTTATCAGCTTACCTGAGGCGTCTCCAGACTTTTATTCCAAATCTGTCAGAAGTTAGCTTGCATTTAGTACGTGCTCACACCGTGCCTTGGATTGTGATTCCCAGTCATGCATAGTGTGATCCTAACGTCATGGATCCCAACAGCACATTTATTTTTGTGTGTTCTAGTTCTGCTAATGGGCCTGTTAGGACAAAGCCCAAGCCCAGAAACTTATGGCTGGGAGTTCATGGCAGGCAGCCATGGTAGCCAGCCCGGGTATCTCTGAGATTAGAGACAGTTGATAAATGACAGCATGCGGAACATCTATTACTGCACCCAGCTGTGCGTGGGACTGGGTGTGCGTCCCTCATTCAGCTGTGCGCAGATGCACCTGTTCCACGCTGAGTACTGGCACGCCTCAGAATTTCTGATGATGGGGACTAAACAGATAGAGTGATTTGGGACCTGATGTAAGGGGTGAACTTCCTCGCCTAAAAGGAAGCTTGGCCGGCAAAACGGCATCATCAGAATTTCAGATGAGATCTGATCTGCCTTACAATTAGCTTCCATTTCAAATTTCTAAATTCCTTGCATGGAGGAAGCCATCCTACATTAGCCTGTTTGGAATAATGATAACTTCTACCCCAGGCTTCTGTGACTAATATTGGTCTTTACTTGAGAAATCCTGAAGAAATTTAACAAAATAGGAAAAATTTTAAAAATGTATATGGAAAGTAAAAGTCCAGCATTTTTCATGGAGAGTTATGTTTTGGTGCCATCGCATAACTGATGCTACATTAAAATTTAATTTCTCTTGCTCTGGATCTCTTCCAGTGTTCAAGATACACGGTCCCATGAACCATATAATATGTTGGTTTTAGTGATCTTCTGAATGTGAGAGTTTTAGATCTTAATCAGAAGATTCTAAGCAACAAGCCCAGGACTACTGGGGTGTTAGAATATTTTACTGTGTGGGGAATCATGTGAATATTTTTCATAAAATTGATGAGAATGAATATTAGTATTTATTAGGTAATAGCATAGTTTCATTACACATCTTAAAATAAATGGTTTTCCATATAAATGTATATATATATATATTTGTTGAGCTTGTTTCGTTATAAATATACAAAATAGTTGTTTGAAAGTTGTATGTATACATGGTTCATGGCATAGACTCTTTAAGCCAAGGAGCAAATACTTGCCTCAAAGATGTTATCATCTTTAAATTAAGAACTTGTATATTTTTAGATAAAATGAAACACTGTGTTTAAAATTAGAATTGTGG